>JASPKZ010000817.1:0-702500 GCA_030220185.1 Diploptera punctata | reverse complement strand
CTTAAAGTCTCTCCTGGACGACTTCCTCCTTAGATTTTTTCATCTTAAAAATCCATCGACCCCGGCCGGGTTTGAACCCTCGACCTTCGGAACCAGTGGCAAGTTGCATAACGACTAGTCCACCGCGACCAATAATATTCAATATAATATAATAATAATAATAATAATAATAATAATAATAATAATAATAATAATAATAGGCCTAATAAAAATATCTCCCTGGTACTACCGAACCCGTAGGTTCATGGTCGCACGGACATAAACTCTCCATACATCTCTATCCTAGCTAATGTTTTCCAATCATTCCCTGTATAATCATGGTTAATGTTATTCTCCCACCTCATTCTTGGTGTCTACCTACTATGCGCTTTCCCTCTGGTTTTCCCACAAGAAGCTTTCATGCCCCTATTTCATTCCCCATTCGTACCACATGTCCTCCCCATCACAATCTACGAGACTTAACTATTCTTATTATATCTCGTTTCCCATAAAGACCATGTAGCTCACTGTTATGTTGTCTTCTCCATCCACCTGTCTATCTCTGTTTGGTCAAAACATTTTCCTAAGGACTTTATTCTCAAATATTCTCTCGGGATAGCGTCTCTGCGTCGTACGCAGCAACCCGGGTTAGGTCCCCGGTTGATTCAAGTTTCCTGGGTGATGTTTTTTTCGCGGTTTTTCCACTTGTAAGTGGAATGTCGGAACAATGTAGGCCCAAACGGTCTCCGAACTTCATCTGGCCATCATTATCATATTCACCATGTTTAGTGTTAATGTGTGTGTGTTCGTCTTAATGCTGTGTTGTCTCGGAGGAGGTCCTGACATTGAGCTGATCACTCATTCGGTGAGGTCTTCCATGTCCTTGTGTGGTCAAAATATAATACAGTAAAACTTGTTTAATCCCGAACGTGAATAATGCAGAAATCTTTTTTTTTTTTTTACTGAAGGCAGGTGCCAAGGCGGCTTTTACAAATAGTGATTCAAACCAAATGGACCAGAAAATATAAAAACAAAACAAACATAATTGTTACTGACCCTAAAGTTCATTGTTAAATGCTGTTGTATTTCACGTGCCGATATGTACTTCGATGATTGCCTCCATCGCCACGTTCGATATATTATTGTTTCAATATTGTTGCAATAATTTTGATTGAATAACACGTGTCTCTTGTGCTTTGTTCCCGGTTTATAATGCCGAGTAAAAAGTAAGACAAATAATTAGTACCGAAGAGAAAAATATAGTGTTGTCGCTTAAAGTAAAAATAAAAATGCTTGACCCTTTATACGCGTTGGCGAATCGTTTGCTTCTATATCACGCTGTTTCAAGTTAATGAATCAAGAAATACGAAGACTAAATAAAGAATTTTACCGTAGAATTCGCAGCTGAATATCAGTCTTAATTGAAATATCTTTTAAAAGCGGCAAAACAGGAAAAAATCACTAAGTTCTTTGAGTCTTTGCCTAAACCTGACAGTAATAATTAATAGAAATTGTTCAAAATCTCTCATTAATTGATTTTATTTTGATTATTTTATTTTATTCTGTAACCTTGGAACGTATCCCCTATATACCCATACAAATTACCATTCCATATTCGCGGCATATTTGAGGAACATATCCCCGCGAATAAGGAGCTTTTACTGTATAAATTCTACTTCTACCTGAAATTTTCTTTCGGCCTCACTGCACACACGTTATGCGAAACACAGATAGCTGTCATGCATATAACCATTGCCCTGGAAAATCTTAAATTATTTAAGTTCTGAGACCGATCTATCACAGGCAGCGTTCTGAATTTACGGAATAAAGATGACTGAAACGTATATATCATTCTCATTAAGCGAAATAGCGCAAGTGGTTGAAGATAAATCTCCAAAAATTTCCAGACCGATGCTCCAAAAACAAGCTCAAATCATGTTAAATCCATAGGGAATAACGATTTCAAGGAATCTTCAGGTTGGCTGGACAGCTTTAAAAGACGACACAATGTAGCGAGGAATGACATTTGCGGGGAATCAAAGGATGTGGACGAAAGTGTAGTTAGTGAGCGAAAACCAAAACTGCATACTTGCATTTCATGATTCGCTCCTAAGAGACATTTTTAATGCTGACGAAATGGGACTGTTTTTTTTTCGCGCGTTACCGTCCAAGTCGCTCATACAAACTATACTTCACTTTTCAACGGCAGCGGAACTACAATTAATTCTAGGTACGTAAAAAAATACATATACGGTACTCTATAATCTATGATTATTAATAAGTTTTAATTTTATGTATAATGCGGACATTTGTCCAATGTGGAAAAAAGTGGTCCAATGCGATTCCGCTTTGAGCAAGTTTTACTGTATATGTTATAGTGTAGACCATGCTATAACGACCTTTTCTCACCCTCTAAGAAACTTAAGCTAATACTTACAACTACCACGCGCCAATGGTTCCACTTTCCAATGTTGCCACGTCCACTTTCCTCTAACTAAAGAATTTTAAAATTAAACCATTCTATGCTATATTAACATGCACATACCTGTAAAAAAGATCGGTTAGTTGATTTAACAATTTCGGAATATCTCCGTTTCTTTCTCTCTAATGAGGGTTGAAAGGTGGTAGGATTTTGTTAAGTAATACTCAGAAGGGAGGGGATTATTTGATCCTGTTTTATGTAAAAATAATAAGTGAATTATTACTATTGCTACAATAGGTTGAAACCGAAGATTCCAGCTTTTTGACAGTTCCAGTAAATGAAGCTATTAAAGCATGGCACGAACTATATAATCTATTCTTCTTCTTATTCATAACTTGTAAGATTTTCACCCTGTTTATTTCCCAAATCACTCCTCGGAGGAAGACGTATTGGATGTGCTTTCACTGTCTATCCATCTCTTGGCTGGTCTTCCTCTTGTTCTTCTCCCGTCATTGGTCTATCTCCTTTAGCTCTTTTTTTGCATGTCTGTTGACTTTCATTATTTCTATAAGATCTTTCCAATATTTTCGCCTGTCCATAATACATTTGGTTATTTCTTGAATATAACATTTGTCTCTAATTTCTGTATTGTGTATCTCATCAAATAATGTTTTCCTCTGAATAGTTCTTAAGACCTTCATTTCATATGTGCTTATTATTTGTGTAGTTTTTATCAGCCCTAGATTCTGCTCCATATATGATAACTGGTCGAATTATCGTTTTGTTTTTGCGGATTTTGCTATCTATTGACATATCTATGGTTTAAAATCCCTCTCCCGACAGGTCGTGTCACTTTAAAGTCCGAGTGGAGTGAGACACGTAAAAGTACCTATAAGGTGAGAGAGGTTAAACTGAATTAATAGAATTGAATGGAGATTTAAACAGAGATGTGGGTAAAAAATGAAGCAGGCATTGTGCGTCAGAGAGAGGAAAATGTTACGTTTTGAGATAATATTTTTCACCTGTCTATTTGGTGGTGTGGATTTAGAAATGCCATCTCCCCTGGGTACGTGGTATTCATTTTCCACCTGTCCAGACAGTACTTTGAAACTCATGTCGACACTACAAGGTCACACAAGGATATTATTTCCTTCGCAGAAATAAACTCTCTCTGTTTTTACATCCTACTTTTTTTCCTGCCTTTGAAGTTTTCACAGGGCATCCAGGCGCGACCAGACATCTTGCCTACATAATGCACGTACTGCTAACATTGTAGTAAAATAAACAAATTGGCTTTACTCTATCTTGAACTAGAGTATCCCGGTTCGATATCCATAGAGTGTTTTCTTCATGCCGTTATTTGTCGGGTACACCGGGGTCCGCCCACTTCTCCATTGGGTTGAGAAAAATCCCGGAAAACTTCATCTAGAAAACTTGTTCTTAATAATAATAATAATAATAATAATAATAATAATAATAATAATAATAATAATAATAATAATAATAATAATAATCAAATAAGTATCTTTTGGCAACGAAAATGAATTTTATACGAATGGCAGCAAGAATTTCAAGAAGAAAAAAAAATAGGAACTCAGTTATAAGGGAAAAAATGAAGATTGAAGAAACTATTTTAGATTATATTAAAGCTCACCAATTAAATGGTACGGACATGTCCAGCGAATGAAAGAGAATCGGCTACCAAAATGTGTTTTGGAATGGAAACCTGAGGGAAGACGAGGCAGAGGAAGATCTAAAACCTCCTGGATTCAGGGAATATATTTATACACGAAGGAGAAACAACTACAACCAGGAGATTGGATGGACCGACAAAATTGGCTATTGGGAACCGGACGATGTCAAAGACATTAATCAACCGATGAGCTATCTATCTAATAATAATATAATAATAATAGTAAAATAATACAAAATAATAATAGTAGAATAATAATAATATAATCTTCTTCTTCTTCTGCTTCTTCTTCTTCACTTCACGGGCTAGGCAAATTGCCTGTTTCCCTCACAGTTGTTCTGTCCATCTTTTCACTGGCCTTCCTACATTCCTTGAACCTCCTGGCTTATAGTTGAATGCTGCTCTTGGTAATCTTGACACATTCATTCTTTCCACATGTGTAAACCATTTCTCTCTATATTCTCTGATTTTCTCATCCAGTGGATATATATTTAACTCTGTTCTTATATCTTCATTTCTTATCCGATCCAATCTTGTGTAGCCTTTTGTTCTTCTAAGGAAGTCCATTTCTGCGCTTTTTATTCTACTTTGCAATTATTTGGTCATTTCCCAAGTTTCGCTCCCATAAATTAATGCAGGAACTACCAATGTTTTATAAAACTTCAATCTAGTATCTCTTCTTGTTTTATTCTTTAATGTTTTATGTATAGTTCTGCATATCATTTGAAATATCGACAGTTTCATAAATAATATAATACTAGTATTAATAATCCATCCATCCATAGTAATTCTGCCCGAAGGCAGGTCCTTTACTGCAATCATAGCATTTTCATGCTATGCTTGCAGCTTTACTAGGGAATTGTAGGTGTGGTAGCTTCCCGTTGCTTTCCACACCGGTGAAGGATGATGATGATGATAATGATAAGGATGATGATGATGATGATGATGGCCATATGATTTCGGGGACCGTTTGGGCCTTAAAGTTTTCCTGACATTTGTCTTACAGGTGAGGAAAAACCCCAATAAAAACCTCACCCAGAAAAACTGGGATTGAACCCAGGCCCGCTGCGTGACAAGGCAGCACGCTACCTCGAGACCACAGCGGTGGACGTATTAATAATAATAATAATAATAATAATAATAATAATAATAATAATAATAATAATAATAATAATAATAATAATATAATAATAGTATTATTAATAATAAAAAAAATACCCCTCAGGGGTCCTCATCTAGGGGATATGTGGATGGCGACCACAAGGTGCCCAAGCCGAGCAAAACATTTCTTCCACTTCTTGTGTTTTGCACTCTTTTAACTTTACTATCTAACCTCTCTTGGTTAACTCTTGTTTTTTCGACCCTGTCGCTATTAGGGCATCCGAGGGCTAGGGAGTCTTTCCTTTCTTCCATTTCTTCTTTCCTTTATTTTCTTTTCTTCTCCAGAAAAGCCTGACCAGAGGCTATAAGATGGCAGGCCCATCACTGGTCTTGCCTTCCTTTGGCCAGCAACCAATCGAAGGGACTATTATTATGCTTTCAAGTCTTATACGAGAATTTTCCGGAAGCTGGAGGGAAAATTTTCTATAGGATCGTAACAGGCCTTGGCCTAATACTTGGAAGGAAGAAGAAGAAGAAGAAGAAGAAAAAATAATAATGATAATAATAAAATAACAATAATAGTAAAAATAATACTAATAATAATAGAAACATAATTAATAAGTTAAACGAGAAACATCATGCACATTACACGGGTAACGATCAATGCCAAGGTTAGAACAAATATAAATTTAGATTTATTTTAAATGACTAACGTCTGGTGATTTCTTGTGGCAGGGAATTTCAGTTGCGAGAAGTGAAGATAGTATATGACATGGAGTGATGTGATGTTGCGGTATATTAAGCAAGAGATTATGCTGTGATCGTGTGTTTAAATTATTGTTCCTACCGAGAATCGAACTAGGATTTTCTGCGTGCGAGACAACGAATTTACCCCGATACCTCAAAGGTAATATTACAATCTCAAAAAATCCTTAAACTGGGCGCTCTCGCTTAAAAACCCTCTGGACGGATCCTTCCCTTGGATTTTTGTATCCTAAAAAACCCACGACCCTTGTCCAGTTTGAATGCGACCCTCGGTACTGGAGGCAAGGAAGTAATCCCTATACAATGCATTTCGTACTCAACAATAGAAAATAAGATGAACGATTGTTTGTTGGTCATGTATTGACCCCGAGAAAAACCCAAAATATCTCGGCGTGACCCACCCTTCCGTGACTTTCAGGATTGGCAGCCGCTCGCGCTAGCCACGTGACCATTGTGACTTGTTAAAGCGAAGGAGTGGCCAGAATGGAAGACAGTTCCATTGGAGTCCAAGACTGCCAATAGTTTCTACTGCTGATGTGATATGGATGACGATTATTGGGAAATGAAAGTATTGGTTATTCTATGCAACCTGTGAATATTCGATCGGAGAACAGGTGACTGCTAACATCATGTTGGCCAATGTGATAACACATGTTCCCACTAGAGCAAATTGACAACATGTTTACTTAAGTGGATTCTATCCCAAAAGCCCACCCACATTAGTGTGTAAGTTAGGATGTGAAAATGGGCGAGTTAGTTACACCAGATTAGTTTAGCGTTCACTTGTTTGTTAGCTGGTTTTCAACTTTTATAAGATTCATGATGTGTTCCGTTGAGGTTTATTCAAAATTAATATAAAATTATAGAATATTCACCTGAAAGGTCCGTCTTCAACTTAATTATCATTTAACTGTAGCGCTTTCGGGACTTGTCCCATCATCGGCAGGATTCAAAACTGGTGTTTCACTGAAGATCTGGTAGAGGGGGTTGCATGTATTGGGTTCGTTTTCGTTTATCAGATGAAAGCAGCTCACAACGACAGCCTGATAAACGAAAACGAACCCAATACATGCAACCCCCTCTACCAGATCTTCAGTGAAACACCAGTTTTGAATCCTGCCGATGATGGGACAAGTCCCGAAAGCGCTACAGTTAAATGATAATTAAGTTGAGGAGACGGACCTTTCAGGTGAATATTCTATAATTTTATATTAATTTAGCTGGTTTTTGTGATAAGTTGGCTACACTGTCTAACCAATGATTAATACATATTTTATGATTTTACACAGGTTCGAGAGAAAATTTAACTCTAGCTGTACCTCTGTGTCGAACATCTCACTATTCCTCATCCTTCCTTGTTTCAACTGGCCGACTCTGGAATTCCCTCCTCTCGTATATCAAGGACTGCTCGACTCAAAAACAGTTTAATAAACTCATTAAGTATTTCATTAGACACTATAATATATAATAGCATTCCAGGTAGCCTACAATTTTATAATTCTTTTATATTTTATACTTTCCTTACCAACGAATTACTTAATCAAATTATAGATTATTATCTATATACCAATACGTGAAGGAAAAAGTTTGTACCTCTTTTAAGCAGATTGCGCGCACAGAGGAGTGTGGTATTTGGCATAATTAAAGTTCATATAGAGAAGGAGTGCAGAAAAATGTATATACATGCATATATGTGTTACAAATAAATTAATTGAACAAAATAAAATAAATTGTCTCTAAGATATTTATGTGTATTATTCATTTGTTTTCGTTCATACTGAAAGTAAAGCTGCAGAGCATAGTATGAAAATGCTATGATTGCAGTGAAAGACCTGCCCTCGGACAGAATTCCTATGGATGGATTCTGAAAGTGCATTGTTGTAAAAAGAAAATTGTGCAGCAGCAATGTGAATTGACTTACTCTCACGTATTTATTATTAGTGGTTTAAAAAAGTGAGTACGTTTTATTATTCAAATTTAAATTCAACCCTGTCTAATTTTGATTTAAGTAATTTCATTACATATTTTTTTTATATTCACACATTATGCCTCTACATAGAACATTGACTGGTCGGAGTGAGAGACAAAAAAGAAGGGATATATATTCCCGTACACATAATAATAGGCCAAATGCAAAAAATAAATAGTACAAATAGTATACAAATGTCAAATGACGCGTAATTGTTTTTTTAAATATAGCTTAGCCAAGCTATACCACATATTTCCTATCGTTGGTATTTTTAAAATAAATCGAAAATTGATGCATTTGTGACAAACTCAAAAAGTTTATGAATTTTTGTCGAATTTAGACCGCTGGGCGACCTCTAGTTTTTATTATTATTATTATTATTATTATTATTATTATTATTATTATTATTATTAATATTATTATTACTTTTTTTGTTCTTTCTTTGTCAACTCTATATTGTATAACCTATGCCTGTTATGTATGATTAAATAACTCATAATTGGACGGCGTTATGCTATGCGCCATTATGTAAATTTCTATAAATATACGTTTGAAGTTTAGGTCAATCTTCACTATGTATTGCAGCGCCAAACTAACAATACTGGATGTTGCAAGTTATTTTCCTTGTTTGACAGTTGTGCATCAACAATCTAAGAGCGGATACATTTGGCGTTTAACTGCCTGATGCAAAATTTAGATTAGCATTTATGAAGATCTGGTTTCATAGCCGTTTGTTGCAAAACATAGAACATCTGAAAGGACTGATGACGTTTACATTTTCTTTAATAATATGGCTATATTTAAAGATTTGGCGCTAACTGCGTACACTTGTTTAATGGCCAGTGAACTGACGGCATGAAAATATCATATAGTTGTTATCTTTTACGGTCTCACTTACCAAAACATGGAATTCCCTTCCGCCCTATGTCAGAGACTGTCAAACCATAACATCCTTCAAAAACAAACTAAATAATTATTTAATAACAAACTAACTTATACACCTCACTGATAGTATTCTTTTAACAATTAATATATTTAATTATTTATGAAAATAATATTAAGATTAACAAATATTTTCTTTTGTTTTGTTTTAAATATTGTACAAACGTAAAATTAGTTTTCTATATCTCATTATTTTTCTTTGTTTTTTATAAACATTAGACAGGGACAATTTAATATATCTTGCTTGTATACACTTTGTTATTAGTTTTAGTCTTAATTTTAACTAACATTAACTAGTTGCATTATAAATTGTAATATAATAGATATTATCTTTTTGATCAAATTTTTATTTAGTGTTTAATATTAGTGTTAATTGTGATTGTTGCATTCTGATGTAATGTATGTTTGTCCTGGTGAGTGGAAGAGAAGGTCACATGGCCTCAACTCCACCAGGCTAAATAAATCTAAAATAAATCTAATCTAATCTAAATCTAAAATGGCGCTTGTCCGGTTTTTGCATAATGTTATCCAATTGTTAAGATCTGTATAATTTCACCTGATGAAGAGGAAGAGAAGATCCTATGGTCTTAAATCCATCAGGTAACATAAATAAATTAATAAAAAAAGTAATTTCGAACTTAACTTCTTACTTTTTTGTAAGGAATTTTTGGCAGCTTTTTGGGGAGTTGGAAACCAACATGTATATTTCTCTCAGGTTATTACCTGTGAGAGAGATGTACAGGCTAAAATTGCAATGACAAAAATGCAACTAAGACATTACATGGAGTAATTTGGAACAAAAATATTACAAAGGGAACTAAAATGAAAATTTATAAGAGCATAATACAGAATATTTTGTCATATGGAAGCGAAACTTGGTCTTTGACGGAATTACAAAATAATAAAATTAGAACAGTTGAATTCGATTATTTTAGAAGAAGCCTCCAAAAAACAAGACAGGATAAAATAAGAAATGAATTCCTTTGGAGAGAAATGAAGGTTACCACATCTGTTAAGAGGATTGAAAATCAAACGCTTAAATGGTATGGCCATGTACAAAGAATGGAAAAAATATATACCAATGGTCACCCCCTGGAAGAAATAAACGTGGCAGACCAAGATGTAAATGGAAAACCTACGTCAGAACAATAATGGAGGATAGAAATTTGGAAGAGGGCGATTGGAATGATATAGATAAATGGAAACTGAAGACGGCAAACCTATAAGTGGGGAAAAGCCGAAGAAGAAGAAAAGGTTATTATTTACATACTACAACAATAAATTGTGTTGCTTATTGTTATTTTATTTGAATTTATGTTGGGAATAGAATGCACAAAGTACTTTACAAGTGTAGCAAAGTAGGAAAAATGATTATGTGACAAAATACGTGATTTTTGGTAACGGTTGTGAGTAATGAAAACCAGTTGTGTTAGAACTGCAACAAAAGCCTGCTGATACCTGCGTGGAATATGAAATGACAGTCGTAACGCGCGTCTAAATAATTGAACACTTTGCAATCCAATTCAACAAGTTGACACCAATTGTTTCCAACTTGACGTGTCAACAATTACTTACCAACATCGATGTCTAGCAGGGAATATCGATAATATTAAAAAACAGTACTGGTATAATGTGTTCTAGGAAATCCCTCCATATTTATAACTCTAATACGGTTGTGAAAGTCAGTCTGATAAATGTATAATTCATACACGTATAGATGAATTATAAAGATAACGACAAAAATTATTGTTGGACTATGTTAATAATTATCTGATATATTAATATGCACACACTTGTCTGAATATTGAGAATACTACCGATTCCGATTGAGGGTCTTTCCACTTTCAGCGGTTGCCCTTTTACCAGCCGGCTGCTGGCCCTTCACATCCACATGTGTCAATCACAGAGGTAGATGATCAACAGCCAGTGTAGGGGTGACATGTGGTTAGCATGTCGAGTCCCCCAGCCGTTATAGCTGGTTCCTCAACCTGGAGCCGCTACTTATTGCAGCTACCCAATTGCCTCACGATGCTGGGTGGGCACCGGTCCCATACTGGCCGAAATACCATGAGAAAATTTCTTCCCCCATGGAGACTCGAACCAGCGCAAGTCCCGTAGCTCTGCGCCAAGGCTTCCTACCTTAACCGCTCGGCTACGGCGCGGGACGAGAATACTACCTATATAAGAAAAATATATGTTTGTGTTGGGATACTAGTGTGACTCAGGTGGTTAGAGCGCTAAACGTACATGTTTAGAGACTCGGGTTCAAATCCCGACTCAAGCATTCATTTTTATTTTGATATCATATTTGCCTTCATTGCCAAATGTCAAAAATATAGTTATAACATCTAAGTGTACAAGCGTTACTGCTATAAAGTAAAAATTCTCTTTAAAAATTTTCTTACCTGTTATGGTGGCCACTAGATGGCAGTTGCGTGAATTGAGAATACTACATATATAAGAAAAATGTATGTTAGTGTTGGGATACTTGAGTGACCCAGGTGGTTAGAGCGGTAAACGTACAGAGTTTAGAGACTCGGGTTCAAATCCCGATTCAAGCATTCATTTTTCTTTTCATATCATATTTGCCTTCATTGCCAAATGTCAAAAATATAGTTATAACATCTAAATATATATAGGCCCATATATTTTGATTTTTTGTTTCAAAAAAGGTGAGAAATGCCTTAAAATGAAGTGAGAATTTGAGCTAAAACTAACCTAAAATCACCATATTTTAAATATAAAATATTTATTAGTAACTGCTCAAACCGTGTAACCAATTTGCTGCAAAAACTCGCCAACAAACAAGTCAACGTTAAACTAATCTGGTGTACATTACGGTGGTAACATGACTAGCGCCGGAGCTGCTCTGATTAGGGTCCCATTTTTTAATTCTGGCGGTTCTGGAGGATCCCGCGCAATAGTTGAATTGTTATACCTTAGAGCAGAGCTCTGGGACTTGCTTTGATTCGAGTCCCCATGAGAGAAGAAATTTTCTCATGGAATTTGGGTCAATATGGACCGGTGCCCATCTACCATCGAGAGGAATTTGGCCGCCATATTTCTACCTGGTACTCAACTTCCTCTCAAGAATCTACCAGTTTCAAATAAATGCGAATTTTTAGCCATACTCCAATCTTCGAAGAAACATGTATGTGGTATACTGTATTCAGATCAACTGTAGTTAATGTAAATAGCTTTAAATATATAATTACATTAATCGAATAGGTGATCTATTTTTTCGCTTCCGCTGAACTGTGCTTTGGTCACGAAAGAATCACAGTAACTGCAGCAGATATGTGCTTCGAAGTTTTCCCGTCCATTTGTTTTCCTCAAGTCTGTTTCTTAGGGTGGACAGTCTATAGGTCTATCGCGCCGTGACTATAATTTTTATCATTATTTTTATACTTATATTAATATACCCTTATTATTATTTATTACTATTATTATTATTATTATTATTATTATTATTATTATTATTATTATTATTATTCATCCGATATCATGGCAACTGCCGCCGTCTTCCGGAAACCAAACGCCATTCCTCTCTATCCATCCATTGATCTTCCTCCATTCCTCTGATATTCATAGCTGCTTGTACCCCTTCTATCCAAGTTTTCTTCGGTCTTCCTCTCTTCCTCCTTTCTATTGGGATCCATATTATTATTATTATTATTATTATTATTATTATTATTATTATTATTATTATTATTATTATTATTGGACAGAGGTTCTGGAGGTGAATTGGTGTTGGGACAAACAGGATTTTTTCCAGGGTTTCTCCGGGTTTGATCCCACCAATATCCTCCACTCATTTCCCCTCCATCATTATGTTATTTCCCCTTAATTAATTTCATATCATCGTTCCCCTCATCTCGTTTTAGGCAAGAATAATTTGGTTTGGGGAAGCACAGGTGTTGAAAATATGTGGTTGTGGTGATCTAATGGGTACACATCAATGTGCTTTCTCATGACTCCCGAGTCTAACAAACGAACTGTCAACCACTGCATGCCGGACCTACCTTAAAATTTCTCCTAGAGAAGCGTCATGATGTATCAAGTCCAAAAGGTACCGTTTTTAACTGCAAGGCACAGAAATTGAAACTAAAATCCAGCAATGGCAACTAAGTGTACGGAGCAGATGGACTCCCTGCATGGTTAAGAGCAGATTAGAGTGAAGTGGGACGCTGTGCGGAGGCAGATGAGGGTTGTCCAATCTACGAAATCAAGAGTTGTATTACCCCCCCCTTGTGGATTAAACGAGAAATATGGCTCTGTATTTTAATGCCTTGCAGTTAAAAAGGCACAACGCTTCTCCGGAAGACATTTTAAGGTAGGTTTGGCCATGTAATGATAGAGAGTTCCCTTGCCCGAGGGTCGCAGGTTCAAACCCGGCCGGGGTAGATGGATTTTTAAGACGGAAAAATGTAAGAAGCGTGTCCTGCAGGAGGGACTTTGAGTCGTGGGTCCGATTCTGAAGATTTTCAGACTCGTAAAAGATCCTTAAGCCTGAATAAAAAAAGCCTCTAAGCAAAGTTTACCGACATGACGTCTTAGCAATACCTTAGTTCCCTGCTAGACGTCTCATTGAGTCGATGTCGAGCTCATGCCATTCATGGCGTCTATGGGAAAATAAGCGTAACTAAATTAACTTAGTCTAATAACTCTTGTCACGGCAGAGGTTTATGGCTCAACATTGGTTACACCATTATATGTAGACTGTAAAGTAAAGGTAAAGTGATCCCACAACAGGCCTCAGGAGGCTCTTGGGGTAGTAGGAGGTTAAGGCTCCCACTTTTTCTGGACACTCGGCACTTTATGTCAGCCGGGTTGTCAGCCCTGCGTGACGGCCGCCTTTACCCCAGAACAAGTGTCTGGTACTCATTTCAGTTAGAGGCTGAGTCGACCCCAGGGCCATAGTGCCGCCAGAGGATTTGGGTCAGTTAAAAAAATCCTGACCCCCAACGGGACTTGAACCCTCGACCCTCCGGCTTGTAGCCCAGTGCCTTAACCACTACGCTACGGCGTGCCCCCAGACTGTAAAGTGTAAATACTTAAATATTATATCAAAATATTAAGCTTTATTGCTTAAAAAGATAGTGTGAAATTCTCATAAGTAATGCCACGAGTGAATTAACCTAGAGGATTTGGAAATCAAGGGTGACGTTTGTTAGGACTGCTTAACGAATAAAATTAAGCTGTTTTCTCACAAATCATTATTTAAATATAGTTATTGTAAAATATTTATATATTTAATGTAAACAGCGATATTTGAAAACAAATGAGAAACGTTTGTTATGTTTTATTTGTTCATTCACTGCAACCAGATCATGCTATTTATTGCCAAATAGGATCGCAATATTGTAAGAATGCACTCTAGTGGAGAAAAAATGAAACACGTCAAACTACATATTATAACCAACATTATAGGTTATTAATTAATTTCTGATGTCCTATGATGCAAATATGTCAATTATAGTTTTCTGGAATGTTATTACCTGGGAAAAAATACATTTAAGAAATTTCAAACAGTGGTTACTTTTTATTGTGGTATAATCAATTGATATACATTTTTTCTATTAAATCTCGCAAGAGTTACTTGCTTACATTCGTGCACTCTATATACAATCGGGAGCCACATGCATTTTGTGATTCCTACGTCGTAATATATAAATTACTAAATTCAACGTATTTCTTAGAGAGTCAGTCACTGCAAAATAATGCTCTAACCTGTTCAGAATTTTAAAAAGGAACAGCTTTCTTTAATATGATAAACTTAAGTTTGATAAATTCGAGGTAAAACACGACTCTGATTGGTTGTAAAACAAAATTCACTGAAACGTAATTGGCCATTGACTCCCATTTGAGGCATTGAGTTAAATAGTCATAAGTAATGCCACGAGTGATTTCCAAATTATCGATAAATTCACGACTCACGAAGTGAGGAGTGAATTTATCTAGAGAATTTGGAAATCAAGAGTGGCATTTGTTAGGACTATTTAACAAATAACATTAAGCTGTTTACTCACAAATCATTATTTACTATAGTTATTTTAAAAAATATTAGGATATTTATGTAAACGTCGATGTTTGAAAACAAATGAAGAACGATAGTACGCTTCTAAACTACGCTTCATTTGTTTTCACTGCAACCAGATCATACTATTTATTGCCAAAGGAACACAATATTGTAAGGAGGAGCTTTCTTTAATATGGTAATTATAACACTGATAAATATTTGGTGAACACGACTCTGATGGTTGTAAAACAGAAATCATTGAAACGTGATTGGTCATTGACTCCCAATTGGGGCATGAGTTAAATAGTCATTATAAATACTTATTGAATAAAAGCCGTCTGTTGGCTATTGGTAGCGCCGTCTCTCTGCCTTCGAACGTTTAGTGAATTGTATTTGCGGAAAGAAATGTTGATGTTTGTATCATGTCTCGAATGGTGTATGCAACTGGTGCTTAGAGCAAGAGGTCCGGGGTTCAAGTCCCGGATCAAGCGTCAATTTTTATTTTCAAAAAAATATTTAAATCTGAGAAGTCCGGGATTCAGATCTTGGTTGAAGCGTTAATTTTTCTTAAAAATGATTCTTTTTAAATTTGAGTGCTTCATTATATCCACCTGTATGTGAAATGGAAGCACGAACGTCTGATATGATTTCACAAGCAGCAATGGGTGGAGCTCTGTTTTTCCGTGACGTCCAGTGCTCGTTGCTCCCCATTCGAAATCTGAACAATGGAAACATGCCATTTGACGTGCTACTAGTAATTTAAGCGCCGCGCAACACGAGACGCAAACAATCTGCGTTAATATCCAACATCACAAACAAAAGAAAACACAAATCATATATTTTATATTATTCCCTGAGAGAAAATAATAATAATAATAATAATAATAATAATAATAAGAATAATAATAATAATAATAATAATAATAAAGTTGCTATATCAGTCAAATATCTAATTTATTCAAGTCGACGTTTTAATATCCTTGTCTGAGATCATTAAACTCAGTATGGTGATTGCGAAAAGTCTTATGTAGGCCAAACAAAAATGTTTCTAAGAAAAATAATTGACGAACATAGAATATCATACACCAGATAATAATAATAATAATAATAATAATAATAATAATAATAATAATACTAATAATAATAATAATACTAATAATAATAATAATAATAATAATAATAATAATGGTTTATTTTGGCTGGGAGAGTTAAGGCCATAAGGCTTTCTCTTCCACTCAACCAGTGAATAGTAAAATTATACAAAAATTACATACTTATTAAATTAATATTATCAAAATATAGACGAAATAAAAGACAATGGTGATGTGATCTAATACTAACAAAACATGGAATAAAATAATATAAAATAAAATTAAGTAAGTAAAGTTTCCTAGTGATTATTTACAAAATGCTGAATATACTCGTAGTTGTTATTCAGTTAATGTTTTCATTGTGTAGAACTTAAGATATCAGTTAATTTAATGATAGTGATGGGAAGTGAGTTCCATGCTCTAGTCATAGATATTGTGTAAGATTCAGACTATAGACATGTCCTGTGCTGTGGTATCAGAAGTAGAGAAGAATCTTGTGAACTTGTTCCTAAATTCTGATGAGCTGATACATTTTGAAAGCGCGTTGATAAATAACTTGGTAAATAAGTATGCAGGATTTGGAATATGTGAATGTAGAGAATTTTCGATAATTACTGAACATAGAATTAATCAAAATCATGAAATGAAATTGGATGACATAAAAATTTTACACAGAGAAGATAATTACCACAAAATATTGATAGCAGAAATGACCTTTTTAAAAAAGGACAAAATAAAGCATTGAATAAACAAAAATATTTAAGTGAATGGTGTGAATCATATGATTCTTTGGTAAAATATTTTGAATTATAAATTTGAAATTTTTATTTGTTCATTTAAATCTGTAAAAAAGTAAAGGAAAAAAGAAATTGTGTTGGTGATGTTAACTATGTATTATAAAAAACCATGTCAAATGTCTTGAAAATTATCTCACACAAGGAGATTGAAACGTCCACTTGAATAAATTATATATTTGACTGAGATAACGAATTAATTACTATTAAAAATTATATCATTAAGGAATAGATTTATAAGACCTGAAAAATAAGAACGTATGCAAGCATTTAAGACGTAAAAACTGTTCAAATATGAGAAACAAAATTACCTTATAATTTAATTAATCTTTTGAAAATTTGGCTATTTTTTATTCCTTCATAAACTCCTCTCAAATTTGTTTCGTAGGGTTTCATTTTCTTATTTATTTCCCTCCATTTACAATGATTTTTAGATTTTTTCTGTGACATTTAATTACATACGTAGCATGAATACATGGCAACCAATTTGATTTTAACGAATATTCTGTGCACAAGAAATACGTGTTCCACTGGAGCCAACATAAATTGTGTATTAATTAACTGTAAACATATACTTCAGAATTTCAGAACTTACTATTTATTTTTGGACGTTGCATTCTTTCACAGGTTAGAGTACTTAAATTGCGTTAGCTTAGCTTTTAGGTCCGTTAAATATCGTGTATATGTTGGCTGCATCCCGTGATTCCATAGTGTAAACTGCTTCGCGTTTGTTGACGCATGCGCTCGATGTATGATTGGAACTTATAAAACATTTTCGCGTCACATGTTGTGAAGTATTTCGAAAAAAAAATTCTAACTATTCATATACAGGGTCTCTATAAAATTACTATCCATTACAATTAAGGAAGGCAATTATTGAAAAATCAATGTTATTGTGAAGTTTTAAACATGTTCTACTGCCTTTCTACATGACCGCCATCTGGTGAAAACACATGCTCCATCTTTCAGCTGTGAAACAAAATGTACACCTTAACATTTAAACAGTAAAAAATCTGCTGCTTCTGTAATACGTTTCCGTACATCAAACAGACGTTGTAAGAACGTGTCCTTAGAGTGAAACATAGAATTTTCTGTTGCGAGGAACATTAAAGTCCCTACTGAGTCATCAAGTTGATGCGTTCGGACTATGACTGGAAATTAGAATCTGCTGCAATGTTTTTGTTGATACGCGTTGTCGTGCCTCATCATACACACTGCCGGTACGCTTAAATTTGTTTACAAGTAGACGAATGTGTACCTTTGTTGGGGCTGGTTTTTACGGAATTTATGGGTAAATTCAGCTCTGCCGTCTTCATATGACAATCCACGCACCCGTGCACAAACAGTGGCAGCCCATTCTTCCGTGCTAAACATTAGAGACACTCAGTATTTTTGGATGCAATTTTTTTGTGAGTTTATGGATTGAAAAAAGGGGATTTGAAAATGAAATAATTGTTTGTTCGATCATATACCAATAATGACCTAACTATAATTTTGTTTTTAGGGAAATAAGTTGAATTTACCAGAGAGGCCTTGGTATCCATTGACAACGGCATGTAATTGCTCAACTTACTTCCCTAGGGAAGAAATGTAATTGACTTAATTAATGTAAAAATATTACCTACTTAAAATTCTATTGAGTAATACAATACAATTTTATTGTATCACACTTATTTCTCACTTTGATAATTAAAATTTATAGTGATTGGACAGTTGTTACAATTACACTGGTCAGCATGGGTACCAATAGTTGCCTTAGTGCAGTTTTTTTATCGTGTTTTCAAATATGTAATCGGAATTTCTCCATTGCCCACAGTTTTTTTTTATCATCATCAACAATCACGGATTAAGCCCATGTGGCTTGTTCCGGCCTCATAGATGCTCATTCAAAAGTTGGATCCATCTCTTCTTCGGTCTACCAACATTCCTGCGTCCTTTTGGTTTTGTATTTAAGTATAATTTTGGGAATGCGATCATCTTCCATTCTTTGAACATGTTCTTTCCAGTTCTTTCTAGATTCTTTTATTCTATCTAAGAGTTTAAAGATATTTAGCTCATTTCTAATATCATCACTTCTTCTCTTATCTAGAAGTTTGCAACCAGCCACACTTCTCATAAATCTCATTTCAGCTGCTTCTATGATCTTCTCTTCTCTTCTCTTTTAGTTAAAACCCAAAATTGACTACCATACAATAGTAAGGGGACTGCCACTACTTTATAAAATTTTAGTTGTGTTTCTTTTCTTGTGCTTTTAAATATCCTTTTGATTGTTCCACATATATAATTAAATTTATTCAGTTTGTTAAATAGATATTCATTTTTAAAATAGGAGATTTCATAACCCAGGTATTTACAATGGTTCACTTGTTCAATGGGTTTCCCCTCCAGAATTATTTTAGCTCTTACGGTATCTGATCTCTTAAAAGCTAGGATTTTCGTTTTACTTATTGATATTTTCAAATTATATTTCTGTATAATGTTATTTAACTGAAAGAGTGATTTCTGTAGACCATCCTCTGAACTAGATATTATAACTTGGTCGTCTGCAAAAAGTAAGGTATATAAGATCTTATTTCTTATTTTGGTCCCGCGCCATAGCCGAGCGGTTAAGGTAGGAAGCCTTGGCGCAGAACTACGGGACTTGCGCTGGTTCGAGTCTCCAAGGGGGAAGAAATTTTCTCATGGTATTTCGGCCAGTATGGGACCGGTGCCCACCCAGCATCGTGAGGCAATTGGGTAGCTACAATAAGTAGCGGCTCCAGGTTGAGGAACCAGCTATAACGGCTGGGGGACTCGACGTGCTAACCACATGTCACCCCTACACTGGCTATTGATCATCTACCTCTGTGATTGACACATGTGGATGTGAAGGGCCAGCAGCCGGCTGGTAAAAGGGCAACCGCTGAAAAGTGGAAAGACCCTCAATCGGAATCGGACTTCTTATTTTGAAATGTGAGTCCAAATTTATCTGCCAATTATATTATGATATCGTCAATATAAATATTAAAAAGGGAGGATGAGAGTGGACATCCCTGTCTTACACCTCTATTTATTTCAATTTAAATTAATGGATTTAATAATAATAGTTTTTTAAAAACGCCACGAATAAAAAAAAGATAGACTCTGTTATCCTCATGATATCCGCATCTTCAGTTCTAGATTTTTCGTCCATTTGTCCATTGTAAAATAAAACCAAATGAGCTAACTCAGGAGATTTGAGCTATGGAAAAGAGATATCAAGACAAATGGAATCCTAATATGCTGGCCGATTATTGTTGGACCATCAAGAGGAATGCTCCACAGGCGAAATATAGCAGAAAATCGTCATTTCTTACTTTCTAGGTGAGTCCGAATGTTCGAATATTGTGTAGTTACGAATATAGAAAATATTAAAGTGTTTGAAATTATAAATTCCTGTCTCTCGGAAACCTTGTGTGATGGAGAAAAACCGATATCATATTTGAATTCAAGAGAAAAACTACTAATATAATCACATATTTTCTTTCTGAGACAAAAAAAAGTGATTTTTTGTTGCTCAGTGTTATTAACACTAGCCACAAAATTTGGTTGATTTCATTAGCATTTTTCTTCTTTAGTTCAATATCTTTCTCTATTAAATATTTTTTCTTTCTTCTTTATTCTTTCTCAATTAAATTCGTATGGGCATGTACGACGAATGCAAGAAGAAAGGTTACCCAGAAAAACATTGAAATGGTGTCCACCTGAAAGAAGAAGGAAAAGAAGTCCTCGAAACTCGTGGATGCAAGAAATAATAACTGGAATGAGAACAAGAGGACTGGAGGACATGGAGTGGATGGATAGAGACGAGTAGAGAAGAAAACAAATGGGCACAAAAAGATGTATAAACATTGAAAATCTGTATATAAATAAAAATCTTTCTCTATTTTATGTTCTACTATTTTTTTTTAATTTACACCTGTCCTTAAATATTCTCTATACTTTTACAAATCAATTTTTCGACTTTACTGGTAATACAAAATGAACCGCAGCATTCGCCGCTTTCTTTACATCACAACTAATCATATCTGTAATTAATATGGAGTCTGAAACTGTTATTTAAAATGTCTGCCACTAATTAAGACAACAATAAACAATTGTAATTTTATCAACACTCCCTTGCTATCAAACAATTGAACTCTTCAAACCAAGATATAAATTCACATGAAATATAAAAATAAAACATAATTATTAGTACAAGAGTAAACAAAATTATATACACAATTCGGGAAGTAAGTACGTTACTAGTCTCGAACTTATTTGCTGCCCTCAAACACGTCCTGGACTAGTAATATAGACGCAGTTGGGGTAATGTGGACCCTTCTGTTTGAGTGCAGCCTGTTAATATCTTCTTTAATTGGTGCTGCCCTCGAACAGAAAATATTTTAATTTCTTCCCCTCACCAAATTTGACGTGTTGAAGGCCAGTTTCTTTTATTCTTTTGTGCGAAGAAGAGTTTATTTGTGATATTTATGAAAACGGCCATTTTAAAAGTTTTCAAGCTAAGAATTAATTCATAATTTCTGCTATTGAATATTACAAATGTTGAAATAAACAACTCCTAAATATGTTATATTATGTAGATGCTGTTTTAATATACTGACGAGTTAGGTTTGATATTATGTGACATGGTGGGTGTATGAAATAATTAAACATAACAATGGAATTCGGTTAATGTAGACCCTCCACGGCGTTAATGGACGGTTAAAGTGGACCTGAGTCCATTTTACACGAACTGCGTATATTGTTCATCAATAAACGGTGCTATATGTAAAATCCATATACTTAATGAATGTTATTTAATATCTTCGTAATTTTAGTTATACCGAAAGACAGTCACTGTCTGCAGATGAATGTTATAATCAACGGTAATTTTTCGAACATTAAATAAATATCAGAGCTTTTTAATTACGGTCAGTCATAAATACTTTCAGATTAATCTGTGCCTATCTGTATAAATTAATAGAGTAAATAAACTTAAAATAGTCTAAAAGCTAGGATGGACTCTAGGGTCCACTTTATTCGAATATGGAGGTTAAAGTGGACCTTATTGTATTGTAAAAAAGTTTTTATATTATGAAGACATTTCCATATTTGAATAAAATAACAATGCTATTTCATAGTAATAACACTAATGATCCATCCATCCATAGTAATTCTTTCACTGCAATCATAGCATTTCCATGCTATGCTTTGCAGCTTTACTAGGGAATTATAGGTGTGGTAGCCTCCCGTTACTTTGCACCGCGAGTGAAGGATGATGGTGATAATGATGGGGCGAGTGATAATGATGGCGGATGATTTTCGGGGACCGTTGGGCCCTAAGCTTCTTGACATTTGTCTTACAAGTGAGGAAAAACCCCGAAAAAACCTCACACAGGAGCCTGTCCCGTCCGGGAATCGAACCCGGGCCCGCTGCGTGACGAGGCAGCACGCTACCTCGAGACCACAGCGGTGAAAAACACTAATGATAATCACAGTAATTAAACAAAATTCAAATCCCTTAATTAAAGGAAGAAAAACCACAAATTGAAAACAGGGTTCAACATTACCTATAGTTCCTCTACAATTTACTTCCCCTATTGCCTACATATATGTTTATTCTTACAAATAATTGCTCCATTCCTTGCGAGGCCGACATTTTATGTCGCGAAAGAATTGAATGTTTGGAAACTGATATACATATTACATGTTGACAACACATGTTGTCCAGTGATGCAGACAGGACATCACATTGTTTTTAGAAGAGATACTTTATAGTGCATCATATAGTTCGCATGCTGTGGATTCACATTTTTTAATGAACGTTCCTCTACTTGGATATTGAATACTCGCACATTTGCATATTCATGAGATTTTTTTTATTAAATCATTTTTGTTTTCCAATCAAACTGATCTGTTACAGAGGGTAGCTCATGTTACAAACATGCAAACTTATTGTCAAAAGCTCCCTCATCGAGAAGCAGAAAACTTCTCAGCAACCCCAATTCATGGTTCGAATTTATCTTTTTTTGTTAACTAAATCGTATATATCCTGTTTTGTTCGTACAAAACAAATATATCCATCCATAGTAATTCTGCCCGAAGGCAGGTCCTTCACTGCAATCATAGCATTTTCATGCTATGCTTGCAGCTTTACTAGGGAAATGTGTAGCTTCCCGTTGCTTTCTACACCGGTGAAGGATGATGATGATGATGATAATGATGATCATCATGATGATGGCCATATGATTTCGGGGACCGTTTGGGCCTTAAAGTTTTCCTGACATTTGTCTTACAGGTGAGGAAAACCCCCGATAAAAACCTCACCCAGAAAAACTGCCCCGACCGGGGATCGAACCCGGGCCCGTTGCGTGACAAGGCAGCACGCTACCTCGAGACCACAGCGGAACAAATATATATATACACATACACTAGCGGACCCGGCAGACATTGTCCTGCCCAAACGTTCATTTTCTATGTCATGGCCGGACAAAAAAAATATGTTACTTTTTAACATAAAATTCACTAATTAGGATGTAATTAGAAATTATTAAATACGTTCCCAAAAACACCCCTTAGTGCACTCTGTTGTGGCTCAAGAAGCGTTCATGATGACGTCACATTGTTGTCGCGAGGATGTCGGTAATACAGTTGACTACACATCTGACATAAAAAATTCGATAACTTATCGCAGTGCCATCTACCGAGTCCAATTGTGAATCTAAACCATCCAGGAACCTACTCAAACAAACACACAAAATTTCATCAAAATCGGTCCAGTCGTTTAGGCAATTTTAAATTTCGAATTTCAAGTAAAGGCCCCACGTCTAATTGTCGGATTTCGCTCATTTCTTGATAATACCTACCTCTGTTTATTTTAATAGGATATACTGAGTTTCGTTGTGAAACATCGATAAATGTGACCGCTAGACAATTTTTAAATTTTTACTTCCGGTGAACTCCTACACCTAATGATTTTAGAGGGTCCAATTTTGAATCTAAAGCATCAAGGGACCCAATCAGACACTCACAAAAATTTCATCAAAATGGATCAAGTCATTTAAGAGGAGTTGAGTGACAAACACACGTACACAAGAATTATATAGGCTAATTAAATATATATAGCGGTTGTTTATAATGCCTTTGACATCGTCCAATTCCCAATAGCCAATTTTGTCGGTCCATCCAATCACCTGGTTGTAGATGTTTCTCCTTCATGTGTATATATATTCCCACACTCGTCTTCCCTCAGGTTTCCATTCCAAAACACATTTGGTATTCGATCATCTTCCATTCGTTGGACATGTCCGTACCATCTTAATTGTTGAGTTTTAATATAATCTAAAATAGTGTTTTCAATCTTCATTTTCTCACTTATAACTGAGTTTCTAATTTGTTCTCTTCTTGAAATTCTTGCTGCCCTTCGTATAAAATTAATTTCAGTTGCCAAAAGATACTTATTTGTTTTTGTTGTTATTGGTCAAAGTTCTGCTCCAGATGCTTTTAACAATTGTAAGATATATATTATTTTTTTATTGCTTATACTTTTATCCCACAATATTTCATTGAGGCAAGCAATTGCAAATTTTCCTTTGTTATTTTTACTTCTCATTTCCTCTTCATAACTTAAATTTTTATTTATTTTCATTCCTAAGTGTGTGATTTCAATACAAGGGTTTATTGTTCCTCCAGTCTACAAAATTCAATTTTGTTCTGATTCGCCAATCGATTAATATTTTGCTTTCTTCAGGTTTAAAATTAATCCCCGTTCATTATTATATTATTCTATTATTTTCTAGTCATATATTCTAAATCTTCATAATCGTGTGCAATACAAAACAAATATGGGGGAAAATATATTTGTATATTGACATTCTTCTTATGAAAATACAGTGTACTGAAGCAGCTGTTACGATTCTTTATATATATATATATATATATATATAGTCCATCGCTGTGGTCTCGAGGTAGCGTGCTGCCTTGTCACGCAGCGGACCCGGGTTCGATCCCCGGTCGGGGCAGTTTTTCTGGGTGAGGTTTTTATCGGGGTTTTTCCTCACCTGTAAGACAAATGTCAGGAAAAATTTAAGGCCCAAACGGTCCCCGAAATCATATGGCCATCATAATCATCATCATCCTTATCATTTTCATCATAATCATCATCATCATCCTTCACCGGTGTGGAAAGCAACGGGAAGCTACCACACCTACACAATTCCTTAGTAAAGCTGCAAGCTTATATATATATGGCATGATAAGAAAAATAAATGCCTGGACGGAATTCGAACCCGGAACTCTGAGTCTGTACCTCAGCGTGTTATCCATTACATATATATATATATATATATATACTAGTATATTACGATGCGATGTTGGGAAGTTGTTTTTACAGAATCGAGGAAAATGTTTTAAAACGAGCGATAGCGAGGTTTTTAATTTCCGAGATTCTGTAAAACATTTCACAAACGTGCGTTGTACACTATTTTTTGCGCGATGGTGTTTTCAAAACAATAAATAATTGTAAAATAATAACATCTTTGTTGAAAATATTTGCGTTCAATTTAAACAATTGATTAACGTTAATAGTGTGGGCAATGTTTATTAGTTGAAATAAATGGAGGCCGTGAGACCAATTGGTTATAAAACGGCGGCGAGTACGTTTTTATTGTTTTATATTGTTTCAAATGAAGTTCAGTTCATTTAAAATGCAGTGATTTGTTTCGTATAATGTATATTAACACTAACTTTTGGATATTTTTTGTATATACATTGTATGTAGTATACATAGAGGGCAGTGGTTTTACTTCCCACACGCGTGTTTTAATATGTTTTGTTTTTGCAAATGCCTCAGGTTGTATTCGACATTCCTGGTGTTCTCTCCTGACATGGCGTACTTGTAACCCATTTGTAAGGTTGGGGCGCCTGGAAGGCGGGGTTACGTTGCCCCGATGATTTGATGGGTGAAGATGATAGTAGTGCGCCAGAAGAGTCCCGAATCCTAAGCTTAATCTAAGATGAATATGAATGATGATGATTGCCATATGATTTCGGGGACCATTTGGACCTTAAAATTTCCAGACATTTGTCTTACAGGTGAGGAAAAACCCCGATGGAAACCTCGCCCAGAAAAACTGTCCCGACCGGGGATCGAACGCGGGCCCGCTGCGTGACAAGGCAGCATGCTACCTCGAGACCACAGCGGTGGACGTAATATGTAATATTACAGTATAGTTATTTCGATTGGCAACCCCGAAATGTAGGAAGTTGAACTTTCAATCATGGTCGGACTATCGAGCAAAAATGTGTGTGAGTTTGTCTGTACGGGGTGAATCATAAATATGGCTGTACGTTTCATCGCGTTGTGTGATGAAAATATTACCATTACAGGAAATATGAAATTACCGTTGGAAAGGCAATTATTCAAATTACAACAATGGAATAAAACAAAACTGTGTAGAACTTACATCATTAGTCAAAATGGCGTTGAATGTGCAACAGCAAATTACAATTGCTGCATGGGCAATAACGTATGCTAATGACCGTGAGACCACAAGACGGGCAAGATGTGAGTTTAACGTAGCATTGCAGCCGTCGACAGTGGGGAAGTGGAGAAAACGACTGCTGGAAACGGGAAGGACGCAGAAAATCACACCTCCTGGAAAGCCTCGCATTAGCACGGATGCAGAAACAACGAAGAGGATTGTGGAGGCGTTCGACGCTAGCCCACAAATATCAACCCGCCAAGCTGCACGTGAACAGTGATTAGTTTTGTTTTGTTCTATTGTTGTAATTTTGAAGGATTCCCTTTCCAAAGATAACACCGCATTTCCTTTAATAATAATATTTTCGTCAAAAAATGTGATCAAACGTATAGCCATATAGCCATATTTCTGAATCACTCTGTACTTTATTGATACAAAAACTACTTGACCGATTGATTTGAATGTGCTTTCAGCATCATTTGGAGAATTTTTCTGGTACAATTAACGTATATAACATATTACCTTACGTACCATAGGACCGGAGCTGAAAATGTGCATCAGTGCACTACAGAAGGTCGCGTTTTGGACGCTTAAGTGGCTTATGATTCCTAATCTATAACAAAAAAAAAAAAAACACACACACACACACACATGTAATTTATTTAGCAGCGCACACGGAGCAAGTGTTAAAAAAAGTAAATATTAATGGAAATCATATAAAACTTCCATAGTTTTTATTTACTAAATACATCAAGTAAACATTGAATCAATTGATTAAATATGTTGACCGTTAGAGCGATTTCTAATTTACGTTTTGCGGTCAACACTCACTTGTGTTGGTACTGTTTCGCTTGTTTTTTGAGAATGTCTTTCTAGTTTTATTTTAATGGGATATTCCAAGTGTCGTTATAACTTAAGCTCTCTGTAAATCCCTATCCTGAGCTGATGTCTACCAATAATCCCCTGTATAATTTACTATCCGTCACAGTGATACACTGACCTGTTTCGTTTGTGCATGACTTACGAACTAATGCCGTGTCATCCCGCGTACACTCGTTTCACGTCAGTATGTGGCGTCGAGGAGAGCAGCTATTACCGTAAGTAAGCGGTAAGTGCTTAATTTGCTCATTGTTCCACGGTTTGTATCTACGTCCGTGCAACGCAGCAACAGTGCTGCTATGACTGGAGGTAAACGTTCCTCTGTGTCGTATAATACATTCTTTAAATCATGGATAATATCGTTTTCCCACCTCTTTTTTGATCCACTACTGGGCGCTTTCTCTACTGAGTTTCCTACAAGAAGCTTCCATTCCCCGTTCGTGCCACATGTTCTGCCCATCGCAGTCTACGATAAAACTTTTATTATTACATTCGGTTTCCCATAAAGATCATGTAGCTCACATAACAATGTAGTCTTCTCCATTCACCTATCTGTTCATCTCTCTTTGGTTCAAAAGTTTTCCTAAGAACTTTATTCTCAAATACTCCTAAACTTTTCTCCTCCCTTAAAGTAATAGTCCACGTTTCACATCCATATAATATAACTGAGAGAATAAAAGTTTTATATATTTTCAGTTTGACAATTTTTTAGGGAAGTTTGTCTCTGTAATACATAACAACATGTGTTTCGATAGTTGAGTTAAATTAATTTTTGACAAACCATAGATTTGTAATCTAAAATGGTACATATATATAGGCTATGCGCACACACACACACACACACACACACACACAACACACACACACACACACACACACACACACACCACACACTTAATAGGAATATTCCACAATATAGTGTTTCTCCTTCAATTCAAAGTGATTTGTCGTCAGAGGTTTCTCTCTAAAACATCTTCTTCCCTCAAATCTCTGGCTTCCATACTTCTCCTCACTCCATGTGTCCAACGTTCTCTAGGTCTGTCTCTTCTATTCCTTCCATTAGCTTTCCATTCAAGGATCTTCTTTGGTATCCTATCTTCTTCCATTCTTACGAAGTGTCCATACAATTTCAAACGTTTTTCGTCTATTTTTTCTAATATGTTTTTCCAACTTGCATAATTTCCCTTATTGTGCTGTTTCTGACTTTATCCCTTCTTGGAATTCTTGTCGATCGTTTCCAAAAATCCATTTATACTGCTAACAGCTTGTTGCCTTCTTACTGTTCAGATTTCGGACCCATATAATAAAATGCTTTGTAATAGAGCTTGAAATATATTTTTCTTCGTTCTGTATATTATATTTCTATTCCAAAGCACAGAGTTTAACATACCAGTGGTTTTTCTTCCACATTCTTCTTTCAATTTCTGTAGTTAAATTCTTATTTTTATCTAAAATAAATATTATATATAAAATGGAAGTTTTGAAGAGGAAATTGCAAATAGAAATAATAAAGGAAAATTTGAACTGCTTGCCTCAATGGAATGTTGTGAGATAAAAATATAAGTAATAAAAACAAAATTAATATGTATCATACAATTGTTAAAAGGATCGTTACTTATGGAGCAAAACTTTGGCCATTAACAACAAAAAACAAATAAGTGTCTTTTGGCAACGGAAATGGATTTTATACGGACAGCAAGAATTTTAAGAAGAGAAAAAATTAGAAACTCAGTTATAAGGGAGAAAATGAGGATTCAAGAAACTATTCAGCAATTAAAATTGTACTGATATGTCCAACGAATGGAAGATGATCGACTATCAAAATGTGTTTTGGAATGGAAGCCTGAGAGAAGACGAGGCAGAGGAAGACCTAAAACCCCGTGGAGTCAGGGAATATATTTTTTTACATGAAGGAGAAACATCTACAACGAGAAGATTGGATGGACCGACAAGATTGGCTATTAGGAATCGGACGATGTCAAAGACATTAATCAACCGATGATCTAACTAACTGTATTTTTTGTTAAAAACAACATATATATATATATATATATATATATAAAATGGACAATATAATGTATATATATATATATATATATATATATATATATATAAGAAAAATAAATGTTTGAATTGGATTCGCCTGGTGGTGTAATGGATAACACGCTGGTGTACCGACTCAGAGTTCCGGGTTCGAATCCCGTCCAGGCATTTATTTTTCTTATAATGTCATATTAAGCTTGCAGTGCTCATGTCAAAAAATTTAATTATAACTTATATATATATATATATATCCATAGTAATTATGCCCGAAGGCAGGTTCTTCACTGCAATCATAGCATTTTCATGATATGCTTGCAGTTTTACTGGGGAATTGTGTAGGTGTGGTAGCTTCCCGTTGCTTTCCACACCGGTGAAGGATGATGGTGATGATGATGATGCTGATGATAAGGATGAAGATGATGATGATGATGATGGCCATATGATTTCGAAGACCGTTTGGGCCTTAAAGTTTTCTTGACATTTGTCTTACAGGTGAGGAAAAACCCCGATATAAACCTCACCCAGAAAAACTGCCCCGACCGGGGATCGAACCCGGGCCCGCTGCGTGACAAGGCAGCACGCTACCTCGAGACCACAGCGGTGGACATATATATATATATATATATATATAATAAATATATTTTTGACATTTGGCAATGAAGGCAAATATGATATGAAAAGAAAAATGAATGCTTGAGTCGGGATTCGAACTCGAGTCTCTAAAGTCTGTACCTTTAGCGCTCTAACCAACTGAGCTACTCAAGAATTCCAATACAAGCATACAATTTTCTTATACATGTAGTATTCTCAATTCACACAAGAGGTAGCTGAAATTGTTCCAACTGCCATCTCGCGGCTAACGTAACAGTTAAGCAAAAATTTTTAAAGAGAATATTTACTTTATAGCAGTAACGCTTTTATATATAGATATTATAAATATATTTTTGACATTTGGCAATGAAGGCAAATATGATATGAAAAGAAAAATGAATGCTTGAGTCGGGATTCGAACTCGAGTCTCTAAAGTCTGTACCTTTAGCGCTCTAAATATTCTCTTTAAAAATTTGCTTAACTGTTACGTTAGCCGCGAGATGGCAGTTGGAACAATTTCAGCTACCTCTTGTGTGAATTGAGAATACTACATGTATAAGAAAATTGTATGCTTGTATTGGAATTCTTGAGTAGCTCAGTTGGTTAGAGCGCTAAAGGTACAGACATTAGAGATTCGAGTTCGAATCCCGACTCAAGCATTCATTTTTCTTTTCATATCATATTTTCCTTCATTGCCAAATGTCAAAAATATATTTATAATATCTATATATAAAAGCGTTACTGCTATAAAGTAAATATTCTCTTTAAAAATTTGCTTAACTGTTACGTTAGCCGCGAGATGGCAGTTGGAACAATTTCAGCTACCTCTTGTGTGAATTGAGAATACTACATGTATAAGAAAATTGTATGCTTGTATTGGAATTCTTGAGTAGCTCAGTTGGTTAGAGCGCTAAAGGTACAGACTTTAGAGACTCGAGTTCGAATCCCGACTCAAGCATTCATTTTTCTTTTCATATCATATATATATATATATATATATATATATATATATATATATATATATAGTAGTTCTTAATAGAAAAATATCTTAAAATCTGAGCACTGATATTACTTCCAGCCTGTATACAATATGATTTAGAAAATTGAATACAATGAAGAGAATGTCATTTCTTTTTATTTTCTAATGAAATAAGTTGGCGTTGGGCAGAAAGTTGAATCGTTGAAATGTGACGTAGCTTTCCTGATGTTGTTATATTTTCTTTTGTGATCATTTTCTATCTTTTTTTCAGTGCTTGAGAAGACGCCCGTGCTTGTTGTGAGATGTTGAAAACATGGGCATGTGAAGAGGGGGTGGGTGTGTTGCAATATAATTGAGTCTCGGTCTTTATTTGATGTGTTTTTTGTATCTACACTCTCTGCCCTTCCCAATTTCTTTTATTCCCTTCTTTTCTCTCATTCCGTTTACTTTTACAAGGAATTGTGTACCTAGTTACTTGCTTAATATCTTAATGATGTCACGAAACATATTTATACTAGGGTATTCAATAAGTAATGATGGCAACACTGCTATAACGTCACAACACATTATTTAGTTTACTTTTGATATTACGAACTTCATTTACAGTCTCCTGTCAAGTCACTATTCGTTTCCTAATTATTGGAAGTCGGCGCATTCCATCTGCAGCACCATTTCTCGATATCTCTCTCTCATCTAATCGATGTAGAGATTTCTGGATATCAACTCTTGATTGCAGTAGAATGATTTGTAGACATTCTATGATATTTGAGAATACGTTATAGTCACAAGGGCTCATGTTTGTTGAATTTGGTGGATGTTCGAGTACTTCCCAATTCCACCTTCTAAACAAATTCTACTGAATATCTTTTTAGGGCGGTATTACTTACTGAATGGACACCAACAGATTGCCTTGGAAAAGTCTGAATTATCAACGAAGAGGAGGAAAAAGAGATCGGGGACGCCCACGAAAGACATGGATTCAGCAGCTATAGTACTTGTAGGCGGAACGAACCAAAAATGTTTAATCCTTGCAAGAAGAAGAAGAAGAAGAAGATTACTTACTGAATGTGAGAAACAGTGAATGTATTTAAAAAATATTGCTATTTCGAGACTTTCAATATTACAGATTTAGGGCCGGTTTCACCAACAGAGGTAACTGTATTACGCCAGTTTAAGCTATGTATAATACACAGGGAAACTGGCGTAATACAGTTAACTCTGTTGGTGAAACCGACCCTTTCACAACAAAGACAGCCAACAAAATTCTACAAGATTACAATGGTCACCACCAGGATCGCTGATTTACAACTGTGTTGTCATTACTTATCGAATATCCTAGTGTATTTTATCAAAGTCGTGAATAGTTTCAGGAAGTGCTATGGATAATATCTAGTTTTACCTCTATTGCCCGGAGTCTATCTATATAAATTTATGTACTAGTGTTGGCCAAGTGGTCGAAAATCGACCATAAATAACACGTCACTTTATATTATATTAGACATTGTTAGTTTTAAATTGTATTAGACCATTATCATAAAAAATACAGGGTATATATTTATATTGTAGTGTAACTGATGATGGGGTGATAGTATTCTAAATTAGCACCCAGCATCGTGAGGAATGTGTAGCGGCTCCAGGTTGAGAAAACCAGCTGTAACAGCTGGTGGACGCGACATGCTGACCACATGTCACCCCTACACTGGCAGGATGATCGTCTATCTCTGTGATTAACACGTGCATATGTATTACTCCCCTATAGTTTAAAAGGGAGCTTTGACGCTGGAATGTAGTGCCTTGCAGTTAAAAAGGCAGGTAATTTTTTATATGGCCTCTATATATCACATGCTTCTGTGGAAGAAATTTAACTCTTCCAACATGGAGATTTTCCATAAACGCTGGCTTGCAGTTAAAAACGGCAGAATCAACTGTTTCAAAAATTTTTATTGACTATTTAACTCGTGCCCCAAATGGGATTCAATGATCAATCACATTTCAATGATTTTTAATTACAACCAATCACAGCCGTGTTTCACATCGAATTTATCAAACAAGTTTATCATATTAAAGAAAGCCCCTTCTTTTTAACATTCTGAATAGGTCATAGTATTATTTTGCAGTGACTGACTCTCTAAGAAATACGGTTACCAGATCGTTTATACTCGTATATAGTGCATGAATGTCAGCTGGTAGTGCTTGCGGGAGATAATATAAAAATATTTGTAGCAATTGATTATACCTACAGGGAAGAATTTGAACCATAGTAATTTAGTTACACTTGTTTTCGTATAGATGTCATTTGAGTGGTCCGTGGTCAGCGTTCTTTCTCATACTGACATCTAGTAAACCAAGGTAGTACTAGGATGGGAAAATTCGGTAAATTTTGCATAGAGGCCTTTCATTCAGGCTTAAGGATCTTTTACGAGCCTGAAAAATTTTCAGACTCGGGACCCACGGCTTAAAGTCCCTACCGGAGGACTTGCTCCTTGGATTTTTCCATCCTAAAAAATCCATCGACCCCGGCCGGGTTTGAACCCGCGACCCTCGAGACCAGAGGCAAGGAGCATAACCACTAGTCTACCGTGCCGGTAATTGATTATATCACAAAAAAAAACACTGTTTGGATTTTCTTATATTCTTTAACGAATTATTTCCCAGGGAATAGCCTTGCAGAAAAATATAATTGACATATTTACATCATAGGACATCAAAAATTAATTGATACATATAATGTTGGTTATAAATTTCTCCACTAGGGGGATTTTCTTACAATATTTGCGATCCTTTGGCAATAAATAAAATAATCTGGTTGCAGTGATGAACAAGCGTAACAATAGTTTTTCATTTGTTTTCAAACATCGCCGTTTACATTAAATATATACATATTTTGAAATAACTGTATATAAATAATGATATGTGAGTAAACAGCTTAATTGTATTCGTTAAATAGTCCTAACAAATGCCACTCTTGATTTCCAAATCCTCTAGATAAATCGGAAATCACTCGTGGCATTACTTATGATAACAATGTATAGCTCTTCAATAGCTAATCTAAAATCATGCATATATATTACTTCCATATATGATGAAAGTTAAAAATTAAATTGTAGCTATTGGTAGGTGCGGTTTTCTTCAACTTTGTTAAAATATTGTATATAAAATTAACTGGAGCGCTTTTATATACAATATTTTAACAAAGTTGAGGACGACGGCACCTACCAACAGGTACAATTTAATTTTTAACTTTCATCATATGACTTCACCTCAACGGAATTTGATATGAATTTTATTAGTATTGATTACTTCCATATAGTTTAAATGGGAGATTTGGCGCTGGATTTTAGTGCCTTGCAGATAAGAAAGGCAGATTTTTTATATGGCCTTTAACATTACATGCTCCTGAGGAAGAAATTTAACTCTTGCATCGTGGAGATATTCAATAATCATTGTCTTGCAGTTAAAAACGGCAGATCTAATTGTTCCCAAAATTTTTATAGATAACGTTAAAGCTCGTCAATAGCTACTAAAAAATCGGTTGACAAACAGAGGAGAAAATGGTACTCAACTGTTTTGTATTAGCCTGTTTATATATGTATATATATATATATATATATATATATATATATATATATATATATATATATACACATCGCTGTGGTCTCGAGGTAGCGTGCTACCTTGTCACGCAGCGGGCACAGGTTCGATTCCCGGTCGGGACAGGCTCCTGGGTGAGGTTTTTTTCGGGGTTTTTCGTCACCTGTAAGACAAATGTCAGGAAGCTTAGGGCCCAACGGTCCCCGAAAATCATCCGGCCATCATTATCATCATCATCCTTTACCGGTGTGGAAAACAACGGGAAGCTACCACACGTATAATTCCCTAGTAAAACTGCAATGCATACATGAAAATGCTATGATTGCAGTGGAAAGACCTGCCCTCGGGCAGAATTACTATGTATATATATATATATATATATATATATATATATATATATATATATATATATATATCCACCGCTGTGGTCTCCAGGTAGCGTGCTGCCTTGTCACGCAGCGGGCCCGAGTTCGATCCCCGGTCGTGGCAGTTTTTCTGGGTGAGGTTTTTATCGGGGTTTTTCCTCACCTGTAAGATAAATGTCAAGGAAAACTTTAAGGGTCCAAACGGTCCGCGAAATCATATGGCCATCATCATCATCATCCTTATCATTATCATCATCCTTATCATTATAATCATCATCATTCTTCACCGGTGTGGAAAGCAACGGGAAGCTACCACACACCTACAATTCCATAGTAAAGCTGCAAGCATAGCATGAAAATGCTATGATTGCAGTGAAGGACCTGCCTTCAGGCAGAATTACTATGGATGTATATATATATATATATATATATATAACAGATCTGCTGAAATGAGATATCTTCGGAGGACTGCAGGATACACACTACTAGATCACAAAAAAAAATGAAGACATCTTAGAAGAATTACACATGGAATCTTTAGAAAACAAAATTTCTGATTATAAGTCAAGATGGATGCAACATGTTCATCGAATGGAAGATCACAGAATACCCAAACAAATGTTAAGATATCAACCTGCAGGAAGAAGAAGACCAGGACGTCCACTCAAAAGACTTCTGGATGGTGTTTCTCTTGAGGCCGAAACAGGTCAACAAATGGCCTAAATTCGTGAATGTACTATGATGATGATGATGATGATGATGATATAACAGTGTACAAAGTGATTTAGAAATATGGCTATACATTTGATCGCATTTTGTGACGAAAATATTATTATTAAAGGAAATATGATGTTATCATTGGAAAGTGAATCCTTCAAATTACAACAATAGAACAAAACAAAACTTATCACTGCTCACGTGCAGCTTGGCGGGTTGATTTTTGTGGGAGGCGTCGTACGCCTCCATAATTCTCTTCGTTGTTTCTGCATCCGTGCTAATGCGTGGCCTTCCAGGAGGTTTGATTTTCTGCATCCTTCTCGTTTCCAACAGTCGTTTTCTCCACTTCCCCACAGTCGACGGCTGCAATGCTACGTTAAATTCACGTCTTGCCCGTCTTGCGGCGTCACGATCATTAGCATACGTTATTGCCCATGCAGCAATTGTAATTTGTTGTTGCATATTCAACGCCATTTTTGACTAATGACGTAAGTTCTACACAGTTTTGTTTTATTCCATTGTTGTAATTTGAATAATTGTCTTTCCAACGGTAATTTTATATTTCCTGTATTTGTAATATTTTCATCGCACAACGCGATCAAACGTATAGCCATATTTATGATTCACTCCGTATGTAATAAGGTATGTTTATTGTTTTTCAGGTAAGAAAACAGCTAAGAGAGAACGCAAGTTTGAACTCATAGTCTGGTAAGATAATATTGTTTCTACTTGTTGTGTAGTTTATTATACGGTACAAGGTGTTTCAAAAGTGATGATCTAAAATGCTGGGATGAGAAGGGACGATGAGGAGAGACTAAACCGTGCCGTGAAACAGGAGTCTGAAAATTAACAGGCTACGAAATAATACACATTTTTAACATTCATTTTTATCACATTTGTGGTTATATATTAAAATGTTTTAAATAATATAGTAACTTTTTTATATGTCTTCCTCAATTAGAATTGATTTTGGTTTTAAAAAATTTAGTTACTTATTAAAATCATGAATGCCTTTCAAAATATGTTTCATCTTCGGCATGCTAATTAGTACTGATGTCGGCGTATAATTTATATAATGGGTTTAGGTCTGTGGGTGTGTTCTCGTTTAAAATGTTTATATTTTATGCTTCTATTAAAATTTGCATGCTTTCTAAGATGCTAAACTTGTCGTTGTCACTCTCTTTGAGTATGGCTTCAGTACCATTTGTCATGCCGAAGATGAAACATGTTTTTGAAAGGTCTTCATGATTTAATAATTGAATAGTTGCCCCGAAAACAGATCTAACCTATAAACTGCTACTGATGACTTGATTAACTACTTCCGCCATTTTGTTACATATAGATCACAATTCGCTTGAAATCCAACTTTTAAAAATAAATGAAACAGATCTGGAAGAGAGTATGGATAGTTTTACATGCACCATGCTATGATATTCTCCGGATAGTTCACTAATCCACTGAAAACTCATCTTTTCAATTATTATGGGTTAGATTTTTTTTCGGGGCAACTATTCAATTTAACGAAGTTCATTTATTTGAATAAAATCAACCCTAAGTGAGGAAGACGAATAAAAAAGTTACTATATTATTTAAACATTTGACTACGTAATAATGTCATTATTTCTGGTGGTTGGGGCGCGTTGTACTTCTGACTATCATTAATGAAGCACTCTGTATCTAAAGGAAAATAAACAATTGAACACGTGTAGCATTAGGGAAACTAACAACTGTGAAATGATTTAATATATTATAATAATGACAAATGCAGCGCAGAAGGAAGCCACAACTTAGAGTAATTAACAGTGAGAGGTGAATTATTGGCGGTCACCAGGTGCAGCCGGGTTAGTTCAGCAGTCAATACCATTACAGTTCCGATAGTTTTTGTTACTTTATCGGCGATTCAAAGAAACCACAAATATAAATATTTAGCAGTAACGATTCAACAACGATACAGAAATAAAAAGTGAAAAAAAATGTTTTATACACTCTTAACTCAATAATAATAATAATAATAATAATAATAATAATAATAATAATAATAATAATAATAATAATAATAATAATCCATCCATAGTAATTCTGCCTGAAGGCAGGTCCTTCACTTCAATCACAGCATTTTCATGCTATGCTTGCAGCTTTGCTAGGGAATTGTAGGCGTGGTAGCTTCCCGTTGCTTTCCACACCGGTGAAGGATGATGATGATGATAATGATAAGGATGATGATGATGATGGCCATATGATTTCGGGGACCGTTTGGGCCCTAAAGGTTTCCTGACTTTTGTCTTTCAGGTGAGGAAAAACCCCGATAAAAACCTCGCCCAGAAAAACTGCCCCGACCGGGGATCGAACCCTGGCCTGCTGCGTGACAAGGCAGCACGCTACCTGGAGACCACAGCGGTGGACTATTATAATGATAATAATAATAATAATAATGGTGATGATGATGATAATAATGATAGTAATGATAATAATAATGATAGTAATGATAATAATAATGATGAGAATGACAGCACGCTACCTGGAGACCACAGCGGTGGACTATTATAATGATAATAATAATAATAATAATAATAATAATAATAATAATAATAATAATAATAATGGTGATGATGATGATAATAATGATAGTAATGATAATAATAATGATGAGAATGACTATTATTATTATTTATTATTATTATTATTATTATTATTATTATTATTATTATTATTATTATTATTATTATCATCATCATTTATATACCGATTTTCAATGTGTACATATCTTTCTGTGCCTAATATATTATTTTCCTTTTCCACTCGTCCCTATCCACCCACTCCATGCCCTCCAGTCCTCTTGTTCTCATTCCAGTTCTTATTTCTTACATCTATAGGTTTCGAGGTCTTCTTTTATTTTTCCTTCCAGGTGGACACCATTCCAATATTTCTCTGGGTAACGTTTCTTCTTGCATTTGTCATACACGTCCATACAAATTTAATTGCTTATATATTTCATAATCTACTATAGACTATCTATTTTTCTTTCTCGTATGACTATATTTATTTATTTTTCAATTTTGAACATCTTGCTGCTCCCCTCAAGAAATCCATTTTCATCGACGTAATTTTTGTTCAATTTCCGTACTTCAGCTCCATATGTGACAGTACTTCTCACTGTTGGATTATATATTTGTAACTTATTATTCTGGTCATATGTCTGTTCCATAGGACACTATTTAACATTGCTGTTATTGCTCTACCTCTATTTATTCTGTTCTTAATGTCACTTTCTTCTCGATCCTCTGTATCTACTTAAAATAATAATAATAATAATAATAATAATAATAATAATAATAATAATAATAATAATAATAATAGTAGTAGTAGTAGAGAAGTAGTAGAAGTGTTTTATGTATTACAGGGACTCTTGTCGTCCCAACTCCTTTCAAAAAACGTTAAACTGAAAATATATAAAACTGTTATTCTACCAGTTATATTATATCGATGTGAAACATGGACTCTTACTTTAAGAGAGGAAAACAGTTTCGAGTATTTGAGAATAAGGTTCTTGGAAACTTTTTTGGACCAAATAGAGATGAACAGACAGGTGAATGGAGAAGACTACATAACAGTGAGCTACATAGTCTTGATCTGAAACCAGATATAACAGGAACAGTTCAGTCTTGCAGACTGCGGCGTGCAGGGCATGTGACACGAATGGGGAATGAAAGAGGTGCATGGAAGCTTCTTGTAGGAAAACTAGAGGGAAAACACGTAGTTAGTAGACCAAGAATGAGGTGACAGAATAGTATAAACCATGATTTGAGGGAATTAGATTATATAGGGGATGATTGAAAAACATTTACTCGGGATGGGGATGAATGGAGAGCTTGTATCTGCGAGGCAATGAACCTATGGGTTTGATAGTGCCAGTGAGTTAGTTATTTAGTAGTAGTATGGTCGATGCTATCAATCAACCAGCTAAGCGCCATTTAAAAAAAACATATTTTGATGTCATCTGTTGCACTGGCTCATGAAGTAAGTGTACGCTCACTTTTTAGCACCAGATCCTTAAATATGGCCTTATTATTAAAGAAAAATGCAAATGCCATCAGTCATATCAGGGATTCTGTGTTTTGCAACAAACGGCTATGACACCAGATCTTCATAAATACTAATATAAATTATGCACCTAAGCGCCAAATGTTCCCGCTCTTAGATTTTCAGAGATTCTACTTTTTGTATCAAACGGCTATAAACCAGATCTTCATAAATGTTAATCTAAATTTTGCATTATGCAGCTAAGCGCCAAATATTCCCGCGCTTAGATTGTTGATGCATAACTATCAAAAAGAAAAATAACTTGCAATATCCAGTATTGTTAGTTTGGCGCTACAATAAATAGTGAAGATTGACTTAAACTTTAAACGTATATTACGATGCGAGGTTGGGAAGTGGTTTTTACTGAATCGAGGAAAATGTTTAGAAATCGAGGCTTTTAATTTCCGAAATTCTGTAAAGCTCTTCACAAACGCGCCTTGTACATTATTTTTTGCTCAATGGTGTTTTCATAATAATGTATAATAGTAAAATAATATCTTTGTTGGATACATTTGCGTTCATTATAAACAACTGACTGACGTTAACAGTGTGGGCAATGTTTATTAGTTGAAACAACAGGAGGCCGTGAGACCAATTTAAGTGATAAAATAACAGGAGACCGTGACAGTAATTAGTGATAACTTAGCGGCAAGTACGTATTTAATGTTTTATATTGTTTCAAATAAAGTTCAGTTCATTTAAAACGCAGTGATGTGTTTCGTATAATGTAAATTAACACTACCTTTTTGGTTATTTTTTGTATATACGTTGTATGTATACATAGAGGGCAGTGGTTTTACTTCTCACATGCGTGTTTGTAATATGTAATATTAGAGTATAGTTATTTTATTACAGTGTAATTATTTAGGTTGGCAACCCCGAAATGTAGGAAGTCGAACTTTCAATCATGGTCGCCATTGTTTTAAGTACGATAAAACGCAGTATCGCGCAAAAACGTATTTTTCCGAAAACTTATATAATGACGCATAGTCGGTTGATACATAACGCCATGCGTATAATAAATTAAAGGAGAGGTTTGAGTCAATAATTTTGGTATTTTATTTTTTGAATTAATGTTAAGATATCAACCTGCAAGAAGAAAAAGACCAGGACGTCCACTTAAAAGACTTCTGGATCGTGTTTCTCTTGAGACCGAAACAGGTCAACAAATGGTATAAATTCGTGAATGTACTACGATGATGATTTTTTTGAATTTATGTCGATTTGAAGTGGCGTTGTATGAAATGGCTTTTAAAGAAAGAACTCTGTCTTTATCTGGTGCCTCTTGACGTCACATTGAGTGAGTTCGATTGTTTCTCTAACGCTCGTCTTCTTTTTGGATTACAACAACTTATTGCGACTCTCTTATCTGTATTGTCGGAGATTTGCCCCTTTGTTAGCGAACAAACTTGGGCACGAGTTCTATCTTGACAATTAACGCCATCTATTAACAAAAGAGAACATTAGATTAGACTTGCGTCGCACAAACTCACAACTTTCTAATACAAGATTTGTCTCGGCTGCACGGAACATGGCTGTCAAATCATTCATCATTATTATATTTCCTTTTGTTAACTTTCTTCACTCAAACTCGTGTTCACAAGGTACCAGCTTCAAATCCCCTTCTTCTTCAAACTGACAATTAAAATAAAACAAAATTTGTAGCTGTTGTGGAAGTCGTCCTCGTCAGACTATATTTTTATAAAATATTCAGCTAGGTCTTTCGGAACCGGTTCCATTTTCAAAGCTGTTCATTGGGTACAAAATAATGGCGAATAGAACTACACCTCATCCGAGCTAAGTTTCGGTTGTGATGTAAAAAAACCATATGTATCAACTGCATTTTCATTGATCGTATAACAACTGTTTTAACTTTAAACGTGTAAGAAAATATATTTCGCTCTCTAACACTCGAAATAAAGGAAATAGAAATATGTATTATCTAGCACATGTCTATATAAGTTGTAGATTATAGACTATGGGAAAATTTTGAAATATATATATATATATATATATATATATATATATATATATAATGGGGCACGCCGTAGCGTAGTGGTTAAGGCACTGCGCTACAAGCCGGAAGGTCGAGGGTTCAAGTCCCGGTGGGGTGAGGATTTTTAAACTGACCCAAACCTTCTGGTGGCACTATGGTTCTGGGGTCGACTCAGCCTCTAACGGAAATGAGTACCAGACGCTTGTTCTGGGGTAAAGGCGGCCGTCACGCAGGACTGACAACCCGGCTGACATCAAGTGCCAATTTTCTAGAAATAGTGGGAGCCTTAACCTCCCACTACCCCAAGGGCCTCCTGAGGCCTGTAGTGGGAATACTTTACTTTACTTATATATATATATATATATATATATATATAATTACAACTTTAATACATTAAATAAATAAGCATTTCATTGTTTAATTCTTATGCATGCGCAATGCGGGATACTTTAGAATTTCAATTGTTTTAAATTACTGCTTTCTCTGTTAAATTTTTGAAGCAACACAGAAAGAAAACGTTTGAAAAGCGGAGAGAAACAAATTATTTTAAATGTTTTCAAATAGTTTACTGAAAAATATCCTACATTAGATATTGGGAATATGGTGAAAATAACAACAGAATTTACAGGTGAGTTAGCTAGGAGCATATATTCTGCTCATAATGAAATTGAAAATAAAGAATATCTATGGACATCATGGAAGAAGTATAAAATTAATTATTTTATAACATTATTTAGGTTTTCATTTAAAGCGGGGGGGGGCAAAATTAAAATGGAATACATGGTCTGATTAGGTAGACCCAATTATACTGTATTTTTTTTATCATAAATACATAAGAAATGGAGGAAGTTACTAATTATTGGTACCATCTTACCTTGTATTCAGTCTTATTTCCTGTTAAATACAATGTTATCTAAGAACAATGTTTGTATCGTACACAATTCAGTCATATGACGGGTAAAAGTAGCACCACGGTTTCTCCAAAAGACGGAGTAATACATTATGCAAGTTTGTTTACAGTACAACTGGAACTTAGCTCGGATACAGTATGGTCTAAAACTCTAGTGTATTATACAGCGAAGATCGATCAACGGACATCGTCAGCGATCCATCACTCAAGCGTTGTTCGTTCGATATCAGTTTCTCACGGAACGAAGATCGCCCGTCGCTCGTCATTTTTTTCTTTTCAGAATCAGCTGATTGATTCCATTGTAAATATGGCGATTTTAGGTTATCCACACCTCAACGTCTCGCTCAATTTGAGCATTTCTCGCATTTTGTGGGAAAAAAATCGACATATATGGTGCATCATAAGTTAGTTAGCAGAAAAATGCAATTATATTATTTTCTGTAGCTTACAACATCTATACAAAAAACAACTACCGAAATTGTACAAATTAGCAAATTACCTCAAGCTGTATATTCTGAAGGTCCCGTATTCAAACCCCAGTTTAACCAATCTATTTTTTTTTTCCTTCCAACCATGTGCAGAGGTTAACTGACTTATGCCTCACCCTGTATGTGTGTTTCTCAGGTATTTAATCAACGGCAAAGTTTGTGCAATATAGAGTGTGTTGTATAAGGCATGTCGATGAAGAGAAAGGAGATGAAACCCGGTGCCGGCACGTAGAACACTCCTGTCGAAAAGCACAAAGGGACCCGTCAGGCTTAAGATCCCCTCCTACTTACGAATCACTATCAACAGTACCACATGCCTTCTCACATACGCACTGTAGAGGGATTTCCAAATTAATGCAGGGATCTGGTGCACAATCTAGTGATTAAGAATTACACACCATCACCTATGTGGCACGAATGGGGAATGAAAGATGTTCATGGAAGCTACTTGTAGGAAAACCAGAGGGAAAACGCCCAGTTGGTAGACCAAGAATGAGGTTAGAGAACAACATTAACCATGATTTGAGGCAAGTAGATTATATAAGCAATGATTGAAAACATTAGCTCAGGATAGGGATGTATGGAGATCTTATGTCCGCATGGCCAGTTAGTTAGTTAGTTAGTTAGACCTATCACCTCTCCTGACCCCGAGATTGAAATTTTTGAAATTAAATTAATTGAACAATACCTGTGAAGTTCTATACGGTGACAACAATACCAGTTCTACTGTCCGAACATATAAATAATAATGCCTTAAATAAAGCATGAGTTAATAAATGAAAAAAAGCTAGAAGAAGTAAATTAATAAATGAAAACACACAGAAATCATCCCTTCCATTTAGTTGATAAAAGACCTTGATGGATCAGAAACTTGGACCATGACACGAAATGACTAACAAATTGCAGGCTACAGAAATGAGGTTTTTGAGATCAGTTAAGGATTGTACTAGGTTATATAAATATTTTTCTTTTATTAATGTCCCAGGTGGTCCTTTTTGGACATCTATGGTTTTCTCTCCTGGCATTGGCGTAATTGTAACCCACTTCTGAGGTTGGGGCGCCTGGAAGGCGGGGTTACGTTTCCCCGTTGATATGTTGGGCGATGATGATGATAGTGGTGCACCAGGAGAATCCTTAATCAGTTAGATAAATCTAAAAATGAGGATATAAGAAAATATTCAAATGTAATAAAATTAGAGGAAATGGATTGAAGAACTAGAAAGAAGTACTCCTACAAGAATTATTGATTATAAACCTGACGGAAGGAGATATTTGGGAAGACTACGGAAATGTTGGTTGGATTACACATTATATATATTTTCTTATAGAAAACATGGGCAGATTTACTCTGGTATTTATTCTTGATCTTTAGGCTATACTCGTGAATATCTACTATTGTGTGAAACCAGAACAGGTTTAAGAACCTAATCCCTGATTGAAGAAGAAGAAGAAGAAGAAGAAGAACTTAACAGTTAAATTTATCAACCTCGCCGGGTATCGAACCCGGACCCACTAGTCATGCTACCACCTGAGTCAACATGGCGGATTGTTAAATAATGTATGGTAAGTGGAATTATAAAGCAAGGCTGGAGTTTGACAATCATTGAAGGCATGATGTGTACAATTCACGATTCCTGCTTTAACCCAGCCTTACTTCACTGTGCAGGAACGCAGGTGAAACCAACGATTTTCCTGCTTCTGCGCTAAATATGTCCTGTCATATCATTTACACTTTAACATTATTAATTCTAGCTTTATTCCACAGAATTCAAATACCTATCTACCTGACTAGGGGTCTGTGGTCTCATAGACATAACCTCTCTTTACATCCCTGTCCTGAGATAATACTTTACAATAATTACCTCAAGCTATGATTATTGTTATTTTCATATCTCATTCTATGGAGGGCTTTCCTCCTGGTTTTCATTCCCCATTCGTGTCCCATGTCCTGCTCATCTTTGTCTAACTAACTAACTAACTAACTCACTGGCTCTATTAAACTTGTAGGTTCATGGCCACGCAGATATAACGTCCCCATATATTTTATGTTTTCCAATCATCCCCCGTATAATCCATTTCCCTCAAATTATAATTGTTATTCTCCCACCTCATTCTTGGTCTACCAACTGGGCGTTTTCTCTCTCGATTTCCTACAAGAAGCTTCCATGCACCTCTTTCATTCCACTTTCGTGAAACATTTTCTGTCCATCGCAGTCTACGAGACTTAACTGTTCTTATTATATCTGGCTTCTTATAAAGTACCATGTACCTCACTAATATGTAGTTTTCTCCATTCGCCTGTCTGTTCATCTCTCTTCGGTGCAAACATTTTGTAAAACTTTATTCTAAAATACTCGTAATCTTTTGTCCTCCCTTACAGCAAGAGTCCATATAATATAACTGGTAGAATAATAGTTTTATATATTTTCAGTTTAAAGTTTTTTGAAAGGAGTTCGGACAAGAGTTCCTGTAATACACAATAGCATGCATTTCCAGAATTGAGCCTGTGTTTAATTTCTTTGTGCATCTCATTCCTAGTTGTGATTATTAGGGCTTGGAAATAGAGGACCTATAAAATGTCTTTAAAAAGACGTAAATATATCCTAAAAATACCTAAAATCTGAAAAGTAGGAAGTAAAAAGGCATTCAAAATTAAATAATAATTTTAATTTCAACTGCATTTTGAATTGATGTAATACAATATTGTATAAAAAGAAGAAAATTGTAACTTACTCAAATGTACATAAATGTACATTGCGAAAACAAATTGATGAATGAAAATGCTTCTTCTTTCATACTGTTTTTTTTATTCAACATACTTTGAAAAATGGAATGCTGTGTTCATTAAAAACAAAGTTTTTGGATAATTTCGAATAAACGATTTTACTCACCTAGAATGAATTCAGCGAACCCGCAATGGATACCAGGCGGTCAGTAGGCTGGTTAAAAATAGCAGGATATTTTGTAAGGGTTCAATATTTTCTCGTGGAACAAAAATGTTTGCAATGTGAAAAGTCTTTGGAAAGTAAAACTAGATAGTGTTTTAAAAGAAGTTGGAATTGAGACTAGACTCTGCGGATTCTTGAATTATACAAATGGTATAAATGCATTCAAAAGAAGGCAAAGTTGTAAAAAAAAATAGCCGTTAAGACCTGAAGGTTATAAAAGACTAATAAGCCAAGAAACATCAAAAAGGTAAAAAAAATGGCGAATAAAACCCACCATTTTCTGGGCTACACTGACCCAAAATGTATATATATTATGTTGGGCCTCGTCTTCAGACATAAAATTAAAAAAAAAATATTTTGCTCAACTTCCGAGTCCTAGTAATTATTGTTCCTAACCCACTAACTAACTTAATGGCACTATCGAACCCGTTGGTTCATGGCCGAGCGGACATAAGATCTCCATACATTCCTATCCTGAGCTAAAGCTTTCCAATCATTTCTGTATAATCTAAAAGTAAAAGTAAAAGTAAAGTGATCCCACAACAGACCCGGAGGCCCTTGGGGTAGTAGGAGGTTAAGGCTCCCACTTTTTCTAGACAATCGGCACTTTATGTCAGCCGGGTTGTCAGCCCTGCGTAACGGCCGCCTTTACCCCCAGAACAAGCGTCTGGTACTCATTTCCGTTTGAGGCTGAGTCGACCCCAGGGTCATAGTGCCGCCAGAGGGTTTGGGAAAGTAAAGTGATCCCACAACAGGCCCGGAGGCCCTTGGGGTAGTAGGAGGTTAAGGCTCCAACTTTTTTCTAGACAATCGGCACTTTTTTCAGCCGGGTTGTCAGCCCTGCGTGACGGCCGCCTTTACGCCCAGAACAAGCGTCTGGTACTCATTTCCGTTAGAGGCTGAGTCGACCCCAGGGCCATGGTGCCGCCAGAGGGTTTGGGTCAGTTTAAAAATCCTGACCTCAACGGGACTTGAACCCTCGACCCTCCGGCTTGTAGCTCAGTGCCTTAACCACTACGTTACGGCGTGCCTCCAATCTACTTCCTTCAAATCACAGTTAATGTTATTTTTCCACATCATTCTTGGTCTACCAACTGGGCGTTTTCCCTCTGGTTTTCCTACAAGAAGCTTCCATGCACGTCATTCATTCCCCATTCGTGCCACATGTTCTGCCCACTGCAGTCTACGAACCTTAACTCTTCTTATTATATCTGGTTTTCTATAAAGACCATGTAGTTCACTATTATGTATTTTTCTGCATTCACCTGTCTCTTCATCTCTTTTTGGCCTAAAATTTTCCTAAGAAATTTATTATCAAATACTCGTAATCTCCTTTGCTCCCTTAAAGTAAGAGTCCATGTTTCACATCCATATAAAATAACTGGGAAAATAACAGTTTTATATTGGTATTTGAATTGAGCCACTTCTTCAAAATTTGCCCCATTTGTCATTATTAGGGCTGATAAACGTATCTGTATCAGGATAATAACTAATTTGTATACACATTGTTTACAAAATGCGTGTCTTTTGTCGAATGTTTCCACTGCCTGCTCGGAGCGGAGAGTGTGTATGTTGGACTCTCCTCAGTAGTAGAGCTGTTTTTACGGCTAGCCCTAAGATCGCTTATTATCGACATCTACTGAAAGTGAATTTAACTTAAAATCCAGCTCGGAAGATTTTAACTTAATTAAACTAATAACCTTCAAAGTTATAAATAGAGAAGCTTCTTTAAGTCTTAAGCCCTATGTGACGTGTAGTTGTATCAGAATGCCGAAACAAAAATTGTGCAAAGATGAATCCATTCCGACACAAAGCGGACTGTACTAGATGTCTGTCCCGAGTAGCGCGTGTCAACGTGCAGTTTGTAAACATAGCGGTCTAAGGGTCGGTTTCACCAACAGAGTTAACTGTATTACGCCAGTTTAAGCTATGCATTATACAGGGAAAAACTGGCGTAATTCAGTTACGTCTGTTGGTGAAACCGGCCTTAAGTACATTGTAGCTTAGCCTGTAACCCATACTTTTTTTAAGCCCTAGCTTTTAGAACTAGCTGTCCTTAATGCATGTTTACAAACTTACTTTATTTTGTTATGAATCTGTAAGATAATTCAGTGTTTAAAAATATTAAAATTGTCCCATTTTGTTGTTATGGAAATCTGTAAGTGGAGGTTGTGTTAGCATTCAGAACTGCGGTTCACTGCAACACGCCGTATGAATACGTAATACAGGGCTTAGTGAAAGGGAGTTCTGCACCTTTATGGCCCGTCCGACATCCCGTGGAAAAGCGATAAGCTATTTTCTTTTTTTTATGATAAACGATTTGTATTGGATCCTACATTACCCTCTACACCGCGGTAATGGCCATATTGTCACGTAGCGAATAAGGATTTTATTCCATGACATATCAATGTTTTATTTCTGTCTTCGACATCCACTTAAAAAAAATACTCTCTGTTTCTTCTCATACAGAATACAATATTTATATATAAAAACTAGCGGCTGAGGTTCACTGTTTGTCTCACACGATTTTTCATACAACATTCTTACGCTACTGTTGCACTACACACTTTTAAACACGTTTCATACTATTTTAAACCATTTCATACACATTTATCACGATTTCTAAATATAGAAAATATGTATATAGTTACGCGAATATTGTGAATCGAATTCTACAGACGCTCAAATGCTTAATGTAACATCCGCTAGATGGCTCTCAAATCGGTGTTTCCAAACCATATTTCAAGAAATTAACTTACTTTTGTTAGATTCCGATGGCACAATTTAGTTTACATAAAATTAGTTTATAGTCTATTAAATGAAGGGCTCGGCTGTAAACATAGTAACTGAAAAAATCTTGAAAATTGAGTTGTAGCATATAAACTGTGATATGTGACCTTCTGAAGCATTTGGTGCACATAGTTTTATTTGCTATGACTATCTAACTCATGACCCAAATGGGAGTCAATGACCAATCACATTTCAATGAATTTCGATTTACAACCAATCACAGTCATTTTTCACCTCGATTTTATCATTTTTATTTTATCATATTAAAATCAAGCTCCTCCTTTTTAACATTCTGAACAGGCCAGAGCATTATTTTGCAATGACTGACTCTAAGAAATACGGCTATCAGATTGTAAATATAGTGCACGAATGTAAACAGATACTGCTTGTGGGATATAACAGAAAACATGTTTGTAGTAATTAATTGTACCACAATAAAAATAAACCAATGTTTGCACTTTCTTAAACTTATTATTTCCCACGAATTTACGTTCCAGAAAAATATAATTTTCATCAAAGGACATAAGAAATTAATTAATTACCTATAATGATGATTATAAACAGTTTTATGTGTTTCATGTTTTCTCCACTAGGTTGTATTCATATAATATTGTGATCGTTTAGCAATAAATAAAATGATCTGGTTGCAGTGTTGAACAAATGAAGCATAACAAATGTTTCTCGTTTGTTTCCAAACATCACCGTTTACATTAAATATATAAATATTTTAAAATAACTATATTTAAATAATTATTTTTGAGTAAACAGCTTAATTTTATTCGTTAAATAGTCCCAACAAATGCCACTCTTGATTTCCAAATTCTCTAGATAAATTGGAAATCACTCGTGGCATTACTTATGACAATACCCCCGTCATCTATACACGGATGTAAAAACTACATGCACCTAATGCTTCAGAAGGTCACACATTACAGTTTACATGCTACAACTCAATTTTCAAAAATCTGTCAGTTACCATGTTTTACAGCCGAGCCCTTCAAATAAATATGCATGTAGTTTGTTTTGTTAGGTTAGGAAATGGGAAGTTAGTTTACGTCCATGTGTTTTAGCATTTGGGAATTTATTTCGAAAGTTGGTGACGCCGACTTCAGAACTATCCACCGGAAGATAAATTAACAATTACAGCAACTCTTTTAGATCGAAAAAAAAACAATGAAGACATTAAAACAATTAGAAAAACGTGAAAAATGAAGCAAAAAAAAAATTGTTTGCCGATAAGCCCTTGGTATTTGGGGGCACGCCGTAGCGTAGTGATTAAGGCACTGAGCTACAAGCCGGAGGGTCGAGGGTTCAAGTCCCGTTGGCGTCAGGATTTTTAAACTGACCCAAACCCTCTGGCGGCACTATGGCCCTGGGGTCGACTCAGCCTCTAACGGAAATGAGTACCAGACGCTTGTTCTGGGGGTAAATGCGGCCGTCACGCAGGGTTGACAACCCGGCTGACAAAAAGTGCCGATTGTCTAGAAAAAATGGGAGCCTTAACCTCCTACTACCCCAAGGGCCTCCGGGCCTGTTGTGGGATCACTTTACTTTTTTTTTTACTTTACTTTTTAAAAGATCCATAAGCCTAAATAAAGAGGCCTCTAAGCAAAATTTACTGACCTTATTATCCTAGTATTATCTTAGTTTTCTGCTAGATGTCTCATTGCGTCGGTATGTTGACCGCACGCCATTCATGACATCTATGGGCAAATAACCTAACTAAATTAACTTAGTCTAGTAATTTCTAACAAAAGAGAGGCTAATGATCAACGTGGCTACGTTTTTATAGATCATAATAAATAATAATAATAATAATAATAATAATAATAATAATAATAATAATAATAATAATTATTATTATTATTATTATTATTATTATTATTATTATTATCAAGATTATATAAGATACAAGCAATTAAATTGGTATGGAAATGTACGACGAATGCAAGAAGAAAGTTTACTCGGAAAAAATATTGGAATGGTGTCCACCTGGAAGAAGAATGAAAGGAAGACCTCCAAACTGGTGGATGCAAGAAATAAAAACTGGAATGTGTACAAGAGAACTGGAGGACATGGAGTGGATGGATAGGGACGAGTGGAGAAGAATACTAAAACTTTAGGCACAGAAAGATGTGCAAACATTGAACATCTGTAGGCCTTACTTACTTACTCACTGGCACTATCGAACCCGTAGGTTCATGGCCGCGCGGATATAAGCTCTCCGTACATCCCTATCCTGAGGTAATGCTTTCCAATCATTCCCTGTATAATCTACTTCCCTCAAATCATAGTTAATGTTGTTCTCCCACCTCATTCTTGGTCTACCAATTGGGCGTTTTCCTTCTGGCTTTCCTACAAGAAGTTTCCATGCACGTCTTTCATTCCCCATACGCGCAACATGTCCTGCCCATCGCAGTCTTCGAGACTTAACTGTTCTTATTATATCTGGCTTCCTATAAAGACCATGTAGTTCAATGTTATGTAGTCTTCTCCATTCACCTGTCTGCTCATCTCTCTTTGGTCCAAAAATTTTCCTAAGAACTTTATTCTCAAATACTAGTAATCTCCTTTCCTCCCTTTGACATGGGTTCCCTGAAGTAGTCCCCGCCCGGAGAACCGAATGGGGGACTATTTGAGCTCCGGAAAATTTTACCCCAGATGAATCCATGTCCTAGGCCTATATAGGCTAAATAAAACATTTATTTATTTATTTTGTTGAATGCCACCACATTGTCATTTCGACATTCTGGTGTTCTCTATTGGCACGGCGTTATTGTAACACTTCTGAGGTTGGGTTGCCTGAAAGGCGCAGTTACGTTGCCCCGATGATATTATATGATAGGTGCACCAGGTGAATTCTTAATTTTATCTTAATTAATGTGTTAATGATGATAATGATGGCCCGATGATATTCAGGGACAGTTTGAGTCTTAAAGTGTCCTCACTTTGTGTTACAGGTGAGGAAAAGCACGAAAAACCCATCACCCAGGAAACTTATTGCGACCGGGAATCGAACACAGGTCTGCTGCGTGACAAGGCAGCTCGCTATCGCGAGACCACAGCAGAGGAAACAAAGAAAATTATTATTATTATTATTATTATTAATATTATTATTACTATTACTATTATTCAAAATTAGAAAGAATAATAAATACTGTCATACGAGAAAAAATAAATGTTAAGGTACATACACACTTGCTCGCCGCTCTGCGCGCATGCACCACGTTCATCAGATTTGTACGGGGTTTTAAGGTTCGCGCGCGCGGCGTTCATGCGGCGCACCACAATCTACTCATTGTCGCTTTTTTCCACGAACACTTTAATGGTTCGCTGTTCAGATTTGGACGGGAGCGTGAGAAGTTCGTAGTTTTCCGTGCGCACCTGTAGGTTTTATTTTATGAATTATTATGGAGCGGTCAGAAGGAGACATGTTCACCCTTAAATTCGCAATGTATCCTGTAGGATACATCAATTAGTTTATTTTACTTAATACTAGCTAATAACCGGCGTGCGCTGCTACGCCTAAACAAATGAAAATTAATGTGCTTTTATGTTCAGTTGAATAAGTGCAAGGAAATATAATTATAAATTTATATTTTTTAGATACCCCGTGCTGATTACCCGACGTTGCCCGGGAATCTACTTATCCCGATCTTCTTGACACAAATGAGCTGAAAGACAAAAATTAATGTACTTTTTATGATTAGTTGAATAAGTAAGGTGAAAAATAATTATAAATGTATGTCGTAATTATTTTAAGATTCCCCGTACTGTTTACCCGGTGTTGCCCGGGAATTTACGTATCTCGATCTTCTTGGCATAAATGAGCTAAAAGACAAAATTCGTTATTGTGAGTTATCCGTAAAAGAATACCCTCCATATGCTGCTATGCTTGCACAGGAATCTAGGTACTTGTCTCGATCTTCTTGGCATCAATGAAACTCAAAAATGGTCATTGTGAGTTATCCGCAATAGATACACATATTCTGTCGAGGACTTTTTTATATATATTTTTTAGATATTAAATTATGTGTACATTAATTTTGTGTATTTGTTATGGTTTAGGCAGCGTAAGCCATTTAAGCGTCCAAAGAGCTACTTTTTTCACGTTTTCCACTACAAAGGGCGATTTTTAAGGGTGTAGGAGTTGAGTGTTACAACTCTCTTATAGCCTATGTTCATCCCGGGAACCTCTTGAACATTTTGCAAAAAGCCCGATCACAATCGAATCACGGTATGGCTGCGCATAAAGTTCGAACAAACAAACAAACATTCATTTTTATATATTAGATTTTTAATATAACAGAAGAAAACGAACGAATAGAAATTACTTAAATGAAATTAGTGCTTTGCCAATTCAATTTATTTTGCCATAAGGATCATTTTAAACAAACAATTGAAAGGAGATGCCTGGAGGGCAGTAGGAGATCAGATGCATATTTTTCCGGATATATGCAAGAAGAAGGTGATTTCTTTACTTTCTTCCTACCGGCGTGAGAAAAATAAACTAAAAATAGCCAAGGTACAGGAAAAGGTAAGTTGTAATATATAATATTTTTTCAATGTTTATATTATTATAGTCCAACGCTGTGGTCTCGAGATAGCGTGCTGCCTTGTCACGTAGCGCGGGCCCGGGTTCGATCCCCGGTCGGGGCAGTTTTTCTGGGTGAGGTTTTTATCGCCGTTTTTCCTCACCTGTAAGACACATGTCAGGAAAACTTTAAGGCCCAAACGGTCCCCGAAATCATATGGCCATCATCATCATCATCATCCTTCACCGGTGTGGAAAGCAACGGGAAGCTACCACACCTACAATTTCCTAGTAATGCTGCAAGAATAGTATGAAATGCTATGATTGCAGTGAAGGACCTGTATTCGGGCAGAATTACTATGGATGGATGAATATTATTGTAATTCGTAAATACAATTGGACGGCGTTATGCATCAACCGGCTAAGCGCCATTAAAAAGTGTTTATGTCATCTGTTACACTGGCTCATGAAGTACACACTTTTAACGCCAAATCTTTAAATATAGCCTTATTATTAAATATAAATGTAAACGCCATCAGTCCTATCAGAGATTCTGTGTTTTGCAACAAACACGATAGTGACATGGTTGGTTACACCTCCTCTGCAAAATGTCTATTGAAGGTTTATGGGTTTCCTACGGATCGCAGGATGTTCGTTGAAATTAATAATTTCGACGAAAACAAGACGCGCGGCGCTCAAGTGTATACGCACCTTTAGATATTCAATAATGGATTGTATAATATACAAGCAATTAAATTGGTATGGGCATATACGACGAATGCAAGAAGAAAGGTTACCCAGGAAAACATTGAAATGGTGTCCACCTGGAAGAAGAAGAAGGAAAGGAAGACCTCGAAACTCGTGGATGCAAGAAATAGCAACTGGGATGAGAACAACAGGACTGGAGGGCATCGAGTGAATGGATAGAGACGGGTGGAGAAGGAAAATAAAACTTTAGGGACAGAAATATGTGTAAACATTAACAATCCATATATAAATATTATTATTATTATTATTATTATTATTATTATTATTATTATTGTCGTTATTGTTATTTTTGTAACACAAGTAACAGATAAGGAAACTGTTCCTGTTCAGGAGGTATGTCTTCTGTTGAACGATCAATGCTATTGATTCATTTCCGTGAACATCTCGCTACAACAGGAAATTTCCTCGCCTTGTACGAATTCAAGATGAAAGACGGTCTTACAAGTAATTTGAAGAAACGCTCTGATAATGACGTCACGCGTGAACGGTTACAAGTCAATTGAATGAGAAGCAAGTAGAAACAAATGACACTGTGTATTCCCTTTTCAACCTAGAGCGCCCATTAACTCGGAGGTTCATGCCTGAACATATGTAAGCTATCGATACATCCTTATCCAGAGCTAACATTTGCCAATCGTTCCTTAAATAATTCTGTGTCATTATGGTAAAAGTACATAAGTCTAATTTCAGTGATTTTCATTTTGTAGATTAAAATGTGTCATAAGAGTAAAGTTCTTAAGTGGTAGCTAATTTCTAGGGACGTTTGTGTGTCGGTGAATAAAGTTGGTAGTAGAGGTTGGTGACGTGAGTTATTTTCCCGCAGGTTGGTAATTATCATTAAGGTAATTTGTCACGTGCCGAAGGCACCTGGAATGTTAAAGTGTGTTTTCTTCATGCATTTACCCTCATGTACAGTGCCATGATTTACTACCTTACGTGATTCTAGTAAACGTAGTAACTCCCTGCCATCCATACTACTACTACTACTACTACTACTACTACTACTACTACTACTACTAATAATAATAATAATAATAATAATAATAATACGAGTAATAGTGACGATATTTCACCGTAAAAATACAACCGTCAAGAAATGCGGACATGGATTCCACTGGAGAAAACTTTTCTGGAGGTCAAATAGTCCCCCGTTCGGTTCTCCGGGCGGGGACTACTTCAGGGAACCAAAGGCTCAAACACACGGGCATATTTCTAGGACCTTGGAATATTGGGACTTTATACAATATTGGGGCGCTAGAGGTATTAACGCGGGAATTAGATAAATCACCCTTGGATATAGTCGCTTTACAGGAAGTTAGGTGGCCATGAGAAGGTAGTCAGGAGTCAGGAAGTTTTGCGTTATACTGTGGGGGTGCAGAAATACCTGCATTTGGAATGGGTTTTTTAGTCCGAAGGATGATCCTGTCCGCTATCCGAGATATTAAGTTTGTCAGTGATAGGATATCATACATAATTCTAAAGGGAAACGGCATTATTTCGTAATCGCAAGTGTACATTTTCCCAAAGAAGATAAAGATGACAAGATCAAAGATGAGTTCTATGAAGAATTACATTGCATATTTGACAACATTTCACGATATAATATGAAAATTGTCTTAGGAGATTTTAATGCAAAAATGAGGCGCGAAGATATATTCAAATCAAGAATTGGCAAATACGGTCTTCATGAAGATAGTAACGGCAATGGGGTTAGGTTAGTCACCTTTGCCACATTAAAGAATAACATTGTTAAGAGCACAACATTTCAGCATAAGGATATTCATAAATACACCTGGACGTCTCCAGACGGCGAAACTCGGAACCAGATAGATCATGCAATAGTGAACAAACGCTGACGCAGTAGCATCATCGATGTTAGATCAGTTAGAGGGACAGACTGCAATTCGGATCATCATCTGGTCTGGGTGAAAATCAGACAACGGCTATCGCTTATGAGAGGAACAAACGCTAAAGACAATTCCGAAAAAATTGAATTAAAAAGCTTAAAAAATGATGAAATCCGGCGAAAAATACCAAATCAAAATTGTTAATAGATTTGAAGTACTGGAATCTACAGATCACAATGTGGCAAACGAAGAATAAACTGATATAAATAAAGAATGGGAGACTATAAGAGATACTATTAAATTGTCAGCATCAGAAAGCATTGGTTATTTAAAAAAGAGGCAAAACAAAAACTGGTTTGATGAGGAATGTGACGACATTGTAAAGAAAAGAAAACTAGCAAAAATGAAATGGTTACTCGAGACAAATGAGATAAATTTAGAGCAATTGGTAGTATTAGACGGGAAACCACCAGATTACTAAAGGGTAAAAAGAGGGAATATTTGAGAGAGAAGATTAATGGTCTTGAAAGGAATTCCAAAAATAGAAACATTAGATAATTATATCGGGGAATTAGGATAGAGAAGAAAGGGCTTCAGGCTTGAACAAACATAATTCGGAATAAAAATAGGAATATGATTGCAGATTCCAAGAGTATAGTAAATAGATGGAAAAGTTACTGTAATCAGCTACTAAATGTACACCCTTCGACAAAAAAATGAGTCATCTCTTGAACGCACATTTCTTCTAAGTCATAATCGGTACAGCGCTGGGTTCAAACTAGGAAACTAGTCATAATTGTGCAGTCCCTGAGCTACTGTGTTATGTGGCATGAACTGAAGACTTTTCTACGTGTCCCGAAAACTCAGCGGTAAAGCACGTGGTCACTGGTTCTGTTAATGAAGATCGCAGGTTCGTCGTCTTCAATTACGCAGTTTTTTCGTGATATTTGTATTAAAACGTTTTATGAATTAAATACATTTTATTTCGACATTTGAATTAATCTATACTTTTTAAGTTCATAATTTTTTTATACCGTTGAGGTTATAACAATGTTAAATTATATATTTTTACACGCTTTATATTAGCTTGACCTGTATCTGTCTATGTAACGAACCTGTATCTATGTAACGGAATTTTTAACACGATTTTCATCCACTTAAAAACATTGGATCGACTTGAAACTTTGTATACTTGTAAAGGACCCATGACAATACAATAATTTCATAATTTTTTTCTAAAATCCTGGCCAGAATTATCGGAAAATCAAAAAAATTAAAACCTGTGTAATAGGTTGCGGACTTATCGACTTTTTAGTCAATCGTTGTAAGAGCTCAGTTAGTAGAGCGGTGGACTGTAGTGGTATATAATTTCAGCAATCAATAGGTCGCTGGTTCAAATCCGGGCCGGAGGTTTTTTTTTTAGAAAAGTATTAAGCAATTAAATTTTCATGGGATTCCGGTTTATGACAATCAATTAAACTAAAAATAAAAAAAATAAATAAATAATAGTTTAAAAAACTGAAACAACACGCTTTATTAGATAACCAAACTAAAATATAAAAAAAAAAATAATAGTTTAAAAAACTAAAACAACACGCTTTATTAGAAAACCGAACTAAAAAATAAAAAAATAATTTTAATTTCCAACATGCTTGGGGAAAAAAATTAAAGTGGTCAACAAAAAAATCATCTCTAACACATCTAGAATAAAACTAGAGTTATCTACAAAAAAATAATTTTACCATCAAAAGCGTTGGGTGATTTTTATGGTCTTTACATTTTCTTCGTAGAGACTTTACTTTTACCAATATCTGTTTATTATCAAATATAAGTATTAATTGATATAGAGCACCCCATGCTTTTGATATTAAAATTATTGTTTTTGTAGATAGCTCTAGTTTTATTCTAGATGTGTTGGAGATTATTTTTTTGTTGACCACTTTAATTTTATCCCAAGCGTTTTGGAAAATATAATTATTTTTCATTTTTTAGTTCGGTTTTCTAATAAAGAGTGTTGTTTTAGTTTGTTTAAGCTACTATTTATTTTTACCTTGTATACTACCGTCTTCCTCAGCTATCTAAAATTTTCGTTGATTTCACTCTAGGCCTTTCGATGCATGCTTCATCTTCTGGAATTGTTGTAGTAGTATTGAATTAACTGTATGTCTAATAGAGGGTTTTGCTTATTAGGCACATTTTCGTTGAGAATGTTTGTATTCTTGGCCTTCTTGATAATTTTGATTTCTTGTAAAATGTTAATTTTTTGTCTGTTGTTTTCTCTCTGTATAATTTACATTGTATTATCCATATTGTTGAAACTCTGGCCGCTTTCTGAAATATGTATAGTGAAATTTGATTTCATTGTTAAAGGAGAAGGCAAATCAAATTTCGCTGTTCACCAGGTTGAATCCAATCGAAAATGTATGGGCTAAGATGAAAATAGAGATGAACTCTAATTGGCCTGCAGATGCATGAAAAACGAAAGATGGCTTATGGGCACAAATTCAAGATGCCTGGGATGCTCTAGCCGATCGTCCACGTGCCTGTAGAAATTTTTTGCATCAATGCCCCGCAGATTGAGGGCGGCAATAGATGCTGAGGATTCATACACCCGATATTGATTTTGTTTTTGTTAAAGTTTTTCATTTTAGAAGATATTATTTCCTTTCTTCATTTAATTATTAGAAGGTTTTCATTTATGTGTTTTGTGTGTGCATTTAAGTCATAAAACTCAAATATAAAATTAAATATGAAACTATATTACAGGCGAAATGCTATCCTAACATTCAGTAAAAAAAAAAAGAAAAAAGTAGAATGGGAATCGAACCCATCAGGTTACGAACGCAGATGTTGTGTGTTAAACCGCTCGACCACGGAAACACACAAATGCAAGCTCTCTCTTTTATGTTACTTGAGTGTGCACTACGTTAACTAGCAAACACCACATTACGATTATTGAAAACGTGTTAATGTGAATAAGGCTTCTGCGAGTGCTCACGAAGTTCCCCGATTGGTTGATAGAATCAAGAGATGACTCATTTTTTTTGTCTAAGGGTGTACATACAGAACAGGATATTGAAGAGGATAATTTACAAAGAGCAGAAGTGTTATTCGTAGAACCAAGTGCATTAGAGGTTGAAATGGCGATAGAAAAATCGAAGATGTATAAATCATCAGGTTTAGATGAGATCTCAGCAGAACTGATAAAATCGAGGGAGAAAAATTTATGGACAAGATACGCCGGTTGCTTAATATGATTTGGGAAAAAGAAGCTCTTCCAGATGAATGGAAAGAATCGATTATCGTACCAATTTATAAGAAAGGAGATAAAACTGATTGCAACAACTATAGGGGCATCTCATTACTTTCAACTTTGTACAAAACTCTAACAAATATATTAGTAAGCAGACTTACTCCTTATATTGATGACATTCTAGGAGACCATCAATGTGGATTTAGAAAAAACAGACCTACAACAGATAAGGTTTTTAGTATAAGACAGATTTTAGAAAAGAAATGGGAATATAATGGTACTGTACATCAACTATACGTAGACTTCAAAAAGGGATATGTTTCATTTAAGAGGGAGAAGTTATATAGTATCCTGCTAGAGTTCGAAATTCCTAAAAAGTTAGTTAGACTTATAAGAATGTGTCTAAATGGCACAAAGAGTAGGGTGCGTGTAGGCAAACAGTTTTCGGATACTTTTGAAATCCATAATGGGTTGAAGCAAGGTGATGCACGATAACCTCTAATATTTAATAAATTTTTAAAAATTAGCGACGATCACGATATGCGAATATGTCCAATGTACGGGAGCTTTGAAGGCGAGATACATATATTAGGAAAATGTAACGATTTGGAATATTGGAGGCGTTAGTTATTACCGGAAGAATTTCTAGATTCAAATTGTGAAAGATTGGCATGCTACGAGTTATTGGTAAGCCCAGAAAATTGGATAAACGTGGGTAGATTTCTGGGCAAAACGCGGAAAATAAAAACAACACTCATACATGAATAAATAAATATGTTAACGAATTGCAATACCATTAATTCTTAATAATTCTATATAACTAAGTTAATGTATAATGTAATTGTGTTGTTATCTAATTGTAATTTTATTATGTTTTCTTCTTTTGTTTTAAGTATATTATTACCAAATATCAACTTATTTTAACGGACTGTCAACAGCACGTACGGCTTGCTGCCCATGCGACCCATATTTGTAAATAACATTGTATGTATCTTACTTTTAGTCTAATAAAGTCCATATATATATATATATATATATATATATATATATATATAATTCTGTATTACGGAGAGCATACCAACAAATCTTTAGATGATGAAAAAGGCCTACGACTCAATGATACTAATAAGCTATTAGTTTATGCAGATGATGTAGTACTATTGGGGCGATAGCGAAGAGATACTAAAGGCCAACACGCACACACTATTTAGTAACACAAGAAATTAGGACTGGAAGTAAATATCAATAAAACTAAATATTTGGTCACACGTAAAAATACATTATGTAATGGAAATGGACAGCTGATGACAAACGAGAGAAATTTTGAGGAAATGGCTGAATTCAAATACCTAGGAACAATAATCACAAATAGGAATGAGATACAAGAAGAAATTAAACACAGGCTCAAATTTGGAATTGCGTGATTTTATGCATTATAGAGGCTCTTGACGTTCCAACTCCTTTCAAAACGTTAAACTGAAAATATATAAAACTATTATTCTACCAGTTATATTATATGGATGCGAAACATGGACTCCTACTTTAAGGGAGGAAAGGAGATTACGAGTATTTGAGAATAAAGTTCTTAGAAAAAAATTGGATCAAAGAGAGATGAACAGACTGGTGAATGGAGAAGACTACATAACTGTGAACTACATGATCTTTATAGGAAGCCGGATATAATGAGAACAGTTAAGTCTCGTAGACTGCGATGGGCAGGACAAGTGGCACGAGTGGGGAATGAAAGTCGTGCATGGAAGCGTCTTATAGGAAAATCAGAAGGGAAACGCCAAGTTTGTACACCAAGAATGAGGTGGGAGAATAACATTAACTGTGATTTGAGGGAAGTAGATTATACAGGGAATGATTGGAAAACATTAGCTCAGGATAGGGATATATGGAGAGCTTATGTCCGCGCGGCCATGAACCTACGGGTTTGGTAGTGCCAGTGAGTCATCATTAACAATCACGGATTAAGCCCATGTGGCTTGTTCCGGTCTCATAGATTCTCATTCAAAGGTTGGATCCATCTCTTCTTCGGTCTACCAACATTCCTGCGTCCTTTTGGTTTGTATTTAAGTATAATTTTGGGAATGCGATCATCTTCCATTATTTGAATATGTTCTTTCCAGTTTTTTCTAGATTCTTTTATTCTATCTCCGATTGAGGGTCTTTCCACTTTTCAGCGGTTGCCCTTTTACCAGCCGGCTGCTGGCCCTTCACATCCACATGTGTCAATCACAGAGGTAGATGATCAACAGCTAGTGTAGGGGTGACATGTGGTTAGCATGTCGAGTCCCCCAGCCGTTATAGCTGGTTCCTCAACCTGGAGCCGCTACTTATTGTAGCGACCCAATTGCCTCACGATGCTGGGTGGGCACCGGTCCCATACTGGCCGAAATACCATGAGAAAATTTCTTCCCCCATGGAGACTCGAACCAGCGCAAGTCCCGTAGCTCTGCGCCAAGGCTTCCTACCTTAACCGCTCGGCTACGGCGCGGGACTTATTCTATCTAAGAGTTTAAAGATATTTAGCTCATTTCTAATATCTTCACTTCTTCTCTTATCTAGAAGTTTGCAACCAGCCACACTTCTCAGATGTGAGTTAGTTAGTTAGTTAGTTAATAATAATAATAATAATAATAATAATAATAATAATAATAATAATATAATGATGATGGTGTTGATGACGATATAATGAATGAATATGTGTTCACTCATGGGTATAGAATTAGAAAATGACACCGTTTTTCCTTGTATTTGTTGATGATCAGATACTAATGGTAGAAAATTACGAACATTTAGAGCACATGACAAGAAGACTGAAGGAGAAATACGAAAGTTGGGAACTTAGATATTGAAACAGATGAAGCACAAGATGATAGGAGATGAATCAGGACATCTGGTTTAAGATGAGGGATATACAAAAATAAAATCGTGGACGAATGTGTGTGTTAGGGAAAAAAATATAAGTGGAAACGATGAATCTGAGATTAATGAGGTTGATGATGAGATGAGATGAGATGAGATGAAGTCCCTATTATTGAAGGTGTGTTATATATGGATGCCGGTTGCTACATATGAAATGGAATAAGATGAGAATGAGTAATTTTATTTTTTTATTTTTATTGACAATAACAAAAAAATTATTCACAAATAAATGTTGTACTCGGTATTTGAAAAGTGCTGGTGCTCGGGTGAAAATAATACATATACAATATATACCGGTATATTACAAAGTTTTAGTTAAAGGGAAAACTAATATATTAATTTAGCAGACAATTTCAAGATATAAAGTAAATTCTAGAACATACATAATTAAAATAATACAAGGGAAATAAAATAGATAAAACCATATAGAATATAGAATTCATTGAAACTAGACTGAATAATATACCGATATATTACAAAGTTTTAGTTAAATGGAAAACTAATATATTAATTTAGCAGACAGTTTCAAGATATAAAGTAAATTCTAGCACATACATAATTAAAAATAATACAAGGGAAATAAAATAGATAAAACAATATATAATACATTTAAACTAGACTGAATAAGGTAATTATAGACATTAGGGAGTAATAATACAAAACAAATTTAGGAGAAAGTTTCTAAATAAAATAAAATAAATTAAAATATACCTTCTTAGGTAAGATCCGTCGTCCTCAACTTATAAAATATGTATTCTTTATGCTTGTAGGCCTTTCAGAACATCCGTTCCATCTTCAGCAGGTCCTTCTTCGCTACAATATCTAATGGACCAGCAGCATCAACCATCATATTAGATATTGTAGCGAAGAAGGACCTGCTGAAGATGGAACGGATGTTCTGAAAGGCCTGCGGGCATAAAGAATACATATTTTATAAGTTGAGGACGACGGATCTTACCTAAGAAGGTATATTTTAACTTACTTTATTTTATGACTTTCCATCTCAAGGGTTTAAAAACGAATTTTATTAGTATTGAAATTTCTAAATATAAAACGCACTCTGATGCACAAAGAATTAATATAAAGGAGAATGATATTAACAAAGCATTATATAGTACCAAACTGAAGAATGTAATTATATACATTAGGTAATAATATAAAGCAAAATAAATGTAGGATAACATTGTGAAAATATAAAACTCTATCATGCACAAATAGCACTGAACAACAAAAAGAAACTTTTTTTTTGTCTCAGAGAGAACAATATGTGATTCTGATAGTATTTTTTTCTCCTGAATTCAAATATGATATCGGGTTTTCGCCATCACGCAAGGTTTCCGAGATACAGGAATTTTAATTCCAAACACTTTAATATTTTCTACATTCGTAACTACATAATATTCGAACATTCGGACTCACCTAGAAAGTAAGAAATAACAATTTTCTGCTATATTTCGCCTGTGGTGCATCCCTCTTGAAGGTCCAACAGTAATCGGCCAGCATATTAGGATTCCATTTGCCTTGATATATCTTTTTCATAGCTGAAACCATTTGAGTTAGCTAATTTGGTTTTATTTTAAATGGACAAATGGACAAAAAAACATTTATTAAAACATAATTATTTAAATCCATTAATTGAAATTGAAATAAAAAACTGTGGATGATGGAGAAATTCCGAATAAAATTTGAAAACACGATAAAAACTGCATTAAGTACAACTATTGGTACTCATGAGACAAAAATCATGTTGACCAGTGTAATTACTGCAGTGCAGAATGATATAAACATAATATATTAATGGACTGATTTTTTGATAAGGAAAATGAGAGACACCTCCATAAAACCTACCCAGGCTCCAATCCGTCCATGACTTGAGCTGGAGGAACTGTTTGTTATATATAATTTTAATAAAAATGTTTAGCTGGGAAATAGTTGATCCACGAAAAGATCAACATAGCATCAGAACATTTTATGTTAACAAGTTTGTGTTACGATGTATTGTCTACATTTACACAGTTACCACAATGTCCATTTAAGTGTTAATTCAAACACATCTTCAAATTATCTCAAATGTTTAACAACTACCCACGCCAACATAATAATATTATCTAAAATTAAAATATAAAATTATGGAATATTCACCTGAAAGGTCCGTCTCCTCAACTTAATTAATTATTTAACTGTAACGCTTTCGGGACTTGCCCCATCATCGGCAGGATTCAAAACAATCCTGCCGATGATGGGGCAAGTCCCGAAAGCGTTACAGTTAAATAATTAATTAAGTTGAGGAGACGGACCTTTCAGGTAAATATTCCATAATTTTATATTTTAATTTTGAATAATACCTCAACGTAACACATCATGAATCTTACACAATTTGAATATTATCCAACTTTTTATTTCAACTAGTGATCGCCCAGCGGTCCAAATTCGACCACAATTCATTAAATTTTTGTTTGTCACAAATACGTCATTATGCATTTATTTTCGATTTATTTTAAAAATACGAACGATAAGAATCACTGTAGCCATAATAACATGCATTTCCAGAATTGAATCTGTTTAAATTCTTTGTACATCTATTTCCTGTTTGTACTTATGGTTCCTAGGTATTTGAATTCAGCCACTTCTTCAAAATTTCCCTAATTTATTATTAACTGTCCATTTCCATTATTTAATATATTTCTATGTGTTAACATGTATTTAGTTTTATTGATGTTTATTTCCAGTCCAAATTTCTTATGTTACTCAATAGTATGTGCGTGTTGGCCCTTAGTATAGTCTCAAATGCCTAGGAACAATAATCACAAATAGGAATGAGGTGCACAAAGGAATTAAATATGGGCTCAATTGTGGAAATGCGTGATGTTTTGCATTAAAGGGATTTTGGTCAATGATTTTTAAGAAGGAATGCCAGTTTTTCGGTATTATAAGTTTTTAAATCCAATTAATATTTAAGGGACTCATTCTGCTAAATTCACACAATCGGATTGCAATATGTTGTTTTGCACTTTTGACGATACGGAAGATGGCTGTGTCGAATTATATCATCATGATATTGCAATATGCTAGAATTTTTATAAAACAGGCGATTGAATGTTTTTGCGACTTTGAACAAAACTTCTTTGTATTGGTATTTGATTTCTAGGAGAACATGTGTAGGATATTTACACACAAACAAAGATAAATAGATTTTTCCTACAGCTACTGTAGTTACTATATTCCTGGAACACATAATGCATTTTTTTACAAAAGGAGTGTTTTATAATGTAACGCGTGAGAGAAACAAATATATCTTTTATAAACGTGTACATTCCACTTTTTATTTACTTTTTACAATTTATCTGTAAGCGATTTCCAACGTTCATACACGTTATTAAAGAATTTCAGAATAAAACAGAGATATAGATATCTGATACGTTAATGTTCATAATAAAAATCATAGCTACGAGGAAGGACTTTTATTTCTTGTGATGACGAACTTGATAAACTTGCGTTTATTAAATTGAGTGTAAAAAGTTATCAAACATTCTACCATACTGCATTTTAAAATTTTAGAGAATTGACTTACCTTCTTCTTCTTCTTCTTCTTCTTCTTCTTCTTCTTCTCTCCTCCTCCTCCTCCTCCTCCACTTGATGGATTAGCCTAACTGTCGTTCTTCTTCTTCTTCTTCTCCTCCTCCTCCACTTGATGGATTAGCCTAACTGCCGGTTGCGTCATCACAATGTATCCTTCTCGGCCTCCCCACGTCTCTCTTTCCTTTAGGACTATATTGGTAAGATGTTTTGGGCAGTCTGGTATCTTCCATGCTTCCAACATATTCTATATCTATCTATTCTTGAGTTGATAGCTTCCACTTTTCATTTCATTCTTTTCTTATTTTTTCATTTTTCATTCTGTCTTCTCTTGTAGGCCTATATTTTTTTTGTTTTCCTCCAAAATCTAATTTCACAACTTTTTATTCTGCTAATTGAATAGTTACCCCGAAAAGGGATCTAACCTACAAACTACAAATTGTTGGGGAAAAAAAAAGAAAAAAAAAACGTATGATGTTCATTTCGAGTCTATTAGCTTTATTGTAGGCCTATCATATAAGTTACATTTTTTATCTCATCATATTGGAAACATATACAGTCAATTTAAAAGCAAAATAACATGCTAATAACAATTTAATACTGAATTGTGTGCAAAAGTGATCTATCTTTGTAGAGTGGAAAAATGCTGTAATAAGAAATAGAAAATACATATTAAACACTGATTCAGTTAGAAAAATTTCTAACTTAATCAGTTTTCAGTATTTATTCTTCATTTAATGTTATTTCGTTACATTCTTTGTGTCTTTCTTATTTTCACTAATTTTTTTAAAGATTCTGAATAGAATTAATGGAACTGTGGTAGAATGAATTTGCACATGTGCAATAATTGTTTTTCTGCACTGCTATTAATGACTTGACTAACTGCTTCCGCCATTTTGTTACATACAGATCACTATTAACTTGAAAGCCAACTTTTAAAAATAAATAAAACAGGTCTGGAAGAGAGTATGGATAGTTTTACATCCACCATGCCATGATATTCTCCGGATAGATCACTAATCCACTGAAAACTCAACTTTCGAATTTTTGTAAGTTAGATCTCTTTTCGGCGAAACTGTTTGTCGTTTGTATAGGTACCCAACTTCCACATCCATAAAGTAACGTAAGAATTGCCTGGTATTATACAATTTCATTCTTATCTCAGATCTTGTTTTATTCTTTAAGGTAATATGTTTGTTTCACAAATTGATTGAAATCTCATTATTTTTCATCTGTATCTTTATCTGTACCAAATGTGTACAATTTTGTCAATACTTTTTCTGTTACACTTTGCAATTGCTGCAATTATAATATAATCTCAAAATGATCTATACAAAGTCTATATTAAGAAAAAATATGTTCTTACCACGAACAATTCTGTAATTCTGAATTTTAAAAAGGTTTTCTTTAATGTCTTGATCTTTAAGTTTATCTAAGTTATATTTTATTCTCTTTTCACCAGAAATTCTCTTTCCATGGATATTCTTTGTTTCACAAACATTTATAATTATAATTTTATTGTAGACTTGAGCTTGTTGTGTATTAATAAATGGTCTATCTGATTGTACTGTATCCGAGCTAAGTTCCAGTTGTACTGTAAACAAACTTGTATAATTAATATAAAATTATGGAATATTCACCTGAAAGGTCCGTCTCCTCAACTTAATTAATCATTTAACTGTAGCGCTTTCGGGACTTGTCCCATCATCGGCAGGATTCAAAACTGATGTTTCACTGAAGATCTGGTAGAGGGGGTTGCATGTATTGGGTTCGTTTTCGTTTATCAGGCTGTATAAGGAACTAGCTAATACCCGGCGTGCGCTGCTACACCTAAATCAATGATAATGTGTTTTTGCATTTAGTTGAATAAGTAATTGGAAAAATAAATATAAATTTATATCGTTATTATTTTTAGATACCCCGTGCTGATTACCCGGCGATGCTCGGGAATCTACGCATCCAGATGTATTTCGCATAAATGAGCTGAAAGACAAAATTCGTTATTTTGAGATATCCACTAAAGAATACCTGCCGTGCACTGCTATACTTGCCCAGGAATCTACTTATCCCGATCTTCTTGGCATCAATGAAAGACAAAAAAGGGTTATTGTGAGTTATCCTTAAAACATAAATATATGCTGTCGCGGACTTTTTTTGTAGAGTTTTTTGAGATATTCAATTCTGTGTACAATAATTTTGTGTATTTGATATGGTTAGGCAGCGTAAGCCATTTAAGCTTACAAAAAGCGACATTTTTCACGTTTTTTCACAAGCTCGATGCACACATTGTACCTGCGAATCGTATTCTGGTACACTAGCTCCATCTTATTATTACAGTAAATTTCTTCATTTTTCATTTCACATTGGACGTTGTCATAAAATCAGTGAATGTTGGGTTATAGAAATGTAATTAACTGAGTCATACATACTTAAATTACTATCGACTTATAATTGGCAGATATGATTTTTAAGGGTGAAGAGCTTGAGCATTAAATAACTCTTATAACCTATAACCTTACCGGGAAAATCCTGAACATTTTGCAAAAAGCCCTATGACAATCGGATGAATGGTATGGCAGCACATGCTTGCCTGGGAATCTACTTATCCCGATCTCCTTGGCATAAATGGAAGACAAAAATGGTTATTGTGTGTTATCTGTAAAAGATAAACTAATGCTGTCGCGGACTCTATGTACATTAATTTTGTGTATTTGTTATGGTTTAGACAGCGTAAGCCATTTAAGGGTAAAAAATGGGCTTTTTCACGTTTTACACTACAAAGGGTGTTTTTTAGGGGTGTAGGAGTTGAGTATCTGAACTCTCTTATAGCATATGTTCATCCCGGGAATCTCGTGAACATTTTGCAAAAAACCTCATCACAATCGGATTAATGGCATGGCCGCGCATACAGTACAAACAAACATTCATTTTTATATATTAGATTCCTCCGTCTATTAGGGAACCGAGGTGCTACGTTTACCCGCCATATGACTGAATTGTGTACGATAGAAACATTGTTCTTAGGTAATATTCTATTTTACAGGAAATAAGACTGAATACAAGGTAAGATGGTGCCAATAATTAGTAACTTCCTCTATATCTTATTTATTTATAACAAAAATTAGTACATGCATCTACTTAATTAGATGTTTACGATTTGTTTCCATAATGTCGATAGATATAGTTTATTTTTGCGATTTCATTACGAGAAGAATCTATGCTCATTGCTGACTAACCTGTAAATTTTATTATTATTTACACCACATCCTCAATTATTAATATAGGATATTTTTCACTAAACTGTTTGAAAACATGATGCTTCAAAAATTGTATACGAAAAACAGCCATTTGAAACAATTGAAATTTTATTGTATTCTGCACTGCGCGTGCGTAAGAATTAATAAATGAAATGCTTATTTATTTAATGTATTAAAATTGTAATTATATATTTCAAAATTCTTTCATATAACTTATATAGACACGTGCTAAATAATGTTTTTATTATTTTTATTTTATTTATTTCGGGTGTTAGAAAGCGAACTACAATTTCTTACACGCTTAAAAGTGAAACAGTCAACCAACGAGAACGCCGCCATACATCTGGTTTGTTTACATTATAACTGGTACTTAGCTAGGAAGAGTTTTAGCAATACCATTGGGGGATGTCCATATTTCTTCCTTGGAAAGAAGGTACTCATTTTGCTTAATTTTGTTTCTTGTGGCAAAATCTCTCAATCTCCATCCGTTATCATTACAGAATTTACTTAAAATAATTAAATGAAATTGGCAAATTCCTACCAGGGAAATGAAAAGAATTTTAAGTACAGAAATGGATGTTTTAAAAAGATCAGCTGGAAAATCTAGAATGGATAGAATACAAAATAAAGAAATAAGGGAAATTATGGGTGTGCAAGAGGAGCCGAACATCATAGACATTATAGAAAAGAAAAATTATAGTGGTATGGCCATGAGAAAAGAATGCCAGAGCAAAAATTGCCTAAATTTGTTATGGAATGGGTCCCAATGGAAAGCAGTAAGAAAGGAAGACCAAAGAAAATCTGGATGGATGGTGTACAAGCGGCTATAATTTTCAGAGGATTGGAGGAATATCAATGGATGAACAGAGAGGAAGAGTATTTAGTTTCCGGAAGAAAACGGATGTTCTACAAAGCAATGGCGGTACCGGTACTTTTATACTGGGTAACAAATAAGAGGATTTCGAGTAGAATACAAAGTACAGAAATTACCATTCTAAGAAGGACCAAAGGATGCACACTATTGGACCACATAAGAAATGAATTAGAAATATATTCAATAAGTGATATAATTCAACAACACCGCGTCGGCTGGAAACAACAAGTCCAGAGAATGGAAGAAACAAGATTACCTAAGATAGAATTTAGTTATAAACCAAAAGGTTTAAGGGATGTAGGAAGACCTAGGAATTGTGAATTCGGAACAGGCGAATCGCCTAAACCTTGAAGTTAAGAAGAAGAAGACAACGACAGCTGCCATGAAACCAAATGTTGATGATGATAATTAAATCAAATTAAAAAAAAGGCTAAGTGGCTAAAGAAAAGTGGACAAAAACCCAAAAAGCTAGTAGTAGGTTTTCAGAAATTTGTAGTTGATTATTAAAGTATAAAATTATGGAATATTAACCTAAAAGATCCGTCTCCTCAACTTAATTAGTTATTTAACTGTAGCGATTTCGGGACTTTTCCCTTCATCAGCAGGATTTTTTTTAATCCTGCTGATGATGGGACTAGTCCCGAAAGCCCTACAGTGAAATAACTAATAAAGTTGAGGAGACGGACCTTTTAGGTTAATATTCTATAATTTTATACTTTAATTTTGAATAATACCTCAACGGAACATATCATAAATCTTATAAAAGTAGTTGGATATGTTTTCAAAATGGCCAGATCAAGCTACAAAATGGCTAAATTGGCAACCCTGAAAGATATCAAAGAAGGATCTACCAACATGTAACGACCAAGCGCTTGTTTAAAAAATAAAAACTGATATCCCCTCCCTCTTAATCTGGTTATCCCCACCAAAAAAAAAAAACATACTTTCCCGAGGGAAATCAATGACATTAGTATGGGGTTTGCCGTCTAAACACTATCAGTTGCGGTTCTATTAGGCACGCGCTACACAATGTACGACCTTATTTTCCTTTTAGAGTTCACTAAACTTACATAGCATGTGTCAAAACAAGGGCAGTAAGTAGTACATTACCAGTCGAGGACGTGTTTGAGGGCAGCAAATAAGTTCGAGACTAGTAATGTACTTACATCCCGAATTGTGTGTATAATTTTGCTCACACCTGTACTAATAATTATGTTTAATTTTTATATTTCGTGTGAATTTATATATTGGTTTGATGAGTTCAATGTTTGATAGCAAGGGAATGTTGGTCAAAAACTGCAATTGTTTATTGTTATCTGGATTAGTGACAGACATTTTAAATAGCAGTTTCAGACTCCATATTAATTACATATATATGATTAATTGTGATGTAGAGGAAGCGGCGAATGCTGCGGTTCATTTTTTATTAGCAGCAAAGTCGAAAAATATATATGATAAAGTATTGAGAATATTTAAGGAGTGATGTAAATTACAAAACTGTAGTGACATACAGTAGAGGAACATATTGAAATAAATAAGAAAAACACTAATGAAAATCAACCAAATTTTGTGGCTAATATTAATAATTGTAACAACTGTTCAATCACTATAAATTTGAATTATCAAAGTGAGAAATAAGTGTAATACAATAAAACTGTATTGTATTATTCAATAAAATTTTAAGTAGGTAATATTTTTACATTTTAAAGTCAATTACGTTTCTTCCCTAGGGAAGTAAGTTGAGCAATTACATGCCGTTGTCAATGGATACCAAGGCCTCTCTGGTAAATTCAACTTACTTCCCTAAAAACAGAATGATAATTAAGCCATTGTTAGTATAGGGGTGAACAAATGTTGTTTATAATATTTCAGGAATGGCAACTAACTTTCTGGCCCTATTGAACTCTAAGGTTTATAACTAAGCTGACATCCCTATCCTGAGGCATTGTTTTCCAATCATATCCTTCCTCACATCATGGTCAATTTTATTCTCTCACTTCATTCTTGGCCTACATCATGGGCGGTTCCCCTCTGGTTTTCCTACAAGGGGTTTCCAAATCACTCTTTCAATCCCCATTCATGCCACATGTCTTACCTATGGCGGTCTACGAGGACTTAAGGGTTCTTATTATATCTCGTTTCACTAAATTTATTATATGTAATTAATAGTTTTTATGTCCACCGCTGTGGTCTCGAGGTAGCGTACTGCCTTGTCACGCAGCGGGCCCGGGTTCGAACCCCGCTCGGGACAGTTTTTCTGGGTGAGGTTTTTATCGGGGATTTTCCTCACCTGTAAGACAAATGTCAGGAAAACTTTAAGGCCCAAACGGTCCCCGAAATCATATGGCCATCGCAATCATCATCATTCATATTCATCTTATCATCATCATCCTTCATCGGTGTGGAAAGCAACGGGAAGCTACCACACCTAAAATTCCCTAGTAAAGCTGCAAAGCATAGCATGAAAATGCTATGATTGCAGTGAATGACCTGCTTTCGGGCAGAATTACTATGGATGGAATAGTGTTTATTTTCATTTTTGTGTTTTGCACATTTTATATTTAATTTGTTATTCTATAGTAAATCAAACATATTGTAAATAATAATGATGATGATGATGATAATAATAATAATAATAATAATAATAATTTTATTTTATTCGGCAGAGTTAAGGCCTTGTCTACCACTGAACCAGGTTAAAAAATACAAAAATAATTCTTATGTCTAATTAAAATTAAAATAAATATCATATAGTATGTTTACAATACAATTATTATTTACAAAATATTTTGAATTATTCTAGATATTTAACGAATGAAATATAAAATGTAAAAAATAAAAAAAAACTATTAATAACACAGAATATATTTAACTCTCGAGAAAAAAATAATTATTAAAAACACGTATTTGCATAAGCGTGACTAAAAAGTACCAAGTGTGCGGTAACCCCTGATATCTTCAGGGAGGAAATTCCAGGAGCGGACAGAGGCATATTGTAAATATGCCATGTAATCATTTTCTTTATTGTAATTTAGATGTAAGAATAATTTTTATATTATTTTTTTATCCTGGTTTGATTGAGACACAAGGCCAGGTAAAATAAAATAAACCCATTATTATTATAAAAGTCCACCGCTGTGGTCTCGAGGTAGCGTGCTGCCTTGTCACGCAGCGGGCCCGGGTTCGATCCCCGGTCGGGGCAGTTTTTCTGGGTGAGGTTTTTATCGGGGTTTTTCCTCACCTGTAAGACAAATGTCAGGAAAACTTTAAGGCCCAAACGGTTCCCGAAATGATATGGCCATCATCCTTATCATTATCATCCTTACCATTATCATTATCATCATCATCCTTCACCGGTGTGGAAAGCAACGGGAAGCTACCACACCTACACAATTCCCTAGTAAAGCTGCAAGCATAGCATGAAAGTGCTATGATTGCAGTGAAGGACCTGCCTTCGGGCAGAATTACTATGGATGGATTATTATAAAGTACCCCGCTGTGGTCTCGAGGTAGCGTGCTGCCTTGTCACGCAGCGGACCCGGGTTCGATCCCCGGTCGGGGAAGTTTTTCTGGGTGAGGTTTTTATCGGGGGTTTTCCTCACCTGTAAGATAAATGTCATGAAACCTTTAAGGCCCAAACGGTCCCCAAAGTCATATGGCCATCATCATACTTATCATTATCATCATCATCATCCTTCACCGGTGTGGAAAACAACGGGAAGCTACCACACCTACAATTCCCTAGTAAAGCTGCAAGCATAGCATGAAAATGCTATGATTGCAGTGAAGGACCTGCCTTCGGGCAGAATTACTATCGATGGATTATTATAAAGATCATATAGCTCACCGTTATGTATTTTTCTCTATTCACCTGTCTGTTCGTCTCTTTTTTGTACACTAAGATAACAATGTATGCAAAGACAATAAAAGAAGTAGTAGTGTTTTTAATGGAAATGGATAGTGACTTTAGATACACCCTGTAATATCACTTACGCGCAGACTGAAATTGTGCTAAAATGCATTGTGTTATTTTTTTAAGTGTTACTGAAATTATAGAGTACGTAAAACGAAGGTACACGAGGAATGGGCTATTAAAATAATTATGTTTCTCATTAGACCTCCGGTTCCTTTGTGGATGCTGTTTTATTTTTTTTAATTACTACCTTTATTTGTCGTGTAATTTAAAAAGTGCTTGTAAAGGGAACGTGTTTCTATTGTTCTCGCTCTACAAGGTAAATGTGGCTAAAATTATTATACCGACTTTCCTCAACATTTATTACTAAATCCTTCATTTCTCTCTTATTTTAGCGAATTATCGTGGTAGTATTATTAGCCGATAGCGGGAGATAATTGGGCAGAACTCAAGCTGCAGAAATGACATTCTTACGTGGAATGGTGCATAAAGCAAGGAGAGATAGAATAAGGAATCACAAAATCAGGGAGACATTAAATGTAGAAACATTAACAAAAGACATAGAAAAAAAAAAACTAAAATAGTTTGGACATTTAAAAATAATGGAAAAGGAAAGACTACCACAAAGACTGTTAAATATCAAGAATCAAGGAAAACGGCTACGAGAAAAATTAATTAAGCAAGTGAAGAAAAGTTTACAAGAACGAGGATATGACTGGGAAGAACTAAAAAGAAGGAAAGCATGGAAAAGGAGAATACGATAAGGGGAGGATGATGATGGTCGAGGAGATACTAAAGGCCAACACGCATGCTCTATTGAGTAACACTAACAAATTAGGGCTGGAAGTAAATATCAATAAAAGTAAATATATGTTCACACATACAAATACATTATATAATGGAAATGGACAGTTAATGACAAATGAGGGAAATTTTGAGGAAATGGCTGAATTCTAATACGTAGGAACAATAATTGCAAACAGGAATGAGATGCACAAAGAAATTAAACATAGCCTCAATTTTGGGAATGCGTGCTATTATGCATTACAGAGACTCTTCTCGTCCCAACATCTCTCAAAAACATTAAACTGAAAATATATAAAACTGTTATTCTCCCAGTTATATTATATGGATGTGAAACATCGGCTCTTACTTTAAGAGAGAAGAAAAGATTACGAGTATTTCAGAATAAAGTTCTTGGTAAAATTGTTGTATTACCTCTGGATAGTGATGTATGGACCGCTGTGCGACCATGATCGTACTGGTTCCATAGTGGCAGTGAGTAGGTTAGTTAGTTAGTAATGATGTTCAGGGATTATTTTGGACTTGTAGTTCTCGAATATTTGTCCGAAAGGCGAGAAAAATGACGGTAAATAAAAATAATTATTCGTTCTACTGCCACCTTCTGCACTTTATATATTTCGGTTTCCGCGCCGGGTGTTCTATTTTCAATTTGCACACCACTTCGGCAGACCAATTTATGTAGATGATGTATTTTCGTATCGTGTGCAAAAGCGAGTGAAGGAAGAGTGTACGTTTATGTTTGTGTAGTGTAAAGAGAAAAACCGAAATACCATCACCCCGCAAAGTTGTCCCGACTGCGGATGGAACCCAGGCCCGATGCGTACGATGCAGAGACGCTACCTCGAATCCACGGTGGTGGACGTTTTCTAACTCATAACTAACTTACTAACTGGATTTATCGAACCCGTAGTTTCATGGCCGCGCGGACATAAGCTCTCCATACATCCCTAACCTAAGCTCATACTTTTCAATCATGCCCTGTATAATCTATTTCTCTCAAATCATGGTTTATGCTATTTTGCCATCTCATTCTTAGTCTACCAACTGGGCGTTTTCCGTCTGGTTTTTATACAAGGAGCTTCCATGCACCTTGTTCATTCCCCATTCGTGCCACATGTCCTGTCCGTCGCAGATTACGATTCTTTACTCTGATGTAGCTCACTGTTATGTAGTATTCTCCATTCACCTTCTCTCTTTGATCCAAAAATTTTCCTAAGAACTTTATTCTCAAATACTGGTAATCTTTTCTCCTCCCTTAAAGTAAGAGTCCATGTTTCACAACCATATAATATAACTGGGAGAATAACAGTTTTATATATTTTAGTTTATCGTTTTTTGAGAGAACTTGGGACAATAGTCACTGTAATGCGTAATATCGTACATGTTTTCTAACTGATACTGATATATATATTTGATGAAACTCATTGAAAATGGAAATCACTTAATTTGTTTTAAATTGTACGGCACACCACGTTGCTAAGGGGAACATACACATCAGAGAGTATAAATTGCGCTGTTATCTGTTGCCTGATTTCATCTTGATTTAGCCGGAGGGCAATGTATTTTGTTACGACTTTAGTTTAATTTACTCGTGTAAACGTTGTGATAACATTATTTTAAAATTTACTTATCATAAGTAATGCCACGAGTGATTTCCAAATTATCGATAAATTCACGACTCACGAAGTGAGGAGTGAATTTATCTAGAGAATTTGGAAATCAAGAGTGGCATTTGTTAGGACTATTTAACGAATAAAATAAAGCTGTTTACTCACAAATCATTATTTAACTACAGTTATTTAAAAATATTTTTATATTTAAAGTAAACGGTGATGTTTGAAAACTAATGAGAAACGATAGGTAGCCTACGCTTCTACTGCTTCTTTTGTTTATCACTGCAACCAGATCATACTATTTATTGCCAAAGGAACGCAATATTGTAAGAATGCTCTCTAGTGGAGAAAAAATGAAACACATCAATCTGTATATTAATTCATTTTTGATGTCGTATACATTTAAGAAAGTGCAAACAGTGGTTTCTTTTTTTGGTGGTATAATCAATTGCTACAAATGTTGACATGTAAGCACTATTATATACAATCTGGTAGCCGTATTTGTTATAGGCTCAGTCACTGCAAAATAACGGTCAGACCTGTTCAGAATATTAAAAAGGAGGAGCTTTGCTTAATATATGATAATCCTAACGTTGATAATTATTTCGTGAAACACGTCTCTGATTGGTTGTAATACAGAAATCATTGAAACGTGATTGGTCATTGACTCCCATTTGGGGCATGAGTTAAATAGTCACATAAATACAAGGTCAGAAGAGCAGAGCTGTGTTATCAAGGCGTTGGCTATCCTGCTGTCTATATCCGAGCTATAGTCGAGCCGTTCTAATGTCAGGCGTGGTCACACCTACCCGACTTTTGGCGGAAGCGCTGTCCGTTGATTTATGGCGTGATTACGTTCAACGTTCGTTGATGTTGCGTTGCGTTACGTTGAGACGGCAAGCTCAAAGCACAAATTTGTGTAAGTGTATCATGATAAACGTTCATGTTAAGGCGAAATTTGGTAAATAGACATATTATGGCAGTGTCCCGCACCGTACCCGAATGGTTAAGTCAAGAAGTCTTGACGCAGAGCTACAGGATTTACGCTGGTTCGGGTTTCCATTGGGAAGAAATTTTCTCATGGAATTTCGGCCAGTATGTGACAGGTGCTCACCCAGCATCATGAGGTATTTGGGTAGCTACAGTAACGCCTCCAGGTTGAGAAGACCAACTATAACGGCTTGGGGGGACCCGATATACTGACCACATATCACTCATATACTGGCTAGATGATGTCTATCTCTATGGTTAACACGTGTGGATGTGAGGCCAGCAGCCGGATGGTAGGCCAAGGTCCTTCTAGGCCTGTTACGCTTGGAAAAAAGGCAGTACTTACATTGCTTCCTATTTTTTTAAATAGCTTCCTTTCCCCCTAATTTTTGTTGTATATAAATTGGTGCTATCGCACAAACTCAATAAGCACGTCGTCTCTCACGTTTATATAATTATTAAAATATTGCAATTTATTGGCTTAAAGTACAATCAGCTGGAAACAAATGAAATGCGGGAACCGTCGATGTCACGTGATTTGAACGATATGACGTTACTTTTGCGTTTGTTGGAGCTTGATCTTGCCAATATACAACCAACACCACCATGTGGCGTACCCTGCAAATGTTCATCAAAATATGATGCATGGAAGTTGTATTTGATAAACATTATTGTGACTTACTTTCTTAACTGACATGAGTATCACATTCGGACAAAGACTCCAATCAGTTCATAATCCTTGTGCGCGTTACATATGCAACCTCCGTAAATCGGATCACATAACTCCAGTATTTGAATTGTTGCCTTGGCTCCGATTGGAAGACAGATGAAACATACATTATCTCTATTTGTTATACAACACTTTGTCCACCTCATCACCCCTTTATATATCTACTCGATTCCTTTCTCTATCCTCCCACCAAAACTTAAACACGATCGAGAGAAAATTTAACTCTAGATGTTCCTCTATATCGAACATCTCACTATTCCTCATCCTTCCCTTTTTCAGCCACCCGACTCTGGAATTCCATCCCTTCGTATATCAAGGACTGCCCGACTCAAAAACAGTTCAAGAAAAAACTCATTACATATTTTCTTAGACAATAACCCTGTCCCATATATATACTTTTATTATTATTTTATATTTTAAATTTTCTTTACCAAGCCAATTACTTAATCTAATTATAGGTTATTATTATTATTATTATTATTATTATTATTATTAATTTCATTTATTTATTTCCATTTTATATTGTGTAGCCTGCCTATATCTATTATTTATCATTAATCATTGTAGACTATTTAACTCATGCCCCAAATGGGAATCAATGACTAATCCCGTTTCTATGAATTTTGATTTACAACCAATGGCAGTCGTGTTTCACCTGGAATTTATCAAATAAGTATATCATATTAGAGAAAGCTCCTCCTTTTTTTTTAACATTCTGAATATACCAGAACATTATTTTACAGTGATTGACTCTCTAAGAAATACGGCTACCAGATTGTATATATAGTGCACGAATGTAAACAGATACTGCTTGCGAGATATAATATAAAACATTTGTAGAAATTGATTATACCACAAAAAAACACTGTTTTCAGTTTCTTAAACGTATTATATCCCAGGCATTAACGTTCCAGAAAAATATAATTGACATATTTACTTCATAGGACATCAGAAATTAATTAATATACAGTTTGATGTTTTCCATTTTTTCTCCACTAGGGTGCATTCTTACAATATTGCGATCCGTTAGCAATAAATAATATGATCTGGTTGCAGTGATGAACAAGTGAAACATAACTAACGTTTCTCAATTGTTTTCAAACATCGCTGTTTACATTAAATATATAAATATTTTAAAATAACTATATTTAAATAATGATTTCTGAATAAACAACTTAATTTTATTCGTTAAATAGTCCTAACAAATGTCACTCTTGATTTCAATATTCTTTAGATAAATTCACTCCTCACTTCGTGAGTTGTGAATTTATCGATAATTTGGAAATCACTCGTGACATTACTTATGACAATTATTTATAATTGTTATTATATGTATAATTTAACCTGATGAAGTGGAAGAGAACAGCTTACGATTTTAACTCCATCAGATAAAATAAATAAATAAATAAACGAACTCAAACGCAACGCAACGTGAACGAACGTTGGTCGTAATCTCGTCAGTACAAACAATGTGTCGTGTGTCTGTTGACGATAACCACTGTCAGTGAAGCAACTAGTCAGCTGATCAAAAGCTGTGATGTGGTTCGCTACCGGTTTTTACACCGACTCTACTGTAACTTCCAGTTGTACTGTAAACAAACTTACATAAGGTATTACTCCGTCTATTGGTGGAACTGTGGTGCTACTTTTACCCGCCATATGACTGAATTGTGTACGATACAAACATTGTTCTTAGGTAACATTGTATTTTACGGGAAATAACACTGAATGCAAGGTAAGATGGTACCAATACTTAGGAACTTCTTCCATTTCTCATTTATGACAAAATCTACGTGGGCCTATCTAATCAACAGCTTAATTTTATTCGTTAAATAGTCCTAACAAATGCCACTCTTGATTTACAAATCCTCTAGATAAATTGACTCGTCACTTCGTGACTCGTGAATTTATCGATAATTTGGAAATCACTCGTGGCATTACTTATGACAATGTCTATGAGTAATGTTTTTTAAACAAAACTGCATTTTGGAATTCTTTCTGTCAAGAAATTAAACTAATCGTCAAAATAGATACCATCAGATTGTATGTCTCGAGTCATCTTTGAGCGAGTTTATTATCCCACGACGCGAAGAATGTGTTGAGACCGACTTCCACGGATTCAATATTTTCCAAATTTCACGCAAGAAATGGGACATGCATCAAAACAGATGAAACTGTTAAGTAAGAAATATTTATACAAAATGACTGAATATAAATTTACAGATAACAGTATATATGTGTTTTGGAAAGGATGTGGATGACATCATACTCGAAACAGGGAAAATAAAAAAAAAGTGACGCATTTAAATATCTTGGATCAATAATTACATGTTTAGGTACATATGAAAGAGATGCACAAACTAAAATCGCAATGGGGGAAAAAAAAGCAACTAAGGCATTACATGGAATAATTTGGAACAAAAATATTACAAAGGAAATTAAAATGAAAATTTATGAGAGCATATTACAGAATATTTTGTCATATGGAAGTGAAACTTGGTCTTTGACCGAATTACAAAAGAATAAAATTAGAAAGTTGAATTTGATTATCTTAGAAGAAGCCTTCATAAAACAAGACAGGATAAAATAAGAAATGAATCCCTTTGGAGAGAAATGAATGTTCCCACATCTGTTGTTAAGAGGATTGAAAATCAAACTCTTAAATGCTATGACCATGTACAAAGAATGGAAGATGAAATATAACCAAAAATATATACCAATGGTCACCCCTGGAAGAAATAGACGTGGCGACCAAGATGGAAATGGAAAACGTATGTCAGAACTATAATGGATGATAGGAATTTTAAAGAAGGAGATTGGAATGATAGAAATAAATGGAAACTGAAGACGGCAAACCTCTAAGTGGGGGAAAGCCGAAGAAGAAGAAAAACGTTCTCTTTTGATCGGTGACATTAGAGATATGAACTGGGTCTTATGAATGTAGCATTGAGAGTACATGTTCATGGGCCACAGAGATTGCAATGACTCAAAGTGTGGGAAATGGTAGTAAATTCTAATTGATGTGCGTTTTGGATATAAATTTGGTTGAGTTAATGCACAGAGACAGGGCGTAAATTCCACGAACACTTGTTTTTAAAACCACAACATTCACTGCTCTCTGTGATTGACGGCAGAACATCATTTAACACACTTTATGCTTATCCATTTAACAACACTTTTATTTTCTTCTCAACTTCCATATTAACATATAGAGGGCCTCATAATCTTCACACCATTTATTAAGGCCGATAATTAAGAACCAAACTATCCGTGAAGAGCGACTTTCAACCTGTCCCTCCGTGATTAATTATGTGGGTCATGCAGAACCTACTCTAACTGGCTCACTCTATTCGACATCATGTGCTAACATTTTTATCATACGTAATGCCACGAGTAATTTACAGTTTATCTAGAGGATTTGGAGTTTAAGAGCGGTATTTGTTAGGACTATTTTACGAATAAAATTAAGCTGTTTACTCAGAAATCATTATTTAAATATAGTTATTTTAAAATATTTATACGAGGAACAGTCATTAAGTTTTGAGACTGAGCGCATAGTGGCGCTGTATTGCACTATAGCGCATAGATGGCGCCGTGGTATAGTACCTTATCAGTTAGTATCTCGTCCCAGCAAGAGACAGTTGAGTGCATGCACTGTAAGCAGAACTACGGTTTTTGTTGTGACGGTGATTTGAATGCACATGTCGGAACTCGAGATGTCACAGTTAGAGCAACATCAAGTTCTGTCAGAAATTAGGCAAGACCGCTGCCGAAAAATTTCAAATGATACAGGGTGAATCGTAAATATGGCTATACGTTTGATCGCATTTTGTGACGAAAATATTACTACTAAAGGAAATATGATGTTATCATTGGAAAAGGAATCCTTCAAATTACAACAATAGAATAGAACAAAACAAATTACTTTCAACAACACAAACAAGTCACTTTATTGCTCCAAACTGTTCGCCATTTACATCCAAGCATAATTGGCAACGCTTTGGGAAGTCATTCATTGCGTTATGATACATGTTTAGAGGAATAACTTTAATTTCTTCCTCAATCACTAATTCCAGCATGTCGACGTCTTGAGGTTTGCGGGCATAAACCTTCTCTTTCAAATAATCCCACAACCAATAGTCACATGCTGTGAGGTCAGGGAACGGGCTGGCCACTCAATGGGGCCTCTTCTTCCCATCCACATGTTTTGCAAATGATCATCCAAAATTTCCCTCACCGCAGTTGCATAGTGAGGAGTTGCATCATCCTGCTGGAATAAACGTTGTTCATGTTCAGCACTTTGCATTACCGGCAGGACAATTTGTCTAAGGATATCACTATACCGATCACCATTAACAGTGTCATCCAAAATTCGCATTCCTAACAGTCCTTCCCATCCGATCATAGCCCAAACAGTGACTTTGCCGCATCTTAAACGTGTCTCTTCAATAACATTAGGATTCTTTTTACCATAATAGTGACAATTGTGTCGATTAACATGCCCGTTCACATGGAAAACAGCTTCATCAGAAAAGTGCAATTTTCTGTACCAATGTTCGTCGTTTGATGATTCCCTTACAACAAATTCACAAAATTCCATCCGCCTGTCAGGGTCGTCTTCATTAAGTTCGTGGGTTTGAAGGGGTGGTACTTCTCACGCTTCAAAACACGACACACACTCGATTAACTGATATGAAGTTCACGTGCAGCTTGGCGGGTTGATTTTTGTGGGCTAGCGTCGAACGCCTCCACAATTATCTTCGTTATTTCTGCATCCGTGCTAATACGAGGCCTTCCGGGAGATTTGGTTTTCTGCATCCTTCCCGTTTCCAGCAGTCGTTTTCTCACTTCCCACAGTCGACGGCTGCAATCTACGTTAAACTCACGTCTTGCCCGTCTTTGCGGCCTCATGATCATTAGCATACGTTATTGCCCATGCATCAATTGTAATTTGCTGTTGCATATTCAACACCATTTTGACTAATGACGTCAGTCCTACACTGTTTTGTATTATTCCATTGTTATAATTTGAATAATTGCCTTTCCAACAGTAATTTCATATTTCCTGTAATGGTAATATTTTCATCACACAACGCGATCAAACGTACAGCCATATTTATGATTTACCCCGTACAGCAAGCTTATGGTGAGTACATATTAAGTCGCAGTGTTGTGTTTAGGTGGCACCGACGTTTTATGCAAGGAAGATGATGTGCGTACTGGTCGGCCACAAACAATTCGAACTAAACGCAACTTCTAAGAAGTTGTAACGTTGGTACGTAATAACCGCTCCCAATCAGTAGACGATCTGGCAGCAGTGGTAGGGGTCAGCCATGGTACGCGTTATAAAATTCTGTCTGATGAACTGAATATGTCTCGTGTTACCAGCACAGTGTGCCAGGAATCCTGTCGCAAGACCAACGTGATGATCACATGACGATTTGTAGTTACCTCATCAGTAGTGCTGACGATGATCCGACGTTTCGCAACCGGATAAAAACTGGAGACGAAACATGGTGTTTTCTTTACGATCCGCACTGAAGCTACATATGTAAAACGCCATTATCACCATGCAGAAAAAACCGCGACAAGACAGGTCAAAAAGCAAGGTGATGCTTGAACTGTTTTTTGATTCAAATGGAATTGTTCACATGGAATTCATATCAGAATGTGCAACGGTAAACAAAACCCGCTACAAAGAGATCCTTGGCCGTTTACGCGATTCAATTCACCGTAAGCGACCTGAGATTTGGCGTACAAAGAATTGGCTATTGCTACACGACAACGCCCCAGGACATCGTTCTGTCCTCGTCCAAAAAGAACTTGCAAGGCAACAGGTGGCAGTTTTGGCAGACCCTACGTGCTCACCTGATCACGCACCATACGATTTTTTCTTTTTCTTCGCATAAATGCAATCATAAGTGGGCGTAGATTTCATTCTTCCGAAGACGTCATGCCTGCCACAAGAAAAGCCATACGGGACCTTCATGCCAACATCTTTCAGCGGTACTTCCAGCAGCTATACCACTATTGGCAAACGTGCATAACGGCCAAAGGCGACTATTTTGAGGGAGGACGTGTTTCTGTTTAAGTGTACGCCTAGTTATCGGCATCTTGTGAGACATTCAGATACCCTCCAGGCGTAAAGTCTCAGAACTTGGTGACTTTAGTAGTATACTTAATGTAAACGTGTAAATGTTTGAAAACAAATGAGAAATGTTTGTTATGTTTCATTTGTTCATCACTGGAACTAGATCATATTATTTATTGCAAAATTATCGCGATATTGTAAGAATGCACCCTAGTGGAAAAAAATGAAACACATCAAACTGTTTATAACCAACATTATAGGTTATTAATTAATTTGTGATGTCGTATGATGTAAATATGTCAATTATATTTTTCTGGAACGTAAATACCTGGGAAATAATACGTTTAAGAGAGTGCAAACAGTGGTTTCTTTTTATTGTAGTGTAATTAATTGCTACAATGTTTTAATGTTATATCCCGCGAGCAGTATCTGGTTACATTCGTGCACTATATATACAATCTGGGAGCCACATGCATTCTAGGATTCTTACACCTTAATATATAATTGCTATATTCAACGTTTTTCATAGAGAGTCAGTCACTGCAAAATAATGCTATGACCTATTCAGAATGTTGAAAAGGAGGAGCTTGATTTTAAAGTGACAGAATTAAGTGATACATATCAGGTCAAAAACGACTGTTATTGGTTATAAATCAAAATTCATTGAAACGTGATACGTGATTGGTCATTGACTCCCATTTGAGGCATTGGGTTAAATTGTCATAAGCAATGCCACGAGTGATTTCCAATTTATATATTGGAAATTAAGAGCGGCATTTCTTAAGAGTATTTAACGAATAAAATTAAGCTTTTACCCACAAATCATTATTTAAATATAGTTATTTTAAAATATTTATATATTTAATGTAAACGGCGTTCTTTAAAAACAAATGAGAAATGTTTGTGATGTTTGATTTGTTCATCACTGCAACCAGATAATATTATTTATTGCCAAATAGGATCGTAATATTGTACGAATGCACCCTAGTGGAGAAAAAAATGAAACACATTAAATGGTATGTTATAACCAACGTTATAGGTTATTATTTTTTTGGGTAACAACTCAGTTAAAATCATTATTTAAAAACACAATTGTTGAACACACAATTATCAAATATGTAGTTCGAAGGAATCTGTTTATTATTTGCTATATTTAACGCGTTTGTTAGAGAGTCAGTCACTGCAAAATAATGCTCTGACCTGTTCAGAATATTAAAAAGGAGGAGCTGTCTTTAATATGATAAACAGAAGTAGATAAATATCGAGGTGAAACACGACTGTGATTGGTTGTGAAATAAAATTCATTGAAACGTGATTGGTCATTGACTCCCATTTGGGGCATGAGTTAAATAATCGAAAAAAGTTTCCGGGAACAATTGAAAGATAAAAACGTCAGCTTATGGAAGACAGAGATGACATGGACTCGAGAGCTTGGTTCTTGAATATCGGCTTAAGTCTACATCTCTTCCGATCTAAGTTCCAGTTGTCATGTAAACAAACCATATGTATGAACTACATTTTCTATGGTTGAATAACTTTTATCTTTAAGCGTGTAAGAGAATGTAGTTAACTCTCTAACACTCGAGATAGAGAAAATAATAAAAATATATATTATCCAGCACATGTCTATATAAGTTATATGCGAGAATCTTAAAATATTTAATTACAATTTTAATTTTTTTTATTAGGAATATTATACACTTCAGTGTTTCTCCTTCAACCCAAAGTGATTTGTCACCAGAGGTTCCTGTCTAATCTAGAGTATCATCTTCCCTCAAATCTCTAGCATCCATACTTCTCCTCACTCCATCTATCCAACGTTCTCTAAAGTCTGTCTCTTCCACTTCTTCCATTAGCTTTCCAATTAAGGATCTTCTTTCCATTAAATAAAAACGCATTTCATTGTTTATTACTAATTTTTTATGTTATAAAAGGCTGCTTCTTCTATACAATTTTTGAAGCATCTAAAAGGAAAACCTTTGAAAATCGGAAAGAAACACATTATTTTCATTCCTTTCAAACATATTAGTGAATAATACGCTGCATTAGCCATTGAGGATCTGGTGAAAATAACAGCAAAGTAGTTTACAGGTGAGTCAGCATGGAGTATATATTTTGCTCGTAATGAAATTGAAAATAAAGAGTATCTATCAATATCACGGGAAAAGCGTAAACGTCTGATTATGTAAAATAATTTGTTTCTCTTCGCTTTTCAAAGGTTTTCCTTTTTGATGTTTCAGGAACTGTGCAGAAGAATCAGCCGTTTGAAACATTTGAAATCTGTAAAAAAAAACAAAAAAAAAAACAATGAAATGTTTACTTATTTAATGTATTAAAATTGTAATTATATATTTTAAGATTCTCCCATATAACGTATATATACATGTGCTAGATAATATATATTTTTATTTTCTTTATTTCAAGTGTTAGAGAGCGAACTACATTTTCTTACACGCTTAAAGTTAGAAATTATTGAACCAATGGAAATGTAGTTATAGATCTGGTTTGTTTACATTACAACTGGAACTTAGCTCGGAAGAGGTATAGAAGATTTTGAATCGAATTAGAAGAAAGAAATAATTTCCGTTATAATTTTATTACGTATTACAGAGATTCTTGACGTTCCAACTGTTTTCAAAAAACGTTAAACTTAAAATATATAAAACTGCTATTCTCCCCGTTATATTATGTGGATGTGAAACATGGACTCTTACTTTAAGGGAAGAAAGGAAATTACGAATATTTGTGAATAAAGTTCTTAGGAAAATTTTTAGATCAAAGAGAGATGAACAGACAGGTGAATGGAGAAGATTACTTAACAGTGAACTACATGGTCTTTATAGGAAGCCAGATATAAGAAGAACAGTTAAGTCTCTTAGATTGCAATGGGTAGGACATGTGGGACGAATGGGGAATGAAAGACTTGCATGTAAGCTTCTTTAGGAAAACCAGAGGAAAAACGCCCAGTAGACCAAGGATGAGGTGGGAGAATAACATTAACTATGATATGAGGGAAGTTGATCATACAGGGAATGTTTGGAAAGCATTATCTCAGGATGAGGATGAAATGAAATCATAAATCTGAATGGTCAACAAATACAGAATAAAAATGACATTGCTAATGAATTTAATGAGCATTTACTGAAATAGGACGCAACATTGCTGCTAACATAAATAAAATAATATTTAATTATTCTCACTACAATTTTGAAAGTAAGGAAATCACGTCATCAATGTTTCTATTCCCTGTGAGCGAAAACGAAATTATCAACATTATAAAAGAATTTAAAAGTAATGTATCTCCAGAAATAGACGGAATAACAAATAATACCCTTAAACTTATTGTCGAAACTATAGCAAAACCACTTACCTACATATTTAACTTGTGCATTTCTCAAGGAACATTTCCATCAGCTCTTAAACGCGCCGTGATTTTTCCAATACACAAGGCCGGAGACAAAAGTAACCTTAACAACTATAGGCCCATATCACTTTTACCAAGTTTTAAAAAAATCTTTGAAAAATGTATAAAGTGACGATTCATGATTTTTTGCAAAAAAAAACTGTTTGTTAAGCAGAAATCAATTTGGTTTCAGACATAATATAAGTACAGAGGATGCAATTATGACTGTCACCTCAAATATAATTCATAAATTAGACTCAGGAAATAAATGCCTAGGAATTTTCTTAGATCTCCAAAAAACCTTTGATACAGTAAATCACAGCACACTACTGGATAAATTAGATAAAATTGGCATTAAAGGAACCGCTTTAGAGCTATTTAGATCGTATTTAAGTAATAGAACCCAAACAACAAAAATTGACGATAACTACAGTAGTATACGTAATATTAATATAGGTGTCCCTCAGGGGACTGTTTTAGGACCAAGTTTATTCCTAATTTATATTAATAATTTACTCAAAATTAACTTAGAAGCATCTTCTGGTTCTATATATTCATATGCTGACGACACGGTTGTCTTATTTTCCGGCTCTACATGGACCGAAACCATTCATAATGCTAATAAAGGAATCAATGTAATTAAAGAATGGCTAGACTCAAATTTACTTTCTTTGAACATCTCAGAAACTACATTAATTCCTTTTTCTTTAACATCACGCGGTATATATGAATTTCATTCAACCCCAGTCTCGATATTACAACACAATGTAATAACGCATATTGCACATGTCCGTCCTTGAGAATATCAACACAAGTGATATATCTAGGTATTATAATAGACCAATATTTAAGATACGACAAACACGTTTCCTTGCTATGTAACAAATTACGTAAAACTATTCACAAATTTATCATCATTCGATTATATTTACCAATGTATGTATTGCGAACTGTTCACTTAGCTCTGGTTCAATCGATAATCCAATACGGAATATTAGGTTGGGGTGGAATCGCAAATTCTATCCTTTCTCCCTTAACATTACTACAAAAACGAATCATAAAAATCTGCTTGCAGAAACATTCAGATTACCCTACAAATTTAATTTATCTAGAATTCAACGTGCCAAATATTAAACAAATATTAATTAAATAAAAATAAAACGTAGTTTTATTTGATTTTCATATTTATTATATAATTCAGTGACAGCTGTTTCGGTACACTGTACCTTCTTCAGACATGTTAACAAATTATGAATTGTGTTCCAACTGATCTAAGCAACAATACAACAATATTTATTTTATTTTTTTAATTTAACAAAGGGGATTCATTCAAATCAAGTTGAGAATTTAACAGTTTTTTACTACTTTTAAGTTTATTAATTTCTACAGCCTCCAAAAGATCTAACTTCTTACCCTTATCACAAATATGTAAAATTTCCAATTTGGATCGAAACAATGATTAAATTAGAATATGTGGTTAGCATATTTTGAATTTTCTAAATTTCTGTTATATGCTCTCATGTGTTCCTTTATCCGGGAGATAAAAAGGTCTACCAGTTTGTCCTATATAGACATTGTCACATGTGCCACACTTCAATTTATATACACCTGATAATTTTTCCTTTTTTTTGTTTTGGTTTTATTGTTTTTTATTATATTTTGTAGAGTTTTATTAGTTTTAAATGCCACATTAATGTTCAACTTTTTAAAGTAATTAGATATTTTATTTGAAAGTGGGCCTATGTATGACATTACGACATATTTCTTTATGTTTTCTTTGGGTAAAGGAAAAACTTTGTTAATTGCTTTTTTGTAATGAACCTTCTTAATTAAACATTCTATAATTTCAGGGTCGTAGCCATTATTAACAGCCAATTGTTTAATAATATTAAATTCATTATTATATTCCAAGGGTGAAAGAGGGATATTTAAAAGTCTATGAACGTAACTATTAAAGGCTGCCATCTTAGCCATCTTATGAGTATATGGGTGAAGAGAAGAACTGTGGATAGTGGTATCAGTATGAGATGGTTTGTGAAAGATACCAAACTTATTATCAATGTGTTTTATTGATAAATCCAAGAAATTTATACTATTATTTTTTATTTAATTATTGTTTAATAATAGTATAAATTTCTTGGATTTATTAAATAAAACACATTTATTTAATTATTTAATAATAGTATAAATTTCTTGGATTTATCAATAAAACACATTGATAATAAGTTTGGTATCTTTCACAAACCATCTCATACTGATACCACTATCCACAGTTCTTCTCTTCACCCATATACTCATAAGATGGCTAAGATGGCAGCCTTTAATAGTTACGTTCATAGACTTTTAAATATCCCTCTTTCACCCTTGGAATATAATAATGAATTTAATATTATTAAACAATTGGCTGTTAATAATGGCTACGACCCTGAAATTATAGAATGTTTAATTAAGAAGGTTCATTACAAAAAAGCAATTAACAAAGTTTTTCCTTTACCCAAAGAAAACATAAAGAAATATGTCGTAATGTCATACATAGGCCCACTTTCAAATAAAATATCTAAACACTTTAAAAAGTTGAACATTAATGTGGCATTTAAAACTAATAAAACTTTACAAAATATAATAAAAAACAATAAAACCAAAATAAAAAGGAAAAATTATCAGGTGTATATAAATTGAAGTGTGGCACATGTGACAATGTCTATATAGGACAAACTGGTAGACCTTTTATCTCTCGGATAAAGGAACACATGAGAGCACGTAACAGAAATTTAGAATATTCAATATATGCTAACCACCTATTCCAATTTAATCATTGTTTCGATCCAAATTTTGAAATTTTACATGTTTGTGATAAGGGTAAGAAGTTAGATCTTTTGGAGGCTGTAGAAATTAATAAATTTAAAAGTAGTAACAAACTGTTAAATTCTCAACTTGATTTGAATGAATCCCCTTTGTTAAATTTAAAAATTTAAATAAATATTGTTGTATTCTTGCTTAGATCAGTTGGAACACAATTCATAATTTGTTAACATGTCTGAAGAAGGTACAGTGTACCGAAACAGCTGTCACTGAATTATATAATAAATATGAAAATCAAATAAAACTACGTTTTATTTTTATTTAATTAATAAATATGGATTTTCATCAAGTAAACACCAACTCAATTGATTATTAAACAAATATTCAAGCATACATTGCTTACTTATTTTTATAAAAATAAAAACGAATTTAAAGAGCACAATCGAAGTATGTACAGTACCAGACAAAATACTACTTCTTTGCTATATTCCAAAATGTTATACAACTTCTGGATCTAAACATAGTAGATATCTAGGACTCAAATTATATAGGCCTAATGAAGTAATTAGATCCAATCCAGAATTATGTAAACTAAACCACAGCTAGTTTTAAAAAAACAATTTAATTAATTATTTTTAACTAATTAATTAAGTGAATAAAATTAATCATTTGCATATTTTAAAATAATAAATATAAAGCATCTACTTTTTTCTTATATTATTATAAATCAATATATTACTAATTACTTTGTTCTGTATTATTGGTTATAATCCATTACATTATATGATTTATATTATTTTATGTATATCATTCTCCATTCCATTAATTCTTTTGTTAGAATAAGTCTTATTCCCAATACATTATTATTTTTTATTTGTATGTGTCATAATTTATGTAAAAATGAAACTGGCTCCTAACTTTAAATGTATATATTCTATTTGTATTATTCATGTAACTGAACTGCACCCGAGCACGAGCACTTGCTCATTCGGGTGTCAATACTGTGTATAACATTTATTTGTAAATAAAATTTATTCTTTATTCTTTATGTCCGCACGGCCATGAACACACGGGTTCGATAGCGCCAGTGAGTAAGTAAGTAAGAATAATTTTAATTTTAATTAGAATATTTTAAAATAGGATTGAAATAATTGGAATTAGAAGAAGTAATAGAAGGATTAGAGGGTGAAGAGGATAGCTTTTTGTTCTATTGAAGACGAGATATGAAAGATAAGTTGGGTCGCTGAGGAAGAAATTAAAATAAGTTTAGAGTGTGAATATGTTAGTTTGTGGGGGTTCCCCTCCCATCTCATTACCACGTCTTTGTAACTCTCTTCCCTGGGACTGCGGAGTTCAAGTTTCACTTGTTTTACAAAACTTTAACTTCCCTTAGTCCATGTTCCGTAAACTAAAGTTAATAACAAAAAGCCGCCTTCTTTCCCCTTAATACCATGGATATACTGCAACAACCGTTCAAGTCAAAACGAATTTTAAAAACTTGCAGCCCAGTGTTATTCTATCTCTTTTCCTTTTCGTACCTTAAATACACTTTCGTACTCAATCGTATACCTCTAAATGGACGGCGTTATGCATCAACCGGCTATGCACCAATATGTAAGTTTGGAGAAATATAAGTTTGAAGTTGAAGTCAATCTTCACTATTTATTGTAGCGCCAAACTAGTTGCAAGTTATTTTCCTTGTTTGACAGTTATGCATCAACAATCTAAGAGCAGGTACATTTGGCGCTTAGCTGCATGATGAAAAATTTAGATTAGCATTTGTGAAGACGGGGGCACGCCGTAGCGTAATGGTTAAAGCACTGCGCTACAAGGCGGAAGGTCGAGGGTTCAAGTCCCATAGGGGTCAGGATTTTTAAACAGACCCAAACCTTCTGGCGGCACTATGGCCCTGGGGTCGACTCAACCTCTAACGGAAATGAGTACCAGACGCTTGTTCTGGGGGTAAAGGCGGCCGTCACGCAGGGCTGACAACCCGGCTGACATAAAGTGCCGATTATCTAGAAAAAGTGGGAGCCTTGACCTCCTACTACCCCAAGGGTCTTCTGAGGCCTGTTGTGGGATCACTTTATTTATGAAGACCAGGTTCCATAGCCGTTTGTTGCAAAACATAGGATTTCTGATAGCACTGATGGCGTTTACATTTTTCTTTAATAATAGGGCCATATTTAATGATTGGGTGATAAAAGTGTGCGTACACTTACTTCATGAGCCAGTGAAACAAATTACATCAAAATATCATTTTTTTAATGACGCTCAGCCGGTTGATGCATCATTTCGTCCAAATTATACAATGCATCACAACTAAGTCGCTGGCCCGATTTCTTTTGGAGTTTGATGTTTTTCCAGTCATCCCCTGTATAATTATGGTTAATGTTATTATTTATTTATTTCTGACGAATTCAAATGCTAGGAACAATAATTTGATCAGGAATAATTATTCCAGAGAAGAAATTTTAATAAATCAAGGAGCTCGACAAGTGTGTACATTATCACCTACATTGTTTAATATATATTTTGACAATGTTATACGAAAATGGAAAAAATCAAGTCCAATAGGAATACAAATTAATAAGGAAATGTATATGAATATTTTAATGTATGCAGACGATCTGGTAATTATACAGAAGTCAGAGGACGATTTACAAGGAGCCATTTACATGTTGAATCAATTAAGACTGTATTATAATCTCAAAGTCTCAACTTCTAAAACTAAAATTGTGGCTTTTCAGGGCAAAGTGCCAGTCAGAGCAAAAATAGTGATCAATAATGAAATAATAGAACAGATAGCTCATTTTAACTATCTTGGTTCAGATATAACATATAGCTATGATTGGGATATATATAATAAATTAGAACGATATCAAATGATGAGTGGCACCATTAGAAGAAACCTCCGAAAGACTCGAAGAGAAACACAGCTCAGGTTTTATAAAATTATGGCTGTTCCTGTTCTTTTATATGGATCTGAATCTTGGGTACTTACAAAAAATATATCTCACACATTCAAGCCACTAAAATGAACTTTTTAAGATATGTAAAATGATGTACACGCATATATAGATTACACAATGAAACAATAAGAAATGAACTGGATTTATTTTCATTAGTTGATAAACTAGAAGAGCACAAATACCAATGGAAAGAACATTTAGACAGAATGGACAATATAAGATTACCCAAAGAGATCAACACCTACAAACCACATGGGAAAAGATCTTTTGGACGGCCAAGGAAACGATGGACTTGAGACCGGAACAGGTCACATTGACCTAACCCTGGAAAGGAAGAAGAAGAAGAAGAAGAAGAAGAAGAAGAAGAAATAGATGGAGGAAGAAATTAAACATAGGCTCAGCACTAGACAAGGATGCTGTTATGCATCACAGGGACTCCTATTATACCTACCTTTAAAAAACCACTTATCTTTAGAGGTCTGTATACAATTCTTCTGTACGTGTGTAGGTCACTGAACTCCTAAACGACTGAATCGATTTTGATCAAATTTTGTGTGTGTGTTTGAGTGAGTCCCTGGATGGTTTAGATTCACAGTTGGACCCTCTAAAACCATTACATGTAGGAGTTCACCTGAAGTGAAAATTTTAAAAGCTAGCAATCTCATTTTTCGACGTTTCACAATGAAACTCAGTATATCCTATTAAAATCAACCGAGGTAGGTATTATCAAACAATGAGCCAAATGCGACAATTAGAAGTGGAGGTTTACCTGAAATCCGAAATTAAAAACTGGCTAGCAACCGCCATGTTTGGTTGGTCTCAGCGTATATCATATCATTTAATTAACTTTTAATATTTCATTTATTTTAGCGCAGCAACGCATGCCGGGTATCATCTAGAAATGTATGTAAAATGATTATTCGTCCAGTTATTTTGTATGGATTTCAAACATGGACTCTTACTTTAAGGGAGGAGAAAAGATGTATTTGAGAGTAAAGTTCTTAGGAAAATTATTGAACCAAAGAGAGACGAACGCACATACGAGTGGAGAAGACTTACATAACAGTGAGCTACATGATCTTGTAAAAAATACTAGATATAATAAGAACAGTTAAGCATCGTAGACTGCGATGGGCAGGACATTTGGCAGAAATGAGGAATGAAAGAGAGGCATGGGAAAGGCTTGTAGGAAAACCAGAGGGAAAGCAATATTGATATATGCAAAATAATAACACAATAAGAAAAATAATGAATGTAGAAAAGGATATTGTGCAAGACATTGAAGAAATCCAACTAAGATGGTATGGATATATAATGAAGAAAAGACACACAGAAACAAACAAAGAAGTGTTGAAATAGATACCTCCTGGAAAAGGGAAACATGGTAGACCAAAGCCAACGTGGATAAAGGTAATTCAAGACAACATGAAGAAGAGAAATATGACAGAAGCAGACACGCAAGACCGGGAAGTGTGGAAGAAAAAAACATTGTTTGAGGACACGTGTGTATATAACAGAAACAATCCTGAAATAAAAAAAAAATATTCTAAATTAGAGGGAGGCGAATTATTAAGGGGAAGATTGCAAAATATTAGATTAGGGTAGAGAAGTTGGAGAGCTTATCTCCGCGCTGTAATGAAGCTCCAGTTTTGATAGTACTATTCACTTAGTTATTATGTAATGATTTAATTCCAGATGTGTTTGAATCCTAATTTCGACTATTTAACTCATACCCCATGGGAGTCAATGACCAATCACACTTGAATGAATTTTGGTTTACTACCAATCACAGTCCTTTTTCACCTCGATTTTATCAATTTAATTTTATCACTTTAAAATCAAGGTCATCCTTTTTAACATTCTGAATAGGTCATAGCATTATTATTATTTGCAGCGAATGACTCTCTAAGAAATACGTTGAATATAACAATTTATATATAAAGATGTAAGAATTCTAGAATGCATGTGGCTACCAAAGTACGCGATAATAGAAGCAACAATGTCCTAGTAAACATGGGTCCCGAAACGAGCCGTTTGCGAGATAATACGAATGTATGGTTACAAGCCGCCATTGACGTCATTGTTTGTAACATCGTACGGTTTACTCCTTGCGCACTTGACGCCGTCCTATGTTCTTTGTTTACAAAACTGAACATTGCCGAGAGGTGGAGTTGTAATAAAACCATACACGCAGAACGTACAGGACGGATGCAGTACACAGTCTCAAAAGGTATCAGTCTCGTCTGAGGAGTGCCACTTGTGCTGTGTTGTAGTTACAATGGAACCTTACAGTAACGAAGAGTATGCGGATATGCATTTCATGTACGGTAGGGCTAATGGCAATGCACGGGAGGCTGCACGCTCGTACCAAGAAACATATCCTGATCGAAGACACCCCGAAAGTCGTACATTTACAAGGGTTCACCAGCGCCTGAGAGAAAATGGGGGTTTTGCACATGGCAGAGCAGTAGGCAGGCCTGCTCACATTGCGCCTGAGGTTGAGGATATGGTGTTGGAAGCAGTACAGCTCTCTCCAGGAACCTCGAAGAGAAGAATTGCCACACAAGTGCCTGTACTAAGCCATAGTAGTGTATGGAGAATTTTACAGCGCAATTTACTGTACCCTTACCACCTCCAACGTGTTCAATGTCTCAATGATGCGGACTTTGTTCCTAGAGCGATGTTTTGTCAGTGGATGCAACAACAGACTGTAGTCAACTCTCGTTTCGCATGTAACATTTTATTTACAGACGAAGCAGGATTCACACGCGATGGTGTTTTTAATTATCATAATACACATTTTTAGTGTGAAATAAACCCACATGTTGTTCATGAGTCACCACATCAGCACCGTTTCTCACTGAATGTGTGGATTGGGGTACTAGGTGATCATCTCATTGGGCCACACATTCTTCCACGAAAACTTAATGGACGGAGGTACCTTAGATTTCTGCGGCGTCATCTTCTAGGATTGCTTGAGGATGTTCCCCTTCAGCAACGTCGGAGTTTGTGGTACATGCATGATGGAGCTCCGGCACATTTTGCTGCTGCTGTGAGACGGCATCTAACGCGCAGTTACGGCCAAATATGGATAGGTCGAGGCAGATCTGTATCTTGGCCTCCAAGACCACCTGATCTAAATCCTTTGGATTTTTGTGTCTGGGATCAACTCAAAAGCGAAGTGTACAGCACACCCGTTAACACGGTTGAATAACTGGAGCAGAGAGTTATACATGCTTGTCAAGAATTCAGAAATGATCCAGAGGTTTTCGAAATAATTCGACATTCATTGCAGAGACGAGTACAGTATTGCATCCAGATGCAAGGAAAACACTTCGAACACCTCCTTTAACAGGTAACCCATAAGTGAAGTAAACTGTGAAATGTGAACTAAATGAAATGAAAAATTAATAGTAAAGTCTGAATTCAAATTAATTTGTACTAACTAGGACGATGTTTACAATTAAGTCAGTGGCGGCTTGTAACCATACATCCGTAATTATCTCACAAACGGTTCGTTTGGGGACCCACGTTTACTGGGACATTGTTGCTTCTATTATCGTGTACTTTCAACCATGTAAGTTTGCGCCATCCTTTTTTATACACCCTGTATATATATATATATATATTATATATATATATATATATATATCTGGTTATATTCGTGCACTTTCTTAAACGTATTATTTACAAGGAATTTACCATCCATTCATAGTAATTCTGCCCGAAGGCAGGTCCTTCACTGCAATCATAGCATTTTCATGCTATGCTTGCAGCTTTACTAGGGAATTGTGTAGGTGTGGTAGCTTCCCGTTGCTTTCCACACCGGTGAAGGATGATGATGATAATGATAATGGTAAAGATGATAATGATAAGGATGATGGCCATATGATTTCGGGGAACGTTTGGGCCTTAAAGTTTTCCTGACATTTGTCTTACAGGTGAGGAAAAACCCCGATAAAAACCTTACCCAGAAAAACTGCCCCGACCGGGGATCGAACCCGGGCCCGCTGCGTGACAAGGCAGCACGCTACCTCGAGACCACAGCGGTGGACGAGGAATTTACGTTCCAGAAAATATAATTGACTTATTTACATCATAGGACATCAGAAATGAATTAATTAATAACCTATAATTAATTAATATGTTGGTTATAAACAGTTTGACGTATTTCATTTTTTCTCCACTAGGGTGAATTCGACAATATTGCGATCTTTTCGCAATAAATAATATGATCTGGTTGTAGTGATGAACAAATGAAGCATAACAAACGTTTGTCATTTGTTTTCAAACATCGCCGTTTACATTAAATGTATAAATATTTTAAAATAACTATATTTAAATAATGATTTGTGAGCTTAATTTTATTCGTTAAATAGTCCTAACAATTGCCACTCTTGATTTCCAAATTCGTTAGATAAATTGGAAATCACTCGTGGCATTACTTATAATAAATTATTTTTTTATGTAAACTATAGCTGAAAATAAGGGTTTAAAGGACTCATGTATTCTGTTCGCTACAGGAATAAAGAGTATGTAGCGAATAAAGAGTCTTGAAAATTTCATATATCTGAATTGCTCCTGAGAAAAGCTCACAAACATGATGATTTTCAGTGATTATTTATAAATTAAATCAGTCTGAATGGTTTAATATACAGAGTGATTCAGAAATATGGCTATACGTTTGATCGCATTTTGTGACGAAAATATTATTATTAAAGGAAATATGATATCACTGGGAAGGGAATCCTTTAAATTACAACAATATAACAAAACAAAATTTATCACTGTTAACGTGCAGCTTGGTGGGTTGATTTTTGTGGGCTAGCATCGAACGCCTCCACAATTCTCTTCGTTGTTTCTGCATCCGTGCTAATGCGAGGCCTTCCAGGAGGTTTAATTTTCTGCATCCTTCCCGTTTCCAGCAGTCGTTTTTTTCCACTTCCCCACAGTCAAAGGCTGCAATGCTACGTTAAACTCACGTCTTGCCCGTCTTGCGGCCTCATAAGCATACGTTATTGCCCATGCAGCAATTGTAATTTGCTGTTGCATATTGAACGCCATTTTGACTAATGACATAAGTTCTACACTGTTTTGTTTTATTCCATTGTTGTAACTGGAATAATTGCCTTTCCAACAGTAATTTTATATTTCCTGTAATGGTAATATTTTCATCACACAACGCGATCAAACGTATAGCCATATTTATGATTCACTCCGTACTTTATATACCAGCTGATGTCCAGCGTGCGTTGCTACGTCTAAATAAATTAAATATTAAAGGTTAATTAAATTATATGGTATACGGTGAAACGAATCAAACATGGCGGTTTCGAATTTCAGGTAAACCTCTACTTCTAATTGTCGGATTTCGTTCACTTTTTGATAATACCCATCTCGTTTATTTCAATAGAATATACTGAGTTTCGTTGTGAAACATCGAAGATTGTGACCGCTAGAGCGATTTTTAATTTTCACTTCAAGTGAACTCCTTCACCTAAAGGTTTTAGAGGTTCCAATTGTGAATCTAAACCATCGAGATACCAATCTCACACACACACACACACACACACACACACACACACACACACACACACACACACACACACAATTTCATGAAAATCGGTCCAGTCGTTTAGGAGGAGTTCAGTGACGTACACACGTACAGAAGAATTAAGATATAATATACATTACAGGGGCTCTTGTTGTCCCAACTTCTGAAACATCATCATGAACAACAAGGATTAAGCCCAATGGCCTCTTCCGATCTCATTATAGGTCGAATTGGTCCATCCATCTCTTCAATGGTCTTCCCAATAATCTTCTCCCTTTTGGTTTATAATTATATATTCTTCTTGGTACGTGCTGTTCATTCATTCGTAATATGTGCTGAAGGTAAGAATTTTTATAGTATTTTATTCTTTCACAGATATTAAATATATTAAGTTCTGTTCTTATATATTCGTTTTCTTTTTATCGGTCCTTTGGTATTGCTCTCAACATCTTCATTTCTGCAGCCTCTATTTGTTTACTATCTGCCTTTGTTAATGTCCAGTTTTCACATCCATATATGAGAGATGGAACTGCCAATACTTTGTAATTTTTTAAAATAGTTTCTTTTCTAGTTTTATTCAATAAAGTACGTTTAATTGTGCCACATACATAATTGAATCGTGTATTTTAGTGTGTTTATCTAAATGTTTGTCATTGCCTAAATGACATCCCAAATAATTAAAATTCTGAACTTGGTCTATAATTACATTGTTTATCACTATTTTTGTTCTTATTGCACGTTTTCCTTTCAGAGCTAATATTTTTGTTTTAGATGTAGATATTCTTAAATTGTATTTCTAAAAAACATTAAAGTGAAAATATATAAAACTGTTATTCTCCCAGTTATATTATATGGATGTGAAACATGAACTCTTAGTTTAAAGGAGATAATAACATTCATAGGAACATTCTTAGACCAAAGAGAGATGAACAGACAGGTGAATAATAACGAGGTAATTTTATTTTACTGGCAAGAATTTTCCATTTTATTCAGTATCACTCAATTTTAATTCCCTAAGTATACTTATTTTTGTAACACCCTACAAAAAGAGAAGCACTATAAATACTAAATATCGTGTATTAAAGGGATTTTTTTGACCAGGTGACTAAATCCGATTAAACAGCTATAGCGCTGCTCAAGTCCAGGGAATGGTTCGTCAAATGAATTTTTTCTTCTCTTTAAAATAGCACTCATACATTTTCACAGTACTCTTATTCATTTAATTAAGTATATGCGTTTCTAGTGCCACCCACAGAAATCTATATGCTTCGGGTTTCGCGCTGAGCAGATAGATGGCGTTAATTTGGTCTATTTTCAATTTACGGACCACTTCGGAAGATCACACTACGTACATGGTGTATTTTTGTATTACTTGCCTAGAATGTTGTTCTTATAATACCAGTCCCTCTATGTGACATGGATGCTCCATCTATCGGGCGGTATATTAGCCATGCTAATTTTGTTATACTTGAAGAACTGATTTAGTGCAAACTTCGAAATATAACAAATTGAGTTAAACACAACGTAGTTATGGTCAGGCTATGTCTCTATAAATCACACTCTTTCTCGTATTTATTTACACTAGTGGTCGCCTAACGGTCGAAATTCGACCACAATTCATTAAATTTTCAATTTGTCACAGATATGTCATTATGCATTAATTTTGGATTTATTTTAAAAATAAAAACGATAGGAAATATGTGAAATAGCTTGGCCATATTACAAAAAAAACAATAACGCGTCATTTGACATTTGTATATTATTTATACTGCTTAAATTTGCATTTTGTCTATTATTATGTGTACGGGAATATATATCCCTTCATCTTTGTCTCTAACTCCAACCCGTCAATGTTCTATGTCGAGGCATAATGGAAGTAGGCGCGAATATGAATATATATATATATATATATATATATATATATGTGTGTGTGATGAAATTACTGAAACCAAGATTAGACAGGGTTTAATTTAAATGTAGATAATAAAATGTACTCACTTTTTTAAACCACTAATAATAAATACTCGAGAGTATGTCAATTCACATTGCTGCTGCACAATTTCCTTTTTGCAACAATGCACTTGCAGTATGAACGTAAACAAATGAATGAGTAATACACATAAATTCCTTAGAGACAATTTATTTTATTTTGTTTAATTTAATTTATTTGTAATACATATTATACATACATTTTATTTTTCTGCACTCCTTCTCTATATGAACTTTAATAATGCGAAATATGACACACCTCGTGTGCGCAATGTGCTTAAAAAGGAGTACATAGTTTTTTCTTCACGTATTAATGTATAGATTCTAAATCATACCAACTCCGTGGACATATCATGGTTTAGAATTGAATTATTTTTATTTTTAAATCTATATATTAATACGTGAAGAAAAAACTTTGTACTCCATTTTAAGCACCTTGCGCGCACGGAGGAGTGTGATATTTGGCATAATTAAAGTTCATACAGAGAAGGAGTGCAGAAAAATAAAATTTATGTATAATATGTGTTGCAAATAAATTAAATTAGACAAAATAAAATAGATTGTTTCTAAGGAATTTATGTGTATTACTCATTCATTTGTGTACTCATTCAATTCTTTACTTTCATACTGCAAGTGCATTGTTATAAAAAGAAAATTGTGCAGCAGCAATGTGAATAGACTTACTCTCGACTATTAGTGATTTAAAAAAAGGAGTACATTCTATTATATACATTTAAATTAAACCATGTATAATCTTGGTTTCAGTAATTTCGTTGCATATTTCTCTAATATTTAGATATTCGCACCTACTTCCTTTATGTCTCGACATAGAACATTGACGGGTTGGAGTGAGAGACATAGAAGAAGGGATATGCATTCCCGTACACGTAATAATAAGTCAAATGCAAATTTAAATAATATAAATAGTATACAAATGTCAAATGACGCGTTATTGTTTTTTAATATGGCTTAGCCAAGCTATACCACATATTTCCTATCGTTCGTGTTTTTAAAATAAATCGAAAATTAATGCATAATGTATTTGCGATAAACTTAAAAAATAATTAATTGTGGCCAAATTTCGACCGCTGGGTGACCAGTAGTTCATTATTAAAACTAATAAAAAGTAACTTCTTGTTAAACATTTCTTAAAAAGTGCACATTTATAATTATGTTGCATTGCCTATACCCCTTACCCAATTTATACGTAATTATTTATTACATTTTGTGCACCTTTTCCATAATTCTGCTGTTAAAAAGTCAATTTTTAAAATAATTTGATTTTGAAGGACAAAACTGCAGCCTGGTTGTTCGTTTTTATCTCAAATTATATCTTTTAGAATGTCTTACATAACAAAAAATCGGAATAAAAAATCAAATAATAATTGGATTAAACAGTTTTATGCTTCTCCTGAAAATTAAAAATGGATAATGAATGTTTTGGAATTCAGGTCCCTACTTCTTGTTTTCTAACAGATGTCAGTGAGTGGTATGTGCTCAGTATTCCGACTCTAAGAGACATCTAGTTAGGAACTAAGATGCACCGGCGTAACCACGCTCAATGCTACCATTAATTGCACCGTATAGGTGCTGGATCAAACTAGTGTTGTTGTTGATAAATACTTTTAATAGAAAACATAGATTGCTCAAATTGAGATATCTTTGCCCGGGCCCATAAAATGCAAAGATTAATTCAACTTTCCTTAATGTATTGCTAAATATGTAATATGTAGTAAGCTACAGGCTATAATCGTGGAAGCTTTAAGGAAAGAGGAACTCACATACGTTTGAGTAAGCTTTCGAATTTTACCTTCATATCTGACTTAGACTAGCTACTAAATCAATAGGCATAACTATGTAAAATAGATAACTAAATTTTAATGCGAGTCAAGAAGCAGTCAGATATAACAATGAAATAAATAAAAGATAATAGTTTGACATAGAAATTAAGTTAACAAAAGAAAATAATACTATCATCGATCATCTATATAAAAAACAATATTAACAAACCATAAGTACGATATTACATTCACACTAGTCCAGCCAAGGGCTGGGGTAGATAGTCCTTGTAGCCCCACCCTGGCCTAAAGGACTAATAATCCAAACAAGTTCCTCTTGAGCTATATCGACCTGACTCCAACGGTAGATAAACAGATGATGATCTGATGTTAGAAAACACAGCTCTATATGAGAGTTCACTAGGAGAGGGGAGTATGCGCGATAGCACACGGCGCGTAGTAGGAAAGGAGGGGGTAGGTAGGAGGGAATTTGGCACTGTTCACTAAGATCACAGACGAAATGGAGACGAGATGACGTATTTATTGCGCAGTATGACGTAATCCCTGTATCGAAATCTTGATTTCGGTACAAAGATATTACTAGGATGAATGAATGTCAATTGAATTTTGCACAGAGGCCTTTTTACCGGTATTCAAGCTTGTGGTTCTGTTACGAGTTTTAAAATATATGCAGTAGTTTAACCTCTCACCTTACAGGTACTTCTGCGTGCCACACACCAACCAGACCTTACAGTGACACGACTTGTCGGGAGAGGGATTTTAACTATGCATCACACACATACTCTATGACCACACAAGGACATGGAGGGTCTCCCTCAATTAATGATCAGCTCAATGTTAGGGCCTCTTTCGAGGCAACATACATTAAGACGAAACACACCATTCATAGTAAACATATTGAATATGATGATTATGACGGTCAGATGATGTTTGCGGACCGTTTGTGACTTAAAGTTTCCTGACATTTGTCTTACAGGTGAGGAAAAACCGCCAAAAAATATCACCAAGAAAATTTGTCCCGACCGGGGATCTTTTATTTAATATTGCCCTTCAAAAAAGTTATACAAGTTTTTGACATACAAACTAGAAGTACAATATAAAATATATATATATATATATATATATATAAACAAATGTATGTCTGCATATATGTTTGTCTTTTATAGTCTTCTAAACGGTTCAGCCGATATTCCTGAAAATTTGTATATACAGGTTTTCAAATGCGGAGAGTGTTTAGACGTTATCTATTATATTCTAAAATAATTTGTTGTAGTTGACCTGAAAGGAAAATTTAAAAATAGCTCTAACGATCACAATTTTCAATGTTCCGCAACCCAAACTCAGTATTCCTATTGAAATAAACCGAGATAGGTACTATCCAAAAAATTAGCGAAATCAGACAATTAGATTCAGAAGTTAACTTGAAATCCGAAATTAAATACTGCCTAAACGACTGGACCGATTTTGATGAAATTTTGTGTGAATATTTGAGTGGATTCCAGGGTGGTTTAGATTCACAGCTGGATCCGGTAGGTTGCGCTGCGATCGGGTAATAGGAATTTTTTATGTCAAATGTGTGGTTATCTGCATTAACGACATATTCCGCGCGACAACAATGCGACGTCATAATGCAGCTTCTTGAGCCACAACAGATGATAGTGAACGTATTAATTAATTAATTAATTTTATGGCAAAAAAGTAACTCAAATTTTTATCGTTCGGCCATGACATGAGAGTTGAACTTTCGGGCAGGACAACGTCTGCCGGGTCCGCTAGTACTCTGTTAAATCAACTCAAATATTAGCTTATGCCGATGACATACACATCACTGGTAGATCAGAGATATATATCTAGAGAATTATCATGGCACTACAAACAGCTAACAAAATAGGGGTGAAAATAAATGATGAAACTAAATACGCGGATTTAACAAAAATAGTGGCAACATTGCTCTAGAAGCTTTATCAGACGGAGTTAATTGTTGTAACTTCTGTCACATGTTAATATATGTGTGTCCTATCTTACAGTAAATGGACTCGTCCGTACGTCTCAAAAGCGCATGTGCTTTGGAGAGAGAAAGGTAGTCTCCTCTGAGTTGCCACTCTAAGCTGTTGTGTTTCGCCACGTTTACAAATCAGGGAATAGCGACCTTGGTTGAAAATTCAGTGTGCCATGGCCATACAGCACGATCATGTCATGAAGACCATTTGGAAACATATGGGGAGACCGCATTATCCCAAAGGTCTGTTCGTTACGTCACACCCTGTAGCTGATCTGCTGGGGCTAGGAAGTGCTTTTCCATCTACTACATTCACTGGACGTAAGCCCCTGTGATTATGATTTGGTCTCTAAGATGAAGGAACCACTTTGTGACATTCGATTCTAGACTGTTGCCGAAATTCTGCTGACATTAAGGCGGTCTGTTAGAAACATTAACAGAAAAGAGGCTTCTACAGGGGCACTACGACTTCCACATCGCTGAAAACGAGTTGTAGACAATGCTGGGTACAGCATTGAAGGATTGTAGATGTTTCACAGGTCTGTCATTTGTATACTAGTAATACATAAAGAGTTGCCACTATTAAAGTTACATCCTAAGTATAGGATTGGCAAAAGAAAAAAAACAGATCTAACACAAATTACCCATATACATATTAAGCATAAGTACATTGAAGGATTGTAGAAGTTTCACAGGTCTGTCACATCTATACTAGTAATAAATAGATAGTTGCCACTATTAAAGTTACCCCCCCATGGTATCTTTACCTTGTCGTGGTGGAGTGGCTTGCGTGCTTAAATGATCCGGAGAGCTATGCCGGCGGTAGCATTGCTGCCGATAGGGTTACCCATGCCGGACTGGTCAAAGGTGATAAGCCAGTCGAAAAAAGTACCTTGGGCGAAAGAGTGACGATATTTCACCGTAAAAATACAACCGTCAAGAAATGCGGTCATGGGTTCAACTGGGGTAAAATTTTCCGGAGGTCAAATAGTCCCCCAATCGGATCTCCGGGCGGGGACTACTTCAGGGAACCCATGCCAAAGGCTCAAACACAGGGACATGTTCCTAGGAACATGGAATGTTAGGACTTTATACAATAGCGGAGCACTAGAGATATTAACGCGGGAATTAGATAAATCGCCCTTGGATATAGTCGCTTTAAAGGAAGTTAGGTGGCCAGGAGAAGGTAGTCAGGAATCAGGAAGCTTTGCATTATACTACGGGGGTGCAGAAAGACCTGCATTTGGAACGGGTTTTTTAGTCAGAAGGAGGATCCTCTCCGCTATCCGAGATATTAAGTTTGTTAGTGATAGGGTATCATACATAATTCTAAAGGGTAAACAACATGATTTTATAATTGTAAATGTACATGCCCCCACAGAAGATAAAGATGACAACAGCAAGGATGAGTTCTATGAAGAATTATAATGCTTATTTGATATCTTTCACGATATTATATGAAAATTATCTTAGGAGATTTTAATGCAAAATTGGGGCGGGAAGATATATTCAAACCAACAATAGGCAAATTCAGTCTCCATGAAGATAGTAACGACAATGGGGTTAGATTAGTCACATTTGCCACATAAAAGAATCTCATTGTTAAGAGCACAACATTTCAGCATAAGGATATTCATAAATACACCTGGACGTCCCCAGATGGAGATACTCGGAACCAGATAGATCATGTATTAGTGGATAAACGCTGGCACAGTAGCATCATCGATGTTAGATCTGTTAGAGGGACAGACTGCAATTCGGATCATCATCTGGTCAGAGTGAAAATCAGACAACGGCTATCGCTTATGAGAGGAACAAACGCTAAAGATGATTCTGTAAAATTTGAATTAAAAAACTTGAAAAATGATGAAATGCGGCAAGAATACCAAATCAAAATTGCTAATAGATTTGAAGTACTGGAATCTTCAGATGACAATGTGGCAAACGAAGAAGAAACTGATATAAATAAAGAATGGGAGGCTGTAAGAGATACTATAAAATTGTCAGCATCAGAAAGCATTGGTTGTTTAAAAAAGAGGCAAAACAAGAAATTGTTTGATGAGGAATGTGCCGACATTGTAAAGAAAAGAAAGCTAGCAAAAATGAAAGGTTACATGAGCCAAATGAGGTAAATTTAGAGCAATTGGGTAGTATTAGACGGGAAACAACCAAGTTACTAAAGAGTAAAAAGAGGGAATATTTGAGAGAGAAGATTAATGATCTTGAAATGAATGCAAAAAATAGGAACATTAGAGAATTATATCAGGGAATTAGTATAGAGAAGAAAGGGCTTCAGGCTAGAACAAACATAATTCGGAATGAAAATGGGGATATGATTGCTGATTCAAGGAGTATATTAAATAGATGGAAAAGTTACTTTAATCAGCTATTAAATGTACATACAGAACAGGGCATTGAGGACGATAATTTACAGACAGCAGAAATGCTAGTCGCAGAGCCAAGTGCATTAGAGGTTGAAATGGCGATTGAAAAATTGAAGATGTATAAAGCATCAGGTTCAGATGAGATCCCAGCAGAACTGATAAAATCAGGGGGAGAAAAATTGATGGACAAGATATGCGGGTTGCTTAGTATGATTTGGGAAAAAGAAGCTATTCCAGATGAATGGAAGGAATCAATTATAGTACCAATTTATAAGAAAGGAGATAAAACTGATTGCAACAACTACAGGGGCATCTCATTACTTTCAACTTCTAACAAATATATTAGTAAGCAGACTTACTCCCTATATTGATGACATTCTAGGAGATCATCAATGTGCATTTAGAAGAAACAGGTCTACAACAGATCAGATTTTTAGTATAAGAGAGATTTTAGAAAAGAAATGGGAATATAATGGTACTGTGCATCAACTATACGTAGACTTCAAAAAAGCATATGATTCAATTAAGAGGGAGAAGTTATATAGTGTCCTGCTGGAGTTCGGAATTCCTAAAAAGTTAGTTAGACTTATACGAATGTGCCTAAATGACACAAAGAGTAGAGTGCGTGTAGGCAAACAGTTTTCGGACACTTTTGAAATCCAGAATGGGTTGAAGCAAGGAGATGCACTATCTCCTCTACTATTTAATTTTGTAATAGAGCATGCCATTAAATCTTTAGAGAATGAGGAAGGCTTACAACTGAATGGTATTAATAAGCTGTTAGTTTATGCTGATGATGTAGTATTGTTGGCCGATAGCGAGGAGATACTAAAGGACAATACGCACACACTGTTGAGTAACACTAAGAAATTAGGATTGGAAGTAATATCAATTAAAGTAATATATGGTCACACGTAGAAATTCATTATATAATGGAAATGGACAGCTAATGACAAATGAGGGAAATTTTGAGGAAGTGGCTGAATTCAAACACCTAGGAACAGTAATCACAAATAGGAATGAGATGCACAAAGAAATTAAACATAGGCTCAATTCTGGAAATGCGTGCTATTATGCATTGCAGAGACTCTTGATGTTCCAACTCCTTTCAAAAAACGTTAAACTGAAAATATATAAAACTATTATTCTACCAGTTATATTACATGGGTGCGAAACATGGACTCTTACTTTAAGGGAGGAAAGGAGATTACGAGTATTTGAGAATAAAGTACTTAGGAAAATTTTTGGACAATAGAGAGATGAACAGACAGGTGAATGGAGAAGAGTACATAACAATGAACTACATGGTCTTTATAGGAAGCATGGTATATTAAGAACAGTAAAGTCTCGTTGACTCCGATGGGCAGGACATGTTGCACGTATGGGGAACGAAAGACTTGCATGGAAGCTTCTTGTAGGAAAGTCAGAGGGAAAACGCACAGTTGGTAGACCAAGAATGAGGTGGGAGAATAACATTAAATATGATTTGAGGGAAGTAGATTATACTGGGAATGATTGGAAAGCATTAGCTCATGATAGGGATGTATGGAGAGCTTATGTCCGCGGGCCATGAACATACGGGTTCGATAGTGCCAGTGAGTAAGTAAGTAAGTATTAAAGTTACAATCTAAGTATACAATTATTGGAATAAAAAAAACAGATCTAACACAAATCACCCATACAAATATTAACCATAAGTACATTGAAGGATTGTAGAAGTTTCACAGGTCTGTCACATGTATACTAGTAATAAATAGATAGTTGCCACTATTAAAGTTACAACCTAAATATACAATTATTGGAAACAAAAAAAAAAGATCTAACACAAATCACCCATACAAATATTAACCATAAGTACATTGAAGGATTGTAGAAGTTTCTCAGGTCTGTCACATATATACTAGTAATAAATAGATAGTTGCCACTATTAAAGTTACAACCTAAATATACAATTATTGGAAACAAAAAAAAAAACTAACACAAATCACCCATACAAATATTAACCACAAGTACATTGAAGGATTGTAGAAGTTTCCCAGGTCTGTCATTTGTATACTAGTAATACATGAATAGTTGCCACTATTAAAGTTACATCCTAAGTATAGGATTGGCGAAAGAAAAAAAAAACAGATCTAACACAAATTACCCATATACATATTAACCATAAGTACATTGAAGGATTGTAGAAGTTTCACAGGTCGGTCACATATATACTAGTAATAAATAGATAGTTGCCACTATTAAAGTTACAACCTAAGTATACAATTATTAGAAACAGAAAAAAACAGATCTAACACAAATCACCCATACAAATATTAACCACAAGTACATTGAAGGATTGTAGAAGTTTCCCAGGTCTGTCATTTGTATACTAGTAATACATGAATAGTTGCCACTATTAAAGTTACATCCTAAGTATAGGATTGGCAAAAGAAAAAAAAACAGATCTAAGACAAATTACCCATAAACATATTAACCATAAGTACATTGAAGGATTGTAGAAGTTTCACAGGTCGGTCACATGTATACTAGTAATAAATAGGTAGTTGCCACTATTAAAGTTACAACCTAAGTATACAATTATTAGAAACAAAAAAGAACAGATCTAACACAAATCACCCATACAAATATTAACCACAAGTACATTGAAGGATTGTAGAAGTTTCCCAGGTCTGTCATTTGTATACTAGTAATACATGAATAGTTGCCACTATTAAAGTTACATCCTAAGTATAGGATTGGCAAAAGAAAAAAACAGATCTAACACAAATTACCCATATACCATATTAACCATAAGTACATTGAAGGATTGTAGAAGGTTTCACAGGTCGGTCACATGTATAATAGCAATAAATAGATAGTTGCCACTATTAAAGTTACAACCTAAGAATACAATTATTGGAAGCAAAAAAAAACAGATTTAACACAAATCACCCATACAATATTAATCATAAGTACATTGAAGGATTGTAGAAGTTTCTCTCAGGTCTGTCACATATATACTAGTAATAAATAGATAGTTTGCCACTATTAAAGTTACAACCTAAGTATACAATTATTAGAAACAAAAAAAACAGATCTAACACAAATCACCCATACAAATATTAACCACAAGTACATTGAAGGATTGTAGAAGTTTCCCAGGTCTGTCATTTGTATACTAGTAATACATGAATAGTTGCCACTATTAAAGTTACATCCTAAGTATAGGATTGGCAAAAGAAAAAAAAACAGATCTAACACAAATTACCCATATACATATTAACCATAAGTACATTGAAGGATTGTAGAAGTTCACAAGGTCTGTCACATGTATACTAGTAATAAATAGATAGTTGCCACTATTAAGTTACAACCTAAATATACAATTATTGGAAACAAAAAAAAAAGATCTAACACAAATCACCCATACAAATATTAACCATAAGTACATTGAAGGATTGTGAAAGTTTCTCAGGTCTGTCACATATATACTAGTAATATAGATAGTTGCCACTATTAAAGTTACAACCTAAATATACAATTATTGGAAACAAAAAAAAAAACTAACACAAAAATCACCCATACAAATATTAACCACTAGAACATTGAAGGATTGTAGAAGTTTTCCCAGGTCTGTCATTTGTATACTAGTAATACATGAATAGTTGCCACTATTAAAGTTACATCCTAAGTATAGGATTGGCGAAAGAAAAAAAAAAACAGATCTAACACAAATTACCCATATACATATTAACCATAAGTACATTGAAGGATTGTAGAAGTTTCACAGGTCGGTCACATATATACTAGTAATAAATAGATAGTTGCCACTATTAAAGTTACAACCTAAGTATACAATTATTAGAAACAGAAAAAAACAGATCTAACACAAAACACCCATACAAATATTAACCACAAGTACATTGAAGGATTGTAGAAGTTTCCCCAGGTCTGTCATTTGTATACTAGTAATAAATGAATAGTTGCCACTATTAAAGTTACATCCTAAGTATAGGATTGGCAAAAGAAAAAAAAACAGATCTAAGACAAATTACCCATAAACATATTAACCATAAGTACATTGAAGGATTGTAGAAGTTATCACAGGTCGGTCACATGTATACTAGTAATAAATAGGTAGTTGCCACTATTAAAGTTACAACCTAAGTATACAATTATTAGGAACAAAAAAACAGATCTAACACAAATCACCCATACAAATATTAACCACAAGTACATTGAAGGATTGTAGAAGTTTCCCAGGTCTGTCATTTGTATACTAGTAATACATGAATAGTTGCCACTATTAAAGTTACATCCTAAGTATAGGATTGGCAAAAGAAAAAAAACAGATCTAACACAAATTACCCATATACATATTAACCATAAGTACATTGAAGGATTGTAGAAGTTTCACAGGTCGGTCACATGTATACTAGTAATAAATAGATAGTTGCCACTATTAAAGTTACAACCTAAGTATACAATTATTGGAAGCAAAAAAAAAACAGATTTAACACAAATCACCCATACAAATATTAATCATAAGTACATTGAAGGATTGTAGAAGTTTCTCAGGTCTGTCACATATATACTAGTAATAAATAGATAGTTGCCACTATTAAAGTTACAACCTAAGTATACAATTATTAGAAACAAAAAAAACAGATCTAACACAAATCACCCATACAAATATTAACCACAAGTACATTGAAGGATTGTAGAAGTTTCCCAGGTCTGTCATTTGTATACTAGTAATACATGAATAGTTGCCACTATTAAAGTTACATCCTAAGTATAGGATTGGCAAAAGAAAAAAAAACAGATCTAACACAAATTACCCATATACATATTAACCATAAGTACATTGAAGGATTGTAGAAGTTTCACAGGTCGGTCACATGTATACTAGCAATAAATAGATAGTTGCCACTATTAAAGTTACAACCTAAGAATACAATTATTGGAAGCAAAAAAAACAGATTTAACACAAATCACCCATACAAATATTAATCATAAGTACATTGAAGGATTGTAGAAGTTTCTCAGGTCTGTCACATATATACTAGTAATAAATAGATAGTTGCCACTATTAAAGTTACAACCTAAGTATACAATTATTAAAAACAAAAAAAAAAGCAGATCTAACACAAATCACCCATACAAATATTAACCACAAGTACATTGAAGGATTATAGAAGTTTCCCAGGTCTGTCATTTGTATACTAGTAATACATGAATAGTTGCCACTATTAAAGTTACATCCTAAGTATAGGATTGGCAAAAGAAAAAAAAACAGATCTAACACAAATTACCCATATACATATTAACCATAAGTACATTGAAGGATTGTAGAAGTTTCACAGGTCGGTCACATATATACTAGTAATAAATAGATAGTTGCCACTATTAAAGTTACAACCTTAGTATACAATTATTAGAAACAAAAAAAACAGATCTAACAAAAATCACCCATACAAATATTAACCACAAGTACATTGAAGGATTGTAGAAGTTTCCCAGGTCTGTCATTTGTATACTTGTAATACATGAATAGTTGCCACTATTAAAGTTATATCCTAAGTATAGGATTGGCAAAAGAAAAAAAAACAGATCTAACACGAATTACCCATATACATATTAACCATAAGTACATTGAAGGATTGTAGAAGTTTCACAGGTCGGTCACATGTATACTAGTAATAAATAGATAGTTGCCACTATTAAAGTTACAACCTAAGTATACAATTATTGGAAGCAAAAAAAACAGATCTAACACAAATCACCCATACAAATATTAACCACAAGTACATTGAAGGATTGTAGAAGTTTCCCAGGTCTGTCATTTGTATACTAGTAATACATGAATAATTGCCACTATTAAAGTTACATCCTAAGTATAGGATTGGCAAAAGAAAAAAAAACAGATCTAACACAATTACCCATATACATATTAACCATAAGTACATTGTAGGATTGTAGAAGTTTCACAGGTCGGTCACATGTATACTAGTAATAAATAGATAGTTGCCACTATTAAAGTTACAACCTAAGTATACAATTATTGGAAGCAAAAAAAACAGATCTAACACAAATCACCCATACAAATATTAACCACAAGTACATTGAAGGATTGTAGAAGTTTCCCAGGTCTGTCATTTGTATACTAGTAATACATGAATAATTGCCACTATTAAAGTTACATCCTAAGTATAGGATTGGCAAAAGAAAAAAAAAACAGATCTAACACAAATTACCCATATACATATTAACCATAAGTACATTGTAGGATTGTAGAAGTTTCACAGGTCGGTCACATGTATACTAGTAATAAATAGATAGTTGCCACTATTAAAGTTACAACCTAAGTATACAATTATTGGAAGCAAAAAAAAAAAAACAGATCTAACACAAATCACCCATACAAATATTAACCATAAGTACATTGAAGGATTATAGAAGTTTCACAGGTCGGTCACATGTATACTAGTAACAAATAGATAGTTGCCACTATTAAAGTTACAACCTAAGTATACAATTATTGGAAGCAAAAAAAAAATAGATCTAACACAAATCACCCATACAAATATTAACCATAAGTACATTGAAGGATTGTAGAAGTTTGACAGGTCGGTCACATGTATACTAGTAATAAAGAGATAGTTGTCACTATTAAAGTTACAACCTAAGTATGCAATTATTGGAAACAAAAAAAAACAGTTCTAACACAAATCACCCATACAAATATTAGCCATAAATACATTGAAGGATTGTACAAGTTTCATAGGTCTGTCACATATATACTAGTAACAAACAGATATTTGCCACTATTAAAGTTACAACCTAACTATACAATTATTGGAAACAAAAAAAAACAGATCTAACACAAATCACCCATACAAATATTAACCATAAGTACATTGAAGGATTGTAGAAGTTTCACAGGTCTGTCACATATATACTAGTAATAAATAGATAGTTGCCACTATTAAAGTTACAACCTAAGTATACAATTATTGGAAACAAAAAAAAACAGATCTAACACAAATCACCCATACAAATATTAACCATAAGTACATTGAAGGATTGTAGAAGTTTCACCGGTCTGTCACATATATACTAGTAATAAATAGATAGTTGCCACTATTAAAGTTACAACCTAAGTATACAATTATTGGAAACAAAAAAAAAACAGATCTAACACAAATCACCCATACAAATATTAACCACAAGTACATTGAAGGATTGTAGAAGTTTCACAGGTCTGTCACATATATACTAGTAATAAATAGATAGTTGCCACTATTAAAGTTACAACCTAACTATACAATTATTGGAAACAAAAAAAAACAGATCTAACACAAATCACCCATACAAATATTAACCATAAGTACATTGAAGGATTGTAGAAGTTTCACAGGTCTGTCACATATATACTTACTTACTTACTTACTCACTGGCACTATCGAACCCGAAGGTTCATGGCCGCGCGGACATAAGCTCTCCATACATCCCTATCCTGAGCTAATGCTTTCCAATCATTCCCTGTATAATCTACTTCCCTCAAATCATAGTTAATGTTGTTCTCCCACCTCATTCTTGGTCTACCAACTGGGCGTTTTCCCTCTGGCTTTCCTACAAGAAGCTTCCATGCACGTCTTTCATTCCCCATACGTGCAACATGTCCTGCCCATCGCAGTCTACGAGACTTAACTGTTCTTATTATATCTGGCTTCCTATAAAGACCATGTAGTTCATTGTTATGTAGTCTTCTCCATTCACCCGTCTGTTCATCTCTCTTTGGTCCAAAAATCCTCCTAAGAACTTTATTCTCAAATACTCGTAATCTCCCTTCCTCCCTTAAAGTAAGAGTCCATGTTTCGCACCCATATAATATAACTGGTAGAATAACAGTTTTATATATTTTCAGCTTAACGTTTTTTTGAAAGGAGTTGGGACATCAAAAGTCTCTGCAATGCATAATAGCATGCATTTCCAGAATTGAGCCTATGTTTAATTTCTTTGTGCATCTCATTCCTATTTGTGATTATTGTTCCTAGGTATTTGAATTCAGCCACCAACTCAAAATTTCCCTCATTTGTCATTAGCTGTCCATTTCCATTATATACTGAATTTCTACGTGTGACCATATATTTAGTTTTAGTGATATTTACTTCCAGTCCTAATTTCTTAGTGTTACTCAATAGTGTGTGCGTGTTGGCCTTTAGTATCTCCTCGCTATCGGCCAGTAGTACTACATCATCAGCATAAACTAACAGCTTATTAATACCATTGAGTTGTAAGCCTTCCTCATTCTCTAAAGATTTAATGGCATGCTCTAGTACAAAATTAAATAGTAGAGGAGATAGTGCATCTCCTTGCTTCAACCCATTCTGGATTTCAAAAGTGTCTGAAAACTGTTTGCCTACACGCACCCTACTCTTTGAGCCATTTAGACACATTCGTATAAGTCTAACCAACTTTTTAGGAATTCCGAACTCCAGCAGGATACTATATAACTTCTCCCTCTTAATTGAATCATATGCTTTTTTGAAGTCTACATATAGTTGATGTACAGTACCATTATATTCCCATTTCTTCTCTAAAATCTGTCTTATACTGAAAATCTGATCTGTTGTAGACCTGTTTCTTCTAAATGCACATTGATGATCTCCTAGAATGTCATCAATATAGGGAGTAAGTCTGCTTACTAATATATTTGTTAGAATTTTGTACGAAGTTGAAAGTAATGAGATGCCCCTGTAGTTGTTTGCAATCAGTTTTATCTCCTTTCTTATAAATTGGTACAATAATTGATTCCTTCCATTCATCTGGAAGAGCTTCTTTTTCCCAAATCATACTAAGCAACCAGCGTATCTTGTCCATCAATTTTTCTCCCCCTGATTTTATCAGTTCTGCTGGGATCTCATCTGAACCTGATGCTTTATAAATCTTCAATTTTTCAATCGCCATTTCAACCTCTAATGCACTTGGCTCTGCGACTAGAATTTCTGCTTTCTGTAACTTATCCTCCTCAATGTCCTGTTCTGTATGTACATTTAATAGCTGATTAAAGTAACCTTTCCATCTATTTAATATACTCCTAGAATCTGCAATCATATCCCCATTTTCATTCCGAATTATGTTTGTTCTAGCCTGAAACCCCTTCTTCTCTATCCTAATTCCCTGATATAATTCTCTAATGTTACTATTTTTTGCATTCATTTCAAGATCATTAATCTTCTCTCTCAAATATTCCCTCTTTTTAGTCTTTAGTAACTTGGTTGTTTCCCTTCTAACACTACCCAATTGCTCTAAATTTACCTCATTTCGCTCGTGTAACCATTTCATTTTTGCTAGCTTTCTTTTCTTTACAATGTCGGCACATTCCTCATCAAACCATTTCTTGTTTTGCCTCTTTTTTAAACAACCAATGCTTTCTGATGCTGACAATTTAATAGTATCTCTTATAGCCTCCCATTCTTTATTTATATCAGTTTCTTCTTCGTTTGCCACATTGTCATCTGAAGATTCCAGTACTTCAAATCTATTAGCTATTTTGATTTGGTATTCTTGCCGCATTTCATCATTTTTCAAGTTTTTTAATTCATATTTTACAGAATCATCTTTAGCGTTCGTTCCTCTCATAAGCGATAGCCGCTGTCTGATTTTCACTCTGACCAGATGATGATCCGAATTGCAGTCTGTCCCTCTAACTGATCTAACATCAATGATGCTACTGTGCCAGCGTTTATCCACTAATACATGATCTATCTGGTTCCGAGTTTCTCCATCTGGGGACATCCAGGTGTATTTATGAATATCCTTATGCTGAAATGTTGTGCTCTTAAGAATGAGATTCTTTGATGTGGCAAATGTGACTAATCTAACCCCGTTGTCATTACTATCTTCATGAAGACTGAATTTGCCTATTGTTGGTTTGAATATATCTTCCCGCCCCACTTTTGCATTAAAATCTCCTAAGACAATTTTCATATGATATCGTGAAAGGGTATCAAATAAGCATTCTAATTCTTCATAGAACTCATCCTTGATCTTGTCATCTTTATCTTCTGTGGGGGCATGTACATTTACAATTATAAAATCATGTCGTTTACCCTTTAGAATTATGTATGATATCCTATCACTAACAAATTTAATATCTCGGATAGCGGATAGGATCCTCCTTCTGACTAAAAAACCCGTTCCAAATGCAGGTCTTTCTGCACCCCCGTAGTATAATGCAAAGCTTCCTGATTCTTGACTACCTTCTCCTGGCCACCTAACTTCCTGTAAAGCGACTATATCCAAGGGCGATTTATCCAATTCCTGCGTTAATATCTCTAGTGCCCCGCTATTGTATAAAGTCCTAACATTCCATGTTCCTAGGAACATGTCCCTGTGTTTGAGCCTTTGGCATGGGTTCCCTGAAGTAGTCCCCGCCCGGAGAACCGATTGGGGGACTATTTGACCTCCGGAAAATTTTACCCCAGATGAACCCATGTCCGCATTTCTTGACGGTTGTATTTTTACGGTGAAAGATCGTCACTCTTTCGCCCAAGGTACTTTTTTCGTCTGGCTTATCACCTTCGACCAGTCCGGCATGGTCTGTCACATATATACTAGTAATAAATAGATAGTTGCCACTATTAAAGTTACAACCTAAGTATACAATTATTGGAAACAAAAAAAAAACAGATCTAACACAAATCACCCATACAAATATTAACCCTAAGTACATTGAAGGATTGTAGAAGTTTCTCAGGTCTATCACATGTATACTAGTAATAAATAGATAGTTACTTACTTACTCACTGGCACTATCGAACCCGTAGGTTCATGGCCTGCCACTATTAAAGTTACAACCTAAGTATACAATTATTGGAAACAAAAAAAAACAGATCTAACACAAATCACCCATACAAATATTAACCATAAGTACATTGAAGAATTGTAGAAGTTTCACAGGTCTGTCACATATATACTAGTAATAAATAGATATTTGCCACTATTAAAGTTACAACCTAACTATACAATTATTGGAAACAAAAAAAACAGATCTAACACAAATCACCCATACAAATATTAACCATAAGTACATTGAAGGATTGTAGAGGTTTCACATATCTGTCACTTGTATACTAGTAATAAATAAATAGTTGTCACTATTAAAGTTACAACCTAAGTATACGATTATTGGTAACAGAAAAAGCAGATCTAACACAAATTACCCATACAAATATTAATCATAAGTAATGCTACGATTGATTTCCAAATTATCGATAAATTTGGAAATCAAGAATGACATTCGTTAAGACTATTTAACGAATAAAATTAAGCTGTTTACTCACAAATCATTATTTAAATGTAATTATTTTAAAATATTTATACATTTAATGAAAACGACGATGATTGAAAACAAATGGGAAGCGTTATGTTTCATTTGTTCATCACTGCAGCCAGATCAAATTTATTGCTAAATAGAATCGCAATATTGTAAGAATACACCCTAGTGGAGAAAAAATGAAACACATTATTACAGGTTATTAATTAATTTCTGATGTCCCATGATGTAAGTATGTCAATTATATTTTTCTGCAACGTTAATTCCGGGGAAATAATACGTTTAAGAAAGTGAAAACAGTGGTTTCCTTTTTGTATGGTATAATCAATTACTACGAATGTTTTTCTGTTATATCTCGCTAGTAGAATCTGGTTACATTCGTCCACTGTAAATATACAATCTGGTAGCCACTTCGTAAAATGAAGGCGATACATCGAAAGCGATGAAATCGAGGTGAAAACGACTGTGATTGGTTATAAATCAAAATTCATTGAAATGTGATTGATCATTGACTGCCATTTGGGGCATATGTTAAATTGTCAATATACATTTCTAGTTGAATCCTTCATTATTGATACAAACAACACCAGTGATGAAAATGGGAGGAGAAATCAAAATGCCAATAAAACACACTTTAGATTTAAGAGACTTTAAATCAAAGCTTCTTACAAAACAAACAAAATGTAATCTATGTAAAACTCTGGTAAAATCAATATTAATATATGGCAGTGAGACATGGACCTTATGTAAGACAGATATATCCAGATTGAGTTCATTTGAAAATAAGATATTTTGAAAAATTATGGTCTAATATGTGACAAGTGAGAATGGTGTATAAGATATAACTGTGAGCTCCATCAGTTGTATAAGTCTGCTTATGTGGTTACATTAATTAAAGTTTCAATACTACGATGGACAGGGCACGTACAAAGAGTGACTGAACGTGAGATACCCAAGAAAATCATGGAAAACACTTTACATCATGTGGCAATAATTCTTTTCTAAGTTCTAACCCTACACCATGCGCATTCGCCAACAGATGCGAAATGGTTTACACTATGAAATCACGGGATGCAGCCAACGTATACACGATATTTAACGAATCTGAAACCTAATCTAACGCAATTGAAGTACTCTAACCTGTGAATGAATGCACGCTGATTTTATTTAGTGAAGTTAATTAGTACAGACTCTTATGTCGGCTGCAGTGGAACACAGAATATTTCTTAGAAAATATGCATTAAAAAAATCGTTAGAACACATGTAAAAATCATTGTAAATGGTGGGAAATAATTTGAAAATTGAAACCCTAGGACTAAAATTTGACAGGAGCTTATGAAATTATTTAAAATGGCATGTCACATGTTGTAAAGTTTAGCCAAATCGTGGAATGAATATTTGAAGGAAAAAGGAATGTGGGACGACCGAGACTCCGTTGGATGGTTGGAATTTTGGAGGATCTGAGAATGGAGGTATGGTGTCTGGTTGCTAGACACACAGGGTTCTGAGGGAAGCCAAGGCTGTAGTGCTGCTTCTGTTGAAATGATCCCATTATGATAATGTACCTCATTATTATCTAGTTTCTTTCATTCACCATTACACCCTGTATAGCAGGGTGAAATTTGATAACAACAGAACAGAGAGAGGGAAAAAAAATGTGTTGTAAGAAGAGATAGTTAATGTTGGCTACTGTCACAACACGGAGAGAAAGTTTTGAGCAGTTGGTTGAAATGACCACTACCGCAGGCTCCTGCTGGGATACATATGACGAACAAACTTTATCCGCAGTTTCTACTTTCAGCTGCGCTCTTTCTGCGTTCATCCTCATATTCTCGTGTCCAATCATTTTCCTCGCTTCCACTTTTACGTTATGCATGGATCTACAACCTGATAACATGCTATACTATAGCGTTTCCTCGCCTAGAAAATATAATTGTTCTTATGGAACAAATCTTTCTAGTCATCGTGTCCTTTTATGTGAGATTTTTTATTAGTTAATTCATTTTTATATATAAAATTCTTCTGTACGTGTTTATCACTGAACTCCTCCGAAAAGACTGGATTGATTTTGGTGAAATTTTTTGTGTGTTTGAGTGGGTCCCTGGATGGTTTAAATTCACAATTAGACCATCTAAAACCATTAGGTGTAGGAGTTCACCTGAAGGGAAAATTTAAAAATAGCTCTAGCGGTCAGATTTTTTTTTTGTTTCACAACGAAAATCGGAGCAAATCTTTCTAGTCATCGTGTCCTTTTATGTGAGATTTTTTATTAGTTAATTCATTTTTATATATAAAATTCTTCTGTACGTGTGTTTATCACTGATCTCCTTCTAAACGACTGGATCGATTTTGGTAAAATGTTTGATTGGGTCCCTGGATGGTTTATATTCACAATTGGACCATGTAAAACCATTAGGTGTAGGAGTTCACCTGAAGTCAAAAATTAAAAATGGCTCTTGTGGTCAGATTTTTTTAAGTTTCACAACGTAACTCAGTTTATCATAAGTAATGTCACGAGTGAATTTATGTAGAGGATTTGTAAATCAAGAGAGGCATTGGTTAGGACTATTTAACGAATAAAATTGGTCTGTTTACTCAAAAATTATAATTTAAATATATTTATTTTAAAATATGTGTATGTTTAATGTAAACGGCGAAATTGTAAACAAATTAGAAATGTGTGGATATGTTTCAGTTGCTTATTCACTGCAACTTGATCATATTATTTATTGTCAAATACGATCGCAATATTACAAGAATGCACCCTAGTGGAGAAAAAATGGAACACATTGAACTGTGTATTATAACTAGGGCCCGGATTTTGAAAAAAAAAAAAGAAAAACATGTCATCTTTTTTATGAGTTGTCAGAGACCATGCAAATTAATAATTAAATTCATTGTGCAGTAAATACGTTAGATATATGAGGTTTTATAGGTCATTAAAATGCTTTTTTTTTCACTTTTTTCTGATAAAGTCATTTTACAAATTTTATTTATTTTAGGTCAGTTAATTTCTTTTTGGTACTTACATTCGTCAGTTTTCAAATAATCTATGTTTAAATTTTCATTTTTATGTTTTTATTATTGATTTCGTACATCTCAATGATGGATAAATCATATTTGAAGAGAAAAATTATACGCTCAGACCGGGACTTGAACCCGGGACCCTTGGTTCTCTAGACCAAGTGTTCTACCAACTGAGCTACCTGAGCAAGTACCGATCTAAACGCAAATCTTTCTCTATATACATTGTAATTCCCATCCACCAATTAGCATTTGGTGGTTGGGAATTACAATGTATATAGAGAAAGATTTGCGTTTATATCGGTACTTGCTCAGGTAGCTCAGTTGGTAGAGCACTTGGTCTAGAGAACCAAGGGTCCCGGTTTAAAGTCCCGGTCTGAGCGTATAATTTTTCTCTTCAAATATGGTTCATTTTTATGTTTTTGTGCTCAGTTAAGTCAATGAGAAACCACAGTGCGTTGTCTCAATATGACATGAAACCACTGTGCTCTGCTTCCACGTGGATTGATTCGGGACTTCCCCTTCAATGCGGGAATCTTTCGATTTGTAATATTTCCGTTTGTCTCACTAGAGTAGCATTTCTTATGGTTGATTTTTGTGCAGTGCAAAATGCCAAAAGAAATGTATCTAGTGCTATCCGTTTAAGGCAGTGTGTAACATAATTTGGTGAACAAGTATTTTCTCCTGAAGGGAGTGTATTATTTTGCAAGGTGTGCGAAATTAAGTCGCTACAGCTATACGTTTCACAGTACATCAACATATTGGGCGCGAGAAACATTTGCGGGCTCTTAAAAATAATGCGAACAAAAGAAAAGTGTCTCAATTACTGTTAAAACAAATTGCTTCCACATCAAATAGCAAGTCATCTCTATTTTTTAAAGAATTATGTGAATGTCACGAGTGATTTCCAAATTATCAATAAATTCACGACTCACGAAGTGAGGAGTGAATTTATCTAGAGAATTTGGAAATCAAGAGTGGCATTTGTTAGGACTATTTAACGAATAAAATTAAGCCATTTACTCACAAATAATTATTTAAATATAGTTATTTTAAAATATTTATATATTTAAAGTAAACTGCTATGTTTGAAAACAAATGAGAAACGATTGGGACGCTTCATTTGCTTCTTTTGTTCATCACTGCAACCTGATCATAATATTTATTGCCAAAGGAACGCAATATTGTAAGAATGCACTCTAGTGGAGATAAAATGAAACACATCAACCTCTATATTAATTCATTTCTGATATCCTATGTAAATATGGCAATCATATTTTTCTGGAATATTATTACCTGGGAAAAAGTACATTTAAGAAAGTGCAAACAGTGACTTCTTTTTTTAGTGGTATAATCAATTCTTTCAAATGTTTTATATTAACTCCTACATGCGCTATGTGTTGACATTCATGCAGTATATATACAATCTTGTAGCCGTATTTCTTAGAGGGTCAGTCACTGCAAAATAATGCTATGACCTATTCAGAATGTTAAAAAGGAGGCGCTTTCTTTATTATGATAAACTTTAGTTGGTAAATTCTAGGCGAAACATGACTGTGATTGGTTGTAAATAAAAAATAATTAAACGTGATTGGTCATTGACTCCCATTTGGGGCATGAGTTAAATACTCTGTGCAAATATTCAACTAGAAAAACTAAACAATCCTAAACTACGTGATTTCCTTGAACGCCACAGGTCATACTGTTCCAGACGAATCAACGATGCGTAAAAACTATTTAATAAAATGTTATGAAGACACATTAAACCATATAAAACCGTGTTAGCTGACAACGCCGATCGTTCACTTTTGATAACTTAAGGATGACCATTGTGGTGTATTGCAATATATGTTTTGTTAATAACTTTTCATATTAGTTTAATAGAAATGAGATTGACGTAGTGATAATTATTATTTTTTAATTGTTTTGTATTATTAGTAAGAACAGGAATTGCTTTAGAATAGTTATCCCAATCAACAATAATCATTATTTATCTTAGACCATTTTTAATTAAAAAATTAGTAGTTGTTAATTAGTTAATTATTATCAAATTTATAATTTTCATTAGGCCATTTTTTATACTTTTAAGTCACTTTAAGAGAATCTTATGGGAATATTATAGGTCATTTTTAAACATTTTAAGGTTATAAACATCCGTGTCTTATTTATGACAACATCCATCCATAGTAATTCTGCCCGAAGGTAGGTCCTTCACTGCAATCATAGCATTTTCATGCTATGCTTTCAGCTTTACTAGGGAAATGTAGGTGTGGTAGCTTCCCGTTGCTTTCCACACCGGTGAAGGATGATGATGAAGATGATAATGACAAGGATGATAATGATGATGATGGCCATATGATTTCGGGGACCGTTTGGGCCTTAAAAGTTTTCCTGACATTTGTCTTACAGATGAGGAAAAAACCCGATAAAAACCTCACCCAGAAAAACTGCCCCGACCGGGGACCGAACCCGGGTCCGCTGCGTGACAAGGCAGCACCCTACCTCGAGACAACAGCGGTGGACATGACCAACATAATATGTTATTAATTATTTTTTAGTAAACAACTCAGTAAAATCATTATTTAAAACACAATTATTGAACACTCTGTTATTAAATGTGTAGTTGGAAGGAATCTGTTCATTATTTGCTATATTCAATGTATTTGTTGGAGAGTCAGTCACTGTAAAATAATGCTCTGACCTATTCAGAATATTAAAAAGGAGGAGCTTTCTTTATCACAAAAGCAGGAGCAGGTAAAGATAATTCGACAAAAAGTGAGGTGAAACATGACTGTCATTGGTTATAAAACAAAACGTGATTATTCATCGACTCTCATTTGGGGCATGGGTTAATAGCTAATATCAAATGTTTTTGTCATCCATTCTGGTCTTGGAAGTAGCGTCATATGCAGCGGTCTCCGCTGAAAGGCCGCTTATGTCAAAGCGTCGCAAAACAACAATTAGTAGTGCATATTGTTATATTTCTGATGGAAACCGATATCCGAAAGGCTTACAGTTCTTAAAAGTTTTTTCTATTCAATCTATTTGAGGAGGACGGCACCTGCCAGGTATCTATTTTAATATTTTACTTGTGACTGTTTATCTCAACGGAATTTTATTATGAACTAGCGGACAAACCGACCCGACAAACGTTGTCCTGCCCAAACGTTCAATTCTCGTGTCATGGCCGGACGATAAAAATATAAGTTTTTACTATAAAATTCACTAATTAATAAGTTCGCAAGAAAATCCTCACTGTCATCTGTTGTGGCTCGAGAAATATGCATTATGATGTAACATTTTTGTTGCGCGGAATATGCCAGTAATGCAGTTGACTACACATCTGACGTAAAATTCCTATTACCTGATCGCAGCGCCACCTACCTGGTCCACTTGTGAATATAAAGCATTCAGGGACCCACTCAAACACACACATAACATGTATTCACGTAGACTTTCACGCCCGGAGTTGCTATGATGATCTTGAAGAAGATTTTCGGGCTGTAGGACGTGGTCGTGAGGCTTGTAGTTCCCCGACGTTTCGCCAGAGACTGCGTCTGGCATCCTCAAGGGTTGTCTTGAGACTGGCAATTCTGTTGTTTGTTGTTTGTTTATATTCGGAGGTGACTGGCACCATCCCACTTGCTGCGTTTTGTTACCCACTGGGCGACTTTTGCAGCTAAATTTCTTTATGGCTATCATTATGGGGTTCTTGACTTATGTTAAACCTAGCCATAGTAGGAAGATGTTTTCCCTCTAGAATACCATGTGGATAATGTATGATTCCTCAATATTTAACCTATGGAACATAGGTTAAATATTTTGTGCATGAAGAGGAATTTCTCCATAGTAGATAGACTAGCCACTAAGGGCTGAATATCTTGGAGAAACTCCTCGACATGTGTACTTAATTGTATCGCCGGTATAGTGCGATCTTGAACATTGTTGTTCACATTTGTTTGTGAAGAAGTACCAGGTTTGGTTACTTGGGAGAAGGTAACATGAGGATTGACTTTCACCGAAGTGAAAGTCTTGGGTTGAATGGATGGTAATTGGGTAACTTTTGTTTTTTTTTGGCTTGTTCATACTTTTCCAGCGCTGCCTGGAAAGCTGGACAGCCACGGTATGAAGCAGGGTGACCAGACGCCCCGCAATTTACACACTTTAGTAAATTTGGGTTTCTCTGTGCAGAGGCCTTAATGGGGCAGTCCTTATGCCCATGGGCCTCGGCACAGATTACGCAACGTGGCGTCCGGCTACACGCAGGAAAGACGTGGTTGAAGGACTGGCACTTGAAACATTGTTTAAGACCGGCCCTTGGTCTATATCCTTCCACGGCCACAACACAATAACATAGCCTTTTGAGATCATAAATTTTGAAAGCCTCTGCTGTTCGCTTTAGTTCCAAAATGAAAACCAGTAAGGGTTTTTCCAAATTATCTTTTTTCGCAATAATTTGCGTTACTGTTTGAAGAGGAAATCCCAAGGACCTGATTTCCTCTTCAATTTCTTCAATTTTGATATTTGCTGGTAGACGTTTCAGTGCTACCTTCAATGGAGTGTCCTTTAAGATTTGATGCGTATAGTATTCCTTATGTAAGGAATTAAAATACGTTTTCAAGATCTGAAAGTCTTCCATCGAAGCTGCGTAATAACGCAGACCTTCAGGAATATTGATTACTCGGAGATCTCCACTAGTGAGTGCTCTTAATTCCTTGTTCATGCGAAACAGGTCCGTGTGTCCAATAACAGTAATGGGTGGCAGTCTCTGTTTCGCGGAGTCAATATTTCTGATAGGTGTAGTTTTGTTCGTGGCCGTAGAAGGACCGGCGATGGAAATAGGTGGTGGAACCACTTGTGAGGAAGTTCCAGCAATTGGTTCTGTCATGTCAGTTAAAACTGAAAATCTGTTGGCAGTCTGAACCACTGGAACTACAGCAGGAGACCTTGCCTCGACCTGTTTAGACCGACTTTCATGTTTTCTACCTGATTTGATATCATTTGATTTTACAACTTTTTTAGTTCCTTTGCTTTTGCTTTTATTTCGTCTTTTCTTACTAGTTTTGACCTCTTCAGTTGGTTGAGTCTTTAGAAATTGAGACGGATTTGGATTCTCTCTGCCATCCAAGTTAGCAGAGCTACTCGGAGTAGCAGGAGAGAATGCCGCTTCCGTGTCAGATTCTGGAAAATTTGGTTCATCTGTGGTGAGAAGGCTCATTGATTGAAGTTCAACCAAATCAGCCTTCAACTCCTTCAATATGGCATTAAATAGGCCTTGCTCTACACTATATGTCTTGAACAATTTAGTTAAATTTTCGAAACAGGTCGATGTAAAGTCACCAACTGTCTCGGATTTGTCGCACGCTTTGAAGGTGGCAAGATAGTTTGTGATTATCAAAAAGGCTCCACGAATTTGGTGGATGATATCTTTAAATTTTGGAATATCCTCAAATTTAGTTTTAGCACTGTATTTTTCAAAATTTTGAGCTGCCTCTTCCCAGCGTGCGAAAGCCCCGGGATCCTCACTATCACTATCCATTGGATCATCTATATTTAACATATGAGCCATTGCTTGGCAAGCCAAGACTTAGTTCACTGATATATTAAATTTTCTGAAAACACTTACCACTTAGGCAGGTTTGCACTACACAATTTTTGTGAATAAATCACAACACCACACTGTTAGCCACTTTACGCAAAGAAATTATATTAGAAAAACACAAAAACACTATCCAATGGACCGGGCCTAAGCCCGATCAATAAAATTAAGAAAATTTAGCTACCTCGCGTCTATTGGTCGGCTTCGATCACCTTATATATACACGACCAATCACAGTAAGCGGAACTACCAGCCTGACTCCTTTTTTGTTTTTTAACACTGCAGCACTACTATTGAGTCGAAAAGCCTCGATGGTTGACCATGATGACTTGGCGCTCAGAAGAGTACGTTGTTCTGTTGATTTCAGGAGATGTTGTCTCGATGAAAACCAAGTAGAGAATTCGGCAATTCTGTCCACTGTCTGTCCTATTTATACGTTCACCGCGATGTGTTCGTAAGTTGTATCTGCCTTCTGATTGGTCAGCGTTAGGGACTTCCATTGCTCCAATGAGATTGCTGTTTGATGGTCTAGTCGACTGTACGTTATATCTGCCTTCTGATTGGTCAGCGGAAGGGACTTCCATTGTTCCACTGAGATTGCTGCTTGATAGTCTAGTCGACTGTGCTTGTAGAGGTTTACATTTTGCGTTTTTTAGAACCGGTATCCATACTTTGTTGACTTTTAATGATTCTTCTTTTCTATTGAAACTGTTTTTATGTTTGAATATTTCGATGGCTTCTCGTTGTAGACGGGTAAAATAGTGTGTGCAGTTAGATAATTTGTCTATATTCTAGTATTGTACTATGTGGTCATCAAGTAAAGAGTGTTCTGCTACTGCCGACTTATCAATTTGTTTAAGACGACTGTATCTTTCATGCTCCTTAAGTCGGGGAACTACAAGCCTCGCGACCACGGCCTACAGCCCGAATATCTTCTGCAACATCACACACATAACATTTCTTCAAAATCGGTCCAGTCGTTTAGGCAATTTTAAATTTCGGATTTCATATAAATCCACACTTCTAACGGTCGCATTTCGCTCATTTTGGATAAAACATACCTCGGTTCATTTTATTTAATATGACTTTCTGAATTTTGTTGTGAAACATAAATGATCGCTAGAGCGATTTTTAAATTTACCCTTCAGGTGAACTCCTACAACTAATTATTTTAGAACACAATAAATAACGGCTAAATACTCGTCGCATCTGAAAACCTGTACATACATGAAGATAGGTTGAATGATTTAGAAGTCTATAAAGGACATTCGTACATAGATTCATACATACATACATACATTTTATATATATATATACATATATATATATATATATATATATATATATATATATATATATATAATATATATATATATATATCATATCATCATCATCATCCGGTATCATTGCAGTTGCCGCTGTCTTCCGGAAACCAAACGCCATTCCTCTCTGTACATCCATTCACCTTCCGCCAATCCTCTGATATTCATAGCCGCTTGTACTCCTTCTATCCAAGTTTTCTTCGGTTTACCCCTCTTCCTCCTTTCCATTGGGATCTATTTCATAACAATTTTAGGCAATCTTTGTTTTGCATTCTTTTGACATGGTCGTATCACTGTAATCTTTTCTTTTCTATAATGTCTATGATGTCCGGATCTTCTTGTTACACCCCAAATTTCCCTTAATTCTTGATTTCGGAGGCTAGCCATTCGAGAGGGGCCAGCGAATCTGAGGAAAATATCCAGTTCTGTACTTAAATTTTTTTTCATTTCCCTGATAGGAATTTGCCAAATTTTAGCACCATATGTTAAAAGTGCTCTGCTGAACTATGGTTTGATAATAAAGGTTTATTATTTATCTAGTCTGATATATATATAGATAATATATTATATATATAGCTATAATATATATATATTATATATATATAATCCGTATTTTCCTCTCAGGTGATAAGCGTGTTTACATGCTTTGGACCTTACAGTGACACGCCCTGTCGGAAGAGAGATTTTAACTATGGATCACACACATACTCTATGACCACACAAGGATATGGAAGACCTCCCTGAATGAGTGATCAGCTCAATGTCGGGGCCTTCTCCAAGACAACACAACATTAAGACGAAACATACGCATTCACACTAAACATGGTGAATATGTTAATGATGATTATGATGGTCAGATGATGTTCAGGGATCGATTGGGATTTAACGTTTCCTGACATTTGTCTTACATGTTAGGAAAATCCTCAAAATGAACCATAGCACAGGAAACCTTTCCCGACCGGGAATTGATCCCGGGCCGCTACGATTCCGGCAATGGTGATAATAATAATAATAATAATAATAATAATAATAATAATAATAATAATAATAAGTATGAACGTTGAAAAAGAAGGATATACAGAGACTTAAATCTGCTAAAATGAGATACCTTAGGAGGACTGTAGGATACAGACTACTAGATCACAAAAAAAAATGAAGACATCTTAGAAGAATTACACATGGAACTTTAGAAAACAAAATTTATGATTATAGGCCTAAGTAAAGATGGATGCAACATGTTCATCGAATGGAAGATCACAGGATCACACAAATGTTAAGATATCAACCTGCAGGAAGAAGAAGACCAGGACGTCCACTCAAAAGACTTCTGGATGGTGTTTCTCTTGAGGCCGAAACAGGTCAACAAATGACCTAAATTCGTGAATATACTATGATGATATTATTAATAATAATAATAATATAATAATAATAATAACTATTATTATTATTATTATTATTAATATCTTCATCATAGTATATTCACGAATTTAGGCCTCAAGAGAAACACCATTCAGAAGTCTTTTGAGTGGACGTCCTGGTCTTCTTCTTCCTGCAGGTTGATATCTTAACATTTGTGTGATTATTATTATTATTATTATTATTATTATTATTATTATTATTATTATTATTATTATTATTATAACTCTGAAATTACTTAATATTATCAATATATGTAAAGAATTCAGCTGTTTTTCATAACTAAACGTCAGTATGTCCACCGCTGTGGTCTCGAGGTAGCGTGCTGCCTTATCACGCAAAGGGCCTTGGTTCGATTCCGGTCGGGACAAGCATCCTGGTTGAGGTTTTCTCGGTTTTTTTCCTCACTTGTAAGACATGTCAGGAAGCTTTGAAGCCCAAACTGTCCCCGAACGTCATCTGGCCAACATCATCAGCATCATTCTTTATCGGTGTGGAAATAAACGGGAAGCTACCACACCTGCAATTCCATAGTAAAGCTGCAAAGCATAATATGAAAATGTTAAGATTGCAGTGAAAGACCTGCCCTCGGGCAGAACACTGTAAATAAAAACCTCAATGTCTTCGTTTCTTTGACATTCTCTAGGATGTGGGTGTCTTCAGAGGTCAGAAGTCATTTATCGAAACAATTTGAAGAAAAAGAAAGCAACGACAACTTGGTGTACAAGTAATTAAGGGTTAAAGCGTGTGGAATAAATGGGTGTGAGGAAGAAGAAGAGTGCAGTTAAGGGGGGAGAGCAGGTGCCGGAGAGCCATTAGCACCACCGGCAGTAAAAGGTGGCGGCGGGCAGAACCTCATACCAAACCTCTCGGCTTAATGGCTTCAAATACAAGCGACTCTAAAAAAACGCTTACTTCTTCCCTTATCATATACTTACAATCTCACATCAAATTATTGTAGGGGAAACCGGGGCTCATTGTCACTGTGTAAAACGTACAGATATAAAATTAGTATCTGATATCTCAGTTGTCCTCAACACGATGAAAAGCTGTAAAATATTTTACAATTTAAAAAGCGTAAATAAAATAATCTGCAGTGACATAACAGCCCAAATTTCAACCTTTGCCTCTCCTTTGTTAGGAGTTACTTCTTCTTCGTTGGGCATTAAAGCTCAGCGTGAGCATTGATCTCCTCCATTAGGCGTCTTCAAATATCTCTATTCTCTGTCATAGTTCCGCATCCACGGAGATCCTCCATACCAACCATTCAGCTAGTTCTAGGACGTCCCTTTCTTCTTCTCGAATAAAGTCTTCCCTTCCACATTTTCTTTGGGAGGCGATTATAATCGATTCTTAATAAAAAGCCCAGCCATCTTAGCCTTTGAGACGTTATAAATCAGACCATATCTTGGCTATTCGTCAAATTATTCAGTTCTTGGTTACTCCATGTATTTTTATTCTCCTTCAAAGGTCCAAACATGTTTCTCAATATTCTTCTAGGAGTTACTAGACCAAGTTAATTTTGTTACTCTTATTTCCCAAAGATCTCATAAATGGTAAGCGGTCAACTTTACGACGCAATGAGACATCTAGCGGGCAACTCAGGTATTACTAGTATGAAGAACGTCTGTAAATTGTGATCAATTTTACTTAGAGACTTCTTTAATCAGGCTTAAGGATCTTTTACGAGCCTGAAAATCTTCAGACTCGGGACCCAGACTCATAGTCACTCCTAGAGGACTTTCACCTTGGATTTTTCCTTCCTAAAAAATCCATTGACTTCGGTCGGGTTCAAACCCTCGACCCTCAGTACCAGAGGCAAGGAACATAACAATTAGTCCACCGCGACCGACATAAATAAATGAATGTAATAAAAAATAAGTCCCCTACAGGATAAAGACCTCCTACGACCCAGCATGGTTAGCTCAATGACACTGTAATTGAATTTGCCTCCATTTTCTACTCTTGCTAATTTAGATACTCTTTTTGACCTTAGCCTTTATCTAATACATATCTGAGTTTTCCGTTATACTAACTCCAAGTCACTGTGTCTCCATGTCCTTTTTCCTTTTTATACAGGGTGTACATAAAATAATGTAGCGATTTTAAAGATGTTGAATTATACTTTAACTAACTATGACAAAAACAAAACTTACGTTAAATGAAAGAGTAACATCTCCAGTTTACGGTTGGTAATAAAAGATTCCGGTCTATGTGGCCGTGGTGTATAACTGGCGTTTCTTCCAGACGTTTCTCCCTCAACAGCTGGAAGCGCTCGCCACTGAAGATGCCCTCCGCAGTTGAGGGAGAAACGTCTGGAAGAAACGCCAGTTATAGACCACGGCCACATAGCCCGGAATCTTTTATTACCATGATTACCGGCCGTGAAAGCCTGCATTCCACTATCTCCAGTTTACGTTATAAGTTCATATGTGTTCAATGTGAGCTCCGTTTATTACATGGCACACATCCAACCAGTAGGCTAATTCTTCCCATATATTAATAAGCATGTCTGGAATGATGGAAGCAATAGATTCTCGAATCCTGTCTCTCAACTCGGGCAGATTGACAGGCATTGGAGGCACGTAGACTTTACAAAACCTCAAAGGGAAAAAATCGCATGTAATGAGATCCTGTGATCTACAAGGCCACTGGAGATAAGCCCTATCATTAGGACCATGACCAATCCAGTAATGAAAGTGTGGAAGGCCTTACGAAAACGCTTACATATGCGTCCCTACCGTTTAAAATTGTTACAGACTCTAAAGCTTACTGATTACGCTGACTTTGGGCTTGAAATGTTGCAGCAGCAACATTCTCCTCAGACATTCTTGGTCGACCCACACTTTTGCCTTTACACAGACAACCGGTCGTTGCAAACTGATTATGCCATTGACGCATGTTGTTGGCATTGGGGAGATCACGATTAAACGCACGTTGAACTCTCACAACTGATTTACAACTCTCAAACTGCAAAACACAAAAGGCTTTCTGCTGAGTAGTTGCCATATTTGTTAGTATTGTTGTCATAGAAACAAAACATAATAAAGCTATACGCTCACTCACACAACTAAAACTATCTTCTTTCCTGTTTTATTTCAGTCCACACGTAACTCTCTACGCCTCATCTAAGTGACAATATTATTATTTTTAACTACTATATTATTTTATGTACACACTGTATCATTAATTGTACTACACATTCTTCTTTCCACCTCTGTCTGTCTCTTACTCTTATACACCACTACACTAAATTATTGGCACCATCTCTATCGTTAGCCTCCTCTGCTACTTTTTCCTTTTATCGGGTCCCATAACGTAGTTCCACCTGTCTTGACTACGTGTCCGTCCCTGCTCCATTAAATTCTCCTGGATTTAGTGACTGCGCCTCCCATTCCATTTCTTCTTCTTATTTCTTCATTTTTTTACTTTATCCTTAAGTTGATGGCTAGTATCCCTTTTCCATTTTGCTTTGACTTACTTGTCTATACTCTGAATCTTACACAATGTCTATGACTAGAGCATGGAACTCACTTCCCATCACTATCATTATTTAAATTATCTGATATATTAAGTCCCAATACTAGCTGCATAGCAACTATATTCAGTATTTTGTATGTACCTGTAAATATTCACGTAGGAAGATTTACTTATTTTATTCTATGTTTTTCTAGTGTTAGCTAATATTGCAACACATCCGCATGTCTTTTGTTTAGTCTATATTTTAATAAAATTTAAAATCGTAATAAGTATCCAAAATGTTGTATTTTTTAAAATTAATCGCTGGTTGAGTGAAAGAGAAGGCTTTAACTTTGCCAGCTTAAATAAAGCATAATAATAATAATAATAATAATAATAATAATAATAATAATAATAATAATATTATTATTATTATTATTATTATTATTATTATTGGCATGACTGTCTGAATGGAGATTTAGACAAACGGCGTTGTGCACCAACCAGCTATGCGCTATTATCTAAGTTTCGAGAAAAATACTTTTAAAGTTTAAGTCAAACTTCATTCTTTATTCACGCCAAACTAACAATACTGAATATTATAAGTTATTTTCCTTTTTTGACAGTTATGCACCAATAATCTAAGAGTGGGAACATTTAGCACTTACCTGCATGTTTCAAAATTTAGTTTAATATTTATGAAGATCTTGTTTCATAGCCGTTTCATAGAATGTCTGATACGACTGATGGCATTTACATTTTCTTTAATAATAAGGCTACATTTAAAGATTTGGCGCTAAAAGTGTGCGTACACTGACTTCGTTAGCCAGTACAACAAATGACACTGAAGTCTCAATTTTTAGTAAAGATGTTTAGTCTGATGAATAACCTCGTCCAATTGATCGATCACCATCACCAAACACATCAACTGAACTGCGGGTACTGTTTATAGACATTTCAGTGCTCCACGACCAAGAGATTACGAACAAAAGTGAAATTCAAACATATTCTAATGACTAGCTCACCTTTGAAGTAAAATAGAGCTATCTGCCTGCATGGAGGAGGTCATTGACCTGATAGGATGAAATAGCCTGAATTCTATATTATTTTCCAGTTTATTTCATTGTACACATTATGTGACGATTTATATTATGTCGTAATTGGAAATAAATAAATCACCAATTCAACCGGTGATTTTTACAACAGGCCCCTGGCTCCCCTAAGACAATTGAACGTGCTTTTCTACTTGCAGAAGTTCCATACTGAGAAGTCGCTAATGGCTCTGCCTTTCTTAAGCTGTAATTAAAATCGTACAGTTATATAAAAATAGTACACGCGTGCTTAATGGCGCAATTATATAATACTTGGACATTACATAGAACGTTGTCATTTATCTAATTCTGTGTGCACAGACATGACAGTAATTATTATAATTATCCTGCGTTTGTCATTAGTGTTGATGACTCCATGTTTACTGTCTTCTCCTTCCACGTAATGAATGTAGTTCCTCTCTCTCTCTCTCTCTCTCTCTCTCTCTATCTCTCTCTCTTTTACTCTTTTATTTTTCATATTTCCTCTAAATTACGTTACATAATGTTGAGGGTGATGAAAATATATGCGATACACGTCTGTTCAAATTTCTACATGTATAGAATGACTCACCATTTTTCGAAAATTTTAATCAAGAAGCAAAATAAATCTGTGATTGCGTAATAATAGCTAAGTAACTAACTCACTGGTCTTATCGAACCCATAGGTTCATGGCGTGCGGACATGAACTCTCCATACATCCCTATCCTGAGCCAATGTTTTCCAATTATTCTCTGTATAATCTACTTCCCTCAAATCATGGTTAATGTTATTTTCCCACCTCATTCTTGGTTTACCAAATGGGCGTTTTCACTCTGGTTTTCTTACAACAAGCTTACATGTACATCTTTCATTCTCCATTCGTCCCACATGTCCTGCCCATCGCAGTTTACGAGGCTTAACTGTTCTTATTATATCTGGCTTCCTATAAATCTTTTTTAACCTGGTTGAGTGTAGACAAGGCCTTAAGGCCTCAACTCTGCCAGGCAAAATAAAGCTATTATTATTATTACTATTATTATTATTATTATTAGTGTTGTTATTATTATTTATTATTATTATTATTATTATTATTATTATTATTATTATTATTATTATTATTATTATTATTGTAAAGACCGTTTAGTTCACTGTTATCTAAGTCTTCTGCATCCACCTGTTTGTTCATCTCTCTTTGGTCCAACAATTTTCCTAAGAACTTTATTCTGAAATAATAATAATAATAATAATAATAATATTAATATTAATAATAATACAAATAATATTATTATTATTATTATTAAAAATAATATTTTTTTGGGACAGAAATTAGTGTAGATGGAAGTCATGATGTCGAAATTAATGAGATGATAAATAAGGGCAGATCTGCAATATCTAAATTAAATGGTGTTTTATGGGATCTGAATATAAGTTCTAAAACAAAAACAATAATTTGTAATACAATGATAAGGAGTACAATGACGCAAAATATGCACATATGTATGTAATAACTGATGTTCGGAGTATTGTTAGGTGATAGCGAGGAACAATTTCACCAAAATAAATCTATATATTAATACATGAAGAAAACACTTTGTGCCCCTTTTCAAACACATAGCGCACACGGAGGAGTGTGATGTTTGGTATAACTAAAGTTCATATGGAGAAGGAGAGCACAAAAATATCATTTCTATACAATATGTGTTACAAACAAATTAAATTAAACAAAATTAAATTAATTTTCTCTAAGGAATTTATGTGTATTACCCATTCATATGTGTACTCATTCATTTGTTTACATTCATATTGAAAGTGCATTGTTGTAGAAAAGAAAATTGTGCAGCAGCAATGTGAATTGACTTATTCTCGCGTATTAGCGATTTATAAAAAGTGAGTAAATGTTATTATCTAAATTTAAATATTAAACCCTGTCTAATCTTGGTTTCACTAATTTCATTACATATTTACTTTTTATATTTATATATTCGTACCTACTTCCATTATGCCTCGACACAGAACATAGACAGGTCGGACTGAGAGACATAATGATAGGCCAAATGCAAATTTAAGTAGTATACAAATGTCAAATGACGCGTTATTGTTTTTAAATATGGCTTAGCCAAGTTATACCACGTATTTCCTATCGTTCATATTTTTAAAACAAATCGAAAATTAATGCATGATGACATATTTGTGATAAAATAAAAAAAATATACATATTGAATTGTAGTCGAATTTTGACCGCTGGGCGACCAATAGTACTTAATCTGAAACACAAGACACACGATATCAGTGCATTGTGTTTCGATCTTCAAACTCATTTTACATTGAATTGGTACTTTTTCCGGACATGGATTCCTTATCTAAACTTTATCAAGTAAGTCCTCTCTACAACTCCCAGAAATCTGTAATACTTATTCTGAATCACTCTGTATAATAATTACACGGTATGTATAAGAAACCAAATATAATAACAGCTTAACTCTCGTGTATTGCGATTAGCAGGGCACATGACACGAATGGCGAATGAAAGAGGTGCATGGAAGCTTCTTGTAGGAAAACCAGAGGGAAAACTCCTAGTTGGTAGACCAAGAATGAGATGGGGGAATATCATTAACAATGATTTGTGGGAAGTAGATTATACAGGGGATGATTGGAAAATATTAGGTAAGAATACGGATGTATGGAGAGCTAATGTCCGCGCTCCTATGAACCTACGAATTCGATAGAGTTAGTTATATTTGTATCGACTCTTGAGCAATGAGTGTAAGGTAGATCTTTACGTTGAGAGTAACAAAATGGAGATGAATTAACGAACATTTTGATCTCAAGAGCAGTTCCTATTGGACCTGCTGATTGGTCATTTAGAAAGTTTGGATTCAATCAATTACTGCGGTTTACTCATGCGGATATTTAGACGTGGGGGGGAGGGAATTCGGCTTCCAAATGCTACGTCCAAAATGTATTTCACGCAGTTTGAAACTCTAGAACATTCCAAGCAATAATAGCTTTTGTTAGAACAATACGTTACACTCAGACAAACTTATGCCTTCATGCACGGGAAAATGTAATAATAATAATAATAATAATAATAATAATAATAATAATAGTAATAGTAATAATAATAATAATAATAATAATAATAATAATAATAATAATAATAATATTTTGTTTAGGATACCTGTGTACATAACAGAAACAATCATGATATAAAAAATAACAACAGTACAAATAATATAATAATAATAATAATAATAATAATAAAAATAACAGTGATGAGGATAATAATAATAATAATAATAATAATAATAATAATAATAATAATAATAACACTAATAATAACATTACTAACAAAATGCAAGAAGAAAGGTTACCCAGGAAAATATTAGAATGGTGTCCACCTGGAAGAAGAAGGAAAGGAAGACCTCGAAACTCGTGGATGCAAGAAATAAGAACTGGAATGAAAACAAGAGGACTGGAGGACATAGATTGGATGGATAGACAGAAGTGGAGGAGGAAAATAAAACTTTAGGTACAGAAATATGTGTAAACATTAAAAATCTGTATATAAATTAAATAAATTAACAATATAAAAATAATAACACTAATAATAATAATAATAATAATATAATAGTAATAATACATAGATAGATCATAGATTGATTAAAGTCTTTGACATCGTCCGATTCTCAATAACCAATTTTGTCGGTCCATCCAATCTCCTGGTTGTAGATGTTTTTCCTTCATGTATAAATATATTCCCTGATTCCAGGAGGTTTTAGGTCTTCCTCTGCCCCGTCTTCCCTTTGCAATACAATACTTTTATTACAATAGTAATAATAATAATATAATAATAATAAAAATAATAATAATACTTCTTTATTAGGAATATTCTCTACAGTATAGTAGTTTCCCTAAAACACATTGTAAATTTTACTCCTCCATACATCCCTATTCTCTGCATCACTCTCTGTTAATCCTCTCGACACCATACACCTATGCACTCCTTGAACCCACTGTTATTTTGGTCTCCTCTTTCTACTGTTGCCCTCCACTTCAAATTTAATATCATCTTAGTTATCCAGTCATTTGACATCCTCTTTACGTGACCAAAGCATTTCAATCTTCTTTCTTCCATAACTTCTAGAACATACATTATTTCCTTGATTTCAGTGTTTATAATTTTGTCTCTTGCTGAATTTCTAGAAGCCCATTCGTGCCACATGTCCTGACCATAGAAGTCTGTTCCCATTTAATATGATTTTCCATAAAGATCAAGATATATTTTAAATCGAAGAGGGACGTGAAAACGTAATGTCGAAAAACCAAAGGGAAATCACTTACAGTCTTACTAATAAAAATCTCTTATACAGGCTTTCATCAGTTGTTTAGTTGTACAATGTATAAGCCTTATATAGATCATGTATAATTTCCTTATTAATAAACGTTGTACAGGAGCCATATAACAATACAGCCGTCAAGCACAATACGTCACATATTCGTCATCATTATGACGTCAGAACATATTACGCGCAGTTTGTAACAGAAAGAAAACATCATCAACCAGTGATTAATTGTGTATGGAATGAGTATGGATAAGAATAAATAGAGATTCCCTAATTGGGGAGGTACGATAAAAATAAGTGTTTTTAATTTATTTTCATTTTTCTATAGACTATGTCAAATATATCATGGAATTAGTTACACAGATAATGTGCTGCCATCTAACGTCAAGAACGTCGAACAATTCTTGGAAACTAATAAAAGTTTTTCCCATTACTAATGAATTATATGCAGTGTTTTAAGATGCGTTGGAAAACGTTCAAAATAGTAAGAAATGTTAGCAACAACAGAATAACGCTTTAAGCGAAAAAAAAATCTTCTGCAATTCGATCGGGAGTCGAACCTAGGATCTCGCAGACCGTATTCTGAAGCTCTAACCACAAGACTATCAAGCTAACATGCAATTATCTACAATAATAGCACCTTTATAATTAAATACATTTTTATATCGGTATGTATATTATGTGTTAATGATGCAAGAAAGTTTTGTTAAAATAATATTATGAAGCATTAAACTACATTCAGGTTAAAACTTGTCTCACAGCAATTATTGTTGAATATATTCTTTTGTGGATCCATGTTCAATTTTATAATATTATTAGGTGTAATCGAGAATGAGTACAACAAAAAGGCATTTTATGTTTTATTTTCCTACCCAGAGCTTTATTAGTATTATTCTGTTGTTGCTAACATTTCCTACTGTGCATCCATCGAACAGTCGTTAAAGTGTTGCATTTTGCGTTAAATTTAAGGAAACGTTCATCAATATCATAAGAAAACAATCAGTTGATCTTAAAGTCCGACATTTTGACTAGTTATATAATCCTTAAACAAGGCTGGAGGCGTGTGTAAAGATTCCCAAGTAAAGTTGTACACCTCTTATACACTGAATAGCTAATACGGTATTTATTAGTAACAATTTTCAACTGAGATGTATAGAAACCTTGTATAAAAGTTATATACGGATTATTAGTAAGAGGGTTAGTAAATATTCAACAATGAGGTGAAATAAAACAAATAAAAAACTTTGATTTGAGGGAATGATTGGGATGTATGGAGAGCTTATGTCCACACGGGTATGATAGTACCAGTAAGTTATTATTATTATTCAGTTGGTAAAGTTGTACAACTCTTGTATTCCGATTAAAACGTGTCTTTTGAACTGTGACTGACGCTTCAATAGTAAAAGTTGAAACGTTGATTGAACAATAGTTGTTACGGATTTACATTGTTCCTTTGAATGGCCACGTCATGATGAATATATGATCACTTTCAACGGTCACGGATTGTTGATTCGCACCGACATCACTACCGGGCGACCACAAAATACTGACACCATGTCAAACGACTGTTACAGGTACTAGTAACTACCTCTTCAGAGCTAAGTTCCAGTTGTAATGTAAACACACTGGCACTAGGTTCATGATCGCGCGGACATAAGCTCTCCATACATCCCTATCCTGAGAAAAACGTTTTCCAACCATCCACTGTATAATGACGTTTTCCTTCTGGTTTTCCTACAAGAAACTTCGATGCTCTCTTTCATTCCTCATTCATGTCAGATATCGTGCCTATCCCAATCTACGAGACTTAACTGTTCTTATTATATCTCGTTTCCTATAAATATCAAGGAGTTCACTATTGTATGATCTTGTCCATTCGCCTGTTCATCTTTGGTAAATAAAATGTCATAAGAACTTTATTCTCAAATACTCGTAATATTTTATCCTCCCTTAAAGTAAGAGACCATGTTTCAAATCCATATAATATATCTAGGAGAATAACAGATTTATATATTTTCAGTTTAACGTTTTTTGAGAGAAGTTGGGACGATAATTGTCCCTATAATACATAATAACATGCATTTCCAGAATTGAGCCAATGTTTAATTTATTTGTGCGTCTCATTCCAAATTATTGTTTCTAGATATTTGAATTGAGCCACTTCTTCAAAATTGTTCTCATTTTGTCATTAACTGACCATTTCAGATATATAATGTATTTCTATGTGTGAATATTTATTTAGTTTTATTGATGTTTACTTCAGCCACAATTTCTTAGTGTTACTCAATAGAGTGTGCGTGTTGGCTCTTAGTATCTCCTCGCTATTTGTGGTTGTTGTTCTTAGGTATTTGGATTCAGCCACTTGTTTAAAATTTCTTTCATTTGATATTAACAGTCCATTTCCTTTATATAATGTATCTGATTAGAAATATAAAATAAATAAAGTAATGTATTTTATAAGACACCTTGAAAATAAAAGCGTTAAGGAACAAAGATAAATTCCGTAAACCAGCAAATCAGAACTTTGATTGGATTTGCTGAGGAATTCGGTTAGTTTACGCAATTCCTGTGTGACGGATTTTGTTTAAAATGGAGTTGTATCAGCTTTAATGAATTGGAATTTATTCTGCCTGATATTGCACGCGGGGAGGGGAGGACATGAAATATAACAAGAGGGGAAATGTACAAACGGAAAGATCGCGAGAGCATTTATACTTCCTTCGGCGCATGCGCCTACACAGCTGTTATACTGCATTAATTGTTTGCTGTTGTGTATGTGTGTTTTTTTTACAATACGCTATTTCCCTTCATGAAACAATTCTGTTTCCTTCCTTCTGTCAAATTAACAGAGAGGTATTTCCTTGATTTTTACTCAACTGCACTGCCTAATTTATATTTCTCCATCGTGGTCTAACCTCTCACTTTACAGGCACATTTATATGGCTAACGCAAACCGTGTCTAAAAGTGAGGGGACTGTCTAAAGAAAAATTTTAAACTTTGAAACAAACGGATGATTTTTTGACCACGTAAGAACAGTTATATTATATGGATGCGAAACATGGACTCTTACTTTAAGGGAGGAAAGGAGATTACGAGTATTTGTGTGGTTATGCTCCTTACCTCTGGTCCCGAGGGTAGCGTGTTCAACCCCGGCCGGGGTCGATGGACTTTTTTTAGGATGCAAAAATCCAAGGAGCAAGTCCTCCGGGAGGAACTTTAAGCCGTGGGTCCCGAGTCTGAAGATTTTCAGGCTCGTTAAAGATCCTTAAGCCTGAATGAATGGGCCTCTAAGCAAAATTTACTGAATTTTCCCGTCCTAGTACTACTTTAGTTTCCTAGATATCAGTATGAGGCGGAACGCTGACCACGGACCACTCAAATGACATCTGTACGAAAACAAGTGTAATTAAATTAGTATGGTTCAAATTCTCTCCTGTAGGGGGAGAGCGCCTAAATATCTGTTAAGTGAAAACATGGGCTTACAAGAAAAAGAAGGAACATTTTTGGACCGAAGAGAGATGAATAGATAGATGAATGGAGAAGACTACATAACAGTGAACTACATGATCTTTGTAGGAAGCCAGATACAATGAGAACAGTTAAGTCACGTAGACTGCGATGGGCAGGAGATGTGGCACGTATGGGGAATGAAAGAGGTGCATGGAAGCTTCTAATAGGAAAACCAGAGGGAAATCGTCCAGGTGGTAGACCAAGAATTAGGTGGGAGATTTAAATTGTCCATGATTTGAGGGAAGTAGATTATACAGGGGATGATTTTAAAACATTACCTCAAGATAGGGATGTATGGAGAGCTTATGTCCGCGCGGTCATGAACCTACGGGATCGATAGAGCCAGTTAGTTAGTTCGTTTAGTTATAAAATATTCAATCAACAAACTAATGAGAAAACAAAACAAAAAAGAAAATAATAATTAATAGATAACAACTAAACTGGACAACGAAACAAATAAAAAAAACAAAAATGGATAATCCTAACATATACAGTAAACGACACAGTAAAACTGACCAAAACAATAAAAAAAGATAAGAATTTAAGAATAGCGTAAAGAACTAATGATAATCCAAACAACGTCATATCAAATAAAATAAAAGACAGCAGCATGTAGAGTATAACAACAAAGGAGTATATAAACATAAATGCATTAGTTTGGATTATTTAACTCATGCCCCAAATGGGAGTCAATGACCAGTCACATTTCAATGATTTTTTATTTACAACCAATCACAGTCGTGCTTCGCCTAAAATTTACCAACTAAAGTTTATCATAATAAAGAAAGCACCTCCTTTTTAACATTCTGAATAGGTCATATCATTATTTTGCAATGACTGACCCTCTAAGAAATACGGCTATCAGATTGTATATATATAGTGCATGAATGTCAGCAGAAAGCGCATGCGAAATATAATATAAAAACATTTGTAACAATTGATTATACCACAAAAAAAAACACTGTTTGCATTTCTTAAACGAATTATTTTGCAGAAAAATATAATTGACATATTTACATCATAGGACATCAAATTAATTAATACCTATAACGTTGGTTATACATCTCTCCACTAGGGTGTATTCCTACAATATTGCGATTATTTGGCAATAAATAATATTATGATCTAGCTGCAGTGATGAACAAAGGAAGGAAATGAAGCGTACCAATCGTTTCTCATTTGTTTTAAAACATCGCCGTTTACATTAAATATATAAATATTTTAAAATAACCATAGTTAAATAATGATTTGTGAGTAAACAGCTTAATTTTATTCGTTAAATAGTCCTAACAAATGCCACTCTTGATTTAAAAATTCTCTACATAAATTGGAAGTCACTCGTGGAATTACTTCTGAAAAATTTTATATAGGACGCAGAACTAAAAGTTTTAACATAAAATATAACGAGCATTTCACTGATTTCATAAAAAATGGAGGCAAGTTACGTATCACAAAACATGTTACAAACACAGGTCATCAGTTCTACACAACAGAAAACACCCTCTCAATGATGCACATAGAAAACGATAATAGGAAAGTAAACATGTTAGAAGAAATATAAACAATGAAGAAATAAAAAAAACTATAACCTGCTGAACGAGAATACGCCTATCAAATCAACCCATTATACAATATATTCGTTAAACACAACTAGTACCCAAAGAACATCTATTTAAATGGAACCGGTTCCGAAAGGCCTAGCTGAAAATTTTATACGAATATAAATTATTGAGGACGTCTGCCACAACAGGCACAAATTTTATTGTTTTAAATATAGTACATGGAATGCATCCCTGAATTAGTGGTCAGCTCAATTCATAGCCTCATCCGAGACAACACAAACATTTAAGACAAAAACAAACTACTCATTCAAAAATTGATGCCAAATAAAGGTGAATTCCATGGCAACTGTCGCAACAATCGTAATAAAGTAAATTACATTAATTTTTTCAGCCTTTAGATAGTAGATACCATCTTTTCTCTTCAAAACATATATCCATCCATCCATAGTAATTCTGCCCGAGGGCAGGTCTTTCACACATCATAGCATTGCCATGCTATGTCTGCAGCTTTACTAGGGAATTGTAGGTGTGGTAGCTTCCCGTTGCTTTCCACACCGGTGAAGGATGATGATGATGATGATAATAATGATATGGATGATAAGGATGATGATGATGATGATGGTGGCCATATGATTTCGGGGACCGTATGGGCCTTAACGTTTTCCTCACATTTGTCTTACAGGTGAGGAAAAACCCCGATAAAAACCTCACCTAGAAAAACTGCCCCGACCGGGGATCGAACCTGGGCCCGCTGCCTGACAAGTCAGCACGCTACCTCGAGACCACAGCGGTGGACAAAACATATATATATATATAAATCTCTTTAACAGAAAATATGCAGTTTCTACCCTATTTTTAATAATTGTACTTAAAATGTACTGTTTTATATCGGTAACTGACGTAACTGTAGAATGTCATGTTTTACAGAGTGAGAGTAAAATAATAATCTCTGTAAAGTTTTCAATTTTATTTCAACAAACAATTGTGAATGTAGTGTATATGTTGGAGGAGTAACAAAATACATGTCTTGAGTTTTATGTTCTAATAAACATTAGTCACGAATTATACAAAATAAAGGTAACTGACGTAACATCATGCTCGGTAAAAATTTTAATTAAAATAAATAACAATTCTTTGTTACGTATGGGTTTGTTTATATTTCTACAATATTTTGGGATGTAGACACTAGAAAATACTTTTAATAGTCTATGTACCACTTTGAGAAGGAACTTCAATTATTTCAAATTTTACGTGCAATTACTAATAGCGAATATGATAACGATCATGATGGATAGTTGGTATTCATGGACAATTTGGGTCTTGATGTTTCCTGACATTTGTTCTAGAAATAAGAGAAACACTCGAAACACTCGAAACATAAAGTCGCCAAGAAAACCTGTCCCGCCCGTAATTGAATCCAATCTACTGCAACTGCACTACCCGGATACCACAGAGATTTACCTGCCTAATTTCTAATTAATAGCAATGATAAAAATTAAAAAAATAATAATAAGTCTTTTTTATAAAGAATATTCTCTACAATACAGTAGTTTTCCTACTGCCTATTGAATATTTGACTCCTCCATACATCCCTATTCTCTGCAGCACTCTCTGTTAATCCTCTCGACACCATACTCCTATGCACTCCATGAACCCACTGTTCTTTTCGTCTCCCCATTCTTCTGTTGCCCTCCGTTTTAAAATTTAATATCACCTTATGTATCCTGTCATCTGACATCCTCTTTACGTGGCCAAACCATTTCAGTCTTCTTTCTTCAATAAATTGTAGAACATAATAATAATAATAATAATAATAATAATAATAATAATAATAATAATAATAATAATAATAATAATAATAATAATAATAATAATAATAATAATAATAATAATAATAATAATAATGAATAAGAAATAATAATAATAATAATAATAATAAACAATAATAATAATAACAACTACAATAATAACAAACAACAATAATAATAATAATAATAATAATAATAAACAACAATAATAATAAAAACAATAATAATAACAACAACAATATAATAACAACAACAATAATAATAACAACAACAATAATAATAATAACAACAATAATAATAACAACAATAATAATAATAACAACAACAATAATAATAACAACAATAATAATAACAACAACAATAATAACAACAATAACAACAACAACAATAATAATAATAATAACAATAATAATAAAAAATAATAATAATTTATTTGATCTGACTGAGTTAAGGCCATAAGGACTTCTCTTCCACTCAATCAGTGAAAAATGTTAAATTCAAAAAATCATAATGTACAGGGTGTTGCTGAAATACACCGACAATGGAGGTGAGGTAGTATATTGAGATATGTTGATCATTTTTAATAAGGTATCAATGTCCGGAAATGATGTGTTTTCACACTATGAGTAGTTAATTATATCTCAAGTTCAGTGTTAGTTCCAAGGATTTGAAGACTCGTTACTTGACAACACCTCACAGGTACGGAACCTATGATACGTGGCTTCGCAACGGAATGTGGCTGCAACATGACGGAGTTCCAGCTCACTTCGATGTCAATGTGATGAGACATTTGGATACCACGTGTCCAGGTCGAAGGGAACAGTCCTATGGTCTCCGAAATCACCTGATCTTAACCCTCTCGACTACGTTTTGTGGAGCGACATGAAACAGTCTGTTTATCAGACTTCAGTACAGTCATGTATGAATCTTATAGCCCGAATCCAAGCTGTTCAGAAACAATTCAAACGAGGCCAGACGTATTTGAACGTGTGCGCCAATCACTGCACCGCTGATGGACATTCTGCAATGAGATAGGAGGTGGATATTTTGAAAATTTGATGTGACTGTGGCAGTATTGTCAAGTACTAAGTCTTGAAATCCAACTAGCGGAACTCTTGAGAAGTTAGCTACTCATAGTGTGAAAATGTATAATTTCGGGACATGGTTGCCTTACTTAAAAATCAACATTCTCAATATTCCACCTCTCCTCCGTTGTCGGTGTTTTTTTTGCAACACCCTGTATAATAAATCATTATAAATGAATATTTACACAAGTTAAACTAAAATTATAATAAATTAAGTTAGTATTATAAGAGAAGCGAAAAATCAGAAACCATTAATTGATCCACTGAAATATAAATTTAAAAAATATATATACTGTTATTTGTATATTATACTTACCAATCTTGTCATGGACCGTCAGTTGACGTTCCCATACGCTAACCTGGTTGCTATGCAATCAAAAACGAGCAATACTGATAAAAAATAAACATATGAAAAAAGTTAAGACTTTCACCTGTTTTTCTCTCACTAGGAAGCACCCATGTCCTCAAGTAAGGATGTACAGTTATAGATTGTACTAGAACGAGGTGGAAGAATACAATTAGCCATGATTTAAGTAAGGTAAATTATACAGAGTTTTTCAGAATATGTATTGCAGACTTATAGGGGTTATAGAGGGGACTTAGTAGATAAAGTTTGATAAGGAACCCATGTCCGGAAACTTGTCATTTATATGTAGGTTTGGAGTTTCAAACGCAATGAGCTAATATCACGTGTCTTGTGTTTCAGAATAAGTATTACAGACTTCAAGGTGTTGTACTACAAGTGTGTTTCCACGTGGTGACCCTGTTGTTCGTTGCACAAATTGTACCTGCGACGCATGGTTTCATACACACGCCCTACAAGACGTGGTGTCTGCTCAATAATTTCTGCTGCCGCTAGAATTCGTGCAAGAAGATCTTCCTCCGACTCGACAACCCCTTGAAGAATGTAATACTTATTCTGAAACACAAGACACACGATATCAGCCCATTATGTTTCCATCTTCAAACTTATATTACATCGAAATGGGACGTTTCCGGACATGTGTTTGTTATCAAACGTTTATCGACTAAGTCCTCTCTACAACTCATAGAAGTATGTAATACTTATTCTGAAACATAAGACACACGATATCAGCCCATTGTGTTTCCATCTTCAAACTTATTTTACATCGAAATGGTACGTTTCTGGACATGGGTTTGTTATCAAATATTTATATACTAAGCTCCTCTACAACCCCTAGAAGTCAGTAATACTTATCCTGAAACAGCCTGTATAAAAATTATTGTGAAATTTTAAATTCAGGGTAGGAATTTATGGAGAGCCTATGTCCGAGAAGGCCGTGAACATCTGGGTTCGATAGTTGCAGTTAGATATTAAGCCTGTGTCAGTGATCCAAGCAGGTTACCAGGAAGGTAACATGTAAAGAAAAAAGGAACAATATTTAAGAACGTGGTGGCGAGATCATAGTAAAGCAGGCAACCTGCCATTTTCCTTCCACGAATAATAGAAGAGGTTCAGTAGTTCAGAATATCCAGACTGTTCTAGTGTATTGATTTCACTTCGTAAACTCCACACATGTCCGGACGCTACGTTCCCTCCTTCTTAATTTTAATCTACACCCATTGCTGTCTCGTGATTTAAAATTTTACCGGGGCTCAAATATCCTAACGTATTTCGCATTGCGCATGCGTTAGCATTAAACGTTGTATTGTATAATCTAAAAAAGTGTCTTCAATCTTCATTTTCTTCCTTATAACTGAGTTCCTAATGTTTTCTCTTCTTGAAATTCTTGCTGTCCATCGTATAAAATCCATTTCCGTTGCCAAAATATACGTATTTGTTTTTGTTGTTAATGGCCAAAGTTCTGTTCTATTATTCTACCAGTTATATTATATGGGTGCGAAACATGGACTCTTACTTTAAGGGAGGAAAGGAGATTACGAGTATTTGAGAATAAAGTTCTTAGGAAAATTTTTGGACCAAAGAGAGATGAACAGACAAGTGAATGGAGAAGACTACATAACAATGAACTACATGGTCTTTATAGGAAGCCAGATATAATAAGAACAATTAAGTCTCATAGACTGCGATGGGCAGGACATGTTTCACGTATGGGGAATGAAAGACGTGCATGGAAACTTCTTGTAGGAAAGCCAGAAGGAAAACGCCCAGTTCGTAGACCAAGAATGAGGTGGGAGAACAACATTAACTATGATTTGAGGGAAGTAGAATATACAGGGAATGATTGGAAAGTATTGGCTCAGGATAGGGATGTATGGAGAGCTTATGTCCGCGCGGCCATGAACCTACGGGTTCGATAGTGCCAGTGAGTAAGTAAGTAAGTATTGTAGTTGTAAGCTTGTATCGTACTTGTACTGTAACAGTGCTTGTATGAAAGAGGCCTTTCTCATTCAGAACACGTCCCACATATCCAAGTGGATGTTCTGCTGTCGATAGTCTAGAAAGACCCCAGGAAGCAAGCAACTTTGGAACGTGGCCCGGCTTTCCTTCTAGTGTTTCTGACAGCTCAAACAATGCACTAACACTACACTCAAATCTGGCAAAATTTATTTAATTGAACATTTACCGCTAGAAAATACCCCTACAGATTAGAAATATTGAAAATTAATGTTAGATTTAAAATATAATTATCATAAGTAATGCCACGAGTGATTTCCAAATTATCGATAAATTCACGACTCACTTCGTGATTGAGCTCTTTACCAAAAAATAATTATTTGAATATAGTTACCGGTGTTTTAAAATATTTATATAGTTAATGTAAACGGCGATGTTTGAAAATAAATTTAAAATGTGAGGTTATGTATATTCACTGCAACGCGATCATATTATTTACTGCCAAATAGGATTGCAATATTGTAAGAATGCACTCTAGTGGAGAAATAATGAAACACATCAAACTATTATAATCAACATTATAGGTTAATCATTTATATTTTGAATAAAAAAACTCAGTAAAATAGCTGAATCTATTCATTATTTGCTATGTTCAATGAATTTGTTGGAGAAAAATAATAGTCTAACCTGTTCAGAATATTAAAAAGGAGGAGCGTTCTTTATCACAAAAGCGGAGCTGATAAAGAGAAATCGATAAAGAGCGAGATGAAGCACGACTGTCATTGGTGGAAAACAAAATTAATTGAAACGTGATTGGTCATTGACTACCATTTGCGACATGAGTTAAATAGTCATAAATAATGTCACAAGTGATTTTTAATTTATCTAGAGGATTTGGAAACCAAGAGTGGCATTTGTTAGGACAATTTAACGAATAAAATTAGCTCTTTACTCAAAAACCATTATTTAAATATAGTTATTTTAAAATATTTGTATTTTTAATGGATACCTCCTGGAAAAGGGAAACGTGGTAGACCAAAGCCAACGTGGGTAAATGGAATTCAAGACAACATGAAGAAAATCAATGACAGAAGCAGACACGCAAGACCGGGAAGTGTGGAAGAAAAAAATTGTATATTTTGGTTGAGGATACCTGTGTAAATAACAGAAAAAATCCTGAAATAAAAAAAATAAAAATTTTAATGCAAACTGCGATGTTTGAAAACAAATGAGAAATGTTTGGTTATGTTTTACTTGTTCATCCACTGCAACTTGATCATATTATTTGTCAAATAGGACCGCAATACTGTAAGAATGCAACCTAGTGGATAGAAAATGAAACACATCAAACTGTATATTATAACCAACATTATAGGTTATTAATTAATTTTTTTATTAAACAACTCAGTAAAAAATCATTATTTAAAAACACAATTATCAAATGTATAGTTTGAAGGAATCTGTTCATTATTAGTCATATTCAATGTATTTGCAAAATAATGCTCTGACTTGTTCGGAATATTAAAAGCAGGGGCTTTCTTTATTTTGGTAAACAGAATTCGATAAATAACGAGGTGAAATGTGACTGCCATTGATTGTAAAACAAAATTAATTGAAACGTGATTGGTCATTGACTCCCATTTGGGGCGTGAGTTAAATAGTCATCTATATTATAGATTTAAGGTCAGCAGAGCCTGATCCTATATCTCAAGATGTTCTTTCCCCAGCTCTGTTTAGGTTTTCCTCCATTTCTGCGTCCTTTTGATTGACACTGGAATAATTTGCTTGGGAAACTATTTGAAAGTATTCTGTATGGCTGATTCAACAATTTGCTTTATGAACTCAAACACCTAGGAACAATAATTTCAAACAGGAATGAGATGCACAAATAAATTAAACATATGCTGAATTCTGGAAATGTATGTTATTATATATTACAGGGACTCTTGACGTCCCAACTTCTCTCAAAATACGTTAAACTGAAAATATATAAAACTGTTATTCTACCAGTTATATTATATGGATGTGAAGCATGGACTCTTACTTTAAGGAAGGAGAAAATATTACGAGTATTTGAGAATATAGTTCTTAGGAAAATTTTTGGACCAAAGATGAACAGGCGAATTGAGAAGACTATAATATAGTGAGATACATGATCTTTATAGGAAACCAAATATAATAAGAACAGTTAAGTCTCGGAGACTGCGATTTGCAGGACATGTGACACGAATGGAGAATGAAAGAGGGCATGAAAGCTTCTTGTAGGAAAACCGGAGGGAAAACACCCAGTTGTAGATAACAATGAGGTGGGAGAATAACATTAACCATGATTTGAGGGAAGTAGATTATACAGAGGATGACTGGAAAACAACAGGTGAGGGATATATGGACATATATCATGATGTTACCATGAGGCCAGCAGTCTGCATAACAGCCTTAAAAAATTAATGAACTCTTACCAGTTGTTTAGAATAAAGCTGCACATGGACTTCAAGTCTGTTTGTAACAAACTCCCAGTGAATCGCACCTTCAGACACACAACATTACATTAAAAATCAACATTACTTAGGATTTTTATTGTTTTAAAATTGAGTTTTCGATATTAAATTTATGATAAATAAACTAATTGAAGAATATAAAAAATGGGGACTGAATATAAATTTACAGAAAACAGAATATATGTGTTTGGGAAAGGATGTGGATGACCTCATACTTGAAACAGGGAAAATACAAAAATGTGAATTTTTTTAAATATCTTGGGTCAATAATTAACAAGTTTAGGTACCTGTGAGAGAGATGTACAGACTAAAATTGCAATGGCAAAAAATGCAACTAAGACATTACATGGAGTAATTTGGAACAAAAATATTACAAAGGAAATAAAAATGAAAATTTATAAGAGCATAATACAGAATATTTTGTCATATGGAAGTGAAACTTGGTCTTTGACGGGATTACAAAAGAATAAAATTGAAACAGTTGAATTTGATTATTTTAGAAGAAGCCTCCAAAAAACAAGACAGCATAAAATAAGAAATGAATTTCTTTGTAGAGAAATGAATGTCACCACATCTGTTGTTAAGAGGATTGAAAATCAAACGCTTAAATGGTATGGCCATGTACAAAGAATGGAAAATGAAAGATGGCCAAAAAATATATACCAATGGTCACCCCCTGGAAGAAATAAACGTGGCACACCTAGATGGAAATGGAAAACCTACGTCAGAACCATAATGGATGATAGGAATTTGGAAGAGGGAGATTGGAATGTTAGAAATAAATGGAAACTGAAGACGGCAAACCTATAAGTGGGGGAAAGCCGAAGAAGAAGAAGAAAAGAAGAAGAAGAAGAAGGAAATGGTGGTTTAACTACATAATTTCTTAAAAGATTGGAAAGGAAACTATTTGAAAAGTAGACAAAAACAAATTATTTTGAATGTTTTCAAATAGTTTAGTGAACTAAGGTATAAAGAACGAACTACCCCTAAACAAACCTAACCTAACGTAACTTAAGTTAACTAACCTAGCATGTTATCGCTGTGAATCCCCGGTGCACACATTGAACTGTATCTATCATTCACAAACCTTATGTTCTTTTCTTGAATCCATGCATTGCCGATACTAAAATGTGTTTAATTAAATTAAAGTAAAAGCACATTGAACTGTATCTATCATTCACAAACCTTATGTTCTTTTCTGGAATTCATGCATTGCCGATACTAAAATGTTTCATTAAATTAAAGTAGAAACGCGACTAATATATTTAGGACACGTTTACTACAAGGGAACTATCAATGTTTGCATGCCGAAAATTACCTTGAAATTTCTCTCAGGGGGAAAAAAAAACTGGCGTTTTTAGCAAGACACATGCAAAAATCGAAGCCAGAATCCGGCAATGACAACCCTCCTGTACTTAGGAGATTTCCATCCCTGCATGAGTTAAGAGCGGAGTGAAGTAAGGCAGCACACTGCGCGGATGATAAAGGTTATCCAGTCTGCCAGTACAAAAGTTGTAATACTTCCCTGTAGTTTAAATGAGAGATTTGGCGCTGGATTTTTGTGTCTTAGTACATCACAACGCTTCTCTGGAATACATTTCAAGGTAGGTTTCGGCATGTAATGGTTGGCAGCTCCCTTGCGATGTATATGGGATGGAAAATGTAACATGCCGTTGTCAGTAGATACCAAGGCCTCTCTGGTATATTCAGTTTACTTCCCTAAAAACATAATGATAATTAGGCCATTATTAGTATGGGAGTAAACTAACATATTATTATTATTATTATTATTATTATTATTATTATTATTATTATTATTATTATTAAATGCTTTAACATTTTTTTCCCTACAGACTACTGTAAAATATAAGTTGGATTCGGAGCTTTATATGCATGTAGCAAGTTGCACAGCAAGATTTGCAGGGTTGGTATTACTGGATGGAGAGCATCGGAAACCGATTAATAATTAGAAAGGGACGGAGAGGTACCTGTGCCCATGCCTTATGCATGGAGGGAGCTGGTGTTAAATTCTAGCTCTCAGCACCTCTTCTGCTACTCTATGATATAATGAAATACCGCCGGTTCTACAGCTCTGGCTTAATTACAGCCTCTTAGGACGATAAATCCTACACGTCACCAACTGCCTTCCCGACCACCTGAATTCTGTATCATCTCTTTAAAAAACAATAATTGTCACACACACTCTATTAATAATGACAGAAAAACATCACTTAGATTTTATACAATTAACTAACTACAGTGTGTAACAGGACCTCACCGACTAAATGATAGGGATCATAGGCCATGCGGGGAGGATCACTTTTTTTTGTGAAGAAACATATAGTCCCAAATACGTCGTTTATGAGTTATGCGCAGCTGAAGGTGTTCACCCGTAAGGGTCTGAATTGAACACAAACAATTGTACACATACCATTTTATTAAAAAAGGCATGTTTTTACAATAAGTGTCCAAACAGTCGACCCTGTGCCTCATTGCATGTTTGATATCGTCGCAGCAAAGATCGGCCAACACGTCTGAGCATGACAGGATTCTGTTTGATGTCATCAAATGCAGCATTTAGTCCGTGAATCAGTTCAGCTCTGTTGGCCACTGGAGTTACAAAGACCATACTCTTGACATGTACCCAAAGAAAAAATCAAGGGACGTTAAATCAGGCGAGCGCGCTGGTCACGCAACAGGCCTCATCGTACAATCCACAGGTCCCCTATAATCGGCGGTCAGTTGCGCTCGTGCGTCGACACTGAAGTGTGCTGGGGCTCCATCATGCTGGAACCAGAGATTGCGGCGCACAGCAAGCGGTACATTGTTTAGTAGGTCAGGAAGGGTGGTCTGCAGGAACTGTAGATAAGCTGCCCCAGTTAACCTTACCTGGCAGAATTAAAGGTCCCAGCAGATGAGTACCAACAATTCCAGCCAAAATATTGACGGAAGACCTCTGCTGGTGATTGCGAACAGCAATTGCATGTGAGTTTAGTGTAATCCCAGATGTAACTATTCCTACTATTGTAGTATCCATCACGCATAAAATAGGCTTCATCTGAGAATAACAACTATGTAGGAAAGGCAGCACCGTAAACAGTCTGTACAAAGTTAATATGAAATACAAAATCTTGTGATCCTATTGCCTGCAACTTCTGAAGGTGGTATTAGTGTAGGTTGTACTGCCTCATAGCACGAGGCACTGCAAGTGTGCTGGTTGAAGGTTCGACGTAACTACCTCAAAATCTGGTGTCCTCACATCACGCCTCCCGCCGCCAATGGGCAGCGGACGAAGATTCCCCGTTTTTCCAAGGCGTCGATACATTGCAGCAAGAATAATTTGGCTTGGATGTCTCCTATTGGGATACCGCTGCTCGTTCATGCAACGAACCTCTCTCTCTCGCCTCACTGTAACACATAATCATGTCTCATGAGTTCATGAGTTCAGACAACTCGTAGACGTCCGTCGCCGTGGCGTAGTCGGTAGAGTCCCTACCTTCCACTCCGGCGACGCGGGTTCGATTCCTGGCGGGGTAGGCGATTTTTAATCTCCATCTTGGGTCTGGGTATGTGTGTCCTGTCCTTGTGTCTATGTGGGAATAAAATAAAATTAACAAAACAGGTAAAACAAGAAGGAAAGGCAGTATAAATGGAAAAAAAAAACTTAGTCGAATGAGATGATTACAATATGAGGTCACAGGAAATAAACAAACGTCCTACCGAGTGTCAGACGTATTCAACGAATACCAGTCCTAACTGAGGTCCTTCGATAATAAAAAGTAAAGATAATCATTTTATCATGTCCGTCGCCGTGGCGTAGTCGGTAGAGTTCCTACCTTCCACTCCGGCGACCCGGGTTCAATTCCCGGCGGGGTAGAGGATTTTAAATCTCCACCTTGGATCTGGATGTGTGTCCTGGCTTGGTGTTTGTATGTATGAATAAGATAAAAAGGTTAACAAAGGTAAAACAAAAAGGAAGAACAGTGTGAACGAAAGAAAACGACAAAGAAAGAAATAAAAAAACAGCATGTTGATTAAATTCTCAAAACAACAACAAACCAAACCTACAGGCACGTATTGTCACGACAGAGTGAGGGCTCATGACACACATAACAACGAACGGGTAGATTCCAGTGCGTGGAGCGTGCACCTTGATACATGCACATAACTCATGAACTGCATGCTTGCGACTATATTTTCCTTCACAAAAAATGATCCTCTCTGCATGGCCTACCATCCCTACCATTTTGTCGCTGAGGCCCTGTTACACCTTGTTTACCTTATCCGCTCTAAGAGTGATCCTAACATAAACAACAGCCTTCCGCCTTTCGCCCCACAATTACTGTCACATTGACAGGGAACACGTGTGAAGTATATAAGACAAGTAATCGTTGAATGGGGTAGATTACAAGAAAGCTGGTGAGATTTTTCACTGAGTTTGTAAAATGCATTTAAAATAACTGTTTTTTGACCACTAGTCAAAGATTTGCCAGACTTGTGTTTTAAAAATTTAAATGGCGATACAGCAACAGACGACTTGACACTTCCAGCCATTTTGTTGCATCAGAATCGACTGAACCATGACTCAAAGCATCATCCATATGCAATAAACTACTTTAAGTTGTAATTCCTGATTAGGTATATTTTAGAATATTTTATATGTTTTGAATATTATTAGTTTTATTCACGAAGTATAACAATATATTCAGAGGAGATGTTTTTAATTGAATAAAGAGAACTACTTTTTCGCGAACGTATTGCTTCTACATCTTCAGTCGGTGTCCATAACGAATGAAAAGCGAGCAGGTCACATGGTTTTGTTTTGAAGAGGATCATTTTAACAGCGAATAGCCTTTAATTCACTGGCTCTGTCGAACCCATATGTTCATGGATGCGCGGACATGAGCTCTCTATACATCCCTATCCTGACCAAATATTTTACAATCACTCCCTGTATAATCTACTACTCTCAGATCATGGTTATGGTTATTCTCCCACCTCATTTTTAGTATACCTAATGTGCGTTTTCCCCCTGGTTTTCCTACAAGAAGCTTCCCAGCCCTCTTTCATTCGTGCCACATGTCCTGCTCACCGTAGTCTACCAGACCTAATTGTTCTTCGTATATCTGGTTTCCTATAAAGATCACATAGGTCAGTGTTTTGAAGTCTTCTCCATTCACCTGTCTGTTCATCTCTCTTTGGTCCATAAATTTAACTAAGAACTTTATTATCAAACACTCGTAATCTTTTCTCCTCCCTTAAAGGAAGAGTCCATGTTTCATATCCATATAATATAACTGAGAGAATAACAGTTTTATATATTTTCAGTTTAACGTTTTTTGAGAGAAGTTAGGAAAATAGACGGAAAACGCCCAGTTGGTAGACCAAGAATGAGGTGGGAGAATAATATTAACCATAATCTGAGGGAGGTATATTATACAGGTGATTATTGAAAAACATTAGCTCAGGATAGGAATGTATGGAGAGCTTATGTCCGCGCGGATATGAACTTACGGGTTCGATAGTGCCACTGAGTTAGTACGGTGGCGTAGAAAACCCTTTTTCTCTGCAGTCCGACTCTTTAAATAAGTTTACATTACGAATTGATTTTCTCCAATTTAAGGTTTAACAAAAGAGAGATACAGGATGGAGAATAAGTCAGTTAACCACTGCACATGGTTGGAAAGAAAAAAAATCGGACTGGTTGAAACTGGGGTGTGAATACGGGATCTTCAGAATATAATCTCAAACACTCTACTGCTTGAGGTAATTTGCTAACTTTGAACAATTTCAGAAGTTGTTTTATGTATTGACGTTTTAAGCTACAGAAAATAATATATTTGCATTCTCGGTTTACAGACTTCAGGGGAAAACATTATTTGATAAGATACACAATACAGAAATAAGAGGCAAATGTCAAATTCAAGACATAACATTTATCATAGACAGACGAAAATATTGGAAACTTCATATAGAAATAGACTTGCAAAAAGAGCTTAAGAAATTAGAAAAATGGACTGGAGAAGAGCAAGAGGAAGACCAGCCAGAGATGGATAGACAGTGAATGCACATCCAGTACGTCTTCCTCCAAGGAGTGATTTGTGAAATAAACAGGATGAAAATCCTACAAATAAAGAATAATAAGAAGGTTAACTGACTTATGCTGTTCTCTGTAGAGAAACGTCGGGTAATTTGGACCCCTGTTTTGAATTTGTTGCTCTTCTTCTTTAATTAAAGGATTTTAATTTTGTTTAATTACAGTGATTATCATTATTGTTGTAACTATGAAATAGCATTGTTATTTTATTCAAATATGGAAACATCTTCATAATTTATAATTAAACTTTTTTACATTACGAGAAAGGTCCACTTTAACTTCCATATTCGGATAAAGTGGACCCCGGAGTCTATTTTTAAGTTTATTTACTGTATTAATTTATATAGACAGGCACAGATTAATCTGAAAATATTTATGATTGATCATAAAAACCGTTGATATTTATTTAATGTTTTGAAATTTTATTGTTGATTATATCATTCACACGTCATTCGATTGCAGAAAGCGACGGTCTTTGGGTTTAGTAAAATTACAAGGATATTATATACAATTAATTAATTGAATGGTTTTTACAGATAGCATCATTGATAAAATATACGTATTCGTGTAATGTGGACCCAGGTCCTCGTGGGAGGTCCACATTAACCGAATTTCTTTGTTATGTTTAATTATTTTATACAGCCATCATGTCGCATAATATCAAACCAAACCCCGTCAGTATATTAAAATAGCATCTACATAATATAATATATTTAGGAGTTCTTTTAACATTTGTAATATTCAATAGCAGAAATTAAGAATTGATTCTTAGCTTGAAAAACTTTGAAAGTGGTCATTTTCATAAATATCACAATTAAACCCTTCTTCACACAAAGAATAAAAGAAACTGGCCTTAAACCCGTCAATGTTGATGAGGGGAAGAAGTTAAAATGTGTTTTGTTCGAGGGCAGCACCAATTAAAGAAGATATTAACAGGGTCCACTCAAACGGAAGGGTCTACTTACACGAACTTTTCTCTATATCCATAAATTTAACTTGCCGATAAATTCCCTTAGTTTCCGAAATTCCTGCTACTTTGGAACTTTTTTGTTGATAATTTTTGTGCTGGGCATTTGGTATTTTCCTAATTAGAAAATGGATAAAGTTGTGTTGAAACAAAAGAAGTGGGCCATTAGTATTGTTGAAGTGAACCATTTTTAAGACGTATAAAAAGAAGTGCAGGGAGTGTTAAACCCCCTGAGAGGGGATGGAGCGACTTCCCTTAAGACAAACATTACTTAGAACTGTGTGAAGATCCCTCTCCGGGGAAAATCTCCTCTCACATTAATGAATTACCCTTAAGTGCAGGATCCATCAGTGACAACTGACACTCGTGTCCAGGAATATCATAGCCTCTGATATATCTGCGACCAACTTAGTTGACACAAGAATTCTTCATCCTACTTGACTTTATCCTTAGAGAAACTTTTCCACTCCTAAGCCAGTTGTCTACAGAGTGTAACTAAATTCCCATTACAGACTTTTGAGGACATTTAGTGGGAACCTAGATGTTATATTTAACATAGGAACTAATTTGAAAATACAGTAGGAAGTAACATTATGAGGTTTTACTCAATAAAAAGTTTAGTCTGTTTAATTCTTATCACATATCTTTGTTTCTATTAGACATGTTTCAAGGCATGTTAGCCTCGTCGGCCCTGGATCTCGACTTTTGCTCCATCTTCTTGTGGTCCAAACAACTTGAGGGATCAGAAGTCGAGATCCAAGTCCGAGAACTTAGGAAAAATCAGTCTGCAACTACTGAAGATGTGGCTAACAAACCTTGAAACATATGTCTAACCGAAACAACGATATGAGGTAAGAATTAAACAGACCAAACTTCTTATTATTATAAAAACTCATGTTCGAAAACGCACTGTTTTCCCGCTACACGCAAAATATCACAACTCACGTTGATCTCTCTGTAGCCTGCAGTTTGTCGTCTGAGTCCACAAGAAGGGCTCGATGTGACGACCACCTACGTCAACACAGATACGGTACCTCCGTACCATGTTCTGGTACACACCATCACCAATCTTTGGTCCTGCGACATCCGCCGCAGTCAGTAGATCTTCCTCGGATGCCACAGAGGTCTCGTAAATCATGCATTTCATGTAACCCCACAGATAGTAGTCTAGCGGGGTCAAATCGGAAGAACATGCAGGTGTTTAGCGCCGAAAATGTGGAAGAGTTGTACATGTGTTGTAGTATTTTGCGTGTAGAGGAAAAACGGTACGTTTCCGGACACGAGTTCCTATGCTAAACGTAATCTTGATTCCCACTACACGTCCTCAAAGTCTGTAATGGAAATTTAGTTACATCCTGCATATTAACTAACGTGATTATTATTATTATTATTATTATTAATATTATTATTATCATTATTACTATTATTATTATTATCATCATTATCATTATTTTTATCGTTATAATTATTGTTATTTTTATCATTATTATTTATTATTTTCATTATTATTATTATTATTATTATTATTATTATTATTATTTTATTGCGGATGAGCCCATGTAGGACTACGCAAAGTACTTCGAGGCATTTCCTTTGAACCCAAATTTCTTTCATTCCTTTGCTATGAGCATGTTTTGTATCATCTGTCCAAGTTGTTCCATTTTTTTTCTTCGGTTTGTCCTCTTGGTCAACTTGCCACTTATTCACCTTAATTCTAAATATATCTCTATTTGGGATATTTTCTTTAGTAATTCCTGCCAATTTTAAGTCCTTTTTGACTTCATCAATCCACTTCATAGTATCCACTGGAGCTTTACTTCTGTTTTCGTAGAATTCCATTATCTGTTTTGTAAGCCTATTTGAGTTCATTCGTTTAATATGGCCATAAAATTTTAACCTTCATTTTCTAATATCACTCTGAATGTCTGTATATATTTTTATTTCCTTTTTACTTCTGAGTCTAAATGCTTCACCTGTGACTTGGGGACCTAAAACGTTTCTTATAATTTTGCATTCTTTTTTCACTATATTTTCGATATCTTTTTATTATTATTATTATTATTATTATTATTATTATTATTATTATTATTATTATTATTATTATATAAGAACAGAATACATAAAAGTAGAGCAATAACTGGAATGATGAATGGAGTCTTATGGAACAGACATATAACCAGTAAAAATAAGTTACAAATATATAATTCGATACTGAGAAGTACTGTCACATATGGATCTGAAGTTTGGAAATTCAACAAAAACTTATGTCGATGGAAATGGATTTCTTGAGGAGAGCAATAAGATGTTCAAAATTAGAAAAAAATATGAAATACTGTCATACGAGAAAAAATGAATATTAGATATTCAATAGTACATGATATAAGATACAAGCAATTAAATTGGTATAGGCACGTACGACGAATACAAGAGAGAAGGTTACCGAGAAAAACAATGGAATGGTGTCCACCTGGAAGAAGAATGAAAGGAAGACCTCGAAACTCATGGATGCAAGAAATAAGAACTGGAATGAGAACAAGAGGACTGGAAGACATGTTGGTGATTAGAGACGAGTGGAGAAGGAAGATGTGTAAACATTAAAAATCTGTATATAAATAAAATTATTATTGTTATTATTATTATTATTATTATTAGTAGTAGTAGTAGTAGTAGTAGTAGTAGTAGTAGTAGTAGTAGTATTGTTATATTTTATTTGATAGTAATACATGGTGAATGCCACAAATGCTGATGTGAACAAGAGAAATATAATTGAACTAGGGTAGGATATGAATACAGCGGACAGAACAGGAAATCAGGAATGAAGAGGTGCTTGTAGTTAACCACATGTAAGTGGAGCACTAACACAGGTGTTTGCGCGCAGCGACAAGAGCTCTCATTGCCCGCATTCATCATGTCTTTTGTCACATTCATCCACCCATTATTATCCACCTTCAAAATATACCATTCCTTCATTACATCAAAACCAATCGGACGGCTTTATGCATAAACCGCCTATGCGCCATTATGTAAGTTTAGAGAAAAATATGTTTAATGTTTTTTTATATATTTTAAGCTCTAACAAGAGCTATTTAATTATTTCTGACTTGATAACCATTTATATGAAATTATACTCAGTTATGCATTAACAATTTAAGAGCGGGAACATTTGGCGCTTAGCTGCATGATTAAAAATTATATTAACATTTATGAAGATGTGGTTTCATAAATAGTCCGTCGCCGTGGCGTAGTCGGTAGAGTCCCTACCTTCCACTCCGGCTACCCGCCGGGGTAGGGGATTTTAAATCTCCACCTTGGATCTGGGTGTGTGTCCTGTCTTGTGTTTGTATGTGTGAATAAGATAAAAAAAAAGGTTAACAAAGTCAAACATAAAAAGGAAGAACAGTGTAAACGAAAGAAAACGACAAAGAAAAAGAAAATTCCGTTTGTTGCAAAAGATAGAATCCCTGATAGGACTGATGGTGTTTACATTTTCTTTAATAATAAGGCTATATTTAAAGATTTGGCGCTAAAAGTGTGCGTACACTTACTTCATGAACCAGTGCAACAGATGGCATCAAAACATATTTTAATGGCGCTTAGCCGGTTGTTACATAACTTCATTCAGTTCTAAAACAAAAATAAACATTTTTAATACAATAATAATGAGTACAATGACAGAAACATGGGGATTAAAATGTAGAATAGTAAGTAAATTAAATTCTGCAGAAATTGATTTTTGGAGGCGTTCAGCTGGAGTTTCTAGAAGGGATAAAATGAAAAAAACAGTGCAATTAAACAAAATATGAATGCTCAAAATTCAATTGCGGATTTCATAGAAGACAAAATAAATTATTGTTTTTTTTAAGAGAAGACTACATAACAGTGTGCTACATGATATTTATAGGAAACCAGATATAATAACAACAGTTACGTCTCGTAGATAATGATGGGCAGGACATGTGGCACGAAAGGGGAATGAATCAGGGGCATGGAGGGTCCTTGTAGGTAAAACACAGGAAAACTGTTTAGTATATAGACATAGAATGAGGTGGGAGAATAACATCAACATTAACCATGATTTGAGGGAAGTACAATATAAGAGAGGTCGAGGGTCGAGTCACTGTGGGGCCTAACTAACTAACTCACTACCACTATCGAACCCGTAGGTTCATGGCTTCGTGGACATAAGGTATCCACACATCCCTATCCTGAGCTAATGTTTCAATCATTCCCAGTATAATCTACTTCCCTGAAATCATAGTTAGGTCAGGATTTTTATACTGACCCAAACCTTCTCGTGCCATAAAAGCCCTGAGGTAGACTCAGCCTCTAATGGAAATGAGTTCCTGATACTTGTTCTGGGGATAAAGACGGCCGTCACGCAGGGCTGAATATCCTGCTGACATCAAGTGTCGATTGGTCTAAAAAAGTGGGCGTTTTAATCTCCTACTATCTCAAGGGTCTCCTATGGCATTTAGTGTGATCACTTTACATCTACAATGATTGGAAAACTTTATCTCAGGATAGGTATGTATGGAGAACTTATGTTTGTGCAGCCATGAACCTACATGTTGGATGATGAGTGTTAGTTAGTTAGGAGCGCCAGGCTGAGAAATAATATTTGAAATCAAGGGGAATTAAATGTATTACCGTATACTGTCTGGAATTCATCATCATCATCCGTCACGAATTAGGCCTTTGTAGACCTGTTTTGGCCCCATCTAGCTGCATTTTAGGAGATCTTCCTGGTAAATGATGTCCTTTGGGTTTATATTGTATCATCATTTTTTATGATTCTTGAATTATCCATTCTTTTTACATGGTCTAGCCAGTTTAATTTATATCTGTTGAGGTTTTCTTCTATTGATACTACTACTAATTTTTTCTAAAATTTCATCATTCTTTTTTGATCTAAAAGAGTGTAACCTGCTGTACTTCTGAGAAATTTCATTTCCGTTGCTTTGATTCTGCTCCTGTCTCTTTTTCTTAATGTCAAAATCTCACTTCCGTATAAAAGGGAGGGTAATGCTAAAGTATTATATATTTTTATTCTTGTGGATTATTGTACTAATTTAGCTTTTAATGTATTATTTATTATTCCTAAGATTTGTGTAAATTTGCTGATTTTCTTGTTCACATATTTTTCATTTTGATAAGGTATTTCACAACCTCCGTAAATCAGACCACATAACTCCAGTATTTGAAATGTTGTCTTGGCTCCGATTGGAAGACAGACGAAAGATACATTGCCTCTGCTTCTTATACAACACTTTGTCCACCTCATCACCCCTTTATATTTCTACTCGCTTTCATTCGCTATCCTCCCACCATAACTCAAACACATGATCGAGAGAAAATTTAACTCTAGCTGTTCCTCTACATCGAACATCTCACTATTCCTCATCCTTCCTTGTTTCAACTGGCCGACTCTGGAATTCCCTCCCCTTGTCTATCTAGGACTTCCCGACTCAAAAACAGTTTAGAAAGAAACCCACTTCATATTTCCTTAGACAATATAATATATAACCGTGTTCCATGTATACTTTTATTATTCCTTTATATTTTAAACTTTCTTTACCAAGCCATTTACTTAATCTAATTATAAGTTATTTTTATTATTATTATTATATTATTATATTATTATTATTATTATTATTATTATTATTATTATTATTACTTAATCAATAGAGTTAGTGTTTACTTGATGAAAATCCATATTTATTAATTAAATAAAAATAAAACGTAGTTTTATTTTATTTTCATATTTATTATATAATTCAGTGACAGCTGTTTCGGTACACTTGTATCTTCTTCAGACATGTTAACAAATTATGAATTGTATTGTTGCTTAGATCAGTTGGAACACAATTTATAATTTGTTAACATGTCTGAAGAAGGTACAGTGTACCGAAACAGCTGTCACTGAATTATATAATAAATATGAAAATCAAATAAAATTACGTTTTATTTTTATTTAATTAATTATTATAACTATTTTTGTTACTAGTTTTCTTTCTTACCTGTATCAACTTTATATTGTATAGCCTATATCTATTATGTATCCATCACAATTCTTATTGTATGTATAATTTAACTTGGGGAAGTGGAAGAGAAGACCTTATGGTCTTAACTCCATCTGGTAAAATAAATAAATAAGTAAATAAATAATTAAGTAAGTAAATAGTTGAAATGTTGTACTTGCTAGAATTCATTCACCTCTTTAATAAATATTTGTGGATGTGAGGTCAGCAGACACTATCTAGGTGTTGGGATTTATGGAAAGGGTGAGCGAATGAGAGAGGAATATCTAATTGAAAACTGTAAGTATCCAGTAGGCAGAGTTTGCACAAGTGAACTAACATTGTCTGTGCGGTAAACACGGCCATGTTGATGAAGAGGAAAGTCACGGCCTCTGTGATCAAGTTAAACGTAATTTAACATCTTGCTCCCTTCAAGTTATCAGAAATTAACAACGTGCCTTCAGTATTGCAAACATAACTGTTTAATCTTTCTCTACCTGCTTGTGGCAACTCTGTTGATTCAATTACCTTTTAAACTCGTCTAACGTCTACAAGTTTAACGATTCAAAGTCAAGTTTACATTACGCATATAGGGTCAGACTAGGTGAATTCGTTGCTAAGCTCGCCTCTGGTTACAAAGTTCCAGGGTTCAAACCCAGCGATGTCGATCATTTACGTTTTACTTTCTAACGTGAATACGTCTTGAAATTAGCGTCCATAGTGGGAGGCAATTCAGAAAACTGATGATAACAAAATCGGGGGATACAATTTGGTGTTGCAGCTACATATCTATCATCTACACCCAACATTTAATTACACCAAATAATTCGTTACGTTGAGTGTGGACTTTGACCCATCGCGCGTGGTGGAGGGGAAAGCGCCGACATTTTGAGGTCGTTTCGCTGCGTCACATAATTTTTGTTTAGTATAAATTTTGACTCGAATAACTTGCGACGTTCGTTTGAGTTTCAATCGTCAGGTCTCGTCAAGATCTAACGATTGCATATATAAAACAGTGTGAAATAGTTATAGTGAATATATATGGCATTGAATAAAAAAAAATAAAATAAATAATGCAATGTCGGCCTATACTCATCAAAAAGCCAAATCAAAATATAGAGATCGTATCGGTTGGAAAGGGCTTCTCAAGAGCAATTCAGTGTTACCCATAAAACACCATATGACAGAGTGAAGCGGTGCCGGGAACGTAAAAGAGTGAAGGCGTCCAAGCGGATCAACGGCGGCGCCAGTATATCTGCATTGGGGCGGCCACACACATATCATACGCTCAAAGAAAATATCACCCGTTACGTACGCGTATTCGCATAAAACACACGGCCGTGTCCACGACACAGCCACAGCACATTTTTTGTTTTGTTTTACTTACTCCATATATAGAAGACATAGTAGGTGACCAGCAATGTGTATTTAGAAGAAATAGATCTATGACAGACAATATTTTTAGTATAAGGCATATTTTAAAAAAAACGAAATACGAATATAATTACACTGTGCATCAACTGTACTTAGACTGCGCAAAGGAAAACAATCCAATTAAGAGGGAGAAGTTATATCGTTTTCTGCTGGAGTTCGGAATTCCTAAAAAGTTAGTTAGACTTATACGAATGTGTCTAAATGACACAAAGAATAGGGTGCGTGTAGGCAGACTGTTTGAGATGCTTGAGAAATTCACAAATGTTAAAGCTAGGAGATCCACTATGTCCTTTACTATTCAATTTTGTACTAGAGCCTGCCATTGATGAAGAAGGCCTACAGCATAATGGTATTAATAAGCTGTTAGTTTATGCTGATTATGTAGTATTATTAGGTGATAGCGAGGAGATACTAAAGGCCACCATGCACACTCTATTTAAAATTAATATAAAATTATAGAATATTCACCTGAAAGGTCCGTCTCCTCAACTTAATTATCATTTAACTGTAGCGCTTTCGGGACTTGTCCCATCATCGGCAGGATTCAAAACTGGTGTTTCACTGAAGATCTGGTAGAGGGGGTTGCACGTATTGGGTTCGTGCAACCCCCTCTACCAGATCTTCAGTAAAACACCAGTTTTGAATCCTGCCGATGATGGGACAAGTCCCGAAAGCGCTACAGTTAAATGATAATTAAGTTGAGGAGACGGACCTTTCAGGTGAATATTCTATAATTTTATATTAATTTTGAATAAACCTCAACGGAACACATCATGAATCTTATAAAAGTTGACACTCTATTGAGTAACACTAAGAAATTGAGACTGAAAGTAAACATCAATAAAACTAAATATACGGCCACAAGTAGAAATACATTATGGAAATGTACAGTTAATGACAAATGAGAGAAATTTTGAACAAGTGGCTGAATTCAAATAGGGCCTACCTAGGAACAATAATTACAAACAGGAATGAGATGCACAAATAAATTAAACATAGGCTCAATTCTGGAAATGAGTGCTATTATGCATTACAGGGACTCTTGTCGTTCCAACTCCTCTCAAAAAACGTTACAAATGAAAATATATGAAACTGTTATTCTCCCAGTAATAATATATGGATGCGAAATATGATTCTTAGTTGAAGGGAAGAGAAAATATTACTATTATTTGGGAATAAAGTTCTAGGAAAATTTTTGAACCAAAGAGAGGTGAACAGACAAGTGAATGGAGAAGACTATATAACAGTGATCTAAATTATATTTTTTAAAGAAACTAGATATGATGAGAACAGTTAAGTCTCGTAGACTGCGATGTAAAGGACATATGCCACGAATGAGAAATTAAAAAGGAGCATGGAAGTTTGTTTCAGGAAAACCAGAGGAAAGACGCCAGTTGGTAGACCAAGAATGAGGTGGGAGAACAATATTAACCATGATTTGGGGGAAATACATTAATACAGAGGATGTTTTTAAAACATTAGCTCATGATAGGAATATGTGGAGGGTCTATGTTCGCGCGGCCATGAACCTACAGTTTCGATAGTGCCAATGAGTTAGTTAGTTAGTTAAGATATGTTTCCATGAGGGACACAAGTGGACTGCCAGTGAAAGAAAATCCCCGCGTAGGGATGAAGGTCCGATGCGGAACGGGGGATCTTGACTTTACATGCAGGTGGATTCTTCGAATACCATTGGCTAGTGACGTGGCGATTGTTGTAGAGTTGTACTACACATAACCAATTAAATTAGTTGACCAACTAATCTGTACCAGTACAGATTCCTGCTGATGTATACGGTTTATTATGCCAATTTGTCTCTTACTATCACATGACGTCACATTAGTTTTATAATTATGTTTACAGCACATTTCGAAACTGTGTTTTCGAAGTGTATAATCCATCTAGACTCGTGTGGCGTTCGGATCAGCCACATTTCTTCTTGAGACTTTCTTTCTTTGCAAGCACAGTTTATAGCTGTAAAATTAATATATCTCAAATTAATGTTGTTATTCTCCCACCTCATTTTACTGGGCGATTTCCTCTGTTTTTTTACAAGACGTTTCCATTGCCCTCTTTGTTTTTATCCATTCGTGCCACATGTCCTGCCTATCACAGTCTCGAAACTTAACTCTTCTTATTAAGTCCAGTTTCCTTCAAATAGCAGGTATTACTCGCCCAAGTAAAGACTGCACGGCTAGAGGGGAAGTGTGTTAGCGCTAGTATCGCCAGACTATTTCTCTATGGAAGGGAGAATCCCTAAACACATGCGAACAATCATATTGTTGTCAAATTTGTCATTTAGTTGAGAAGTGTTGAAGTTGTCGGATGATTTAAAATCACAGTGTTTGTCATCTCCCTATTACCAGCCTCACAACACAGCTCACGGGACGGGAATTGGCAACATATAATGAAGAAGGCAAAGGAGGAACTGCTGATTCCTCAGTAGTAACATGGTTGTAGGATTACTCATTTGTTCAACGACTGTTGAAGGTGTCGGACCTTTTAAAAAGGACAGTATATGCCAGCGCTCCTCAAATAACACAACACGTGGGATAGGAAGTGGCAACATAGTAAGGGAAGGAAGAGAATCGACTGCACATTCCTAGCATATTTTCACGTTCAGTTGTAACTCGCTGTCATGTAATTTTGTCTGTTTCCTGTCTGTTCGTCTCTCTTTGCTCCAAAATGTTCTTAGCACGTTATTCTGAAATACTCGCAATATTTTTTTCTTCTCTTAAAGTAAGAGAGTGTGTTTTACATCCATAGAGGGAGAAAAATATATTTTTATTTTTGTAATATTTCAAAACTTTTAATAAAACAACAGTTTTCGTTATGGAATATAATATTATACGAAACAACGCTATACATAACTGTAAAATGCCGGAAGCTGTTAACACATAATTTACATTTCATATTATCTTCATTTTATAATCCGCTACATTAATTTGATAAACAACATTACAGTCTGAAGCTTTGATACTCCAAGTAATTTGAAATTCAATTCACAATTTTGCAACAGTTTACCAGAGACACGCACATCATCTCTTATTAGGAGCATAGGGCAACGGATCCTATTCTGAGCCAACTTCTTCATTTCCTTCCAGGTTTTTCCCTCCTTTGCAATTTCTTCAAGGACGGTTGTTTTCCATGTCTGTTTCGGTCTGCCTTTTCCCCTGTGTCCTTGTGGGTTCCAATCCAATGCAATTCCTTCAATCGAATCTTGGTCTTTTCTTAATGAATGTCATATCCAGTTACATTTTCGCTTTTTTATTTCTAATCTAATTTCTTTCTGGTCAGATTTTTCCCATAATTCTTTATTTAATATTGTTTCTGGCCATTTGATTCTTAATATTTTCTTCAGACTATTGCAACAGGCCATAATCGTAAAGATAATATAAAAAATAGGACTATTAATTATATTAAAAAAATATAAGACACTAAATGAAATATACTAAATTATTATACCGGAAGATAGGAAATAAATAATCACCTTTAAATACTAAATAGTCATACTTAAAATCCATACCAAGGGCTTTTAGGAAATAAAAAACGAGTAGAATTTTATAATAAAATCATCCTAGAATCATGTTATAGTACGGGCTGTCGAAACCATATCAAGTGTGTCAACATGTTTTTCAAAACTATGGAGACACACTTATGAAAGCGTATATAGCCCAGTAAACAATTATGCCTTTTGACTATCACAATTATATAAGTAAGCAAACATCTTATACAATTTGGCCTTGATAGAACCAGAATTATTTCCAAAGGTTGGGTAATAGAACTAAGCTTTCCACAGATTTTGGAGTAGGGAAGGGAAAAACGATCAAATATAAACTCGCGATTTTTTAGACGAAAATGAGACAGAGACAGGGACTGAAGCAGACGCTACAGGTTCCTTTGGGTCGGGTCATGAATCCTCTACATGAGTGAGTATAAGTTTCTTTAATCACTATGGTGGATCTATTTTACTTCAAAACTAAAAGGTTCAAAAACCATTAAAAACATTAGATTAATTTGGTTAACTGTTAATAACTATGCATTATCAAATAAGAAGACCCAAGGGTCGACTTAAATAATAGAGTTAAAAATTATAATCTACAGTTGACTTAGTTGAACTCTCTCAGAGAAATATTAAGATTTAAATCAAATTCGGCGCGATCCAATATGACAATTCTAAGCTCCTTGCACAAAATGTTTTTAATTGTTTTATTATTGAATATGTTTTATGTAATGTTGACATTTATAATAAATGTGTTTTGTTTTATGGTTTTAAATGTTTCTAAGTACAATGTCATGCTCCCGTTAGTTGTGATTATAGCATTTTCTCCGTCTCGACCGAAAGCCAACCGCTCGGGCCAAGGTCAATTAAAAATATTGAACTTTTTTTTTCCTCCTGGGTCGCTACCTTACGACCTATTATACTCTAGGTTGTAACAAGACATTTATTTATTACTACTTGCAATATATTTTCTAAGATTTGACTGCTTTTCCAGGCTTCACAAGCTTGTTATAGCACAGAGTTAACGTTACTGTTAAAGATTTTTAATTTTGTGTCTAGAAATGAATCTTGATTTCCATACTGGATATAACTGGACAAATACACTGTTTGCTTCCTTAATTGTATTTTTGACATCCTCATTTGTAACAAGAACACCTCCTTGATATATAAATACCTCTACAATATTATAAAGGAGAAGAATGGAAAACATTAGCTCAGAAAAGAGTTGTATGGAAAGTTTATGTTCGAGCTACGATGAACCTACGGGTTCGATAGAGCCAGTGAGTTAGTTAGTAGGCAACTAAGGCATTACTTGCATCGATGAATGTCGATAAATCGATTTTTATTCAAGCTTGCGGTCTTTTACGATAATATAATTATCTCTTATTCTTCTTCAGTAATAGATCTTGGACTACATCTAGACGCAAATTTAACCTGGCAAACGCAAGTGAAACACATATGTAAAAAGACTTTCTCGATCTTACATTATCTTAGACGTTTAAAGAATTTTCTCCAAGTTTCGTTAAAACAAATCCTTGTGCAGAATCTTGTGTTGCCACACTTCGATTATTGTGACATTATATATAATGATCTAAACTATGACTTGTCGCAGAGACTGCAGCGTGTTCATAATGTTTGCGTTCGATTCATTTTCAATATCCGCCGTTATGACCATATTTCCGAACACTTCAATAACCTCTCTTGGCTCCGTCTTACTGACAGACGTAAATTGCACTCTCTTTCACTACTTTTCAAGCTTCTGAATTCCTACACTCCTACTTACCTGGCGTCCAGATTTGAGAAGTTATCCTCTTACCACAATATTGACACTAGATCACAAGATAACAGTCTGCTAACAATCCCTCTTCATAGCACTTCCTCTTATTCTTCTCCCTTCACAGTAGCCTCTGCCCGCTCCTGGAATTTCCTTCCTCAAAATTGCCGCACGCTTGGCACTTTTAAGTCACGCTTATGCAGTTACCTGTTGTCTAATAATTAATTTGTCTCTATTTATTTAAATATATACTATGGCATTAACAATCTTTTATCGTTTTTTATATATCTTGTACGTATTATACGTTAAATTCGTTAAATCTAGAGTAAATCAAAATACATTATAAATATTAATTGTATTATATTTATAACATGTAATTGTTTATGTTTATTGTAATTTAGATGTAAGACTATTTTTTTGTATTTTTTAAAACCTGGTTGAGTATCAGACAGGGCCTTAAGGCCTTAAATCTGCCAGGTAAAATAAAGCTATTATTATTATTATTATTATTATTATTATTATTATTATTATTATTATTATTAATAGTGGTTATGCTCCTTGCCTCTGGTCCCGAGGGTCGCGGGTTCAAACCCGGTGGGGTCGATGGATTTTTTAGGACGGAAAAATCCAAGGAGCAAGTCTTCCGGGAGGGACTTTAAGCCGTGGGTCCCGAGTCTGAAGATTTTCAGGCTCGTAAAAAACCCTTAAGCCTGAATGAAAAATCCTCTAAGCAAAATTTACCGAATTTTCACGTCCCAGTACTACATTGGTTTCCTAGATATAAGTATGAGGCGGACCGCTGACCACGTATCACTGAAAATGACATCTATACGAAAACAAGTGTAAGTAAATTAGTATGGTTCAAATTCTCCCCTGTAGTGGGAGAGCGCCTAAATCTCTGTAAAGGGAAAACATAGGCTTACAATACAAAACAATTATTATTATTATTATTATTATTATTGTTTATTATTATTATTATTATTATTATTATTATTATTATTATTATTATTATTATTATTATTATTAAAGTCCCCATCGGAGGATTTTTTAAATAAAAAAATCCATCGACCTTGATCGGGTTTGAAACCGCGATCATCGGAACTAGATGCAAGGAACACAACCACTACACCACCGCTACCGACTGCAGAGAATTAAGTGTAACTAAATTAATCTGCTTTTTTAAAATTATATACAACTTTCCTCATTAGAGGATTGCCTCAAGGACAAAGTTATACAGACAATTAATTTTTGGAATTGATGAAATACATTTTGTAAATACATTTTTAAAAATTCAAATTGCAGGCCTTATTGAAACTTCCCACTATAGGAGCACCCATGTCTCCAGCGGTACCAACAGTAGTCAATCAATCAACCTATAAATCAATTAATAACCAATCAACCAATAAATAAATAATAAATAAGTAAACTAATTAAACCAATCAATCAATCAATCAATCAATAAATCAATAACCAATCAATCAATCAAACCAATAAATCAATCAAACAACCAGTAAACTAACGAATCAATCAATAACCAATCAATAAATCAATCAGTCAACCAATAAATCAATCAATGAACAACCAATTAATACATAAATTAATCAATCAATCAAGCAATCAACCAATGAATCACTTGTTATTTAGACAGATTATGAAGTACAGCGGAGGTAGGTAGGGAATTCACCTCGTATAGAAAAAGTGAAGCAGATTTCGCTGAGGAAATGGAATAACTGCTTGACGCAGGAAATGTCTGTCGCTCTCCTGGGAGCGTGGGGGGGGAAGTAGCATTTTATAAACCGGAAGCTAGATTGATAAGCATTCAATGTAGCATAATGTAAACCACTTGGCCTTGAAAACATCACCAACACTTGTTAGGAAGGCAGATTACAGGATGTTCAGCAACTGCGTAAATTAAACGAATTCCTAAGTAAGTCGGTCTCATTTTGTTGGTTTACGGAATATATATTTATTTTGTAGAATAGGCTTTCACGGTCGGTAGTCATGGTATTATAAGATTCCGAGCTATAAGGCTGTACACAATAACTGGTGCTTCTCCCAGACGTTTTTCCCTCGACTACGGAGGTCATCTCCAGTAGCGAGTTCTAGAGGGAAAACGTCTAGCAGAAACACCAGTTAATTGACCAGGGCCTTGTAGCTCGGAACATTCTAATACCATTATTATTATTATTATTATTATCATTATCATTATTATCATTATTATTATTATCATTATTATTATTATTATTATTATTATTATTATTATTATTATTATTATTATTATTATTATTGTTATTAAAAACTGCAAAGTAGAATACAAAGCGCAGAAATGAACTTCCTTAGAAGAACAAAAGGCTGCACAAGATTGGATCGGATAAGGAATGAAGATATAAGAACAGAGTTAAATATATATCCATTGCATGAGAAAATCTGAGAATGTAGAGAGAAATGGTTTACACACGTGGAAAAAATGAATGTATCAAGATTGCCAAGAGCAGCATTCAACTACAAGCCAAGAGGTTCAAGGAATGTAGGAAGTCCAGTGAAAAGATGGACAGAACAACTGTGAGGCGGAACAGGCAATTTGTCTAGCCCGTGAAGTGAAGAAATATTATTATTATTATTATTATTACCATTATTATTATTATTATTATTATTATTATTATTATTACTATTATTATTATTATTATTACTATTATTATTATTATTATTACCATTATTTATTATTATTATTATTACCATTATTATTATTATTATTATTATTACCATTATTATTATTATTATTATTATTATTATTATTGCCATTATTATTATTGTATTATTACCATTATTATTATTATTATTATTACTATTACCATTATTATTATTATTATTTTATTATTATTACCATTATTATTATTATTATTATTATTATTATTATTATACCATTATTATTATATTATTATTTTATTATTATTATTATTATTATTATTATTATATATTATTATTATATTATATGAACAGACTGGACAATGAAGAAGGATACATAACAGTGAGCTACATGATCTTTATTGGAAAACAGATATTATAAGAACACTGAAGTTTGGTAGACGAAGATAGCAAGAACATGTGGCACGAATGGGGAATGAAAGTGACATTGAAACTTCATGTAGCAAAATCAGAAAAAATAAATAATAGTTTTAAAAAACTAGAAGAACACGCTTTATTAGAAAACTAAAAAATGAAAAATAATTTTAATTTCCAATACGCTTGCGATAAAATAAATTGGCCAACAAAAAAATCATCTCCAACACATGTAGAATAAAATTAGAGTTATCAACAAAAAGAAAATAATTTTACCATCAAAAACGTGGGGTGCTCTATATCAATTAATATATTTGATAATAAACAGATATTGGTAAAATTAAGCTCTCTAAGAAGAAAATGTAAAAATCATAAAAAGCACCCCACGCTTTTGATGGTAAAATTATTTTCTTTTTGTTGATAACTCTAATTTTATTCTACATGTGTTGGAGATGATTTTTTTGTTGACCACTTTATTTTATCCCAAGCGTATTGGAAATTAAAATTATTTTTCATTTTTTAGTTTTATAATAAAGCGTGTTCTTTTAGTTTTTTAAAACTATTACTTATTTTTTATTTTTAATATTTTACAGAATAAGATAAAAATGTAAATGTCTTTTAATTCGATACTATTGTAGTATCAGCTAAAAGTAATACTCTTCTATAAAAAAAACCCTCCCAGTCGGTTTCGAACCAGCGACGTATGGATTACTGAAATTTATTATCCCATTAAGAGTTCACACTGCTCTACCAACTGAGCTCTTACAACGATTGACTAAAAACTCGACAAGTCCGCAACCTATTATACCAGTTTTTCAGTTTTTTTGATTTTCGGATGATTCTGGCCAGGATTTTAGAAACAAAATATGAAATTATTGTATTGTCACGGGTCCTCTACACGTATACAAAGTTTCAAGTCGATCCAATGTTTCTAAGTGGGTGAAAATCGCGTTGAAAGATTCCGTTAAACATTGATACAAAACACTTTTTTTGATTTTCTGATGATTATGCCCAGGATTTTAGAAAATAAATATGAAATTATTGTATTGTCACGGTCCTCTACACGTATACAAAGTTTCAAGTCGATCCAATTTTTCTAAGTGGGTGAAAATCACGTTGAAAAATTCCGTTACATTGATACAAAAACACTTTTTTTGATTTTCTGATTATTATGCAGAAGATTTTAGAAAATAAATATGAAATTATTGTACTGTCACGGGTCCTCTACAAGTATACAAAGTTTCAAGTCGATCCAATGATATTAAGTGGGTGAAAATCGCGTTGAAAGATTCCGTTACATAGATAGATAGATAGATAGATACAGGTCAAGCTAATATAAAGCGTGTAAAAACGGACAGTAGGTAGACCAAGAATGAGGTGTGAGATTAACGTTAACCATGATTTGAGGGAAGTGGTAGATTATACAGCGGGTCATTGGAAAACATTAATTCAGGATAGGGATGTATGGAAATCATATGTCCGTGCGGTCATGAACTTACCGGTTCGAAAGAGCCGGTGGGTTATTATTATTATTAATATTATTATTATTAATATTATTATTATTAATATTATTATTATTATTATTATTATTATTATTATTATTATTATTATTATTATTATTATTATTATTATTATTATTATTATTAAGCTAACTAACTCACTGTTATCATCAAACCCGTAGGTTCATGGCCGCGCGGATATAAACTCTCCATAAATCCCTATCCTCAGGCAATATTTACAAATTATCTCCTGTATAATCTATTCCATCAAATCATGGTTAATGTTATTCTAACCTCATTCATGGTCTACCAACTGTGCGTTTTCACTCTGGTTTTCCTACAAGAAGCTTCCATGCACCTCATTCATTCCCATTTCGTTCCACATATCCTGCCCATCGCAATCAACGAGACTGAACTATTCTTATTATATCTGGTTTCCTATAAAGACCATGTAGTTCACAGTTATGTAGTCTTGTCCATTTACCTGTCTGTTCATCTCTGTTTGGTCCAAAAATTTTCCTAAGAACTTTATTCTCAAATACTCGTAATCGCTTCTCCTCCCTTAAAGTAAGGGTCCATGTTTCACATCCATATAATATAATAATAATTTTATATAGTACTTTCAGTTTAACGTTTTTCGAAAGAAGTTTGGACAAGAAGAGTCGCTGTAATACATAATGGCATGCATTTCCAGAATTGAGCCTATGTTAAATTTCTAAGTGCATTTATTCCTGTTTGAAATCATTGTTCCTAGGAATTTGAATTCAGCCACTTCTTCAAAATCTCCCTAGTTTGTCATTAACTGTCCATTTCCATTATTTAATATATTTCTATATATGAACATAAATATAGTTTTATTGATTTTTGCTTCCAGCCCCAGTTTCTTAGTGTTTCTCAATAGAGTGTGCGTGTTGGCTCTTAGTAACCATTATTTTACACGCTTTATATTAGCTTGACCTGTATCTATCTATCTATCTATCTATCTATCTATCTATGTAACGGAATCTTTCAACGCGATTTTCATCCACTTAAAATCATTGGATCGACTTGAAACTTTGTATACTTGTAAAGGACCCGTTACAATACGATTATTTTATTAAGATTTTTTTCTACATTACAGTAGTTATCCTTCATCCCAAATGTATTTTGCTCCGCCACAGATTTCTATCCTCAGAATCTTCTCCTTTGAGGTCTCTGCTGATCATGTTTCATCCATCCACTGTTCCCTGGGTTTTCCTCTCCTCCTTCTGCCTTCAGCATTCCAATCCAGCATCATTCTTGGGATTCTGTTATTCTCCATCCTCTTCAGCTGTCCATACCATTTCAAACTTCGTTCTTTTATTACTTCTATAATATTATGTTTAACGTTCATTATTTCTCTAATTTTCTGGTTCCGAATTTTCTCCTTTCTTGATTTTATTGATATCCTTCACCAAAAATCCATCTCTGTTGTCATTTTTTTTTGCTTTCTGTAATGATTTAAATATCAGTGTCTTGGTTTTATTTGTAATATTTTTACTCCATATCACTGAATTTAACATTCCAATTACTTTTCTTTCTTCACTAATTATTTTCTGAATTTCACTATAACTTTTACCGTCTGATTCTTAAATTGATCCTAAGTATTTGAATTTTTTAATTTTCTTAATTTCCACATTTTCACATTGTAATTTGTCTTCACTCTCTGTTCAGTCGTAACATATTGAGCTTTCTTAATGTTTATATTTAATCCCCATTTCTTGTATTCCTCAATTAATTTCCTTGTCATGTATGACGATTTTTCCGTGTCCTGAGTAATCCCCACTTGGTCGTCTGCAAATAACAGACGGTGCAACACATATTGTTATTAATTGGAATTCCCATTGGTTTGCATTTTCTAGTCCAGTTTCTTAGGCAAACTTCTATACAAATTTTAAATAATAATGGTGAGACACAGCAGCCTTGTAGTAATCCTTTGATAGTGTATAAACTTCTCTAGATAACTTACTTCCCATTTTAATTTGGCATCTATTTTCTGAATATATTGATTTTAATTTTTTTATTATGTTTTCATCTGTTAATATTTTAGTTCCTCGGGACTCTATCTTATACTTTTTCCAAATATGTGAACATCAGTCCTATGTTTCTTGAGTTTTGCTTACATTTGTTCAATAAAAGTCTTAATGTGAAAATTTGATCTATGCATGACCTTCCAGCAGTAAATCCACATTGTTCCTCAGTGTCAATGTATTGTTGTTCTACATGTTGTTTCACAATTTTCATAGATAGTTTATTATAGGGTCCATTACACAAATTCCTCGATAGAGCATCATTTTCTGTCTCCTTTTTTGTATATGGAAGTGATGCAACTAACTCTAACTAAATCATTGGCACTATCGAACCAGAATGTTCATGGCCGCGCGGAAATAAGTTCTGTATACATCCCAATCCTGAGCTAATGTTTTCATATCATTCCCTGTATGATATACTTCCCTCAAATCATAGTTAATGTTATTATCCCACCTCATTCTTGGTCTACCAACTAGGCGTTTTCCCTCTGGTTTTCTTTCAAGTGATGTATCCAAATTTAATTTGGTTTGGTATTTCTTTTCTAATTAAAATATTTTAAAATAATTTTGCCAACATTTGCACTAATTTTGGTTCTCCATTATTTAACATTTCCAGATGTACTTCTCCTGGTCCAGTTGCCTTGTTGTTTCTTCCCAATGTTATGACGTATTGTACATCCTCTTCTATTTAAGTATGTTGAAAAACTTCATTATATTCTTGAAACTCTGTTCGATTTTCATTCAATAAGTTTTCATGGCATTCTATCTATTGTTCATGGTGGCATGGGGTCAACACACCGGCTCAATGAGACATCTAGCAGGCAACTAAGGTATTAATCTAGGGTGTTTGAGATCCAAAAATGTTTCCTAACAACTTTATTCTCATTACTTGTAATCTTCTTTCTTCCCTTAAAGTAAGAGTCCATGTTTCACATCCATATGATATAACTGGGATAATAACGGTTTTATATATTTTCAGTTTAATGTTTTTTTTGAGAAATGTTGGGACAACAAAAGTCCCTATAATATATAATAACATCCAGAATTGAGCCTATGTTTAATTTCTTTGTGCACATCATTCTTGTTTGCAATCATTGTTCCCAGGTATTTGATTTCAGCACATCTTTTAAATTTCTCAATTTATCATTAACTATCCATTATCATTATATAGTGATTGTTTGAATATTAGTTTTATTTTGCTCTTTTTTCTCGAACCTTTCATCATTTTGCACGCTGTTATGTTTGTATGACTGGTAGCATAAGAAATATAATTAATGTTAGTAAACGGTAGAAGTAGAGTTAGTTTCATTAAGTAGAAGCGGTGCTGCCCTCTCTTGAGAGCGCTGTTATTTAATTACGTAGCTGCACTAAATGTGGGTTTGTTTCTGCTGCGAGTGGACAAATTGTATTTCATTAAGTTTGTGTCCAGCATCTCTAATATTTCTACATGTAATAACTGACTCTAATGTAATTAGTTTACCACAAACTTACCTGGTAAGTATAAATTCACAGTGTTTTACTCCTAAAAAAACTTGTCAGAATGACGTCACATGTTAGTACTTGGAAACAAATTCAAGTAGTTTCTGGAAGTTGATTTCTTACAAGGTGAGGACATGCTCTGTAGATCCCCAAATTTAATTAAATTTTGTCATATGTAAGTACTTGGCATATAAAAGTAAATATATATTCACACAGAAATGAGTTATACACCGTCTCTAGAAATATAGTATCATACCTAAAACTACTACTACGTTGCTTTGGATAATAGTATCTAAATTAAATTGGTGACAATCAAAAGAGAAACTCAAAAATGTTTTGCTACACCTCATAGACATTGAATGTGGCCCCTACGAGTGACGCTGCAGACATCGAGGCGATATTCCCATTCACGCCACTCTCCCTCCAAGATATGTGAAGAAATGGACTAGATGGTAGCAATGATACGAAGCTGGATTTCTTGCAGGTTTTGAGGCAATGGGGGTACATAGACACGATCATTTATGTAACCCCATAAAAAGAAGTCATAGACTGTCAAGTCAGGTGACCTCGGCGGCCACTTGTAGAGAACATTGTCATCATCTCCCGCATGTCCAATCCATATTCCTGGAAGCCGGCTCCCGAACATGCAAATGCCAATGAGGAGGTGTTCCATCTTGCTGGAAAAGATATTCATTGCCTTCTTCTTGTTCCAATTGTGGAAATAACCAGTGAGCATATCAAGATTATTTGCACCGTTGACAGTGGCCTCTAGAAAGAAAAATAGGCAATAGACTTTACGTTTCGATACGGCACAAAATACATTCACTTTAGGGGAGTCTCTTTCAACTTCTACAATGGTGTTTGAATCCTCACTCCCCCAAATCCTAACATTATGCCTGTTCGCTTTCCCACTAACGTGGAAAGTTGCCTCATCACTGAAAATGATAGATGTGATTATCCAAAGCGACGTAGTAGTAGTTTAAAGTATGATACTATATTTGTGGACACGGTGTATAATGGAAATGGATAACTAATGACAAATGAAGGAAATTTTGAAACAGTGGTTGAATTCAAATACATAGGAACAATAATTACAAACAGAAATGAGATGCACAAAGAAATTAAACGTAGGCTCAATTTTAGAAATGCGTGCTATTATGCATTATAAGGACTCTTGTTGACCCAAATTCTCTGAAAAAAAGTTAAACTGAAAGTATATAAAACTGTTATTCTCACAGTTATATTATATGGATGTGAAACATGGACTCTTACCTAAGGGAAGAAAGAAAATTATGAGTATTTGAGAATAAAGTTCTTAGGAACACTTTTGGGCTAAAAAGAGATGTACAGATATAAATGCACATGAAATATAAAAATTAAATATAATTATTAGTAAAGGAGTGAACAAAATTATATACGCAATTCGGGAAGTAAGTACATTACTAGTCTCGAACTTATTTGCTGCCCTCAAACACGTCCTCGACTGGTAATGTACTACTTACTTCCCTTGTTGTGTACATAACTATTAATGTTATGCAACAAATACCCAGTGGATACTTGAAATTATATATACCCTGCAGTAATTGATATGTTATGGGCAGTATATTGACATGTGTTAATATGATATACGTATTGATTTGGTAGTTTTTCATCATCTGGAAATAATTTTGGTACCCGGTAGAGTTATGCTGAGGGGTTGCTGTACATGTAATTGTTATACCTGATAAGTAATAATTATAATAATAATATTATTATTATTCAGTCATTCATTTTGAGAATTTTCCTCATCATTTGAGGTTTTTCTCCAACTAATCTTAGTAATTAACATGAATTAAAAAAAATACTTAAATGACTACGGACTTACAGACTATCAGTTTGTAATACACATTCACAAATTTCCCTTAATTAAAGTTCTCCATCGTCCTCTGTCCTCTGTGCCTTCATCCGTTATACCAAATTTCCTCATTGAATTCTGAATGTTGTTCTTCCAGGTTGTTCTTGGTCTTCTTTCAATTTTCCATGCATAGACAGCGTTTGGTAGTCTTCCATTCTGGATTCTCGTACGTCCATACCATTTTAGCCTTCTGTATTCAATCTTATTCATTAAATTTCTTTCTGGATTTATCCATTTTCTATTTTCTGTATTTCTAATTCTTTCCAGTCGAGATTTTCTGGCAGGTCTTCTCAAAAAATCCATTTCAACTGCACTTATTCTGTTGGCATGTTGTTGTGTCATTGTCCAAACGTCCGATCCATATAGCATTATACTTTGAAGTATGGATTTATAAATTAGTTGTTTTGTTATGTTAATGATGTTTTTACTACATAGTATAGAGTTTAACATTCCTACGGATTTTCTTCCATTACTGGTACTTTTTGCTATTTCTTCCATCTTTCTCTATAATTGATCCCAAATAACAGAAACTATCTCCCATCTTTATCTTACCCCATCAATATATAATTCATGTGGGTCATTTGTTAAATGCTCTTTTGTTTTTTGTTGATTTTCAAACCCCATTTCTGATATGTTGTTGACAACTGATTACACATATAATTTGCATCTTCTCCATCCTGGGTTATAATTATCTGATCGTCGACAAAAAGTAAGTGATGTAGATATCTTATTTGTGTTATTATTATTATTATTATTATTATTATTATTATTATTATTATTATTATTATTATTAACGGGTTTCTAGACGGGAGCAGCAAGATGTCCAAAATTAGTAAAAATAAGAAATAAAGTCATACGAGAAAAATGAATATTACATATTGAATAGTCGATTTTATAAGACAATAGCAATTAAATTGGTACGGGCATGCATGACGAATGCAAGAAGAAAGGTTACCTAGAAAAACATTGGAATGATGTCCACCTAGAAGGAGAAAGAAAGGAAGTCCTCGAAACTCGTGGATTCAAGAAATAATAACTGGAATGAGAACAAGAGGACTGGAGGACATGGGTTGGATGGATAGAGACGAGTGGAGAAGGAAAATAAAACTTCAGGCACAGAAATATGTGTAAACATTGAAAATCTGCATATAAATACATAAATAATAATAGTAATAACAACAATAATAATAATTATTATTAATATTTTATTATGAATTATTAATCTTCTTCTTTATATATATATATATATATATTATATATATATATATGTTATAATTAAATGTTTAACATTGAGCAATGCAAGCTTAATATGGTATGATAAGAAAACATTCTCTTTAATTCGCTTACTTGTTATAGTCAGCTACTAGATGGCAGTGAAGACAGAGTTCTCGCGACATCTAGTAATAATGGAGAGTATAATACATATATAAGAAAAATAAGTGTTTGAATTGGATTCGCCTGGTAGTGTAATGGATATCACGCTGAGGTACAGACTCAGAGATCCGGGTTCGAATCCCGTCCAGGCATTTATTTTTCTTATCATACCATATATATATATATATTTTTTTTTTTGACATTTGGCAATGAAGGCAAATATGATATGAAAAGAAAAAAGAATGCTTGAGTCGGGATTTAAACTCGAGTCTCCAAAGTCTGTACCTTTAGCGCTCTAACCAACTGAGCTACCCAAGAATTACAAGACAAGCATACAATTTTCTTATACATGTAGTATTCTCAATTCACACAAGAGGTAGCGGAAATTTCTTTAACTCCCATCTAGCGGCTAACATAACAGTTAGAGGGAGTTGAAGAAATTTCCGCTACCTCTTGTGTGAATTGAGAATACTACATGTATAAGAAAATTGTATGCTTGTCTTGGAATTCTTGGGTAGCTCAGTTGGTTAGAGCGCTAAAGGTACAGACTTTAGAGACTCGAGTTCAAATCCCGACTCAAGCATTCTTTTTTCTTTTTTCTTTTCATATCATATATATATATATATATATATATATATATGAGTGTGACTCTGTCTGTCCTTTATGCATTAAAAAACGACTTGACTGATTTGAATGGTGTTTCACCATCATTTAGAGAATTTTTCTGGGACAATTAACGTATATAACATATTACCCTACATACTATAGGGCCGAATAAAAGATTACGAGTATTTGAGAATAAAGTTCTTGGGAACGTTTTTGGACCAAAGAGAGATTAACAGACTGGCGAATGGAAAAGACGAGGCCTACATAACAGTGAGCTGCATTATCTTTATATGCAATCACATATAAACAGTTAAGTCTCGTAGACTGTGATTGGCTGGACATGTGGCAAGAACGGGGGATTAAAGAAGTGTATGGAAGCTTCTTGTAGGAAAACCGGAGGGAAAGTGCCTAGTTGGTAGACTAAGAATGAGGTGGGAGAATAAAATTAACCATGATATGAGGGAAGTAGATTATACAGGGGATGGTTGGAAAGAATTGCCTCAGGATAGGGATGTGTGGAGAGCGTATGTCCGCGCAGCAATGAAGCTACGGGTTCGATAGTGCCAGTGAGTTGTTGGCTTATTGTTTCGTAAGTCGACAATATATTAAAATGGCAGAGAGCATGAAGTAAACATTTCTACATGATAAAATATTTTTTTGTTTTTTAACAGAGTGGATATCAGATTATGTACTGAATTCTGTCGTTTGGTTTCTGGGAAAATGTGTAATTGATATTGTATTTCTGGCAGCCACTCTTTTGTGAATCACAGAGATATCTGTTTACAGTCAGATACAATCTCTAGTGTAAATGAATACCCTACATATATTTGATTATTTTTTCCTTTTTAAAAATATAGTCTCTAAATGCTTTATTTTTTCATCAATTCAAAGAGAAATTTATATTTCTCTGGGGATATTTATATATGGGTTCTTCCATGAAAACCAACGCCATATATAGAGTAGAAAAGAGCTCTACCTAAAATGTTGAGAAATATTTTACAATATGTGACGCGAAAAAAATGTAAGTTCTGATCATTCACCAATGCGCATGTACCAACAAACGCGAAGCGATTTACACTACGGAAATCACGGGATCTAGCCAACATATACACGATATTTAACGAACCTAAAATCTAACCTAACGCAATTTAAGTACTCTAACTTGTGAAAGATCAACTTAAATACTAACCTAACGCAATTTAAGTACTCTAACCTGTGAAAGACCAACCTAAAAGCTAACCTAACGCAATTTAAGTACTCTAACCTGTGAAAGATCAACTTAAATACTAACCTAACGCAATTTAAGTACTCTAACCTGTGAAAGATTAACTTAAATACTAACCTAACGCAATTTAAGTACTCTAACCTGTGAAAGATCAACTTAAATACTAACCTAACGCAATTTAAGTACTCTAACCTGTGAAAGACCAACCTAAAATCTAACCTAACGCAATTTAAGTACTCTAACCTGTGAAAGATCAACTTAAATACTAACCTAACGCAATTTAAGTACTCTAACCTGTGAAAGATCAACTTAAATACTAACCTAACGCAATTTAAGTACTCTAACCTGTGAAAGACCAACCTAAAAGCTAACCTAACGCAATTTAAGTACTCTAACCTGTGAAAGATCAACTTAAATACTAACCTAACGCAATTTAAGTACTCTAACCTGTGAAAGATTAACTTAAATACTAACCTAACGCAATTTAAGTACTCTAACCTGTGAAAGATCAACTTAAATACTAACCTAACGCAATTTAAGTACTCTAACCTGTGAAAGATCAACTTAAATACTAACCTAACGCAATTTAAGTACTCTAACCTGTGAAAGACCAACCTAAAAGCTAACCTAACGCAATTTAAGTACTCTAACCTGTGAAAGATCAACTTAAATACTAACCTAAAGCAATTTAAATACTCTAACCTGTGAAAGACCAACCTAAAATCTAACCTAACGCAATTTAAGTACTCTAACCTGTGAAAGATCAACTTAAATACTAACCTAACGCAATTTAAGTACTCTAACCTGTGAAAGACCAACCAAAAAGCTAACCTAACGCAATTTAAGTACTCTAACCTGTAAAAGACCAACATAAAAGCTAACCTAATGCAATTTAAGTACTCTAACCTGTGAAAGACCAACATAAAAGCTAACCTAACGCAATTTAAGTACTCTAACCTGTGAAAGACCAACCTAAAAGCTAACCTAACGCAATTTAAGTACTCTAACCTGTGAAAGACCAACCTAAAAGCTAACCTAACGCAATTTAAGTACTCTAACCTGTGAAAGACCAACCTAAAATCTAACCTAACGCAATTTAAGTACTCTAACCTGTGAAAGACCAACCTAAAAGCTAACCTAACGCAATTTAAGTACTCTAACCTGTGAAAGACCAACCTAAAAGCCAACTTAACGCAATTTTAGTACTCTAACCTGTGAAAGACCAACCTAAAAGCTAACCTTATGCAATTGAAGCACTTTAATATTTGAAAGAATGCAACGTCCAAAAAATAAATAGTAAATTCTGAAGTATATGTGTATAGTTAATTAGTACATACTCTATCTTGGCTGCACTGGAACACGACTTTGTTGTTACATAGAATATTCGTTAAAATCAATATGGTTGCCACGTCTTCATGCTGCGTATGTAGTTAAGTATCACAGAAAAAAATATTGAAATAATCGTTAGAGAAAAATATATAAATTATTGAAAATGATGGGAAATAATTTGAAAAATGAAACCCTAGCTGCTGAAATGAGATTCCTCAGACTAATAGCAGGATATCAAAGAACAGACAAAAACATAACACAGAAATAAGACAACTAAAAGTAGAGGCATTAAACACAACAATAGAAAAATACAGAACAAACTGGAAAGAACACTTCGCAAGGATGACTGAGAATAGAATACCAAAAGCAGCACACAGCTATTCACCACGAGGAAGAAGAAGTTTGGGAAGACCAAAGAAAATATGGAAAGACCAGCAATTTGGAGCCAAAACAGGCTAGTAAAAAAGCCTAAACCGTGAAGAAGAAGAAGATGAAGAAGAAGAAATCCTAAGAATAAAATTTGACAGTAGTTTATGAAGAAATTAAAAAAGTCACGTCACAAGTTGTAAAGTTTACCAAATGTTGATAGTTCATGATTTTGGATCAGATCTTCTGACTACCTTTCAGAAGTCCCAGGTTCGATTCCCGCTCAAACGACAAGAATGTTTCCATTTTCCCTGTATTCGTCATTGGTCTGGAATTTTATGAAAATAATTAAAGTTCATTTTATGAGGTTCTGACAAGAGACCTGTCAACCATTGCATGCTGAAATCTATCTTGAATTTTTTTTTCAGAGAAGCGTTGCGATGTATCAAGACAATGTCCAAAAAAATTATCTGCTGTTTTTAACTGCATACATTAAAATCTAGCGACAAATATATCATTTGAATTATATAGAAGTAATAAAACTCACGAATTGGTAGAATGGATAATCTTCACTACACTACGTCACTTTCCGCCACACTCCGCTCTTACTGAAGCAGAGAGTCCATCTGCTTCGTACAGTAGGTTGTCATTGCTGGATACTGGGTTCGATTTCTGTGCCTTGCAGTTAAAAAAGGCATACCATTTTTTGTACACAACCTTCGTATATCACAATGATTCTCTGGGAGAAATTTGAAGGGAGGTTTCGGCATGCAATAGTTGATAGTTCCCTTGTGAGAAAAAGTTTTAAAAACATCTTTCTCTTTGATAGTTCAAACTGGGCGAGCAAACTGTTTTGAGCACCGCGACCTGAACCACCTGTTGCACTATCCCAGTATACAGGGTGCAGCATAAGTCAGTTACAGGTGCTCTAAAATTCCCCTTACAAACTTCTAGTACTTGTAGAGGGGACTGAGTTGATAATATTTAAAATTGGAAACCATGTCTGGAAACTTACAGTTTCCGTGCTACAGCCGTTTGAAAACAAGCATTGCCTGAATGTACGTCACGTGTATCAACAAGTAATAGCTTCGCGATTCGTCTAAATCGAAAATTTCGCTATCAATATTTCACGACTTGGCGTTTTTTTTTTTTTTAAAAGTCAATATTTTTCGGAATTTTGAAAACTGCAAAAATTGATTGTGGAGGGTGTATCCGGAATTATTAATGCAAGTCATGATTCAGTTTCCATTTTGTTTCTTTGGTTATTAATGAGTTGAATTGTAAAACAAGTGATGTACTGTGTCACTCGTAATAATAAGTTACTTCTAAAAGTGATTGCCTTAAAAACATGTTTTCAAACGGCTGTAGCACGGAAACGGTAAATTTCCAGAGATTGTTTCCTGTTCTAAATGTTATCAACTCAGTCCCCTCTACAAGTTCTAGAAGTTTGTAGGGGGAATTTTAGAGCATCCTGTATTCTGAAGGTCTCGTATTCAAACCTCAGTTTCAACCAATCTTATATTTTCCCTTGTAACCATGTGCAGTGGGTTACTGACGCAAGCTGTATTATGTACATTAATGTATAGTACGGTGTTACATACGTTGTAGGTAGTCTTTCAGGCCCGACACACCAGGTTCTACTCCTGTCACAAATACCGTCATATTTGGGTTGGAATGTACGATATCCGCCGTTATGATCATATTTCCAAACACGTCAATAACCTCTCTAAGCTCCGTCTTTCTGACAGACGTAAATTTTACTCTCTTTCACTTCTTTTCAAGTTTCTGAATTCTTACACTCCTAGTTACCTGGCTGTAGCAATTATTTTTTACCACAATAATGACACAAGATAACAGTCTGCTAACAATCCCTCTTCACAGCACTTCCTCTTATTCTATTTCTTTTACAGTAGCCTCTGCCCACTCCTGGAATTTCCTTCATCAAGATATCAGGGGTTGCCGCACACTTGCCACTTTTAAGTCACGCTTATACAGTTACCTGTTGTCAATTAATTTTTCTCCAGAGTTAAATTATTCTATGTCATTAATAATTTTTTTCATTTTTTAGATTGTAGATATTATATTTCATTTGTTAACAATATATTAAATTCAAAATATTTTGTAAATAATAATTATATTGTAGACATACTATGTAATATTTAATTTTATTGTAATTAATTATAAGAATCATTTTTGTATTTTTTAACCTGGTTGAATGGTCACAACTGAGGTTTTGAATATGAGACCTTCAGAATACAGGATGCTCTAAAACTCCCCCTACAAACTTCTAGAACTTGTAGAGGGGACTGAGTTGATATATAAGGCCTTATATACGTCACGTATAATAAAACTATTATTATTATTATTATTATTATTATTATTATCATTATCATTATTATTATTATTATTATTTTGTGAGATACAGACAACTAGAATGGTATAGTCATATACGTAGAATGCCAGAGAAAAGATTACCCACACAACATTTGGAATGGATTCCACTTGGGAAAGAAAAGAGAGGTCGACCTAGATTTAAATGGATGAATGATGTAAGAAGAGGTATGAGGGAGCTAGGTCTGGAAAAACTGGAATGGGAAGATAGAGAAGAATGGAGAAAGGAGATAAAAAATTAGAAAGCTTTGGGCACAGGAAGATATTTTAGTGTATTGTAAACCTGTTTATAAATAAATAAATAAATAAATAAATAATAATAAAAATAATAATAATAAAATAATAAAAAAGTAATAATAATAATAGAATAATAATAATACGTAATAATAATACTTATTATTATTATTATTCGTTCGTCTTCTTTGTCATTTTATTGCTCAGGCTCGTAGTCATGTGATTTGTGTCATGTGTGACTCTTAGCATTTTCACATTATCACCTGCTCATCAGCATGTACCAACAGCATATTAATACATTGGAGTTGTAAGTCTTCTTCATCCTCTAAAGATTTTATCGCATGCTCTAGTACAACACTGAATAGCAGAAGAGATAGTCCTTTAACTTTGCTTTTATCCATTGTGAAATTAAAAAGAATCTGAAAATTGTTTACCTACCCGCACCCTACTCCTTGTGCAATACTATAGCTAAATACCCTTCAGATACAATGACTAGGATTTTATATATTGTTTTGTTTTGTTTTTTTTTTACAGGTATGATGTTTCCATCTATTACATGTACAATATACCTTATGTGAGTCGTGGATTTTTGGTGTTATATTTGTTTTGAATACAGTTCGTTAACCCAAATTATACTGCTTATTTACATATGCTACACACACACACACACACACACACACACACACACACACACAAATAAATGCCTGAATAGGAATTTGAACCCAGACCTCTGAATTGATACTTCAGTGCGCTACTACTTACGCTATCCAGACATCCTAGCACAAATATTTATTTTTTCTTTATATAATATTCTCTATCATGAGAGGTAGCGTGAACTCGGTCTCACTGCCACCTAGTGGCTACTATATCAAGTAAGCAAATTAAAGGGAATGTTTACTTTATAGAAGTGGCGCTTCTTCATTTCGATATTATAATTAAATTTTGACATTAAGCAATGCAATGTATGCAGGGTGTTGCAAAAAAGCACACCGACAACGGAGGTGAGGTATACATTGAGGTATGTTGATCATTTTTAATAAGGTAACAATGTCCGGAAATTATGCGTTTTCACACTATAACTAGTTAGTTATATCTCAAGATCAGTGTTAGTTCGAAGGATTTGAAGACTCGTTACTTGGCAATACCTCACAGGTGCGGAACCTGTGATACGTGGCTTCGCAACGGAATGTGGCTGCAACATGACGGAGCTCCAGCTCACTTCCATGCCAGTGTGAAGAGCCATTTGTATACAACGTATCCAGGTCGAGGGGGACCAGTCCCATGGCCTCCTGGATCGCCTGATCCTAACTCTCTCGTCTACTGTTTATGGGGCGACACGAAACATTCTGTTTGTCAGACTCCAATAGAGTCACGTATGGATCTCATGGCCCGAATCCATGCTGCTGCAGAAATAATTCAAACGATGCCAGGCGTATTTGCGCCAATTACTACACCGCCGATGAACGCTCTGCAATGAAATGGGAGGTGAATATTTTGAAAACTTGATGTGACTGTGACAGTATTATCAAAGTATTGAGTCTTGACATCCAACTAACGGAACTCTTGAGAAGAGAAACCCATTATTTCCGGACATCAGTACTTTATTTAAAAACATTTTTAACTACCTCACCTCCGTTGTGGGTGTTTTTTGCAACACCCTGTATATAAGTGTGAGTCTGTCTGTCCTACGTATCCTGATGTTCTTGGCATGAATGAGCTGAAAGACAAGAATGGTCACTGCAAGTTATCCATAAAAGATAGACACATGCTATCGCGGAGGTTTTTGTATTTTTTTGAGATGTTCAATTGTGCGTAAATTAATTTTGTTAGTCCAGTCATATAGGTAAAAAAAGTGTCAACCTCAGAATGAGAAATAATAAGCTGAAAACTCGTATAGACCTTCATTTTGGCATTCTAAAAGTTGTCTCAAAAGTATCATAAAATCTCGTGTCCGCGTCTTAAGATATTCAAGGTCAAAGGTCAAAATCGCAAATATCTTGTTTCCTATGGCTTTAATGGTATCTATATTGATTATAAATATTGTAACTAACAGTTGACCTTGCATTATGCTGTAGATAGCTAAGCGCTGCGCGTTCACCGCCCTCTTTCTCAAAAACGGTTTGATGTATAAAAAAAATGTGTTAAACAAACGTTGTAGAGAAAGTTATTCTCTACAATATTTATAATGAATATGAATAGGATTAAAGCTATAGGAAACGAGATATTTGCGAAAAACCAATTTTTTTAGCTTTGACCTTGAATATCTTAAGACGCGGAATCGAGATTTTGAGACTTTTGAGACAACTTTTAAAATGCCAAAATAAAGGTCTATACGAGTTTTCAGCTTATTATCTCTCATTCCGAGGTGAAACCCCTAATATGACTGGACTATGTGTATTTGTTATGGTTTAGGCAGCGTAAGCGTCCAAGAAGCTATTTTTTCACGTTTATATATGAAATAAAATTATGAACATTTCATAAATATTTAAAACTTTGATAATTTTACAAAGTAAATAAACTTTATGGATTTTCATGAACTAAATACTAAATCATATGATGATTTTTCTAGTACACCGATGCCCTTTTTACGTTTTTAGCTCCGGTACTATAGTACGTAATCTCTATGTAGACCTGTATAATTATTTTGTACGTACGTTTATCACTGAACTCCTCCTAAACGACTGGACCGATTCTGATGATTTTTTTGTGTGTGTTTGAGTGGGTCCCTGGATGGTTTAGATTCACAATTGAATCCTCTAAAGCCATTAAGTGTAGGAGTGCACCTGAAGTGAACATTTAAAATTAGCTCTAGCGGTCACAATTGCCGATATTTCACAACGGAACTCAGTATATCATTTTAAAATAAACCGATCTGGGTATTATCCTGACGTAGAGCTACGGGACTTGCGCTGGTTCGAGTCTCCATGGAGGAAGACATTTTCTCATTGAATTTTGGTCAGTATGGAACCGGTGCCCACCCAGTATCGTGAGGCATTTGGGTAGGTACAATAATCTCAAAGTGTCAACCTCAAAAACTAAAATTATGACTTTTCAGGGCAAAGTGCCAGTCAGAGCAAAAATAGTAATCGACAATGAAATAATAGAACAGATAGCACACATTAACTATCTTGGTTCAGATATAACATATAGCTACGATTGGGATATACATAATACAATAAACCGATATCAAATGATGTGTGGCAGCATAAGAAGAACCCTCCGAAAGACTCGAAGAGGAACTTAACTTGGGTTTTATAAAATTATGGCTGTTCCTGTTCTTTTATATGGATCTGAATCTTGGGTACTGGCAAAAAAAGATATCTCACACATTCAAGCCACTGAAATTAAATTTTTAAGATCCGTAAAAGGGTATACACGCATGGATAGATTACACAATGAATCATTAAGAGATGAACTGGAGATATTTTCAATAGTCGATAAACTAGACGAGCATAAATACCAATGGAAAGAACATTTAGACAGAATGGAAAATATAAGATTACTCAAAAAAGATCAACACCTGCAAACCACATGAAAAAAGATCTTTGGCATGGCCAAGGAAACGATGGACTTGAGACCGGAACAGGTGACATTGACCTAATCCTGGAAACGAAGAAGAAGAAGAAGAAGAAGACAATAAGTAGCGGCTCCAGGTTAAGAAGACCAGCTATAATGGCTGGGGGACCCGACATGCTGATCACATGTCACCCCTACACTGGCTAGATCTGTGATTAACACATGTGGATGTGATGCCAGCAGCCGAATGGTAGGCCAAGGGTCTTCTAGGTCTGTTGCGCTTGGAGTAGGTATTATCCAAAAATGAGCAAAATCTAACAATTACAAGTGGAGGTTTACCTGAAATCCGAAATTAAAAATTAGCAACCCCCATGTTTGGTTCGTCTCAGCGTAAACAATGAAATTTAATATTTCATTTATTTAGCCGGGTGTTAGCTACTATCTTATATATGTTGATTGTCCCAGAAAAATTGTCTAAATGATAGAGAAGAAAAAAACATTGAAATCGGTCAAATACGTGTAGTTTTTGGCGGCTCCGTGGTGGAAGAGGTTAGCCGCTCGCCTCGCACCTCTGGGGCCACGAAATTGAGTTTCGGCCACTAAATGTTGGTTTCGTGGTGGACGAAACGGAGCTTGGGCAGGTTTTTCTCATGGTTTCTCCCGTTTCCCCCTGCCCCAATGTCATTCCACCATTTCTCCATACTCATCTCATCCATTTCGTTTCATTTCGTTTATCTGCCCCTGTGTTGGTGTGTCAGGCGTGGTCGGCCGGCACCCTTGTCATTCACAGACCTCTGTATAAGGGGTAAGCACATCAAAGAACCGAACAGTATTAAAAACCTGAGTAAACTATCCCTGGAGACAGCAATGACCATCTTCCGCTTAAAAATAGCACCATTCATGACCTATGGAATAGAAGTGATTTGGAAGAATCTAAATAAGGCAAACCTAGAGGAAATAGAAAAAGTCAAAGCACACTTTTTAAAGATAGCGCTAAGTGTATCAAAATACACGCCTTCACGCCTAACATACATACTGGCAAAGGAACCATTCTTCATAGAAGAGCTCCACCTGGACCTTCTCGTGCCGGCAACAGATGTCTACAAAGAACTGTTGAGGTAACTCAACGAGAAGAGAGAACAGATATGGCCTGAGTTCTACGCAACGGATGCGATGATCTATAGAGAATGGACAGCAGCCAGATACGACCTCAGACACACCGTGACAAGAGTCGCGGTCCATAGTTTCCACCACAGAATATGCACAACAGTGAAGCGTCATAACCCAGAAGAAAAATGCATGTGCAAACTATGTGGGTCACACTGCGACTGATATCACTTATTACAGTGTAAAAATATGGGAACATCGATAACAGACTTTTGTAAGACATGAAAACGATTCTTTCTACATGGTCATTGGCTGCAATAATACATATTATTATTATATAAGGGATTTCATCTCATCTCATCTCTCGACCCGGCCTGAGTTGGGCACGAGTTGAGGATATTTATTTATATTTTATTTTACAAGTAGTTTTTGAGTCTATAAAGGACAGATAGACATACATTCATTTTTATGTATATACAGTAGTTGACTTATAACATACCACGTAGTTTTGTATAGTTTAACATTTACAGATGTTTAAATGCAATAAGATAGAGAGACATGCGCAGTAGAATATAACCCGGAACAAGTGTAGCGAAAATGTTGATATCATAACTCATGCGAGGTTCATATCCCGTCCATTGAGTTGTGTTTTAAACAAATTACACAATAGCATCTGATACACTCGCTGCACTTCACCGGTACAGTCATCTGCAATTGTTACAGCATCTTTTGCTACTCACATTATATAACGTGTTTCATTCACTAAATTTAATTATATATTAACCTTTAAATTCAAAATGTATCCTATAAGATAATCAATTAGTTTCATTCACTTAATAATGTTAATAAAAGAGATGAAAACTAACGAGAAGAGTTAAAATATACCTTATTAGGTAAGATCCGTCATCCTCAACTTATAAAATATGTATTCTTTATGCCTGTAGGCCTTTCAGATCATCCGTTCCATCTTCAGCAGGTACTTCTTCGCTACAATATCTAGTATAATGATTTGATGCTGCTAGTCACGACAACACCACATTAGGACTAGCAGCATCAATCATCATACTAGATATTGTAGCGAAGAAATACCTGCTGAAGATGGAACGGATGTTCTGAAAGGCCTACAGGCATAAAGAATACATATTTTATAAGTTGAGGACGACGGATCTTACCTAATAAGGTATATTTTAACTCATTTTATTTTATGACTCTCCACCTCAACGGTTTTAACAATGGATTTTATTAGTAGATAGATAGATAGATAATGGAATTTATTGCCTTCTTTCAGAATAAAGAAAATACATATGCATTTACATTGCGCATGGGCCTGCTTGGCCGTACGTGCATTATTTTTCCATGGATAAAAAATAAAACTAATAATATAAACAAATACCTACAAATACACCTGTATCAAAAAACAATAACAGGCTACATATAAGTAAAATCTATGTCTACACTAAATCACAATAATACATATCTACATTCATCCATATTCCGTACATAAATATTAAAAAAAAATATGCTAGAAAACAAATTAGAAAAAAAAACACACACACATACACCCACACCCCCCACACATATACACACCGCACGCTCATACCCCCCGCCCCCGTCCCTGCAGGCATCAAATACACTATCAGACTATTCAACTTATCGGACCTACTTATTATATAACATAATTAAAGATCGAAAACAAAGACCATATTGAGATTCTTCTTATTGTTAATACATATATCCTTAATCTACAATTTTGTTATATCTCAATTTTCTTACTGTATCCAAAAATTTGCATGTTTTTGATTCACTCTCGATCCGTCCTAAAAGATCCCAACACGCCACTTTCCCTCGATCCGACTTGAGAAATCTCTCCGGCAGCATCTGTAATCTAAGTTGTTCTGTCTCTCTACAGAATGCTATAATATGCTGCCAGTTTTCATGGTCATCGCATAGTGGGCATAGTTTAATGCCCACATCATTTGTTAAATTATGTTAACGAGAAGAGATTACTAATCATAATCATCATCATCATCATCATCAAGGCTTAGGTCCTCTGGTCCGTTCCGACTTCAAGAGATTTGGTTTTTTACATCTAGCAAATGGTCTTCCTTGACTTATATATATATATATATATATATATATATATATATATATATCTTGTGGGTCTGTAGTTTAAAATCATTTTAGGAGGTCTATCATCTGCCACTCTTAGTAGATGTTCGTACCAATGATATCTTATCTCAGAACTAATTTCCTGGTCCATAAGGGTGTAGCCTGCCGTTGGCCTTAAAAATCTCATCTCCGCTGCCTATATTTTTTTTCCTCTAGCTGTATGAGTCAAAATCCAATTTTCACTGCCATAGATACTAGTAGGAACGGTCATGACTTCATAAAATTTCATTTGAGTGTCCTGAGTTGTTTTATTCTTTAGAGTTCTTCTTATTGTTCCACACAATCTTAGACATTTCTGTATTTTTATATTTGTATCTTCTTTTTGGCAGTATGATACATTAAAATCCAAATAATTGTAGGATTTCACTTGTTTAATGATATTGTTATTTATCACAATTTTGCATCTGAGATGATTTTTTCCCCGAAATGCCATTGATTTTGTTTTTGTACATGAAATGTTTAAATTATATTCCTTGCCTACTTTTTCTAATTGGTTTGCAGCTCTCTCGAAATTATCTTGTGATGAACTAAAAATACCCTTGTCATCTGTGAATAAAATCATGTTTAAAACTTTGTCATTTATTTTAAAATTTTCAATTAAGACATTTTGTCATATTTTAATAGCATGGTCAACATTTATACTAAACAAAGCCGGAGACAGCGGGAATCACTGCCTTACACCTTGGTTAATTTCTTCAGAGATACTCATCGCTATTCCTTTGTTTTTATTTTTGACAATTTACCTAATAATGACAACAGTTGCGCACCATGTCGTTTTCACTGCGGTTCGCCGCATTTAAATAATTGACACGAGATATAAGTGTTTTGCCAAAATTGAAGGGTTAATTCAAGGATCAATTTCTACAGAACTTAATTTACTTATTCTAGATTTTAATTCCCATGTTTTTGTCATTGTGCTCCTTATTATTGTATTTAAAGTAGGATAAATGTACAACAATATAAACAAAACCGTAATAAAAAACTAATATATTTAATGCAATTTTCACAAACGTAATAACATAAAATTCGTCACGCAGCAACTGCGCGAATTAAATGAATTCTTCAGGAAATTGAATGTATAGTTTCATTTTGCTGGTTACGGATTAAATATTTATTTTGTTAAATTCCAGAAACTCCTACACCAATGGGCCGATTCTGATCGTAAACCAATTATTACATGATTCAATGCCATGTTTGGTTCTGTTGAAACAATATTTGCGGCCAGCAGAGAGTTAACAGACATATATATTAATTTTTTAATTTATTTCAGGATTGTTTCAGTTATTTACAATAGTATCCTCAACCAAAGTATACAATTGTTTTACCACACTTCCCGATCTTGCGTGTCTGCTTCTGTCCTTCTGTCATATTTCTCTTCTTCATGTTGTCTTAAATTCCCTTTATCCACGTTGGCTTAGTCCTACCACGTTTCCCTTTTCTACGAGATATTCATTTCAATACTTCTTTCTTTGTTTCTGTGTCCCTTCTTGTCACTATATGTCCATACGATTTTAGTTGGATTTCTTCAATCTCTTGTACAATATCCTTTTCTGCATTCATAATTTCTCTTCTTGTATTATTTTTTATTTTTCTAATTTTGATATTCTTGACGATCTTCTTAAAAAGTCCACTTCTGTGACTAATAATTTATTTCTGTGTTTTTGCTTCAACGTCCATGTTTCCGCACCATATAATAAAATACTCTTCACAATTGTGTTACATATTAATAATTTAGTCCCCTTGATTTTATGCTTACTCCATAAAATATAATTTAATGTGCCAATAACTTTCTTTGTCTCTGTTAATCTTTTTCGGTGTCTAATTCAGATGATCCATCTTTTTGAATTATTGATCCCAAATACTTAAAATATTTCACTGTTTTAATCTTTGTTCCATTTATTTCTAATTCTTCGTAAAGATCTGTGCTCATATATTCTGTTTTATTATAATTAATTGTTAAACCCCATCTTGAGTATTCTTCCTCTAGTTTCCAACCCATATAGTTTGCATCTCCACATCCTGAAGGGACTACCACTTGATCATCTGCGAATAATAAGTTATGTATGTATTTGTTCACATTTAATTTTAATCCCATTGGTTTACGTTTCTTTGGCCATTCCTGTAATACAATATCTATACATATTTTAAATAATGTCGCTAACATATATATATATTACTATATTTTTTTCCAAATAATACTTTAGTATACGTCCATAGAGTCTACTCATAGTGCTTGTTACTGTTATATCTCTATAATTTTCACATTGGTATATTTTTCTTTTTTATGGATTGTCAAAATGTATCCTAGTTTCCATTCTCCAGGAACTTTTTCACCATTCATAAATTTTGAAAATAATTTTCTCAAACGATCAACTATCTATCTATCTATCTATCTATCTATCTATCTATCTATCTATCTATCTATCTATCTATCTATCTATCTATCTATCTATCTATCTATCTATCTATCTATCTATCTATCTATCTATCTATCTATCTATCTATCTATCTATCTATCTATCTATCTATCTATCTATCTATCTATCTATCTATCTATCTATCTATCTATCTATCTATCTATCTATCTATCTATCTATCTATCTATCCGTCCATCCGTCCATCCGTCCATCCGTCCATCCGTCCATCCGTCCATCCGTCCATCCGTCCATCCGTCCATCCGTCCATCCGTCCATCCGTCCATCCGTCCATCCGTCCATCCGTCCATCCGTCCATCCGTCCATCCGTCCATCCGTCCATCCGTCCATCCGTCCATCCGTCCGTCCGTCCGTCCGTCCGTCCATCCGTCCATCCGTCTATCTATCTATCTATCTATCTATCTATCTATCTATCTATCTATCTATAAATCTATATACAGGGTGTTAATGAATAACACCGACAAACGTTCAGGTATTTTAGAGGAGAGTTAGACGAACAATTTGATATAAGGAACTTGGGATGTGTGAAGCCAAATTTTGAAGTTATATGACTTTTTTTTAAATTGCACGTTTGTACTCATTAATAAACAATGAAGCAAACTATGAATATGGTTTGTCTTGGAAATACTTAAATTCTGCTCCAATAGTAGGATAACCCTAGTTTTAATTGAAAATATAGTAGCATTTTCAAAATTTTAAGTCATGAAGTTGCGGACATTTCATCTTTCAACAAGAGCCAGTGCGCCACTGACAGCCTGAATTTCGTGCTCTGTCATGCAATCGTATGTATTTAATGTCTGGTAGTACAAACGTCATTCGCAATAATAGCTTAGTGGGTATCATGCTTACCACTGAATGTTGTTATGCCGGGTTCAAGTCTCTCTTTTTGGTTTTTGTATTTTTATTTCCTTCTTTATTTTTTATTCAGAGAAGGATATTACTTTTGTTGTTACTTGATTTACTTTCTGATATTCTGTTTAAGCATTACTATTTGTTTTTAATTAAACTGGTTGCGTGATTTGTTTACATGTAAAGCTCGGGCATTTTTTTTAAATACTGTACATTTAAACCAACTGCTTATGCGCGTGTCCGTGATACTAACGACTGATACCAGTCTGTTTCACTACTGCTTTGAAACTTGTAGGAGCCCCTTCTCACTTCCACAGGAAAGTAAGGAACCATCTGGATAATGTTTTCCCTGGACGTTGGATTGGTCGAGGCGGTCCTGTAGCGTGGCCTCCACGTTCACCTAATCTCACTCCTCTAGATTTCTTCCTATGGGGACACCTTAAGAGCCTCGTTTATCACACTCCAGTCGACTCTGATGAGGAGTTACGGCGAGAATTTTGACTGCCTGTGACGAAATCAGAAATACTCCAGGAATCTTTAAAGGAGTGCGAGCATCATTTCTGCGCAGATGCAATGGAGTAATCAAGGGCAACATTTTGAACAGTACCTATCATCCTGTTTTTGAAGGAAACATGAATAAAGAGATTTCATTTTTTCTGTATGCCTAAACCATGCCTCCTTTACAAAGTGTACTGTAATATAAAATAAAACTTTGTTTTCATTTATTATTATTAATAATGTAATGTTATTATTATTATTATTATTATTATATATTATTATTATTATTATTCCTGAATGTTAACATATTTACTTTAAAATAAAATATGAATAAGAATTTGATTTCCTTTACTATATGTCCACCGGCAAGTCAAACAATAGTAGACCTTAATTTAATTATTAATTAATTAATTTTGTTATGCCTTTCCTTAATCTCTTCTTCTATCTTGTAAACCCATATTTCCCTTAACAGAGATTTTAGGCGCTCTTCCCCTACAGGGAAGAATTTGAACCATACTAATTTAGTAATACTTGTTTTCGTATAGATGTCATTTGAGTGGTCCGTGTTCAGCGTTCCGCCTCATACTGACATCTAGGAAACCAAGGTAGTACTAGGACAGGAAAATTCGGTGAAGTTTCCTTAGAGGCCTTTTCATTCAGGCTTAAGGATCTTTTACGAGCCTGAAAATCTTCAGACTCGGGACCCACGGTTTAAAGTCCCTCCCGGAGGACTTTCTCCTTGGATTTTTCCGTCCTAAAAATCCACCGACCCCGGTCGGGTTTGAACTCGCGACCTTCGGGACCAGAGGCTAGGAGCATAACCACTAGTCCACCGCGGCCGACTCCTTTCCTTCATGTTTGTGCTAAGTTTCGCGTCATAAGACTTGATTCATACAGTATTATTTTAACCTGAAGTAATGATTACGCTAATGCATAATACCCTTGTTATTTCGACCGTCTGAACCATGCGATTTTTACTTACGAATACTTACTGTAGTTAGGCTACCTAATGTGCTTTACAATATTCCTTATTTCACAATAGTACAGAATATTGTCATTTATTACTTTGCTGCATCATACTAAAAGAAATTCTACGGTATTTTGTACTAAATTTCCAAAAAAATTGCACAAGAAAGAAAGAATACAAAAAATAAATGTTCAGCATGTCTGAGGTTTGAATCTTGAATATACTATTCCTAACGAATGGTATTTTATACCTGGAAGGTTACCACTGAGCTAAATGGTCTCAAGAAGTCAACCTGCAAAAGAAGGCTATACTAAGTAACAGCTTGTCAACGAAATCTTCGAAATATTGTCACTGGCGTACTGGCTCCTAACACATTTATTATTACAACTTTCAAATTTGAACTTCTAAACTATAAGTTGCATATCTCAAATTGTTTATCTAAGTCACCTCTACAATACCTGAGAGTTTGTCGGTGTTATTCATTAACATCCCGTATATAAGAGCATTCGATTAATAATGACAACACTGTTGTAAATCAGCGATCCTAGTGGTGACCATTGTAATCTTGTAGTATGTTGTTGATCAGTCTTTGTTGTATAAATCTGTAATATTGAAAGTCTGGAAATATCAATATTTTGTGAATACATTCACTGTTTCTAACATTCAGTAAGTAATACCGCCCTAAAAAGATGTTCAGTAGAATTTGTTTAGAAGGTGGAATTGGGAAGTACTCGAACATCCACCAAATTCACCAGACATGAGCCCTTGTGACTATAACTTATTCTCAAAGATCAAAGAACCCCTACGAAACATTCTATTTCAATCAAGAGTTGATATTCAGAAATATCTAAATCGATCAATGAAAAATATATCCAGAAATTATGCTGCAGATGGAATTCGCCGTCTTCCAACGTATAGTTGACTTGACAAGATACTATAAATTATATGTCAGAAATAACATAAATAAATGTTTCATGATGTTTATAATAGTGCTGTCATTACTTATCGAATGTCTTACTATATATATATATATATATATATATATATATATATATATAACATGTATGTATATACATTGTATGTAGTATGGTATGATAAGAAAAATAAATGCCTGGACGGGATTCGAACCCGGATCTCTGAGTCTGTACCTCAGTGTGATATCCATTACACCACCAGCCGAATCCAATTCAAACATTTATTTTTCTTATATATGTATTATATTCCCCATTATTACTAGATGTCGCGAGAACTCGGTCTTCACTGCCATCTAGCAGCTGACTATAACAAGTAAGCAAATTAAAGAGAACATTTTTACTTTATAGCAGTGACGCTTTATTGATGTTATAATTAAATATTTAACATTGAGCAATGCAAGCTTAATATGGTATGATAAGAAAAATAAATGCCTGGACGGGATTCGAACCCGGATCTCTGAGTCTGTACCACAGTGTGATATCCATTACACCACCAGGCGAATCCAATTCAAACATTTATTTTTCTTATATATGCATTATATTCCCCATTATTACTAGATGTCGCGAGAACTCGGTCTTCACTGCCATCTAGCAGCTGACTATAACAAGTAAGCAAATTAAAGAGAACATTTTTACTTTATAGCAGTGACGCTTTATCGATGTTATAATTAAATATTTAACATTGAGCAATGCAAGCTTAATATGGTATGGTAAGAAAAATAAATGCCTGGACGGGATCTCTGAGTCTGTACCTCAGTGTGATATCCATTACACCACCAGGCGAATCCAATTCAAACATTTATTTTTCTTATATATGTATTATATTCTCCATTATTACTAGATGTCGCGAGAACTCGGTCTTCACTGCCATCTAGCAGCTGACTATAACAAGTAAGCAAATTAAAGAGAACATTTTTACTTTATAGCAGTGACGCTTTATCGATGTTATAATTAAATATTTAACATTGAGCAATGCAAGCTATTTTTTCTTATCATACCATATTAAGCTTGCATTGCTCAATGTTAAATATTTAATTATAACATCGATAAAGCGTCACTGCTATAAAGTAAAAATGTTCTCTTTAATTTGCTTACTTGTTATAGTCAGCTGCTAGATGGCAGTGAAGACCGAGTTCTCGCGACATCTAGTAATAATGGGGAATATAATACATATATAAGAAAAATAAATGTTTGAATTGGATTCGCCTGGTGGTGTAATGGATATCACACTGAGGTACAGACTCAGAGATCCGGGTTCGAATCCCGTCCAGGCATTTATTTTTCTTATCATACCATATTAAGCTTGCATTGCTCAATGTTAAATATTTAATTATAACATTGTATGTAGTAGTCTATACATAGAGGGCAGTAGTTTTATTTACCACGCGGTTAGTAGTATGTAATATTACAGTATAGTTATTTAGGTTGGCAACCCCGAAATATAGGAAGTTGAACTTTCAATCATGGTCGCCATTGCTGTAAGTATGACAAAACGCACTATCGCGCAAAGTTGTAATTATGTAATTAGAATCAGATATATAATGAGATTATTTTTTTTTATTTCCCTTCATAACGCATTTAAGTAGCCTCTTATGAAGAATTTTCACAATTTTGTAGATATCTATGTATACACACTCCATAACAAATCTGGGTTTATATTGAAATGCTTGTCACTTCGGATCACATGCGCGCGCATTACATTCTCTTAAAGTTGAATAAGGAATATAATATAGCTTAATTACTGTAATACAGGGATTCAGTAACTTGAAGCGAAGTTTACTTTAAGCTGTGCGTTAGAATAATCCACGGTTTGATTAGCGTCCAAAATCTCTTCTCAATTTATCCCTTAATGTCTTAATCTCCATTATGTAGCAACTTGCTGAAAACTGATACTAGGCAATTACAACACACACACACTATTGAGTAACACTAAGAAATTGGGACTGGAAGTGAACATCAATAAAACTGAATATATTGTTCACACTTAGAAATATAATTATATAATGGAAATGGACATTTAACCCATTCGCCTCAAAAGACGAGGTAGTCTCGCCGGCAGTTAAATGGCCTTTAACTCAGCAGACGAAGTAAACTCGCTTAACTCTGCTGTTATATATTTTGCAATATTTTGTACATCTCACGGGAGGGTAATATTTTTTAACATTTATTAATAGTATATCAATGTGTTAGTGCCTTCACCCTTATTGTGATCTCAAGTTATCTTTTGTTTGTTTTGAATGTCTGAAAATAGACAATATAATTTTCGGTAACTTAAAATCCGATTTCTGGGAAAATGCTTTGTGCATTTAAACCAGAAACGAATGGGTTAATGACAGATGAAGGAAATTTTGAAAAAGTGGCTGAATTCAAATACCTGGGAAAAATAATTACAAACAGGAATGAGATGAACATAGGATCAGTTCTGGAAATGCATGTTACTATGCATTACAGAGACTCTTGTTATTCCAACATCTCTCAAAAAAATATTAAACTGAAAATATATAAAACTGTTATTATATTATGTCGACGTGAAACAGACTCTTACTTTAAGGGAGGAAAAAAATAATACGAGTATTTGAGAATAAAGTTTTTAGGAACATTTTTGGTTCAAAGAGAGATGAACAGACAGGAGAATGTCCACATAACTGTTAGTTATATGATTTTTATGTAAAGCCAGCTTTAATAATAAGAACAATTACGGTACGTGTCCTAGATTCCGATGGGCAGGACATGTAGTACGAATGGGGAATGAAATAAGGCATGGAAACACAGTAGGAAAATCAGAGAGAAAGCTCCCAGCATGTAGGATGCCAATATAGGAGGTGGAAAAATAATATGGATTATGATTTAAGAGAGGTAAATTATAAAGGTGATCAGATGCGTCAAGATAAGGATTTATGGAGAGCTTATGCACGCATGACTATAAGCTTAACGTCAGTTAGTTGGTCAGTTCATGATATTTTCTCGTTAGACCTGAAATTAGAGTTATTATTATTCATTAATATTAATTCAACGTTTCTCCACACTCATCTCATCCTGACATGCCCAGAGAAAATAGATATTTATTGTTATGTAGGTCACTTTTTAATAGTATATTACGATGCTAGATTGGGAAGTGGTTTTTACAGCAGTGAGGAAAATGTTTAATTTCCGAGATTCTGTAAAACACTTCACAAACGTGCCTTGTACATTATTTTTTGCGCGATGCTGTTTTCAAAATAATAAATAATAGTAAATTAATAACATCTTTTTTGGAAATATTTATGTTCATTCTAAACCACTGACCAACGTTAAAAATGTGGCCAATGTTTACACGGTAAATGCCGAAAATAATTTAGTTGAGACTACAGCAGGCCGTGACACCAATCATTTATAAAATGGTGGGATATACGAATTTATTGTTTCATATTGTTTCAAATAGTCCTTAGGAAAATTTTAAGGCCGAAAAGAAATGGGCAGGAGAATGGAGAAAACTACATAATAACGGGTTACATGCTATGTATAAGAAGCCAGATGTAATAAGAAAAGTTAAGTCTCGTAGGCTGCGGTGGGCAGGACATGTGGCACATATGGGGAATGAAAGACGTGCATGGAAGCTTCTGGTAGCAAAACCAGAGGGAAAACGCCCAGTTGGTAGACCGAGAATGACGTGGGAGAATAACATTAACCATGATTTGAGGGAAGTAGATTATACAGTGGATGATTGGAAAACATTAACTCAGGATAGGGGTGTATGGAGAGCTTATGTTCACGCGGCCATGAACCTACGGATTCGATAGTGCCAGTGAGTTAGTTAGTTATATTTTTTCAAATAAAGTTCAGTTCATTTAAAATGGGCTGATTTGTTTCGTATAATGTACATTGACACTACCTTTTGGATATATTTTTGTATATACATTGTACGTAGTATACATAAAGGGCAGTGGTTTTACTTCCCGCACGTGGTTTCTAATATGTAATATTACAGTATAGTTATTTATAGTTATTTAACAAACTAACTTATACACCTCACTGATAGTATTCTTTTAATAATTAATACATTTAATTATCTATGAAAATAATATTAAGATTAACAAATATTTTCTTTTTTTTGTTTTAAATATTGTACAAACGTAAAATTAGTTTTCTATATCTCATCATTTTTATTAGTTTTTTATAAACATTAGACAGGGACAATTTAATATATCTTGCTTGTATACACTTTACTATTAGTTTTAGTCTTAATTTTAACTAACATTAACTGGTTGCATTATAGATTGTAATATAATAGATATTATCTTTTTGATCAAATTTTTATTTAGTATTTAATATTAGAGTTAATTGTGATTGTTATATTCTGATATAATATATGTTAGTCCTGGTGAGTGGAAGAGAAGGCCATATGACCTTAACTCCACCAGGCTAAATAAATATAATCTAATCTAAATCTAATCTAATTTAGGATGACAACCCCAAAATTTAGGAAATTGAACTTTCAATCATGGTCGCCATTGGTGTAAGTGGGACAGAACGCATTAACGTGCAAAAAACTATTTTAGGTCATCGCAATCCTGGAACTGGTTATAATATTTTGTATCAAATCGCATAAATATTTTATGCAAAAAATAATAAACTATTAAGGCGGTTCAAGTTGATGTTTTTGACACGTGGGCATTACGTCTAAGTGCAATACAATACTACGGATATACGTGCTGTAGGGTTTTCATTCATCCATCAATGATTATTTTATCTGACAAGAAAATTACTCGAGAAGACATGTGAAATCGTTTCCCAATAACAAGAAATGAGAGCGCCTATTCCTTGACACAACATTCAACGTTTGATATTTGTCCAAAAAAATAATAATTGATATAAACTCTTTTCATACGTTATGTCTTCACATGTTCCACAAATATTTATAATTTTTATAGACTGTCTTTACCCTTGGGGGAAAGTGAAGATCACCTTTAACGATTGTAATAATATATTACAATACGAGGTTGGGAAGTGTTATTTACAGAACCGAGGAAAATGTTTAAAAACAGAGCGATAGCGAGGTTTTTAATTACCGAGATTCTGTAAAACACTTCACAAACGTGCATTGTATATTATTTTTTGCGCGATGGTGTTTTCAAAATAATAAATAATAGTAAAATAATAACATATTTGTTGGAAATATTTGCGTTCATTATAAACGATTGACTGACGTTAGCGGTCTGGCCTGTGTATGTATGCTAAATGCCGAAAATAATTGTTGAAATTACAGCAGGCCGTGATATCAATCTCGCATAAGATGGCTGTAAGTATGAATGATTTTAATCAAAACGACGTAATTGAAGACGCGTGGGACGTTGGGTGTGCTTCTTTAGTGCCAGAGAAATCTAAGTTAAGATAATGAAAAAAACATACATTTCATTCAGAAAGTGGCTAGAGGAGAAGAATTGTAATGTAAGTGAAAAAGTATGGTTGCTTATTTTGTGCTTAGGAGTGAAACATTAAAGTCTGCAACATGTTTGTGGTCAGAATATTCAATGCTGACGACGATGATAAATTTAAAAGGAGGTATCAATATTGCAGATTTTGTTACCCTGGTTAGCTTCCTCAAACAGAAGAACATTAGACGTAAAGCTGAAAAGTCTAAAAGTTTTCAGTAGAATGTTGTTAAGTCTACTTTCAGTATTGTTTCAAATAAAGTTCAGTTCATTAAAAATGCAGTGATTTCTTTCATATAATTTATATTAACACTAATTTTAGATATTTGTTTTGTATATACATAAAGGGCAGTGGTTTTACTTCCCGCACGTGACTTGTAATATGTAATATTACAGTATAGTTATCTAGGTTGGCAACCCCAAAGTGTAGGAAGTTGAACTTTCAATTATGATCGCCATTGCTGGTAAGTACTACAAAACGCACTATCGCGCAAAAAATATGTTTAACCTAACTGGTAAAATATTTAATTAAAAAATCACATGAAAAGAGTATCTGTATGATAACATCCAAAGAACCGAAAAGATGTAAATTTGAAGTAAATGGTAAGATTATTCAATAAGAAATGACATTCAAATATTTAGGAATTGAATTAACATAGAAGACAACAGGTTGTTAGAGGGTATCAAATTGCTGCATGTCAGGGTCCCTTTAGGTGCCGAGAGCTGATTAGATCGGCTCTGATGCTTCTGTCCATAATCTGCCACACAATATACTTAACTACTTGCAAAGCCAATCACATCGGTGGGTGCGATTTAAATTTCTGACACAGTGGCATGCAGAGGGTTAATGATACAATTTGGAAAAATAAACATTTTAAATCAGAAACTAAGGCCAGAATTTATGAAACAGTTGTAAGACCTATCCCAAACTTATCAAGACCAGATACCGTAAAAACAAAAATACTATTTATGAAAATAAATCGTAAAATTGTTGTGAATATTTAACTCACGCCCTAAATGGTAGTCAATGACCAATCACATTTCAGTGAATTTTATTTTACGACCAATGACAGTCGTGTTTCACCTCGCTCTTTATCGATTTCTCTTTATCAGCTCCTGCTTTTGTGATAAAGAATGCTCCTCCTTTTCACTATTCTGAACAGGTCAGAGCATTATTTTGCAGTGGCTGACTCTCCAACAAATACGTTGATATAACAAATAATGAACATATTCCTTCATTTTACTCAATTGTTTACTAAAAACATAAATTAATAACCTATAATGTTGGTTATAATATACAGTTTGACGTGTTTCATTATTTTTCCACTAGGGTGCATTCTTACAATGTTGCGATCCTATTTGGCAATAAATAACATTATAAAGTTGCGGTGAACAAACATATCCTCACATTTCTGTTTTGCTTTCAAACATCGTCGTTTACATTAAATATATAAATATTTTTAAATACCAATAATTATATTTAAAAAAATGATTTTTGAGTAAAAGCTTAATTTTATTCGATAAATAGTCCTAACAAATGTCACTCTTGATTTCCAAATTCTCTACATAAATTCACGAGTTACTTCATTGGATAGAGAAAGGAATGAAAGTGTCAGAAAAACATGTGCAGTTGAAGATATTTAGGAATGGGTATATAGGAGAAATCAAGATTGGGATGTGCATACAAGCAAGATGGACAACAATAGAATTGTCAAGACTGCAACGGATAGTCTGAGCAGAATGCAACAGGGACGTCCCAGAAAGCGGTGGTATGACGACCTAAGATAAGGCAACAAGGATTGAAGAACGAACAGGTTTAAACGTAGAATGGAATAAAAAGAAGATAGACTGACTCACATACGGCATTGCTGAACCCGAATATGTATGGTTGCACTCTCCATACATTCCTATTATTTTTCATCATATATATAAGACGAAGGCCGCGATTAGAGGATTCAAACAAAGGAACATACACTTGAGGACTAAAGATGAGGCCATTGGGCGAGTGGAGAGCTTCAAATACTTGGGTTGTAATATCAGTAGTAACATGTACAGTGGTCAAGAAGTAAGGCAGAGGATAGCAATGGCAAAAGAAGCTTTTAACAAGAAGAAAAGTATTTTCTGCGAATCTTAGGCAAAAGAATTACGGAAGAGGCTAGTGGAGTGCTTTGTGTGGAGTGTAGCATTGTAAGGTTAAATACGTGGACATTACGACGGAATGAGGAAAAGCGACTGGAAGCTTTTGAGATATGGATATGGAAAGAATGTAGCGTATTAAACGAACAGACAAAACAGAAAATAAAAATGTTCTAGACAGAGTGGATGATGGAAGAACAATGCTGGAACTCATAACGAAGAGGAAAAGAAATTGGATTGGCTACTGGTTAAAAATAAACTGCCTGCTGAAGGATGCCCTAGAAGAATGGTCAACGGAAATAAGTTTAGAGGCAGGAAAATACATCAGATGATAGCCAATGTTAAAACCAATGGACTGTATGTGGATACATAGGAAAGGCTGAGTTAAGGAAAGAGTGGAGAATACTGAATTTACAATGAAAGACCTGCCCTTCATTTCAGGCCTTATCGTGGCTACGTCTAAATGACAGAAGAGCTTCACATTCACATATCTTACTATTCCAAATACTGTACACATATTTACTAGGTCATTTATCAACACGTTTTCAAAATTTATCGGCTCATCACAACTTGAAAACAAGATCACAAGACTCTCCTTTACTTTTGATGCCACAGCATAGGACATGTCTATACTCTGAATCTTACACAATATATATGACTAGAGCCTGGAACTCACTTCCCACCAGTATCATTATTTAAATACAAATTAAGTGATATCTTAAGTTCCACACAATGAAAATATAACAACTATTTTCAGCATTTTGTAAATAATCATCTAGTAGGAAAATTTTTGGACCAAAGAGAGATGAACAGACAGGTGAATGGAGAAGACTACATAACAATGAACTACATGGTCTTTATAGGAAGCCAGATATAATAAGAACAGTTAAGTCCCGTAGACTGCGATGGGCAGGACATGTTGCGCGTATGGGGAATGAAAGACGTGCATGGAAACTTCTTGTAGGAAAGCCAGAAGGAAAACGCCCAGTTGGTAGACCAAGAATGAGGTGGGAGAACAACATTAACTATGATTTGAGGGAAGTAGATTATACAGGGAATGATTGGAAAGCATTAGCTCAGGATAGGGATGTATGGAGAGCTTATGTCCGTGCGGCCATGAACCTACGGGTTCGATAGTGCCAGTGAGTAAGTAAGTAAGGAAGCTTTACTTACATATTTTTATTTTATATTATTTTAATTTTGTTATATTCCATGTTTTTGATAGTGTTAGATCACATCATATTGTCTTTTGTTTAGTTTATATATATCTTTTTTTCAAATACCCCAGGTTTGTCTTTCGACAACGTCCTGGTTTCTCTCCTGGCGTGGCGTACTTGTAACCCACTTCTGAGGTTGGGGCGCCTGGAAGGCGGGGTTACGTTGCCCCGATGATATAATGGGTGATGATAATAGTGCGCCAGGAGAGTCCCTAATCCTAAGCTTTAACCTAAGGTGAATATGAATGTTGATGATTGCGATGGCCATATGATTTCGGGGACCGTTTGGGCCTTAAAGGTTTCCTGACATTTGTCTTACAGGCGAGGAAAAACCCCGATCAAAACCTCACCCAGAAAAAACTGTCCCGACCGGGGATCAAAACTGGGTCCGCTGCGTGACAAGGCAGCACGCTACCCCGAGACCACAGCCGTGGACTGTTTAGTCTATATTTTAATAATATTTTAAAATTGTAATAAGTATGTAATTTTTGTATATTTTTTACTATTCGCTGGTTGAGTGGAAGAGAAGGCCTTATGGCCTTAACTCTGCCAGATTAAATAAAGCATATTATTATTATGACAAAAAAATGAAGACATCTTAGAAGAATTACACATGGAACCTTTAGAAAACAAAATTTCTGATTATAAGTCAAGATGGATGCAACATGTTCATCGAATGGAAGTTCACAGAATACCCAAACAAATGTTAAGATATCAACCTGCAGGAATAAGAAGACCAGGACGTCCACTCAAAAGACTTTTGGATGGTGTTTCTCTTGAGGCCGAAACAGGTCAACAAATGGCCTAAATTCGTGAATGTACTATGATGATGATTATTATTATGGTATTATTATTATTATTATTATTATTATTATTATTATTATTATTATTATTATTATTATTATTGTATATTCAATTTCTTTCCAATAATTTTAGTCCTTAACTTTGATTTTAGGGACTAGTGGATGCCCTTAGTAAATGTATTATATGGTTTCCGTAGTTATATAGTAGTAGTAGTAACAGCAGTAGGACTTTATTAGACTAAAAGTAAGATATATACAATGTTATTTACAAATACGGGAGTCGCACGGGCAGTACGTTACAATAAAGTAATATTTGGTAATAATAAAAAGTAAAACAAAAAGGAAACACAATAATATTACAATTCGATAATAATACAATAACATTAAACATTAATTAAGTTATGTAGAATTAATGGTATTGCATTTTGAAAACATTTATTTATTTATGAATGAGTGTTGTTCTTATTTTCCGCGTTTTGTCCAGAAATTTACCCAAGTTTATCCAATTTTCTGGGCTTACCAATAACTCGTAGCATGCCGATCTTTCACGATTTGAATTTAGAAATCCTTCCGGTAATAACTGACTCCTCCAATATTCCAAATCGTTACATTTTCCTAATATACGTATCTCGCCTTCAAAGCTCCCGCACATTGGACATATTCGCCTACCGTGAATGTCGCTAATTTTTAGAAATTTCCATGCTCCTAGCCTAATCCAAGCAAGCCCTGTTCTCTCTTTAAATCCTAGGTTCAGTACATAAGATTCTTTCCCCCAATCTTGTTTTATGATATTCTAGTTATATAAATATGGAACAGGGTGTGTTACTATGCATGCTGGCATGATTGATGGGAGTGCGAGGTAGCGTGCGTGTCTCTCGCCACAGCTACACTTGAGGCGACCTCCATCGGCATCTTACTAAACACCAACACAAAATTACAAAACCTCTAACTTGTAGCAATAACAAACAAAATCAGTAACCTAAGAGAGAATGTATGAGAATAACACAATTCCAGGAGGAAAATAATGTCACAGATGATCAATATCTTTCCTTTACGTTATTTCGACGTAAATGAGCACACAGACGTTGTTTAAAATCTCACTTAACACTGTATTTCCTTCCACAAATTATCAGTAATCATCACAATTTTCACTCGCAATTTAACTTCTATCAATGTTTATCTCAATCATAAATATTTAACAGTCACTGATGGATCCGTTCACCACAATTTCTCGTACACTTAACTTCACGCCGTCCAACACAAGACTGAATGGCCTCTGTCCCCGACGCTTGTTATATAGACGCGAGGATTTTTTTAGGCTTAGGTTCGAGTCGCTTCGAACCATAGAAGCCTCTGGCAACCGATCTTTCCCGAACAGTGAAACAGAAACTCGTAGCGTCGTAAAGAATGAGGACCTAGATATTTAGATGTTTGTACGGGCTTTTCGAATCGCGATTGCAGACTCACAAATCTATTCCGACCAAAGCGAGACCACCATTCTCGCCTTTCGCGTGTAATATAAAGTCTCTATACGATGCATAGCAATACATTACAAAATCTACCCATGAAGATTTAGCTGTTCGCCATCTGAACAATATATGATTTTTAATGTTACCTCACACAGTTTTATCTAATCTAGCGGCACACAGAGCGTGTCCTCTCCTTGCAGGACTGTAGTTACATTATGTAGAGTCAGCTACTCGATCCTGACGTTTTAGTTGTATCTCAAGTACCCTGGCTGACTGCTTGAAACTCGGCCGGTGCCGAATCCATTTTAAAAACGTAAAAAATCTTTCTAAAGGGAGTTAAACCCGCGGGTCTCATGTAACAGACTTACGGCACGTAAAATAATCGTCTGAGCTAGTGCGAATTTGTATGAACTATTAATTTAGAAATGTCTCAGTTTTTACACGTTAAAAACAAAACATTTTATATACAATATTGGCCTACTTAAGACAGAACTACTACTCAGCAATAATAATAATAATAATAATAATAATAATAATAATAATAATAATAATAATAATAATAATAATAATAATAATAATAACATTTTTATAGTGTTTTGCCCTAGGGCAGGTCTTTCACCGCAATCATAGCATTTTCATTCTAGCTTTGCAGCTTTACTAGGGAATTATAGGTGTGGTAGCTTCCCGTTGCTTTCCACATCGGGGATGCGGATGTTGATGATAAGGATGATAATAACGATGGCCGGATGAAGTTCGGGGACCGTTTTGGCCTCAAAGCTTCCTGAAATTTATAACAAAATAATAATAATAATAATAATAATAATAATAATAATAATAATAATAATAATAACAACAAAAATAATAACACTAACTAACTGGCACTATCGAGCACATAGCTTTATGGCCGCGAGGACATAAACTCTCCATACATCTCTATCCTGAGATAATTCATTCCAATCATCTCCTGTATAATCTACTTCCCTCAAAACATATTTAATGTTATTTTACTACCTCATTTTTAGTTTACCAACTGGGCGTTTTCCCTCTCGCTTTCCTACAAGAAGCTTCCATGCACGTCTTTCATTCCCCATTCGTGCCACATGTCCTGCCCTTAGCAGTCTACAAGACTAAACTGTTCTTATTATATCTGGCATCCTATAAAGACCATGTAGTTCACTGTTATAAAGTTTTCTCCATTCACCTGTGTGTTCACCTCTCTTTGGTACAAACATTTTCCTAACAAATTTATTCTCAAATACTCGTAATATTTTCTCCTCCCTTAAAGTATGAGTCCAAGTTTCACATCCATATAATATGAACTGGTAGAATAACATTTTTATATATTTTCGGTGTAATGTTTTTTTAGAGAAGTTGGGACTACAAGAGTCCCTGTAATGCATAATAATATATGTTTCCAGATTTGAGCCTATGTTTAATATCTTGTGCCTGGAATTCGTATTTGTAAATATTTTTCGTAAGTATTTGAATTCAACCACTTCTTCAAAATTTCCCTCATTTGTTGTCATTAACTATAAATTGCCATTATATAATGCATTTCTGTGTGTGAACATATATTTAGTTTTATTGATGTTTACTTCTAGACCCAATTTTTAGTGTTACTCAATAGTTTTCATACCTTTGCCTTGAATATAATAATTAATTTGTTTGTTTGTACCAATTAACTGATATATTTTTATAGACAACAATCAAGGTAGTTTCCGTCTATCTACATTCCCGTTTACAGGTGCTGCCATCTTCCCGTGCCAAACTTTCAAAGTGTACGATCTTGGGAATGTTCAATGCTTAACCCTCTTGCTTGCATTGCTATCCTCATGCTTTCCTTCCATGTTTAGTTTGGTCTCCCTCTTTTCTTCTTTCTGGTCGGTTGCCATTGATATAGATGTTTCGGCCATCGCTCATCTTCCATTCTTAAACTATGTCCTAACCATTTTAATTCCCTCTCCTCAATTCTTTTAATTATGTTTTCTTCTGCCTCCAATAAGTTTCTAATTTCCTTATTTGTGACATGTTCTAAATTTGGATTTGTGGACTTCTGCGTAAATAATCAATTTCCAGAGCTACCAAGGTTCATAATAAGATATCGATGGCCCAGAACCAAACTGTCCTAAGTTCATTTTGTAGAATTCTTGTTATGTTTCATATCCCGTGTTCATGTGCATTGTGGAAATGAACAGGATTTCGACATTTCGGTTAAAACTCCTATTTCCTGTTTTATTCTCACAATGCACATGGACATGGGACATAAAATATTAATTTCATAACAAGAATAATTATTCTACGAGATGGACTTAGAACAATATGGTTCTAGGCCATCGATATAAAAGGTATTTCAGAAACGTTATCATAACGTTATGGTATTAATCCCGTAGAATAACACAGTGTGGTGTGGATTATTCACCCCTTACAGTGACGTCACAAGTGTCTCCCTTGAGAGATACATTTTATTTTGTGGTCCATACTTGAGTTTACGGCCCGTTGAAATGAAGCATGTATGGTATCTCGAAGGATATAGTTTCATTTTATATCCATACGTAAAACTTGAGTCCATATCTTCATTCTATAAACTATATCTATCTAACACCTGTTGGCAAATAGTTTCACAAAGAAAGTATGTTTTGGAAATATATCCTTGGAAAGATTTTTGACTACACTCGTCAACAAACAAAAAACCATCAAGGAAACTAATAAGTAGATTTAACTAATTTGGAAGACAAACGATTGAGCAGAAAAGACAAATTGAAAATCGGAACCTGGAACGTCAGAAGTTTAAGGGATAAAGAAGACACATTAAAAATAAAAACTAAAGTAATTTAGAGGATGAAGGCCTACAACTCAATGGTATTAATAAACTGTTAGTTTATGCTGATGATGTAGTATTATTAGGTGATAGCGAGGAAATACTAAAGGCCAACATCCACACTCTATTGAGTAACACTAAGAAATTGCGACTGGAAGTAAATATCAATGAAACTAAATATACGGTCACACATAGAAATACATTATATAATAGAAATGGATAGTTAATGACAAATGAGGGAAATTTTGAAGAAGTGGCTGAATTCAAATACCTAGGAACAATAATTACAAATAGGAATGAGATGCACAAAGAAATTAAACATAGGTTCAATTCTGGAAATGCATGCTATTATGCATTGCAGAGACTCTTATCGTCTCAACTCCTTTCAAAAAACGTTAAACGCATCATCATCAACAACAAGGATTAAGCCCAATGGCTTGTTCCGATCTCATTATAGGTCGAATTGGTCCTACTATCTCTTCAATGGTCTTCCCAACAGTCTTCTCCCGTTTGGTTTATAATTATACATTCTTCTTGGTATGCGCTGTTCATTCATTCGTAATACGTGCTGAAAACGTTAAACTGAAAATCTATAAAACTATTTTTCTACCAGTTATATTATATGGATGCGAAACATGGACTCTTTCTTTAAAGGACAAAATACTATTACGAGTATTTGAGAATAAAGTTCTTAAGAAAATGTTTGAAACAAAGAGAGATGAACAGACAAGTGAATGGAGAAGACTGCATAACAGTGAACTACATGGTGTCTATAGGAAGCCAGATATAATATGAACAGTTAAGTCTCGTAGACTTCGATGGGCAGAATATGTGGCACGAATGGGAAATGAAAGGCATGCATGGAAGCTTCTTGTAGGAAAACCTGAGGGAAAACGTCCAGTTGGTAGACCAAGAATTATGTGAGAGAATAACATTACCAATGATTTGATTGAAGTAGATTATACAGGGAATGATTGGAAATCATTAGCTCAGGATAGGGATGAATGGAGAGCTTATATCCGCGCGACCATGAACCTACGGGTTCGATAGTGCCAGTGAGTTAGTTAGTTTAATGGCGTTCCATGGAAGTTACCCATCAAGAACAAAAATAGTAAGAGAGAAGAAGTATTTGAACAGGTTTCACACTTCCAGTATTTGGGCTGCGATATAACTTATGAAGAAGAACAAGATATAAATAAGAAAATGCAGAAATTTCAACATATTTGTAGAACAATAAGAGAAACACTGAGGAACAAAGTAACAAAGGATACGCAGCTAAGATTTTACTCAACGATGGCACTACAGTGGCGATGTATGGAAGTGAGGCCTGGGTCCTGAAGGAAAAAGAAAAAAGTAAAATTCAGGCAGCGGAAATGAGCTTCCTACGGGCTGTGAAAGGTTATACATGAGAAGAACATGTTAGAAATGAGAATATTAGAGAGGAACTAAAAGTATAACTACTTCTACAACAAATAGAAGAACACAGGAACAATTAGATAGAACATCTGCAAAGAATGACAGAGGATAGGATGCCAAAGATTGTATTGATGTATAATCCTGGGGGGGGGGACCGGTAGGAAGACCAAGAAAACGCTGGGCTAAACAAATGTGAGATCAAAACAGGCGGTTACCTAATCCTTGAAAGAAGATGATGAGCATGAACTAACTCGGAGCTGCTGATTTCAAATATGTTTATAATTTTTTCTTAGCACAAATAATTCTTGAGAATGGGTAGGGCTTTCTACTATGTGAAAATGGTACGAATAACGCCAAAAAATTATATATTTTTTCAGCAGATATAATGCTTTATTTTCAGAGTTTTAAATACACTATTATAGTGCATGTTCTTCAAAATTCCCACAGTTGTTTCACGTTCTATTTTATATTACAAAAAATGATACAATTTCAGTAGTTTCTCTCTATATGGAGTATAATTAGAGACGAAATGATTTAACACGTATCTCAATTCAAATATTTAGGATAAGATATCAGAAATGGACATGATAAAGATTATCATCATCCTCTTATAGTGTCCTCCTTTAGGAAGGTCGTTTCCAAATATGCCTTCAACCATCTCTATCTTCCCACGCTTTGCTTCTTTTTAGTTCTTCCCAGTCGTATCCTTTCTCTTGTGGACATTTCTTCACTTGATTAATCCATATTTTTCGTGGTCTACCTCCAGATCGTTTTCCTTGTATCATGATATTTAAGAGTCTTTCCTTTTCCATTCTTTTTAAATGTCCAAACCAATTTTGTCTACTTTTTTCTATGTCTGTTAATTTTTTCTCCTGATTTTGTCATTTCTTACTCTATCTCTCCTTGTTTTATGTACCATTCCACATAAGAATTTTATTTCTGTAGCTTGAATTCTGCTCAAGACCTTCTTTGTATATGTTCAAGTCTCAGCTGCATATGTTAGAACTCGGTTGAAATAATGCTTTGAAAAACATGATACAGATACTGAATATAAAACTCATCAGTTTGAAGCTATTTGTGGCACAATAAATATAAAATTGCATAATGAAGCCCATAAACAAGCAAAATTAAAATTTTATAAAACAATGGTAGTCTCTGTCCTTTTATATGGGAGTGAATCTTGGATTATCATTACTAAACAAGAAAGTAAAATCCAAGCAGCAGAGGTGAAATTTTGAAGAAGAGTAAAAGGGTGTACTAGAATGGACCAGATAAGAAACGACGATATTCGTGAACAACTGCTCCATAAAATAAAATATATCTAATAACAAGAAACAGTGGAAAGAACATGTAGAAAGAATGAAAGAGAGCAGATTACAAAGAAAATATCACATTATTTTCCGAGAGCAAGAAGAGATGTCGGACGTCCTCGGAAGACTTGCCTAAACCAGGAAGTCGAGAAGAAGAAGAAAATAGCTAATTTGGGCTGCTTATTTCAATTCTCTTTTAGTTCTTTTCGTAGCACATATAGCTTTTGAAATGAGTAGGGCTTTCTACTATGCATTTTTTTCCCCAAATACTCCAGGTTGTCATTTCGACATTTCTGGTGTTCTCTCCTACCATGCCGTATTTGTGACCCACTTCTGAGATTGGGGCGTCTGGAAGGCGGGGTTACGCTGCGCCGACGATGAGAGTTGATGATGATGGTAATGATGCGCCAGGAGAGATCTTAAACTAAACTTAAGCTAATTAGGCGAATATGATATTGATGATAATGATGGCCAGATGGTGTACGGGGACCGTTTGGGCCCTAAAGTTTCCTGAAATTTATCTTGCAGGTCAGGGAAAACCCCCAAAAAAACCTCAGCAAGGACAATTTTCCCGACCGGGGATCGAACCCGGACCCGCTGCGTGACAAGGCAGCGCGCTACCTCGAGCCCGCAGCGGTGGACATTATGTGAAAATGGTAAAAATAACTTCAAAAACATATTTATATGATTTATATCTCATATGTTTATATTAGCGTACAACCTTAGACAAAAAATGAGTCATTCGCTGATACTATCAATCGATCGGGGAACTTCGTGAGCACTCGCAAAAGCCATATTCACATCAACACGTTTTCAATAATTGTACTGGGCTGTTTGCTAGTTAACGCTGTGCACACTCAAGCAACATTAAAGAGAGAGTTTAGCTTAGTGGGTTTCCGTGGTCGAGAGGTTTAATTGACATCGTCTGCGTTCGTAACCTCACGTGTTCGATTCCCGTTCTACTTTTTTTTTAACGGAATGTTAGAATAGCATTTTGCCTGTAATGTAGTTTCGTATTTAATTTTATATTTGAGTTTTATGGCTTTAATGCACACACAAAAACATAAATTAAAACCTTCTTCTAATAAGTAAATGAGGAAAGAAAATAATATATTCTAAAATGAAAACTTTAACAAAAACAAAATCAATATCGGGTGTATGAATCCTCAGCATCTATTACCGCCCTCAATCTGCGGGGCATTGATGCAATCAAATTTCTACAGGCACGTGGACGATCGGCTAGAGCATCCCAGGCGTCTTGAATTTGTGCCCATAAGCCATCTTTCGTCTTTCGTGCATCTGCAGGCCAATTAGAGTTCATCTCTATTTTTATCTTAGCCCACACATTTTCGATTGGACTCAAATCTGGTGAACAGCGAAATTTGATTTGCCTTCTCCTTTAACAATAAAATCAAATTTCGCTAAACACATTTCAGAAAGCGGCCACAGTTTCAACAATATCGATAATACAATGTCAATTATACACAGAGAAAATAACACACATAAAATTAACATTTTAGAAAAAATCGAAATTATCAAAAAAGGCCAAGAATACAAACATTCTCGACGAAAATATGCCTAATGAGCAAAACCCTCTATTAGACATACAGTTAATTCAATACTACTACAACAACTCCAGAAGATGAAGCATGCATCGAAAGGCCTAGAGTGAAATCAACGAAAATTTTAAATAGTTGAGGAAGACGGTAGTATACAAGGTAAAAAAATATATAATTTAACATAGTTATAACCTCAACGGTATACAAAAAATAATTATGAACTTAAAAAGTATAGATTAATTCAAATGTCGAAATAAAATGTATTTAATTCATAAAACGTTTTAATACAAATATCACGAAAAAAATAAACTGCGTAATTGAAGACGCGAACCTGCGATCTTCATTAACAGAAACAGTGACCGCATGCTTTACCGCTGAGCTATCAGGACACGTAGAAGAGTCTTCAGTTCATGCCACATAACACAGTAGTTCAGGGACTGCACAATTATGACTAGTTTCCTAGTTTGAACCCAGCGCTGTGCCGAGTATGACTTAGAAGAAATGTGCGTTCAAGAGATGACTCATTTTTTTTGTCGAAGGGTGTACATAGTACAGTCGTGTAAAAACAATGGCAGAAGACAGATTCCCAAGAAGAATACTAGAATGGATGCCAGATGGTAGAACAAAAGAGTTTACCAAAAATAACGTGGATTTATGGTGTTTTGAGCAGCATAACAAAACAAGATTTGGACAATGGAGATTACAATGACGGGGATGAACAGAAGAATGACGATATATTAATTGGGCGCGGGAAGATATTGTGGATCCTATTAATACATGTGCGTTATGTATGAATAAATTAATAATAACTTGAACTCAGTGCTTTGGAATAGCAATATAATATACAGAACGAACAAAACTATATTTCAAGTTCTATTACAAAGCATTTTATTATATGGGGCCGAAACCTGGACAGTAAGTACAAAACAAGATAACAACCTTTAGCAGTAAAAATTGATTTTTGGAGGCGATCGACAAGAATTTCAAGAAAGGATAAGGTCAGAAACAGCACAATAAGGAAAATTATGCAAGTTGAAAAAAACATAGGAAAAATAGAAGAAAAACGTTTGAAATGGTATGGACACCTTATGCGAATAGAAGAAGTGAGAATACAAAAGAATATCCCTAATTGGAAAGCTAATGGAGGAAGTGGAAGAGGAAGGCCTAGAGAATGTTGGATAGATGGAATGAGGAGAAGTATGGAAGCTAGAGATTTGAGGGAAGAAGGTGCTTTAGACAGGAGCATCTGGCGACAAATCACTTTCGGTTGAAGGAGAAACACTGTATTGTGGAATATTCCTAATAGACAATAATAATAATAATAATATAATAATAATAATAATAATAATAATAATAAGAAGAATATTAATAACAACAGTAAAATAATATTAATAATAGCATTAATAATAATAAATATAATAAAAATAAGGAAAAATTGCTAATATCTGATCGAAAATCAAACCCGCATCCTCATGAACAGTATTGAGAAGTTGTGACCACTAGCACATGGGTCAGAGCTTCTTCATACGGTACATATATTCTATGTAATTAATTGTGCTATATGTGATGTGCGTGTGACGCCGGTAGTGTAAGTGTTGGAAGCACTTTCTCTGCGAATCGCAACACCTGTGGGGAGCAATCGATATCTCCTCTTCATCTTGCGACCCCCAGTTACTTCACTCTATAAAAACTGACAAATTTAATATCCCACTTACTGTCATCTCATTCCTTACTTCTGTCCTTCTTAAAATATATAAATCGCAAATGTAATAATAATAATAATAATAATAATAATAATAATAATAATAATAATAATAATAAAATAGTAATAATAATGATAATGATAGTAATAATAATAATAATAATAATAATAATAATAATAATAATAATAGTATTTTATTACGAATATTCCATACTACTGTGATTTTCCTTCAAGCTAAAGTGATTTATCGCCAGAGGTATCCTGTCTGAAGCATCTTCTTCTCTCAAATCTTTAACTTCCATACTTCTCCTCACCCCATCTGTCCATCTAATAATAATAATAATAATAATAATAATAATAATAATAATAATAATAATATCGACAATAGTAACAAATTATATTATCACTATTTTTATTGGGAATGAGGTCATGTAGCTCTAGGCCAAGTACTTAGAAGCGTTTCCTTTTACTCCAAATGTCCCTCATTTTTTGGCAATGGGCTTCCTTTCGCTCTTCTGTCCATGTTGTTCCTGTCCTTCACTTGGGTTTTTCTTCTTGGTCAACCTGCCACTTGTGCATCTTAAATGTAAAGATATTAACGTTAATAATAATAATAATAATAATAATAATATATAATAATAACGATATACAAATATTAGCAATAACAATAATAACAATGATAATAATACTATTAATAACAATAATTAAAATATGAACAATAACAATAATAATTATAAATATATTAGCAATAACATTAATAATAATCATATTAATAATTGAAATCTATTGGGAATGAAAGAAGGGCATGAAAACTCTTGTACGAAAACATAGGGAAAGCACCCAGTAGGCAGCCCAAGAATGAGGTGATTTGTGGCAAGTAGTATATACATGGTTGGAAAATATTAGCTCAGGTTAGGGATATATGGAGAGCTTATATCCGTTAGTGCCTGTAATAATAATAATAATAATAATAATAATAATAATAATAATAAAGTTAAAATTTCCTGACATTTGTGTTACACATGAGGAATATAAACATTTATTTATAAAAAGGTTTACAATTTAATAAAACATCCTCCTGTGCCCAAAGCTTTTTAAATTTTTATCTTCTTTCTCCATTCTTCTCTATCTTCCTATTCCAATTCTTCCAGACCTAGCTCCCTCATACCTCTTCTTACATTATCCATCCATTTAAATCTAGGTCGACCTGTCTTTTTAGTTCCCAGGTGGAATCCATTCCAAAGCTTGTCCATCACCCAGGAACAAACTGATGTAAAATGTGTTAAAAAAGGAACGTAATAATTCAGGGAAAATGGCTTCTGTAAAGCTATTTGCACAGAACAATCCGGAAACAGAGAATGGACTTGTTGTATGTGTGTTTAGATAATTAGATATATTTAGTTAATTGAAAAATACTAATGTATTACAGGTATGTAATCGGCATGCAGATAAATATGATATCTACGTTTAAACGTAGATTGATAGAATTCGCCACATAGTTCCATACTACTCACTGCCCGCTATTTAACTTCACACATAAAAATGTGAATATTTCAAGTATTTCCAATCGGAACAATTTCCTCTCATTTACAGAACAAAGATAAATTCAGTATAAATACTCAGATCTAATTTCATATGAGACCCTTACAAGCCAAGTAGTAAAGGGTCTTTCGTAAATTACGCATTAAAAATGCAATAATTAAGTTAAAAATGCATTGAAATAAAAAAATCCTTTTTTTTTTAATTTGTATCTACATACACTCCCATTTAAGTGTGGAAAATTATACCAGGCGTATGTCCACCTCCATTGTCTCGGCAGGCAATTAATCGGTCTATGAAGTTCGTGACGACCGACCCTTTCACAGGCATCTCTGTTGATGTCGTTGAATTTCTTCCTTAAATAGGAGAACTGTTATGGTTTGTTCGCTTTACATAACCCCGCAGAAAGAAATCACATGGAGTAAGGTCACAAGATCTCGGAGATCATTCCAAGTCGCCACGAAATGAGATCACAGACTTCATAGACCGAGTAACTGCCTACCGAGACAGTGGAGGTGGCCATATGCCTGATATAATTTTCCACACTTAAATGGGAGTGTATGTAGATAAAAATAATAAAAACAATTATTTCGATGCATTTTTGACTAAATTCTTGTATTTTAAAAAAAATCGCGTAGTAATTGAAAGACGTCCATTCAAGTGACAAATTGCTAATTTTGGAGTTACGTGTAGATTTTAGTAGTTAAAGCAGATGCTAATCTGAGTGGCCAATGGATACAGTAAAACTCTGTGTGGTGCTGAAGTCTATACCAAAGATAATGACAGAATAACTTTGCATTCACATGATTTATTATTCCTAATCCTAAACACGTATTTACCAAGTACGTTTTCAAAATTTATCGGCTCATCACAATTTAGGAACAAGTCCAGAAGACTCTTCTATACTTTTGATACCACAGCACAGGACATGTCTATATCTGAATCTTACACAATATCTATGACTAGAGCATGCAACTCACTTCCCATCACTATCATTATTTAAATACAAATTAACTTACCTATATCTTAAGTTCCACACAATGAAAATATAACAACCATATTCAGCATTTTGTAAATAATCATCAAGGAAGCTTTACTTACTTAGTTTTATTTTATACTAGCTAATACCCGCCGTGCGCTGCTACGCTTGCCCGAAAATCTAGTCATCCCGATCTTCTTGGCTTCAATGAGCTGAAAGATAAAAATGGTTATTGTGAGTTTTCCATAAAAGATAGACATGTGCTGTTGCGGACTTTTTTCTAGATTTCTTTTTGAGATATTCAATTCCATGTACATTAATTTTGTGTATTTGTTATGGTTTAGGCACCGAAGTCTTTTAAGCGTCCAAAAAGTTTCGTAAAACACATTTTTCACTAAATGGGTGATGGGGTTGAGTATTACACCTCTCGCGTAGCTTAAAACCTTCCCAAGAAACCCCTGAACATTTTGCAAAAACCCCATTATAATAGCTTGAATGGTGTAGTAATGCATAAAGGACAGATATACGGACATATATTGTATATATATATATATATCATCATCATCATCCATGCAAGTATTAGGCCGTGTGGCCTGTTACGGTCTCAAAGAGGAGTTTTCTATCCAGCGCTTTTTTGGACGTCCCAACGATCTTTTGCCTTGGGGGCAGTAACGAAGCACGGCTTCTGGAATTCTCTGAGATGGCATTCGTTGAAGATGGGCTTTCCAGTTGTTGTGGAAGTTTTGTATATGGTGGAACTGTCCATTCCCTATCCCTTCTCTATAAAATCCTTCACACGTCATTGCCTAATTATTTATCACGCCGCTTCATCAGACTATCCGACACACATAATCTTGACACTCGATCCGATCAGCACATTTTCCTTTATATCCCTCCTCATCACACTGTATATTATTCATTATCTTTTACGGTCTCACTTACCAGAACATGGAATTCCCTTCCGACCTATGTCAGAGACTGTCAACCTATAACATCCTTCAAAAACAAATTAAATAATTATTTAATAACAAACTAACTTATACACCTCACTGATAGTATTCTTTTAACAATTAATAAATTTAATCATCTATGAAAATAATATTAAGATTAACAAATATTTTCTTTTGTTTTGTTTTAAATATTGAACAAACGTAACATTAGTTTTCTATATCTCATTATTTTTCTTTGTTTTTTATAAACATTAGACAGGGAAAATTTAATATGTCTTGCTTGTATACACTTTATTATTAGTTTTAGTCTTAATTTTAACTAACTTTAACTGGTTGTATTATAGATCGTAATATAATAGATATTATCTTTTTGATCAAATTTTTATTTAGTATTTAATATTAGAGTTCATTGTAATTGTTATATTCTGATGTAATATATGTTTGCCCAGGTGAGTGGAAGAGAAGACCACATGGCCTTAACTCCACCAGTCTAAATAAATAAAAATAAAAAAAAGAGAATGGGTTCTACTCCAACTCTTCCATAATTTCGTCATATCTTTTATGGTCCCACTTTGTGTAGCCTGCTGTACGGCGCATAACATCTCATTTGCTATTATTCGGCTTTCATCTCTTCTTCGTATTGTCCATGCTTCACTACCATATCTTAATACTGGTCTTGCGAGAACCTTATAAAGCCGTAATCTTGTGTTCTTTTGTATTAATATATATATATATATATATTTATTTATATATATATAATTTTAATCTAATTTTATTCCATTTTTGTTAGTGTTAGCAGATATTAGACCACATCCCCATTGTCTTGTGTACAGTCTATACTTTGAACATAATTTACTCAAAAAGAATTGGTTAGACCACATTAAAAGAATGGATCAAGAAAGTATAACAAAACAGTTATTCACATATAACCCAGAGGGATATAGTCATGTGGGACGACCAAGAGCATGATGCAGAAATCAGTTTTCTGCATGAGACCGGAACAAAGCTTTTTATTTACAATCCATGAAGAAGAAGATGATGATGAAGTCTCGTAGAGCGCGATGGGCAGGGCATATGGGACGAATTGGATATGTAACTTGATTATTAATTTCTTGTAGAAAAACCAGGGAAAACGCTCTTACGCTATACTTGTCAGAGTTATATCATAAGGATACAAAACACAGGCTCTTACTTCAAGGGAGGAGAGAAGAGTACAAGTATTTGAGAATAAAGATCTTACAAGAGAAGTCTCTACCACTGCGTGCCGAAATCTATCTTGAAATTTCTCCCAGAGAAGCATTGTCCGTACCAAGGCTGTGTACAAAAATTATATATATATATATATATATATATATATATATATATATATAATTTAACTGGTAGATACTAAAATCCAGTACCAAATATCTCATTTAAACTGCAGGGAAGTAATGCACCTCCTCACCTGATATATTTGGATCACTCCCACTCCAGTCTGCTCTAAGTCAAACAGGGAGTCCATCTGTTACGCACAGCATGCTACAATTGCTGGATCTGGCGACTTTTGGGACTTGCAGTTAAAAACGGCAGATCATTTTTTGGACACGGCCTTAGTACAATACAACGCTTCTCTGATAGAAATTTCGAGGTACTTTTCGACATGCAATGATGGATAATTCCATTCTTAGGAAGAAATTGGGCCGAAGCGTTGCGAACAGACAGGCGAATGGATAATACTATGCAACAGTGAGATTTATGGGAAGTCCATAAAGACCTTCCCTTCCACTCAACACATACAAATAATGTATAGATGAGGGCTAAATGTGTGAAAAGGCGATCCTACCACCTAACCACATATTGGTGCACTCCCAATGAAACAACACAACTGGCAAGTGAGTAGCAGTGTCTTTCCTTTTCAGCCAATCCGACGTAGGGATGAGCAGCAGAGGCGAGGAGTCTTTTCAAAGCTAGTGAGCCCTTATTAACATGCCTGATATCTATACATAAGAAATTGGGACTGGAAGTAAATGTCAATAAAACTATATATATGGTTACACATAGAAATATATAATGCAAATTGACAGTTAATGACAAATGAAGGTCATTTTGAAGAAGTGGCCGAATTCAAATACATAGAAAAAAAATTACAAATAGGAATGAGATGCACAAACAAATGAAACATAGGCTCAATTCTTGAAATGCATGCTATTATGTATTACAGGGACTCTTGTTCCAAATTCTCTCAAAAAACGTTAAAGTGAAAATATATAAAACTGTTATTCTCCCAGTTATATTATATGGATGTGAAACATGGACTCGTACTTTAAGAGGGGAAAGGAGATTACGAGATTTGAGAATTAAGTTCTTAGGGAATTTTTTGTCCGAGGAGAGATGAACAGACAGGTGAATGGAGAAGACTGCATAACAGTGAGCTACATGATCTACATAGGAAGTCAGATATAATAAGAACGGTTAAGTCTCGTAGACTGCGGTGGGCTGGACTTGTGGCACGATTGGGGAATGAAACATATGCATGGAAGCTTCTTGTAGGAAAAGCAGAGGTAAAACACCCAGTTGGTAGACCAAGAATGGGGTGGGAGATTAACATTAACCATGACTTGAGGGAAGTAGATTAAACAGGGGATGATTGAAAAACATTAGCTCAGGATAAGGATGTATGGAGAGCTTATGTCCGAGCGGGTATTAACCTACGGGTTCGATAGTACCGGTGAGTTAGTTAGTTAGGTAGATAGTTAGGATTCCATTGGTCCCTTATTCAAAACACTTGTAAAAGTTAGTTGGTAGAGCTTAGATTCACCCTGTATACACCTGCCTAGTTGTACAATGAATCTGTTACTGCTTATAATTACAGGTATCATGATTAAATGTACAATATTTACAAGGAAATGGTTTCGTGCAGGAGTTGAAAGCACTTGTAAATCTACAGTAACGAGGTGGACCGTTACGCCCACAGCAGGAATAAAATACTGCACTTATAAACGTCATGTGACCTGCTCTTTATTCAGCCCATTTCACCACGAAGGTTGCTGTTTTAGTATCACAATTTATTCAAAACATTGTCATAAGTAACGTCACGAGTAATTTCCAAATCATCCGAGTCACGAAGTGAGGAGTGAATTTATCTACACGATTCTGGAAATCAAGAGTAGCATTTGTTAGGACTATTTAACGAATAAATTAAGCTGTTTACTCAAAATTCATTATATATATATATATATATATAGTTATTTTAAAATATTTATATATTTAATGTAAACGCCGATGTTTGAAAACAAATAAGAAATGTATAGTTATGTTTCGTTTGTTCATCCACTGCAACTTGGTCGTATTATTTATTAACGAATATTGCAATATTGTAAGAATACACACTTGTGGAGAAAAAAGAAACACATCAAACTCTATATTATAACCACATTATAAGTTATTATTTAATTTTTTTGTGAACAACTCCATAAAATCATTATTTAAAAACACAATTATTGAACACACATTTAACAAATGTGTAGTTCGAAGGAATCAATTCATTATTTGCTATATTCAATGTATTTGTTAGGGAGTCAGTCACTGCAAAATAATGCTCTGACCTGTTCAGAATATTAAATGGAGGGACTTTCTTTATTTTGGTAAACAGACTTCGATAAAGAGCGAGATGAAACATGAACTTATTGGTTGTAAAACAAAATTCATCGAAACGTGATTGGTCATTGACTCACATTTGGGGCATGAGTTAAATAGTCTAAATAAACAATCATCATTATCGACATCAAGGTTTACGCCCTTTAGCTTGTTCCGGTTTAAAACTGGTCACGTCATTTCTTCATAGGTCGGCCAACACTTCTTTTTCCTGTAGGATAATAGTTGAGGACGGCTTCTGCTATTTTAGTTGGTGACATGCGTTCAACATGGTCTCTCCATTCTTTATATATATATATATATATATATATATAATTCTTCTGTACGTGTTTGTCACTGAACTCCTCCTAAACGTCTGGACTGATTTTGATGAATTAATTGGGTGTGTCTGACTGGGTCCCTGGATGGTTTAGATTCAAAATTGGGCCCTCTAAAACCAATAGGTATAGTAATTCACCTGAAGTGAAAATTTAAAAATCGCTCTAGCGGTCTAATTTTTTTAATATTTCACAACAAAACTCAGTATATCGTATCATAATAAACAGAGGTAGGTATTATCCAAAAAATGAGTGACACCTGACAATTAGAAGTGGAGGTTAACTCGAAACCTGAAATTAAAAACTGCCTAAACAACTGGGCAGGTTTTGATTAATTTTTGTGTGTGTGTTTAAATGTGTCATTGGATGGTTCTGATTCACAATTGGACCTGGTAGGTGGCGCTGCAATCGGATTATAGGATTTTTATGTCAAATGTGTAGTCAGCTACATTATCGACAACAATGTGACTTCATCATGCACGGTTCTTGAGCAACAACAGATGGCAGTGAGGAGTTTTTTTCGAAATCATTTTTTAATGTCCGATTACATCTTAATTAGAGAATTTTATGGTAAAAAGTAACTTATATTTATCGTTCGGTCATGATATGAAAATTGAATATTTGGGCAAGAAAACGTCTGTCAGGTCCGCTAATTAGTCCTTTATTTTTCGATCATTGCCGTAATTGGTTATATATTCAGTTGTCTATGATCTAACAACGTACAACCTGTCCATTTCTGGATGCCTTCTTTTCCTTCAATAGGTCTGCAGTTTTCACTGCCATCTTATATCACTTTATAGAACTTGAGTAATGTATGTTTTTATACTTTATATTTCAATGTTCTCTGTCTTGTTCCACAGAGCTGTCAACATTTATTTAATTTCAGTGGAACGTCGTTAGGTTTTCTGTATCCTATATTACATCCTAAATCTTTAAAGTCGTTTATTTGTTCAATAAATTTCTCATAAACTAATGTTCGACAAGTGGTCGAAATTCGACCATAAATAACACGCACTTTGTACATGGCTATTCAGACAGAAGGAACAGACTTCAAACATTTATTTCTTTCGAACTACAAAAAAACATCATCATAATCATCATAGTACATTGACGAATTTAGGCCATTTGTTGACCAATTTCGGCCTCAAGAGAAACACCATACAAGATTGTTTTGAGTGGACGTTCTGGTCTTCTTCTTCCTGCAGTTAATATTTATTTGGCTATCCTGTGATCTTCCATTCGATGAACATGTTGCATCAATCTTGACTTATAATCAGAAATTTTGTTTTCTAAAGGTTCCATGTGTAACTCTTCTAAGGTGTGTTCATTTGTGATCTAGTAGTGTGTATCTATTTCAGCAGATCTAAGTCTCTGTATATCCTTCTGTTTCAACGTCCATACTTCACTACCATATAAAAAAGTTGGAAGAGCCAGTGTTTTATACACTTTTAGTCTTGAATGTTTTTGGACTAACTGTGGCGTGAAGATATAATTTATTAACCCTAAAATTCTTTAAAAAATTGATATTTTTTTGCACGAAAAAGAAATATAAACACAATTCCAACGTTCCTGGAAAGAGAAAAGTTCGAATTTCACTATTTTATACATTAAATATGAGCGCCATGTGTTATACGACAAATATCAATGTGGTGGCTCATTTCTTGCCACACACGAATCAGCTGGTCTCTAGTTATCAAATTCACAGAATCAACAATTCGATGTCGCAGATTTTCAAGAGTGTCAGGCATAGTGAGATAAAAACACGGTATTTTATGTAACCCCACAGATAAATATCACACGGGTTAGACCTGGTGACTTGGGAGGCCACCGGTAATGAAGTTGATCTTCTGCTCTTTCTCTTCCAATTCAGCAGCACCAATGCGACCCTGATCGAAACTTCAAGCAACAGCGCTATTGTGGAATTGATCGGAACTTCAAACTATTCTCTTTCTTGGAACGTTGGAATTGTATTTCTATTTTTTGTAGTTTGGAAGAAATAAATGTTTGAAGTCTGTTCCTTCTTTCTGAATAGTCCTGTATTATATTAGTCATTGTGAGTTTTAAAGTGTATTAGACCATAATCGTAAAAATACAGTATATATATATATATATATATATAGTTATTTTTGAGTGTAACTGATGATAGTGTTCTAAATTAGCACCCAGCATCCTGAGGATTTGTAGCAGCTCCACGTTGAGAAGACCAGCTATAACGTCTAGTGGACCCTACATGCTGACCACATGTCACCCCTACACTGGCAGGATGATCGTCTACCTCTGTGATTAACACATGTACATGTATTACTTCCCTATAGTTTAAATGGGAGCTTTGGAGCTGGATTTTAATGCCTTGCAGTTAAAAACGCCAGATATTTTTTTTGGACATGACCTTTGTACTCACATGCTTCTCTGTAAGAAATTCAACATTTACACCATGGCGATGTTCCATAAACACTGCTTTGCAGTTAAAAACGGCATAACTAACTTTTCATATTCCTTAATTGATAACAATAAAGCTCGTCCACAGCAATCGGTTGACAAACATAAGAGAAAACGGTACTTAACTGTTTCGTCTTAGCTTATTTATACATAACTAACCGCTGTGGTCTCGAGGTAGCGTGCTGCCTTGTCACGCAGCGGGCCCGGGTTCGATCCCCGGTCGGGGCAGTTTTTCTGGGTGAGGTTTTTATCGGGGTGTTTCCTCACATGTAAGACAAATGTCAGGAAAAACTTTAAGGCCCAAACGGTCCCCGAAATCATATGGCCATCATCCTTATCATTATCATCCTTACCGTTATCATTATCATCATCATCCTTCACCGGTGTGGAAAACAACGGGAAGCTACCACACCTACACAATTCCCTAGTAAAGCTGCAGGCATAGCATGAAAGTGCTATGATTGTAGTGAAGGACCTGCCTTCGGGCAGAATTACTATGGATGGAAGTAACTAAATCACTGGTACTATCGAACCGTAGGTTCATGGCCGTGCGGACATAAGCTCTACATACATCACTATCCTGAGCTAATGTTTTTGAATAATTTCCTGTATAATCTACTTCACTCAAAACATGGTTAATGTTATTCTCCCACCCCATTCTTGGTCTACCAACTGGCCGTTTTCCCACTGGTTTTCCTACAAGAAGCTTCCATGCACCTCTTTCATTCCCCATTCGTGCCACATGTCCTGCCCATCGCAGCCTGCAAGACTTAACTTTTCTTATTATATCTGAGTTTCTATAAAGACCATGTAGTTCACGGTTATGTAGTCTTCTCCATTCACCTGTCTGTTCATCTCTCTTTGGTTCAAAAAACGTGTTTTTGTATAGATATCAATTTTTGTTCCTCTGGTTGTTTCCTCCGGAAAGACATTACTTTTTATTCGTTGACATTTTCATCCCATAATTATCAACAACCTGATAAAATAAAAGTTATTTTGTAGTCATTGGGTTTCGGTTTAAGGTTCTAGAATGCAGTGACAGAAAGAATTGTGGAGAATGGTCCTTAAGTAAGTGGATCCAGGTGACAGTGAAATCTCTCTTTCTAGAATTTTATGAATCCATTTGTTTCCCTCTTAAAGGGAAAGGGCTGGTGGCGTTAATAAAACAGTGAATGGCGTTCTAAAGGGCTGCTTTTAATTTGAAGGAGCAAAGGAGCATTCATTTACACGCACTCTGTTTCTTGGTGTAGCGTAGACGAAGATTTAGCCACCATAAACATGTCTTTTACTCGCTGAGGTTAGAAAACTTTTTAAAAACAAGTTTCTAACCTAAATTTGATAAATGGAAAACGGGGATTACATTCTGTATTCAGTTTCGTTCATCCCCTCTTTTTCTTCCTTTTTGTTTCTGCATTTGCATACACAATTCTGTCTTGCATTAATTTATTTAAACATGTTTTAATTGTGACAGTTATACTTTTGTCGAGAAATAAATGTTTAATTTTATTTAACTTTAGCCCAGGAAATGTCAGATTATGATAATTTGCATTCAAATAAATTATTACTTACATAAATTAAACATAGACTCAATTCTGAAAAAAAAAACTAGTTATTATGCATTACTTGGACTCTTGTCCCAATTTCTCTCAAAAAACGTTAAACTGAAAATATATAAAACTGTTATTCTTTCAGTTATATTATATGGATGTGAAACATGGACTCTTACTTTAAGGAAGGAAAGGAGGTTACGAGTATATGAGAATACAGATTTTGGGTCAAAAAGATATGACCAGACAGGTGAGTGAAGAAAACTACATAAAAGGGAGTATAGGATATAATAAGAATAGTTAAGTCTCATAGTATTGCGATCGGCTGGACATGTGGCACGAATGGGGAATGAAAGAGGTGAATTGAAACTTCTTGTAGGAAAACCAGAAGGAAAACGCCCAGTTTGTAGACGAAGAATGAGGTGGGAGAATAACATTATCCATGATTTGAGGGAAGTAGATTATACAGGGAATGATTGGAAAACATATCAGGATAGATATGTGTGGAGAGCTTATGTCCGCCCGTCCATGAACCTGCGGGTTCGATAGAGCCAGTGAGTTAGTTTGGTCTAGGAAATATCAGATTATAGTCATATTTGCATTAAAATAAATTAATACCTATTATTTGTCCCTCTCCGTAGCCGAGTGGTGAGGGAAAAATGCCTTGGCGAAGAGTTGCAGAAATTGAGCTGGTTCGAATCTTTATGGGGGAAGAAATTATATCATGAAATTTCGGCCAGTTTGGTACCGGTGCCCATCCAACGTCGTGAGGAGTTTGAGTGCCTGCAATAAGTATTGACTCCATATTGAGAAGACCAGCTATAACAGCTGGTGGACCCGACATGCTGACCACATGTCACCCCTACACTGACTGGATGATCGTCTACCTCTATGATTAACACATGTGGATGTGAGGCCAGCAGCCGGCTGGTAGTTGAAGGTCCTTCTGGTTCTGTCGCGTCAAGGAGTTTAATTTAGTTCATAACTTATTATTTGCAGATTATCGAGTCATTATTAAATAGAATATAGATGATGCTTTATACACGATTAGAAAATTAATTAAGGAATATGAAAAAAATATTTTGAAATTAGGAAATTGGAACGTAAGGGGAATAAATACAAAAGAAGAAGAATTAGAAAGAGAATTAAAGAAAAAAGAAATAAATATAGCAACAATAACAGAAACAAAAAAGAAACTAAAAGGAACAAAGGACTTACAACACTATACTATGTTGTATAGCGGAGTAGAACAGACAACAAGAGCGCAGTGTGGAGTAGCAATTTTAATAGATAAAAATGGAAGAACAAATTGAATAGCTATGAGTTTATAAATGAAAGAATCCTGATAGCCAGATTTAAAATTGAAAGAGGATATATGATGATAATTCTGTGTATGCCCCAGAGGAAGGCAAGAAAGAAGAAACAAAAACATTTTATAAAACATTACAAACATTAGTTGATAAATATACAAAGATCATCATTTAATAATAAGTGGAGACTTAAATGCCAGAGTAGGCAATGTCCCTATACCTAATGTAATAGGAAATAATGGAGAAATAACAATAATGAAAATGGACAGGATTTGAGACAGTTTTCAGCCTATAATCAATTAAAAATAATGAATACCTATTTCCGAAAAAAGGACATACATATATATACAAGAAGTGGATATAACTCAAGATCAATAATTGACTATTTAATCGTAAACAACAAGCTAGGAGCCTTGGTAAAAGATGTGAGAGTACATAGAGGCAGCGATATATACTTCTGATCACTATCTCGTGATAAGCAAATAAACATAATAGCTAAATGGCGGAAAAATAACATAAAGAACAAAAGAAACCAAGAAGAAGTATATAAAATATATTTATTACAAGATCAAAGTATTAGACAACATTATGAAAGCAGAATGAATAAATATATATCAGAGATAGCGACGTCAGAAGATATAAATATTGAATGGGAAAATATATCAAATGTAATACATAAAACAGCAAATGAGATATTAGGAAAGAAAAATAGAATAAGGAATAGGAAGGGCTTGAGAACTTGGAATGCGAATATACAAAATGCAGTGAATGAAAAACAAAAAGCATATCATACATACTTACGACTGAAAACAGAAGAATCTTATGAAGAATATAAAATGAAAAGGAGAATTGCTAAAAGCATTATAAGAAAATCCCATCAGGAGTCATGGGATAAATTTATAAGCTCAGTAGAACATGATATGTATGGAAGACAAGAAATAGGTTATAAATTAGTGAAACATCTAAATCAGACTGAGAAAGATTCTGCCAGATTGAATATAATCCCAGAACAAGAATGGATCCAGCATTATGAAAAACTTTGGAAAAAGGAGGAAGAGAAATTGAAGGAAAAGAGAACAATGAGGAAGAAATAAAAGTGGAAAATATTGATGTAATAGACATAAATGAATTAGAAATGGCTTTGAAAACCACTAAGAATAGGAAAGCAACAGGATTAGATAATATAAATATGGAATTAATCAAATATAGTGGAATATTGTGTAAACTACGAATACTTCATCTAATTAATATATGTTGGCAGACCTATGGGATTCCAACCACTTGGAAAACAGCAATTGTCAAGAATATATTCAAAAGAGGAGACCGGAGAAATTGCGAGAATTACAGAGGGATTAGCTTAATGAATACTGGCTACAAAATATATACGAAAATAATAAATAATAGATTGAGAAACATAACAGAAGTAATAATAAGTGAAAATCAAAGTGGATTCAGAAAGGGAAGGTCATGTATAGACAATGTCTTTACACTGAAACAACTCATAGAAAAGAGAAGAGAACATAACTTAGAAACTCACATAGGATTTATAGATTTGGATAAGGCCTTCGATCGAGTAAACAGACAAAAATTATGGGAAATATTACGAATGAAAGGATACCCGCTGTGCCTTGTAGAAACAATAAAGACATTATATGAAGACACAAATATAATTATAGATACCGGATTCAAAAGAACAGATGCAATCAAAACAAATACTGGATTACGACAAGGATGTAGTTTATCACCCACTTTGTTTAATATATATATAGACGATATTTTTAATAAATGGAAAGTTTTAGTAAATCCAGGAATAAGAATGGATAATAAAATGTGCATAAATAATCTTTTATTTGCTGACGATGTAATCATAATACAGAAAAATGAAGACGACTTACAGAAATCAATGCATGCATTAAATGAAATATGTAAATTATACGATCTAAAAATTTCTGTAAGGAAAACGAAGACCATGGCTTTTAGAGGAAGAGATCCAGTGAGAACCAAAATTATTTTAGAAAATCAAAGTATAGAACAGGTGTCTAGTTTCAAATATTTGGGCTGTGATGTTGGCTACAATGTGGAAAGAGATATTGACTCCAAAATAAATAAATTTCAGACGGTGTGTGGAACAATACAGAGAACATTCAAAAATAAAATTAGAAAAGAAACCAAGATAAAAATGTATAATGTTATGGCGGTTCCCACAATATTGTATGGATGTGAAACTTGGGCTCCAGTGAAAAGACAGAAGGATAGAATACAGACGGCAGAGATGCGGTTCCTAAGACAAGTAAAAGGATGTACAAGACTTGATAGAATAAGAAATGAGGATATAAGAGAAGAATTGAAAGTACAGCCTTTGTTGGATAAAGTCACGAATTACAGACAGAAATGGATTGATCACATGGATGGAATGAGCAAGGAGAGATATCCATTGTTAGCCAGAAATTATCAAGCAAGAGGAAGGCGTGATGTTGGAAGACCTAGAAGACGTTGGGCTGATGCAATATGAAGTCGGAACGGGCAATTGCCTAATCCTTGGAGTGATGATGATGATGATGATGAATATGAAAAATGATAATTGCAAATTAATACGTATAAATAAAACACGGTACATAACAATCAATATCTTACAGGAGTGAATGTCTTTAAACGTGTCAAGAAATTTAGATTTCTTGGATTAATCTTTGAAGAAGGTTCATCGGAATTGAAAATAGAAAAAAATAACACAACTTCAAAAACTAAAATTATGGCTTTTCAGGGCAAAGTGCCAGTCAGAGCAAAAGTAGTAATCAATAATGAAATAATAGAACAGATAGCACACTTTAACTATCTTGGTTCAGATATAACATACATCTACGATTGGGATATACACAATAAATTAAACCGATATCAAATGATGTGTGGCACCATGAGAAGAACCCTCCGAAAGACTCGAAGAGAAACTCAGCTCAGGTTTTATAAAATTATGGCTGTTCCTGTTCTTTTATATGCATCTGAATCTTGGGTACTTACAAAAAAACATATCTCGCACATTCAAGCCACTGAAATGAAATTTTTAAGATCTGCAAAAGGATGTACACGCTTGGATAGATTACACAATGAATCAATAAGAAATGAACTGGAGATATTTTCAATAGTTGATAAACTAGAAGAGCACAAATACCAATGGAAAGTACATTTAGACAGAATGGACAATACAATATTTCTCAAAAAGATCAACACCTACAAACCACATGGGAAAAGATATTTGGGACGGCCAAGGAAACGATGGGCTTGAGACCGGAACAGGTCGCATTGACCTAATCCTGGAAAAGAAGAAGAAGAAGAAGAAGAAGAAAAATAACAGCAGATGAACGCAGAGTAATTGGCAGCTGAACTCAGTATTATGGATTAAAAAAATTCCTTTACAGAACAAAAACATTTATTTACAAGATCATTGTAGAGGGTATTATGTTATATAGATCAATTAAAAGGCGCCAAACCAACAAGACATTGATAACTGGAGAAGATCATCGAGAAAGTACAGATTAAAAAAATGAGAATCGTTTGTCCACCGCTGTGGTCTCGACGTAGTGCGCTGCCTTGTCACGCAGCAGGCCTGAGCTAGATCCCTGGTCGGGACTAGTTTTCTGGGTGTTGGAATTTTTCGGGGTTTTTCTTCACCTGTAAGAAAAATGTCAGGAAACGTTTAAGCCCCGAATGGTCCCCGAACATTATCTGGACACCATTATCATCATTAACACATTCATTAAGTTTAGTATTAAGACCTCTCCTGGCACATCATTACCATCATCATCATCCAACATATATCATCGGGGCAATGTAACTCCGCCTTCCTGGCGCCCCAAAATCAGAAGTGGATTACAATTACCCAATACCAGGAAACAATACCAGAATGTCTATATAACAACGTCGTGGCATTGAATAAAAAAAAAGAATAGTTGAAATTATGAAAGTATTGAATATTCCAATATATGTATATATGAATGTTTGTTTGTTTGTGCGTACTTTATGCGCGGCCATACCGTTGATCTGATTGTAATGGGGCTTTTAGCAAAATGTTCAGGAGATTGCCGGGATGAACAAAGGCTATAAGAGAGTTGTAATACTCAACTCCTACACCCTTAAAAATCGCCCTATGTAGTGTAAAACGTGAAAAAAGTAACTCTTTGTACGCTTAAATGGCTTACTCTGCCTAAACCATAACAAACACACAAAATTAGGCCTAATGTACATAGAATTGAATATATAAAAAAGCTCTACAAAAAAGTCCGCGATAGTATATGTTTATCTCTTACGGATAACTCAGAATAACTATTTTTGTCATTCATTGATGCCAAGAAGATCGAGACAAGTACGTAGATTCCTGTGCAATCATAGCAGCACATGACGGGTAGTCTTTTACGCATAACTCACAATAAGGAATTTTGTCTTTTAGTTCATTTATGCCAAGAAGATCGAGATAAGTAGATTTCCGGGCAACACCGGGTAATCAGCACGGGGAATCTTAAAATAACTACGATATACATTTATAATTATTTTTCATTTTACTTATTAAACTAATAATAAGAAGTACATTAATTTTCGTCTTTCAGCTCATTTATGCCAACAAGATAGAGATGAGTAGATTCCCGGATAGCGCCGGGTAAATAGCACGGGATATCTAAAAATAATTACGATATAAATTTTATCTCCCACTCATTTAACTAAACCTAAAACATTAATTTTCGTATTTCAGCTCATTTACGTCAAGAAAATCGGGATAAGTAGATTCCCGGGCAACGCCGGGTAATCAGCACGGGATATCTAAAAAATGTAAATTTATAATTATTTTTCCTTTTAATTATTCAACTAAATTATTGAACCACATATCTGTTGAAATTTCCCTAATTTCTTCTCTATATCCAAATATTGGAGGTACGATATCATGCATCCCAGATAATTAAAACAAATTACTTGTTATATGATATTTACTCCAATTACAATATTTGTTCTTTGATGCTGAGTTCCAATAAATGCCATGATCTTTATTTTCTCTGTTAATATCGTATTATTATATTATTTGATGTATTATTATTATTATTATTATTATTATTATTATTATTATTAAGTTTTTGTGAGAGTTTACGTGTACATCTGTACTGTTTATTACGAGAAAATAACGTGAGAATGGCAATGTTGTTATTGTTATTATTATTTTTATTTTGCCTGCTAGTTTTGCAAGATATAATCATAAAATTTAGCTTGTAGTTTGAATGGGGCGTTGAGACAAAATTGAGAATTAATTTGGGAGTATAATTGCAGAAGAAGATCTTAATACGCGGACGTAACAGAAGAAGTTGGGGGGGTGGGGTATGTAGCTGGCAAACTGCCTGCTCTAGTAATTGGTCATTAATAATTTATATAATAGTTAGTTGATATGGGGAAGTTATAGGTTAGTTGGCTACACTGCAATTATTCCAACTTCCCTATCTCTAACTACAATTCAAAGTTTTATCGATAACTCGATAATTCCACTCAACCAATAAAACATATATCAGATATCGATGGTGGTGTGGGGACACTTGTGTTGAAATGAACAAAGATATAGAGGAGGAACCGTGTTGGAAAAACTGATATCAAAATCTTCAAGGATATAAAAATTAATCAAGTATATCAGTAACGATTTTTAAAAATTATTTACACATTTTCATTGTTTACACATTTTTCTGTGCTCATAGTTTTATTTTGCTTCTCCACTCATCCCTATCAATCCACTCCATGTCCTCCAGTCCTTTTGTTCTCATACCAGTTCTTATTTCATGCATCTACGACTTTCGAGATCTTCCTTACTTTCTTCTTCCAGGTGAACAGCATTCTAATGTTCTTCTAGGTAACCTTTCATCTTGCATTCCAATTGCCCATACCAATTTAATTGCATATATCTTATATCTCCATCGCAGTGGTATCGAGGTAGCGTGCTGCCTTGTCACACAGCGGGCCCGGGTTCAATACCCGGCCGGGGCAGTTTTTCTGGGCGAGGTTTTTATTGGGGTTTTTCCTCACCTGCAAGACAAATGTCAGGAAAACTTTAAGGCCCAAACGGTCCCCGAAATCATGTGGCTATCATCACCTTCATCCTTCTCATTATCATCATCATCATCATCATCCTTCACCGGTGTGGAAAGCAACGGGAAGTACCACACCTACAATACCCTAGTAAAGCTGCAAGCATAGAATGAAAATGCTATGATTGCAGTGAAGGGCCCTGCCTTTGGGCAGAATTACTATGGATGGATGGGTATCTAATATTATCTACTATTGAATGTCTAATATTCATTTTTTTTCTCGTATGACTTTATTTCCTATGTTTTCCAACTTTTAATATCTTGCTGCTCTCATCAAGATATCCATTTCCATCAACATAAGTTTTTGTTGAATTTCCAAACATCAGCTCCATATGTGACAGTACTTCTCACTATTGAATTATATATTTGTAACATTTTTTCTGGTTATATGTCTGTTCCATAAGACTCCATTTATAATTGATGTTATTGTCCTACCTTTATTTATTCTGTTCTTAATATCACTTTCTTGTTTATCCTCTTTATCTACTTTTACCCCCAAATACTCTAATTCTTCACATCCTCTAATATACCCCTTTTAATCTTCTAATATTAAATCTTCGGTTTTTGCTCCACTTCGCATATAAAATGTTTTTTCTAAATTTGTTTTTAAACCCCAGTTATCGTATTCACCCAGTAATTTTCTGAACATAAACTCCACGTTTTGATACTGTTGAGCAATTATTATCTGGTCATCCGCAAATAACAGTGTATACATTGTATGTGTTGATCCATGTCCAATTGGTACTTCCATTCCTGAACATTTTTTGCTCCAGTTTGACAGTGCTTTATGTATAAATATCTTACATAATGTCTGTGATATGCTACAACCTTTTGTTACTTTAATTTCTTCCCAAATAGTAATTAATAACGATATTTCTAAAAGATCTTCAAAGAGTACAAATCATATTTTTTTCTTTTTATTGTAGATAGTATGTTTTCTTTGAACTTCTGGCTTATTGTTTTTATAGGTTTTGTGGGTTTTTTTTTAAATACGTTATTTTATTTACATACAGAATTTTAATGCTTACACGTCTTTCTGTGCCTAAAGTTTTATTATTCTTCTCCACTCGTCTCTTTCCATCCAATCCATGTCATCCAGTCCCCTTGCTCTCATTCCAGTTCTTATTTCCTGCATCCACGAGTTTTGAGGTCTTCCTCTCCTCCTTCTTCCAGGTGGACACCATTCCAATGTTTCCTCGGTAATCTTTATTCTTGCATTCGTCGTACGTGCCCATACCAATTTAATTGCGTATACTGTATATAATCTACTATTGAAAACCTATGACAGTATTCTTATTTTGTCTAATTTTGAACATCTTGCTGCTCTCCTCAAGAAATCCATTTCCATCAACATAAGTTTTTGTTCTAAGTTTCCGTTGAATTTCCAAACTTCAGCACCATATATGACAGTACTTCTCACTATTGAATTATATATTTGTAACTTACTTTTTCCTGATTATGTCTGTTCCATAAGACTCCATTCATCATTGCTGTTATTGCTCTACCTTTATTTATTCTGTTCTTAATATCACTCTCTTGTTTATCCTCTTTATCTACTTTTACCCCCAAATACTCTAATTCTTCACATCATCTAATATACCCCTTTTAATCTTCTAATATTAAATCTTCGGTTTTTGTTCCTCATCGCATGTAAAATGTTTTTTTAAATTTGTTTTTAAACCCCAGTTATCGCTTTCGCCCAATAATTTTCTGAACATGAACTCCACGTTTTGATACTGTTGAGCAATTATTATCTGATCATCCGCAAATAACAGTGTATACATTGTATGTGTTGATCTATCTCCAATGTTTTGCTCCAGTTTGACAGTGCTTTATGTATAAATATCTTAAATAATGTCTGTGATATGCTACAACCTTTTGTTACTTTAATTTCTTCCCAATTAGTAATTAATAACGATATTTCTAAAAGATCTTCAAAGAGTACAAATCATATTTTTTCTTTTTATTGTAGATAGTGTGTTTTCTTTGAACTTGTGTTTTATTGTTTTTATAGGTTTTGTGGTTTTATTTTTTTAAATACGTTATTTTATTTATATACAGAATTTTAATGCTTACACGTCTTTCTGTGCCTAAAGTTTTATTTTTCTTCTCCACTCGTCTCTCTCCATCCAATTCATGTCATCCAGTACCCTTGCTCTCATTCCAGTTCTTATTTCCTGCATCCACGAGTTTCGAGGTCTTCCTCTCCTCCTTCTTCCAGGTGGACACCATTCCAATGTTTTCCTGGGTAATCTTTCTTCTTGCATTCGTCGTACGTGCCCATACCAATTTAATTGCTTATACTGTATATAATCTACTATTGAAAACCTATATTAATTTTTTCTCTTATGACAGTATTCTTATTTTGTCTAATTTTGAACATCTTGCTGCTCTCCTCAAGAAATCCATTTCCATCAACATAAGTTTTTGTTCTAAGTTTCCGTTGAATTTCCAAACTTCAGCACCATATGTGACAATACTTCTCACTATTGAATTATATATTTGTAACTTACTTTTTCCTGATTATGTCTGTTCCATAAGACTCCATTCATCATTGCTGTTATTGCTCTACCTTTATTTATTCTGTTCTTAATATCACTCTCTTGTTTATCCTCTTTATCTACTTTTACCCCCAAATACTCTAATTCTTCACATCCTCTAATATACCCCTTTTAATCTTCTAATATTATATCTTCGGTTTTTGTTCCTCATCGCATGTAAAATGTTTTTTAAATTTGTTTTTAAACCCCAGTTATCGCTTTCGCCCAATAATTTTCTGAACATGAACTCCACGTTTTGATACTGTTGAGCAATTATTATCTGATCATCCGCAAATAACAGTGTATACATTGTATGTGTTGATCTATCTCCAATTTTTTGCTCCAGTTTGACAGTGATTTATGTATAAATATCTTAAATAATGTCTGTGATATGCTACAACCTTTTGTTACTTTAATTTCTTCCCAATTAGTAATTAATAACGATATTTCTAAAAGATCTTCAAAGAGTACAAAATAATATTTTGTGTTTTTATTGTAGATAGTATGTTTTCTTTGAACTTGTGTTTTATTGTTTGTATAGGTTTTGTGGTTTTATTTTTTAAATACGTTATTTTATTTCTATACAGAATTTTAATGCTTACACATCTTTCTGTGCCTAAAGTTTTATTTTTCTTCTCCACTCGTCTCTTTCCATCCAATCCATGCTCCAGTCCCCTTGCTCTCATTCCAGTTCTTATTTCCTGAATCCATGAGTTTCGAGGTCTTCCTCTCCTCCTCCTTCCAGGTGGACACCATTCCAATGTTTTCCTGGGTAATCTTTCTTCTTGCATTCGTCGTACGTGTCCATACCAATTTAATTGCTTATACTGTATATAATCTACTATTGAATAACCAATATTCATTTTTTCTCTTTTGACAGTATTTCTTATTTTGTCTAATTTTGAACATTTTGCTGCTCTGCCCAAGAAATCCATTTCCATCGACATAAGTTTTTGTTCTAAGTTTCTGTTGAATTTCCAAACTTCAGCTCCATATGTGACAGTACTTCTCACTATTGAATTATATATTTGTAATTTATTTTTTCCTGGTTATATGTCTGTTCCATAAGACTCCATTTGTCAGTGCTGTTATTACTCTACCTCTATTTATTCTGTTCTTAATATCACATTCTTGTTTATCCTCTTTATCTAATTTTACTCCCAGATACTCAAATTCTTCACATCCCCTAAATATACCCCTTTTCATCTTCTGATATCAAATCATCGGTTTTTGCTCCACATCGCATATAATTTTTTTTCTAAATTTATTTTGAAACCCCAGTTATCGTATTCGTCCAATAATTTTCTGAACATAAACTCCATGTCTTCATATTCTTGAGCAATTATTATCTGGTCATCCGCAAATAACAGTGTATATATTGTATCTGTTGATCCATCTCCAATAGATACACCCATTCCTGAACATTTTAGGTTATAATCAAATAATAATATGTATACTTGTGTGTTGTGTGTGTTATGTATTTATGGATTTCCTTATGTTGAAGTAGAATTTTCATAGTTTTGCTCACATAGACGAATTAATATTTCTCCATTATCTTCTACACGTTCTTCGCCAAAAGGTATCACAACTTGACTCTTAGCATGTCTTCTAGTCCTACCACTGAAATCTGTTGACATACTTATATCTCTAGTATTACAAATCTCAGCTAATAGATCATTTGATATAATATAAAATGCTTCCTTATTTTGTACCTTTCCATCATCACTGATGACGTATAATCTCAAAATGGTAAATTGTTTGCTGGACAAAACAAAATTTAATTCTGCAGAAATGGATATTTGGATGCATTCTGCTTATTAACCATAATGTGACGGAGGTAAATTATTTAGTGATCGATTGGAATACATTAGCTCAGAATATATGGAAAGCTTATACTATCTTTTCTACTGTTCAATTTTGTTCTAGAGCATTCCAACAAATCTTTAGAGGGTGAAGAAGGCCTACACTCAATTGTATTAATAAGCTGTTAGTTTATGCTGATGATGTAGTACTATTTGGGCAATAGCGAAGGAGATACTAAAGGACAACACACACACACTATTGAGTAAACATCAATAAAACTAACTGCTCAAAACAATTAGTGGAACACTTGTAATAAATTGAATAAGTAATTGTTTTTTAAAGCTGTGATGCTGAAAGTTGGACAATATGTAAATTGAATTATTAATTTTATCATTGGATACAAATTTTAAAGATCCATGGCCTAAATACAGAGAAATTACCTCAAATAACAAATATAGAGAATTTTTTTATTTTGGAAGGCACTGGCCACTTCTAATTGGTAAGCTTCCTGTTGTTGCTATAGTGACGAATGTTGATTATTGCCTTGTTTATTGAAGTCTCTGACAAAATGAGGCATTTAAATGAGTTTGAAGTGTATCATGCTCTACATCTTTTACGACAAGGTCAATCTCTGCGACAAGTGACTAGAGAGCTTGGGGTTTCTCCTTCCGTGGTGTCCAGGTTACGCAACAGGCACAGAGAGACAGGTCAGTATTGTAGAAGACGTAAATTTAAAACAAGCCCCCAGGATGACAGATACGTTGTTTTTTCTGCTCTTCGACAGCGTACAAAAACTGCAAAAGACCTGCAGAATGATCTTCATATGGCTTCCGGAATCCGGGTTTCAGACCAAACCATAAGGAACAGATTAAGGAAAGAGAATATTCGTCCAAAAGGACCGTTAAAAAACCACGCTTAACAAATGGGCATAATGCACCAAGACGTACGTATGCTGAAAACCATGGTGATTGGAACCTGAACCAGTGGGAGTCTGTACTCTTCTTGGACGAATCCAGGTATCGTCTTACACGTTGTGATGGTCGATTGAGGGTGTGGGGACGGCCAGGAGAAAGATTTTCTGCAGAGGCTGTACAGGAAATTGATAGATTCGGAGGAGGTTCCATAATGGTGTGGGCCGGAGTTATGTACAACAATCGTACGGACCTTGTACTTGTTCCCCAGCGACTGAATGCTGTCCGGTATATCGAGCACGTTCTGGAAGAGCATGTAGTACCTGCTTGCCATTGGAGTAGGCCCCTGGATTTCTGTTTATGCAGGATAATGCTAGGGCACATTCTGCGGCTGTCACCAGGGATTTCCTGAGGAGGAATGAAATTGAGGTAATGGAGTGGCCAGGCGGTCAGCCCAGACCTCAACCCTATTGAACACTTGTGGGATCTTCTAGACAGGAAGGTCAGGAACCGACATCAAGCTCCACAAACTCTGCAGCAACTTGGAGATGCTCTGAAGGAGGAATGGGAGAATATCCCGCAAGAGGAAATCCAGAATCTTATTGGGAACATGCCACGAAGGTGCCAAAGTGTCATCGAATGTCGTGGAGGCCATACACGATACTAACTCTATATAACGAGTGTTTAACTTTGAAAAATAAGCACAAGATTAAATTGCTTACATAGCGGAATTATTTGAAAAGTTAATTGTCAGCGTTATTCATTTGTTTTTACTGACATGAGCAATAAATAAATAAATAAATAAATAACCACAAATAATGTACTTTATTAATTTCATGTTTGTACCTTTATCCAATGAAAAAATATTTGCATATTTCATAGTGTTCCTCTAATTGTTTTGAGCAGTGTATATTCATAAACAGAAGTACAATGGAAATAACAGTTAAAGTCTCGTAGACTGCGATGGGCAGGACATGTGGCACGAATGGGGAATGAAAAACGTACATGGAAGCTTCTTGTAGGAAAACCAAAGGGAAAACGCCCAGTTAGTAGACCAATAATGAGGTGGGAGTATAACATTAACTATGATTTGAGAGAAGTAGATTATACAGGGGATGATTGGAAAACATTGGCTCAGGATAGGGCTATATGGAGAGCTTATGTCCACGCGGCCATGAACCTACGGGTTTGATAGTGCCAGTGAGTTACTTAGTTAGTTAGTACAATGGAAATTGACTGTTTATGGCAAGTGAGGGAAGTTTTTAAAAAGTGGCTGAATTCAAATATCTAGGAACAATAATTACAAATAGGAATGAGGTACACGAAGAAATTGAACATAGGCACAATTCTGGAAATGCATGTTATTTTGCTTTACACGGACTTTTGTCGTCCTAACTTCTCTCAAATAACGTTAAACTGAAAATATATGAAACTGTTATTCTCCCAGTTACATGGATATGAAACATGGACTCTTATTTTAAAGGAGGAAAGGAGATTACAAGTATTTGAGGATAAGGTTCTTAAAAAAAATGTTTGTACCAAAGAGAGATGAACAGACAGGTGAATGGAGAAGACTACAAGAACAATGAACTACATGGTCTTTATAGGAAGCCAGATATAATAAGAACAGTTAAGTCTCGTAATCTGCGGTGGGTAGGACATGTGGCAGGAGTGGGGAAATGAAGACGTGCACGGAAGCTTCTTGTTTGAAAACAGAGGGAAAACTCCTAGTTGGTAGACCAAGAGCGAGATGAGAGAAAAACATTAACGGTAATTTGGGGGAAGTAGATTTTACAGAGGATGATTGGATATGAATGTATGGAGAGCTTATGTCCACGCTGTCATGAACCTCTGCTTTTGGTATTCCCAGTAATTTATTATTATTATTATTATTATTATTATTATTATTATTATTATTATTATTATTATTATTATTATTATTAAATTGTAGTTTATGATTTTTAGTGCAAATATTCTGTGAACGTTATGTTGCATGGTGTATAAAGGATAATAGATGATAAAGTGCAGGTGAAATATGGTTTCCATTAGTATGGACTGACCTATAAATATGTGAAATGAAACCATCTGTTTTTGTTATTTGCAGATAAACTCTGCATTACGCTTTTTAAAAATAACTCTGCATTGGAAAGTTTGTATAATGTTATTTGCGTATCTTCATCTGCTGCCAGGGAGAGACAGTTTTTTAATGTATTGCTGTTTTTCGTGCACGAAATCAACATATGTAGATAATTTGTTGAAATTAAATATAAAGGGGGAAAGTTTATAATTAGCATTTGTATAAATTCACAATGCACTTCTGTGTCTAGTTAGTGTACGTTATTCATAAACCTGTGAACCGTTGAAAAATAATTAGATTAAAAATTATAATTTAAAGCATTACCATATTGTAACTCAATGGTCACAAGTGGAACTTTTGTTAATGGATCTAATACGTCATCAAGAATACTGGGTGTATAGGCTCATCATCATCATTGGCGTGACGGTCCTTTTAGTTAGACCTTAGCCTCCCTCATAACAACCATCCATTCTTCTCTGTTACGATTTGACATGCTTATTTTAGGGCATAAAGGACCTTTGGAACATGGATTACTTGTGGCGGTAAGATAGCGTGTGATTTGCCTAGGGATTTGTTGCTAGCCGAGCGATATGGCTGATGAATTTATTAGTTGAGATGAATAAATTAATAATAAACTGTAATATACCATATTAAAACTATAAACACAACTATATATTTAATTATATATAGTTAACTAGCCTAACTTAAATTACTACATAATCTTTGGGCGAGAAAGAGAGAGAACTTTGCTATAGTAAGTTGAAACTGTGCCACATGACCTGACTTACTCGTATCATTTCGTAACTACAATTTTATATCTACTTCAATTGGTTCCTATCCACAAGTTATAAAATCTAGTATTAAAACCCATATTGGTTTCCTTTCTACAAAAACCCAACATCCTATTAAGAATAAACATGGTGCAGACTTACCTCCAGTAATTCTGTCGACAGTCAGACCGCCTTCATCCCCTGACCATATTTTTATTTCTCCCTCTGAAGTTCTAACTGTAAAATCTTTTCTGAGGCTTGGTGTTCACCCCACTCCTCGTCCTCTCTCTGACCCTCTCCAGCATAGTAAGTTCAATTGCCCCCAACGGTACTTTGTTCTGGATGTGTCCAGGACCAAATTCCTAACGGTATATTGTCACTACATGAATCTGAATTCCAACTAAAACTAATATTTCCTATAATATGAGGGGTTTGAATCATATAATTTCCTAGCTTAATCATCATCATCAATGACAGTCATGGATTAAGCCAATTGGCCTGTTCCGCTTCAGGAAAGAAATTGATCCCTCCATCTCTTCTTAGGTCTTCCTGGGTCTCTTCGCCCTGTGGGTCTGTAGTTCAATAGCTGCAGAGGTAGTCTATTGTTTGGCATCCTCAGAAGGTGTTCATGCCAATTATTTTGATTTTTTGAATGATTTCAGTTATTGCTGGTGTGTTGAGAGCTTTTCGGATATCTTCATTACGTATGTGATCATAAAGCGTATAACCCGCTAAAGGTCTTAATAACTTCATTTCTGCAGCTACTATCCTATTTAATTTACCTGTAGTAAGAGTCCAGGTTTCAGAACCATAAAGTAGAGTTGGAAGAGCCATTGTTTTATAAAATTTTAGAATTGTATCTGGACGTACTTTTCGGAAAAGAATGCTTTTTATTGTTCCTATAAGTTTTTGAAATTTGACCAATTTTATGTCTATGTCTTTACATGTATCGTACGAAAGATTGCAGCCATGATAAGTAAAGTTATTAACTTAGCTTAATAAGACTATTAAATAACTAATTTAAAATATCTGGTGCTAGTTATCCTATTTATAACATTCTCTTCGGTCAGTGGCCTTATTCTTCCAATTTGTTATGCCAAACTTTCGTAGGTCCGCATGTATGTCGTCCATCCGTCGTAACCTAGGCCTCCCAACCTTTCTCCTTCCATCCAGCTTAGCGTTTGATATCATTCTGAGAAAACGTGTCTCTTTCATTCTGTAAATATGGCCCAACCATTCGATACGTCTAACTTTAATATCTATAACTGTATCGTTATCTTTATGTAGATCATATATTTCCTGGTTAGTTCTTAATCTCCAGTTACCCTTATCCTTAATTGGATCATATATTTCCTTAAGATCTTTCTCTCTCAGGTGACAAGTCATGTAGCAGTTCTTTCTGATATGATCCAGGATTCACTGCTATACACTACAACAGGTTTAATAATTGTTTTATATGTTCTTATTTTAATTTTCTTAGATATATATCTAGATTGTATAATTTTGTACAGAGATAGGTATATAGGCTAATTGACAGGAATGTATTCATAATCATCATCATCCATCACGAATTGAATTTTTCTTCTACTGATTCTGCTTCTAATTGTTCTAAAATTTCTTCATTATTTTTTCGATCTAAAAGAGTGTATCCTGTTGTCCTGAGAAATTTAATTGATTCTGCTCCTGTCTCTTTTTTCTTAATGTCCAAACCTCACTTCCGTATAAAAGGGAGGGTAATGATAAAGTATTATATATTTTTATTCTTGTGGATTTATGTACTAATTTAGCTTTTAATGTATTATTTATTATTCATAAGATTTGTGTAAATTTGGTGATTTTCTTGTTTACAGAAATATATATATCTGACTCATAAACATCCTATGTTGGCCGCGGTGGTCTAGTGGTTAATTCTGGTCCCGACGGTCGCGGATTCAAACCAGGGAGGAATGTATGGATTTTTTGGATGGAAGAATCCAAGGAGCAAGTTCTCCGGGAGGGACTTCAATCCGTGGGTCCCGAATCTGAAGATTTTCAGGCTTATGAAAGTAAATTATGCTTGAACAAAGAGGGCTCTGTGCAAAATTTACAGACCTTTAATAATTAATACATAATTTCCTTGTTTTAGGATTCTATTCTATAGTGTTCTGCCCGAGGGCAGGTCTTTCACTGCAATGATAGCATTTTCATACTATGTTTTGCAGCATTACCAGGCAATTAAATGTGTGGTAGCTTCCCGTTGCTTTCCACACCGGCGCGTGATAATGATGGCCAGATGATGTTTGGGGACCGTTCGGGCCTCAAAATCTTCCTGACATTTGTCTCACAGGTGAGGAAAATAAAAAGAAACTAACCTTACCCAGATAGCTTGTCCCGACCGGGAATCAAAACCCGGGTCCGCTACCTCGAGACCACAGAGGTGGACTATTGTAGGATAACCAGAGGGGAAACGCCAAGTTGGTAGAGCAGGAATGAGGTGGGAGAGAAACATTTAACGTCATTTGAGGGAGGAAACTTATATAGGGGGCGATTGGAGGAACTTAGCTTATGAGTGATATATTGAGAGCTTAAAGTGTCAATATGGTTTTATTGTTCAAATATGTATAGGGAAGTTCGGGTAATGTGGACCCTTCTGTTTGAGTGGACCCTGTTAATATTTTCTTTAATTGGTGCTGCCCTCGAACAGAAAATATTTTAACTTCTTCCCCTCATCAGCTTTGACTGGTTCAAAACCAGTTTCTGTTAATATTTGTGCGAAGATGGGTTTATTTGTGATATTTATGAAAATGATCACTTAAAAAGTTTTTCAAGCTAAGAATCAATTCTTAATTTATACTATTGAATATTACAAATGTTGAAGAAACTCCTAATACATTATATCATGTAGATGCTGTTTTAATATACTGACGGGTTTGGTATCATATTATGTGACATGGTGGCTGTATAAAATAATAATTACACATAGAAAGTAATTCGATTAATGTGGACCATCTGGGTCTACTTTGCACGTATACGTATATTTTATCAATGAGGAAGCTATCTGTAAAAACCATGTACTTAATTAATTGTATTTAATGCCCTTGTAATTTTATAAATCCAAAGACCGTCGCTCTCTGCAGTTGAATGACGTGTGAATGGTATAATAAAAAAAATACCTGTCTGTATAAATTAATAGAGTAAATAAACTTAAAAATAGACTAAAAGCTAAGGTGTACTTTGGGGTTCACTTTATCCGAATATGGAAGTTAAAGTGGACCTTTTTTGTAATATTAAAAAAGTTTATAAATTATGAAGATGTTTCCATATTTGAATAAAATAACAATCCTGTTTCATAGTTACAACACTAATGATAATCTCTGTAATTAAACAAAATTCAAATCCCTTAATTAAAAGAAGAAAAACAACAAATTCAAAACAGGGGTCCAAATTACCCGACGTTCCTGTAATTATATAACTTTTAATTGTATAACTTTAAGCTGTTCTAATTATAAAATAGTTTAGAATTAAAGTCAATATTGTTGTATTGTTCATACAGAAAGTAGTAGTTAGGATTACAAAAATAATATTTATAGTAATTAAATATGTTCTTCTTCTTCTAGCTCTACAGCCCTTTATGATCTCTGACTGCTGTTAGGACACTCTTTCATGTATCCCTGTTCAACGCCCTCCTTCTCCATCCCCGGACCCCGAGCTTTCGGAGGTCCTCCTCTACTCCATCCATCCATCCATCCATCCATCTGAGCTTCGGTCTTCCTTCATCTGATCTTAGTAGTGTAAGCTTTCTAGTGATATTCTCCTCCTCCATTCTCATTATATAATCCACCCATCTCAGTCTGCCATTTTAATAACATTTATAATATCTGGGTCTGAGTACAAATTGTATCTTATCCGCCATACTCCACCATCATTTATGGGTCGCAGGATTTTCCTCAGGATATTCTTTTCAAAGATTCTCAGTCTTTCTCCATTCTCTCTGCTAAGTGTCAAGCATTCACTGCCATAAATATCAACTGGTCTCAGTATAGTTTTGTAGATTTTTAATTTTGCATCCAGACTTAGAATTTGTGATTTGAATTGGTCCTTAAGTGCATAATGGCATCTGTTGGCTTGGAGAATCTGCTCCTTATTTCCTTATTAATATTATTGTCATCAGTGATTATAGTGCTCAGATATTATCAAATAGGCCTATGTAAAAAGGGTTAAGAGTCCCGCGCCGTAGCCGAGCGGTTAAGGTAGGAAGCCTTGGCGCAGAGCTACGGGACTTGCGCTGGTTCGAGTCTCCATGGGGGAAGAAATTTTCTCATGGTATTTCGGCCAGTATGGGACCGGTGCCCACCCAGCATCGTGAGGCAATTGGGTAGCTACAATAAGTAGCGGCTCCAGGTTGAGGAACCAGCTATAACGGCTGGGGGACTCGACATGCTAACCACATGTCACCCCTACACTGGCTGTTGATCATCTACCTCTGTGATTGACACATGTGGATGTGAAGGGCCAGCAGCCGGCTGGTAAAAGGCAACCGCTGAAAAGTGGAAAGACCTTCAATCGGAAAAAGGCTTAAGAAAAATATTATATAATCCACAATTTTATAAGACAAATGTCAGAGATTTTCCATTAAGGGAATTATTCCTGTGGTTACCCATGGTCTGGAATTTAAGTTAAGTTTAGGTTAAGAACTCTCCTGGCGCTTCATTATCATTTATCACCCATTATATTATTGGGGTAACGTAACTCCGCCTTCCATGTGCCCCAACTTCAGAAATGGGTTACAATTAAGCCAAGGAGAGAAAACAGAAATGTAGAAAAAACAACCTGGAAAAAAATGTATAAGAATCCACCTCTGAGCACAAACTTTGGTCTCATTCAGGGGTGGCTACATTAAATTAAATGTGTTTCATTAATTATATTCTAATAGTTTCTAGCAATAAATGATTAAGATTGTATCCTCGCGGCCATGAACCTATATGTTCCAGTTAGTTATATAATGCAATATTTTCTATCTCGTGACTCATAAAGGTGTTAAAAATTTTGTATGTCTCTTCCAGTAACATTAAGTAAAGTTGAAATATAGCATGTTTTGTAATAGATACTGCAGGTCATAACTTCATTAGCAGAGGCCGTGTGAAGGGAACGACAGCCTTTGCCTCATTATAATCCTTTTGCCACCCTTTAACAATGCCAACCTCAGGGAGACTTAAGCAAATTTACCTAATTACTTACAATAACGCCAACCTACCACAAAAAAAGTTTAGCCGCAATTTGCTCACGGACTTAAAAAGTTTCTGTAATGAAACCTGCTCTCATAACACTGGTCAACATGATTTTTGTCTCATGAGTACCAATAGTTGTACTTAATGCAGTTTTTATCGTGTTTTCAAATATGTATTCAGAATTTCTCCATCACCCACAGTTTTTTTTATTTCAATTCCAATTAATGGATTTAAATAATTTTTTTTGATAAACTTTTTTCGTCCATTTGTCCATTGTAAAATACAACCAAATGAGCTAACTCAGAATTATATTATATAATACATATGAAAATCAAATAAAACTACGTTTTATTTTTATTCAATTAATAACTCAGAAGATTTCAGCTATGGAAAAGAGATATCAAGGCAAATGGAATCCTAATATGCTGGCCGATTATTGTTGGACCATCAAGAGGGATGATCCACAGGCGAAATATAGCAGAAAATCGTCATTTCTTACTTTCTAGGTGAGTCCGAATGTTCGAATATTGTGTAGTTACGAATGTAGAAAATATTAAAGTGTTTGAAATTATAAATTCCTGTCTCTCGGAAACCTTGCGTGATGGAGAAAAACCGATATCATATTTGAATTCAGGTGAAAAAATACAATCACAATCACATATTTTTCTTTCTGAGGCAAAAAAAAAAAGTTTATTTTTTGTTGCTCAGTATTATTCAACTATACACCATCATATGCCGACACTTGTGTTAGCTAATTCCAAAGGAATAGAGCTGTTCAGGTTGTTCTAACAAGGGAACTGTCTACCATTGCCTGCTAAAACCTGCCTTGAAATTTCTCCCAGAGAAGTGTTGTGATGTACCAATGACGTGCCTAATTAAATCTGCCGTTTTTAACTGCAAGGGAAATAAATCGAAGTCAGAACGTAGCAATGTAAACCAACTGAACGAGGAGATGGACTCCCTACACGAGTAAGAGCGGAGTGAAGTGGGGCGAAACGCGGTGAGGATGACAGGTAGTGAGAGTAATCGAATCAAACAAATAACTAGTTGAATTAATTCCCTATAGTTTAAATGAGAGATTAAGTGCTAGATTGTAATGCCTTGCAGTTAAAAAGGCAGATATTTTATTGGATATGTCCCTTTGTACATCACAACGCTTGTCTCGAAGAAATTTCGAGATAGGTTTCGGCATTTAATAATTGACAGTTACTTTGTCAGAGCAAAAAGGAGCTACTACCTTCGTATTTAGCTGCATGTCACGAATAATAAATTCCATTCATATCTTCTTTTGTTTCATGACTGACCATGGATGCCTGATTTCTAATCGCGATGCAGGCATACATATTTATCTTTAAAAAAATTTATAAGGAAAAATAAAAATTGATTTAAGGAAAAATAAACGCCAGAACCGAGATTAGAACTCGAGACCTCTATGGCTATACGTTAGTGATATAACCACTAGTCCACTCAGGCTGCTAGCACAAACATTTATTTTTCCTTCCTTATATATGATTCGGTCCACCGCTGTTGTCTCGAGGTAGCGTGCTGCCTTGTCACGCAGCGGACCCGGGTTCGATCCCCGGTCGGGGCAGTTTTCAGGGTGAGGTTTTTATCGTGGTTTTGCCTCACCTGTAAGCCAAATGCCAGAAAAACTTCAAGGCCCAAACGGTCCCCACAATCATATGGTCATCATCATCATCATCATCATCATCATCCTTCACCGGTGTGGAAAGCAACGGGAAGCTACCACACCTACAATTCCCTAGTAAAGCTGCAAGCATAGCATGAAAATGCTATGATTGCAGTGAAGGATCTGCCTTCGGGCAGAATTGCTATGGATGGATATATGATTCTCAATCATGAGAGGCAACGGGACATCGCCCTCACTGCCATCTTACGGCTCCTGTAACAAGTAAGCTTCTTAAAGAGAGTATTTACTGTATAGCTGTCACACTATTTATTTCGACGTTATGCATACATTTGGAAATTGAGCAATGAAGGCCAAACGTGGCTAAATATTTGACCTTCATAGCTAAATAAAAAAAATGTAACATCTATACACATAATTCTTGTATACCTGTGTGTTTGTCACTGAACTACTCCTAAACAACTGGACCGATTTCGATGAACATTTTTGTGTGTGTTTGAATGGGTCCCTGGATAGTTTAGATTCACAATTTGTCTCGATAGATGGCGCTGTGATCGGGTTACAGTAATTGTTTTGTCATATGTGTAGTCAATTTTCACCGACGCATTCCGCCCGACAAAAATGTGACGTCATTATGCACGATTCTTGAGCCACAACAGATGGCAGTGAGGAGTTTCCTTACGAACTTATTATTTAGTGAATTTAATGGTAAAAAGTAACTTTTATTTTTATTATCCGGCCATGACATGAGAATTGAATGTTCGGGCAGAACGTCGTCTGCAGGGTACGCTAGTATATATATATATATATATATATATATATATATATATATAATGTGTGTGTGTTTGTGTGTGTGTGTCTGCATAGGCGCTTGCTCTAGCGTCCTCGTTTTTTTCGTAACCAAACTCGGCTTATACAAGAGAAAATCGTAGCAAAAAATAAAGCTACAATATGACCTTTATTGATTTAGAGATGGCATATGATAGTGTACCTCGACAATTGTTATAGACGGCAATGAGAAATATTAATATCTGTGATAAATGGATTAATATTGTTAGGAGGATCTATAGTAATACAAAAGCTAAAGTAAAAATACAGAATAATTTAACAGAGGAATTCATAGTGAATAAAGGCCTTAAGCAGGGATGCAGTTTTGTCACCAATTCTTTTTAACATTTATTTAACCAGGCTCTTAACTTATGGTATAAAAAGTGTTCTGAAATGAGTATTCCTATGGGAGAAAAGTACTGAAATCATTGTTGTTTGCAGATGATCAAATCATTTTTGCAGAGGACGATGATATGAAATATATGATAAATAAATTAATGGAAGAATATAAACAATGGAGACTGAATATAAATTTACAGAAAAGAGAATGTATGTGTTTGGGAAAGGATGTGGATGACCTCATACTTGAAACAGGGAAAATAAAAAAAATGTGAATTTTTTAAATATCTTGGGTCAATAATTACAAGTTTAGGTACCTGTGAGAGAGATGTACAGACTAAAATTGCAATGGCAAAAATTGCAACTAAGACATTACATGGAGTAATTTGGAACAAAAATATTACTAAGAAAACTAAAATGAAAATTTATAAGAGCATAATACAGACTATTTTGTCATATGGAAGCGAAACTTGGTCTTTGACGGAATTACAAAAGAATAAAATTAGAACAGTTGAATTTTATTATTTTAGAAGAAGCCTCCAAAAAACAAGACAGGATAAAATAAGAAATGAATTCCTTTGGAGAGAAATGAATGTCACCACATGTGTTGTTAAGAGGATTGAAAATCAAACGCTTAAATGGTATGGCCATGTACAAAGAATGGAAAATGAAAGATGGCCAAAAAATATATACCAATGGTCACCCCCTGGAAGAAATAAACGTGGCAGACCAAGATGGAAATGAAAAACGTACGTCAGAACTATAATGTATGATAGGAATTTGGAAGAGGAAGATTGGAATGATAGAGATAAATGGAAACTGAAGACGGCAAACCTATAAGTGGGGGAAAGCCGAAGAAGAAGAAACTCGGCTTATATCAAACAATTATAAATAGCAAGGTCAACTCCATTAACCAGTTAGAAGTGGGGGCTAATCCAACATAACTAAGTTACTAGCATTATTGAGCTGTAGGTCCATTGCAGCGCGGACATAAGCTCTCCAAACACTTCTATCTTGAGCTAATATTTTCCAATCATCTCCTGTATAATCTACTTCCCTCAAATCATAGTTAATGTTATTCTCCCACCACATTCTTGGTTTACCAACTGGGCGTTTTCCCTCTGGTTTTCCTACAAGAAGCTTGCTTCCATGCACGAATTTCAATCCCCATTCATGCACGTAATCTACCCATCGCAGTCTACGAGATTTAACTCTTCTTATTATATCTGGTTTCCTATAAAGACCATGTAGTTCATTGTTATGTCAGTCTTCTCCATTCACCTATATATTCACCACTCTTTGGTCCAAATTTTTTTGCAGAACCTTATTCTCAAATACTCGTAATATTTTTTCCTCCCTTAAAGTAAGACTCCATGTTTCACATCCATATGATACACCGTGTCCCATTCAAACCTCCCACATTTTAATTAATCATAACTCTCAAAGTATGCGGAATTATGAAATGAGGTTGGTATTAGAAGAAAGAGAAACTCAAAAATTTGTTTTATTGTCGCTGTTAATTCATCTGTCACATATTGGAAAATAATGACATAAAACAAAATGGCGACTTCTCAGCAACGAGCACAACCTGTTTTCTGGTATGCAGAGACGAAGTCAATAATTACAGTGCCAAGAAATTACCGGAGAGAATATGGATGAAATGCAACTGTTGATAGACCATTAAGGCATGGCTTCTGAAGTTTGTGGCGACTGGAAGCGTTAAAAATGCATCTGGAGGTACTCGTGGACGCGTTTCAGAAGAAAAGATTGAAGACATTAGAACAGGATTTCAGATAAGTCCACAAAAATCAATTCGCCAAGCTTCCCGGCAGTTCAATAGATATGTTGGACAAGACGGGGCACGAAATCGAGTAAAGACTTGATATTGTTCGTGCTACTAATGGTGCACATATAGAGGTGTTTTAGTGTGAGACAATGAAAATTCTTTGAGTTTCTGTTTCGTTTAATACCGGCCTCATTTCATAATTCTGCATAATTTATTAGTTATGGTTAATTAAAATGCGGGAGGTTTGAATGGGACACCTTGGAAAATTACAGCTTTATATATTTAACGTTTTTGAGAGAACTTGTGACGAGTGTCCCTGTAATGGCTAATAGCATGTGCTCTACAAGAGAAAAATGTTTGGAGACCTCTGCTCTAGATCTAGATTTAAAAATTCGTTGCTCGCCAGGAATGAAACCGGTTTCGCCACAGTGGAAACTAGGGACAATACCGAATACGCCATGGCGACGCACCGTTTTAATCCAGCACTGCCTGTGAAAAGTTTGTTTTAGAATTTGAGAGATTTTTACTCTGTAATAAATACTGGTAATTGCACATACATATTTCAGATTATATACAAACTTCTATTTTATACAACGTATATGTTTGTTTGTTAGTTAGTTTGGATTTAACGACCTCGTATTGTAATCCACAAATATTGTAGAATAGGCTAATTTATTTCAAAGCCTGCTGATATGAATTTGCTCTGGTCTAATTCTTTTGTATTTACAATGGAAATGCATCCTGTTCAACAATATTGTGCCTGTGTTTATTAATTTGTGGAGGATGGAAAGAAAAACGAGGGTGAGAGTGCAGTTCCAGTTATTACTGGACTAATGAACTTACATACAGGGTATACCATAAATTATAATGCCCGGATTACACATATTTACTGCTATATTATCATAAGTAATGCCACGAATGTTTTCCAATTTATGTAGAGAATTTGGAAATCAAGAGTGGCATTTGTTAGGACTATTTAACGAATAAAATTAAGCTGTTTACTCACAAATCATTATTTAAATATAGTTATTTAAAATATTTATGTTTTTAATCTAAACGGCGATGTATGAAAACAAATGAGAAACGTTTGTTATGTTTAATTTGTTCATACACTCAACCAGATCCTATTATTTTATTGCCAAATAGATCACAATATTGTAAGAATGCATCCTAGCGGAGAAAAAATGAAACACATCAAACTGTATATTATAACCAACATTGTAGGTTTTTAATTAATTTCTGATGTCCTATGATGTAAATATGTCAATTACATTTTTTCTGGAACGTAAATACCTGGGAAATAATACGTTTAAGAAAGTGCAAACAGTGGCTTCTTTTTATTGTGGTATAATCAACTGCTAGAATTTTTTTCTATTATTCACGCAAGCGGTATCTGGTTATGTTCGTGCACTATACATAAAATCTGGTACATTTCAGGAACTGGTCATCAAATTAACGAAATAGACAAAACAATGTCAATAATTCACAAAGAGAACAATATACAAAAATCAATATCCTGGAAGAGATTGAAATTATGAAGGAAAGCAGAAAATAAAAATACGATAAATGAGAACACGCCCAACAATAAAAACCCTCTGTATGAAATATACAAATAATTTCAGTACCATAAGAATTCCTGAGAATCAAGCATGTCTTTGAAAGGCCTTGAATTTTAATAGTGTGACGACGTTCATAACAGAAGTTATTATAGTTGAGGACGACTGTTTTATAAGGTACAAATTTTAAAATTCAAATGATTTTAACCTCAATGGTGTTGAAACCTGATTATTAAAAGTATAGATGCATAAGGTATTACTCCGTCTATTAGGCGAACCGTGGTGGTATTTTTACCCGCCATATGACTGAATTTTCTATGGAAGTGTCAACGATAGAAAACATTTTTCTTAGGTAACATCGTATTTTACAGGAAATAAGACTAAACACAAGGTAAGATGGTGCCAATAATTAGGAACTTCCTTCATTTCTTATTTATTTATGATAACATATAATATATGTGTCTACCTACGAGTAATTAGACGTTTACGCTTTTTCCATGATGTCGATAGATATCCTTTATTTACAATTTCATTACGAGCAGAATTTATGCTCCATGCTGACTCACCCGTAAATTCTGCTGTTATTTTCACCACATTCTAAATGGTTAATGTAGGATATTTGTACAATAAACTGCTTGAAAACATTCAATATAACTTGTTTTCTCCTGTTTTCAAATATTTTCCCATTTGAAGCTTCAAACATTATATAGAAGGTGCATTGCGCATGCGTAAGAATGAAACAATGTTTATTTTATGTATTAAAATTGTAATTATATATTTTAAATTTCTACCATACAACTTACATAGATGTGTGTTATGTAATACATATTTTTATTATGCTGACCACATGTCACCCCTACACTGGCAGGAAGATCATCTACCTTGTGATTAACACATGTAGATGTGAGGCCATCTTGGCCTATTGAGCCATGGAGATAAAAATTATACAGGGGATGGTTTGAAAACATTAGTTCAGGGTGTGTGAGTGCTGGTGATAACAACGTGCTCAACGAGATAAAGGAAACACATCGATGTCTTAGATCACTAGTATTTTAAATTTCACGAGATTCCGTTATGTGTTTACCGCATGTGTATTGCATACTATTTTTTTTGCACTATGTGTATTTATTTTAGTAATTAAGATATTAGCTAAGATATTAATAAATACAATTCAAGATAAATGTTAGATTTCAGAAGGTGAATCGGCTATATGTTGCTATGGAGAAATAATAAGTATTGTTGGTCATGTCGCCATCTTATATTTGTTAAAACTGTAAAACCAATTTGATTTGGGATTTATTTCTGGTTATGGAGAAAGTTTTAGACGATGCGTGCAGTGATAATGAAATATAAGAGGCGTGGAAAGCTGGGTGTGATGAATTAATATCGAAATTAATACAAATTGCAGTATCACTATCAATATTTCAAAATAAATGTTTTTACTTACCGCACTAGCGAGTATGGTTATTTTTTAAGTATTGAGATTTCTTTTGTTTTCATAGCAACCAAGATTGTATGCGGGAATGTTAAATTACGATGCACATCAACAATAACAGTAAGTATACATACAACATTAGTTACATAGTGCAAACAAATTATACGTATATCTGAAGAGAAGTTAAAATGAGAATTTAGAAGACAATCGGACCCGTAACACGTTGTCCTGCCCGAACGTTCAATTTTCGTGTCATGGCCGGACGATAAAAATACATGTTACTTTTAACATAAAATCCACCAATTAAGACGTAATTAGATATTATTAAATAAGTTCCCAAGAAAACTCTTCACTGTCATCTCTTGTGGTTGAAGAAGCGTGTATGATGACGTCACATTGTTGTCGCGCGGAATATGTTGGTAATGCAGATGCCTAAATATTTGACAATAAAAATCCTGTTACCTGATCGCAGCGCCACCTACTGGGTCCAAATGTGATTCGTAACCATCTAGGGCCACTTAAACACATACAAAGAATTTAATTAAAATTGGTCCTGTCGTTTAAACAGTTTTTATTTTCGGATTTCAGGTAAACCGCTACTTGTAATTTTTGGGACCGCTCATTTTCTGACAATACCTACCTCGGTTTATTTTAATACGATATACTGAGTTTCGTTGCGAAACATAAAAAATTGTGACCGCTGGAGCGATTTTAAAATTTTTCACTTATGGTGAACTCCTACATGGTTTTAGAGGGTTCAATTGTGAATTTAAACCATCGATGGACCCAATCAGACACACAAAAAAATTCATCAAAATGGTCCAGTCGTTTAGGAGGAGTAGAGTGACTAACAGACGTACAGAAGAATTATATATGCAGAGTGTTGCAATAAAACACAGACAACGGAGGTGAGGTAGTATATTGAGGCATGTTGATCATTTTTAATAAAGTACCAATGTCCGGAATTGATATGTTTTCACACTATGACTAGTTAATATGTCTCAAGATCAGTGTTAGTTCCAAGGTTTTGAAAACTCGTTACTTGTCAACACCTCACAGGTACGGAACTTGTGATACGTGGCTTCGCAACGGAATGAGGCTGCAACGCGACGGAGATCCATCTCCCTTCCATGCCAATGTGACGAGACATTTGGATACCAGGTATCCAGATCGAAAGGGACAGCCCCATGGCTTCCGATATCACCTGATCTTAACCCCCTCGACTACTTTTTGTGGGGCGACGTGAAACAGTCTGTTTATCAGACTCCAGTAGAGCCACGTATGGATCGTATAGCCCGAATCCTCGCTGCTGCAGAAATAATTCAACTCAGACCAGGCTTATGTGCGCCAATCACTACAACGCCGATGAACGCTCTGCAATGAAATAGGAGGTGGATATTTTGAAAACTTGATGTGACTGTGACAGTATTGTCAAGTATTGAATCTTGAAATCTAACTAACGGAACTCTTGAGAAGTTAGCTACTCACAGTGTGAAAACGCATCATTTCCGGACATTGACACCTTATTAAAAACTGATCAGCATGGCTCAATATACCACCTCACCTCCGTTGTCGGTGTTTTTGTGCAATACCCGGTATATATATATATATATATATATATATATATAAAGACTAACTAATGCCCGGCGTGCGCTGCTACCCCTAAATAAATGATAATGTGTTTTTTTTACGTTTGGTTGAATAAGTAAAAGGAAAAATAATTTTACATTTATATCGTTATTATTTTTAGATACCCAGTGCTGATTACCCGGCGTTGCCCAAGAATCTACTTATCATCTTGGCATAAATTAGCTGAAAGACGAAAATTGTGTTTTTATGTATAGTTGAATAAGTAAAAGAAATAATGATTATAAACTTGATCCTTTCGTTATTGCAGCTACAACAGCCAATAAAATAATTAATTCTATTTTCAAACTACCTTTCATACAATCCAAATAGTAAATAAAATTTAATTTTCCAAAATTTAATATTCAAGCAATCACTATAAGTAAAGCCAAATCGTAATTGTTTATACGTGCCCCGTACTGATTATCCGGCATTGCCCGGACATCTACGTATCCCGATGTACTTGGCATAAATGAGCTGAAAGTCAAAATTCGCTATTTTGAGTATCCGTAAAAGAATGCCCACCATACGCTGCTATGCTTGCCCGGGAATCTACTTATCCCGGTGTTCTTAGCATCAATGAAAGACAAAGCGGTTATTGTTTGTTATCTATAAAAGATAAACATATGCTGTCGCGGACATTTTTGTACCGTTTTTTGAGATATTCAATTCTGTGTACATTAATTTGGTAAATTTGTTATGGTTTAGGCTGCGTAAGCCATTTAAGCGTCCAAAGAGTTACTTTTTCTTCACTTTTTTACTACAAAGGCTGATTTTTAAGGGTCTAGGAGTTCAGTATCACAACTCTCTTATGGCCTATGTTAATCCCTGGAATCTCCTGAAGATTTTCAAAAACTCCCATCACAATCGGATGCTCGGTATGGTAGCGCATAACATACGAACAAACAAACATTCATTTTTATATATTAAATTATTAAATCTACAGTTATTTTGGAAGTGAAACCTGGACCCTACCCGTAAGAGCAATAACTATTTTTTGTGCGATAGTACGTTTTGCAGTACTTACAGCAATAGCGACCATGATTGAAAGTTCAACTTCCAAAATTTCGGGGTTGCCAACCTAAATAAATATTAAGAGTGATTCAGAAATATGGCTATACGTTTGATCGCATTCTGTGACGGAAATATTATTATTAAAGGAAATATGAAGTTATCATTGGAAAGGGAATCCTTCAAGTTACAACAATAAAAAAACAAAAAACTTATCACTGCTGACGTGCAGCTTGGCGGGTTGATTTTTGTGGGCTAGCGTCGAACGCCTCCACAATTCTCTTCATTGTTTCTGCATGCGTGCTAATGCGAGACCTTCCAGGAGGTTTGATTTTCTGCATCCTTCCCGTTTCCAGCAGTCGTTTTCTCCACTTCCCCACAGTCGACGGCTGCAATGCTACGTTAAACTCACGTCTTGCCCGTCTTGCAGCCTTAGGATTATTAGCATGCGTTATTGCCCATGCAGCAATTGTAATTTGCTGTTGCATATTCAACGCCGTTTTGACTAATGACGTAAGTTCTACACTGTTTTGTTTTATTCCCTTCTTGTAATTTGAATAATTGCCTTTTCAAAGGTAATTTCATATTTCCTGTAATGGTAATATTTTCATCACACAACGCGATCAAACGTATAGCCATATTTATGATTCACCCCGTACTGTAATATTACATGTATTACAAACCTCGAGAGGGAAGTAAAACCACTGTCCTTTATGTATACTATGTACAATGTATATACAAAAATATATCCAAAATATGTTAATATACATCATACGAAACATATCACTGCATTTTAAATGAACTGAACTTTATTTGAAACAATATAAAACAATAAATACGTACTTGCCGCCATTTTATGACTGAAGTGACGGCCTGCTGTAGTCTCAACTAATAAACATTGCCCACACTGTTAACGTTAGTCAGTTGTTTATAATGAACGCAAATATTTCTAACAAATATGCTACTATTTTACTAATATTTGTTATTTTGAAAACACCATCGCGCAAAAAAATGTATAACGCACGTTTGTGAAGTGTTGTACAGAATCTCGGAAATTCGAAACCTGGCTATCGCTCGGGTTTTAAACATTTCCTCGCTTCTGTAAAAAACACTTCCCAGCCTCGCAGCGTAATATATTATTAAACACTTTGGAATGGAAACATTTATGGCCTTGTCTATGATGAGGGAGTTTGGAGAATCAGGACCAACTTTGAATTACAAGTATTATGCAATGACGCAAATATTGTCACTGATATAAAAATCAGACGGTTGCAGTGGCTGGGCCACATCATCAGGATGGACAATAATATAATTTCTAAAATATTATTAGATGCCAAACAAGTGGTAAAATAAAAGCTGAAAGGCCCAAATTACAGAGGTTAGACGAGATCTGGGATGATCTTGTGAAGACAGGATTAAGAGATGGAGAAAGAGAGCTTTGTAAAGAGAGGATTTGGTGGCAATCCTTAAGGTAGTCAAGGATAAACTAAAAACTGTAGGACCACAGATGATGATGATGGGTGTATGGAGAGCTTATGCCCGCGCAGCCATCAACCTACGGCTTTCATAGTACCAGTGAGTTTGGTCTGATTTGAACACTTTTTTGGCTGAACTGTATAATAAATAGACTTTCAGTTAATGCAGCGATTCCCAAACTTTATCGACTCGCGAACCCCTTCTACAACGATCTGAGTTGTGTGAACCACTGACTTTTAAATATATATACAGTAGATATGAATAAAATTGAAGTCGAAGCAAAATGTTTAATAACCTTAAATTAACTTAACTCTTAACGGTTAAAACCTAAAGTTACTCTAGTTACGGCTTAAAAGTTACACAACATGTAGGCCTAGTTGTAGCGAAATCAAATGCATTCCTAACGTTGTTACATAACTGTAAATCAGGCATTCACGGTAAATATTAATTTATTGTGGAAATAATGTGACTATTTAACTCATGCCCCAAATGGGAGTCAATGACCAATCACGTTTCAATGATTTCTGTTTTACAACCAATCAGAGTCGTGTTTCACGAAATATTTATCAGTGTTATGATTACTATATTAAAGAAAGCTCCTCCTTACAATATTGCGTTCCTTTGGCAATAAATAGTATGATCTGGTTGCAGTGATAAACAAAAGAAGCAGTAGAAGCGTACCTATCGTTTCTCATTTGTTTGCAAACATCGCCGTTTACATTAAATATATAAATATTTTAAAATGACTATAGTTAAATAATGATTTGTGAGTAAACAGCTTAATTTTATTCGTTAAATAGTCCTAACAAATGCCACTCTTGATTTCCAAATTCTCTAGATAAATTCACTCCTCACTTCGTGAGTCGTGAATTTATCGATAATTTGGAAATCACTCGTGGCATTACTTATGATAAATTCCCGATGTTTTACACATATGCAACAACGGGCATTTTAAAGTTAATTTAATTTTAAAATAATAATATTATTATTATTATTGTTTTATTATGACAAAGCCGCAGAAATAAAGGAAATCATAATAGGCCTAACCTCGAAACTCGCCATTACGGAAAAGTTTTGGCGAACCCCTTGTAATATTTTGCGTACCACTTGGGAGTTCGCGAACCACATGTTGGGAAAAGTTGAGTTAATGGAAGTAGCCGTGTTATTGAATAGGGACTTGGTAGAGGCGGTTGCAAGGGGGAAGTAAATAGGAGAACGATTAGGGAGGGATTAGATCTTTGTGTTATATAAACCTCGGTATTTATACAGTTCAAAAGATTTTGTTCGCGTTAATATTATAAAAAATGTGTGTTAAACATGAGATACAGTTCATTACCGCCTACAACTCGCTTGTGGTTATTTCACATTATCCCCGCCTTTATTTTGTTCGAATTACAAAGGTCATTCCATGGATTTACAAGCCGATATTTATCTGAAAGTGTTGTAGAACCGTTCATTATACAAGTTTATTTCAAAAGACTGCTTTTAAAACATTCAAACACTTGTAACATGTCTGCCTTAATTCTTTATTTTCAAATACGAATTGTCACTAACTAACTGACTGACTGACTCACTCACTCACTCACCCACCCACTCACTCATTGGCTCTATCCAACCATAGGTTCATGGCCGCACATACATAAGCTATCCATTAGGGTGTCCAAGACATAAAGGAGTTTTTTTTCCGCAAAATTAAGTACACATAGACTATCCAACCAGTTCCGACTTCATGCCAAACATAAGGCATGCAAATTTATATTGGGTTAGTATAGAAGGATTCTAGAACTTAATTAGTAAGTAAAACATCAATATGCCCAAAACGTATTATAACTATTTACTATTTTACAAAAAAAAAATAATAAAAAATATTGTTAAAATTTTCTTTTCAAATGGTTTATTTTAGGAAATAATATTTTGAGGTTCTTTTAATAAAGTTTTTTTGAGTCTGGAAATATCTTATCTCAATTTAATGTTGATTTGTTCTCGAACATGTTTCGATATAATCTTCTATATCATCTTCAGCTTGTTCAGAGTCTCAGTAAGGTGATGATGATATAGAAAAATATATCGAAACATATTCGAGAATAAATTGAGGTAAGATATTTCCAGACTAAAAAAAAAAAAAAAAAAAACTTTATTTATTTTCAAAGTTATCAAAGCAAGTCGGCACGGGTTGTCTTCTTGGACCCACGTACACCAAATTGTACTTACAATTGTTTTAACATTATACAAATAAATTAAGAGGGTGTGCGTATAAAATACTTAGATTTTTGGGACACACTACTATCCATACATCCCTATCCTGAGCTAATGTTTTCCAATCATCCCCTGTATAATCTACTTCCCTCAAATCATAGTTAATGTTATTCTCCCACCCTCATTCTTAGTCTGGACGTTTATCCTCTGGTTTTTTCTGCACCAAGTTTCCATTCCCGCCTTTCATTCCCCATTCGTGCCACATGTCCTGTTCATCATCATTTAAAGTTCTTTGTGTTTGGAATTTCGGGCAAATTTAGATTTAAGGACGACACCGATGTAGTCTCGAGGTAGCGTGCTGCCTTCTCAAGCCGCAGGCTCGTGTTTGATAAGTTTCCTGGGTGAGTTTTTTTATTTATTCGGTGATTTTCCTCATCTGTAAGACAAATGTCAGGAAACTTTAAGCCCGAAAAGGTCCCTGAAAATCATCTGGCCATCATTATCATCATCATCATCATGTTTAAAAGAAAATATATCCACATACAGAGATATTCATCCCCAATGTGACCAACTAGGATCACTAATGCAGTTCTTGGGTATCGCTCACGAGGACGTCGACGACCTGGACTCCACTAAAACGACTTCTAGACGTAAGACCGAAACAGTCTTACACGCGTGTTGTTAAAACCTCTCAAATAAATAATCCATCCATAGTAATTCTGCCCGAAGGCAGGTTCTTCACTGCAATCATAGCATTTTCATGCTATACTTGCAGCTCTACTAGAGAATTGTAGGTGTGGTAGCATCCGGTTACTTTCCACACCGGTGAAGGATGATGATGATAATGAGAAGGATGATGATGATGATGATGGCCATATGATTTCGGGGACCGTTTGGGCCTTAACTTTTCCTGACATTTGTCTTACAAGTGAGGAAAAACCCCGATAAAACCACACCCAGAAAAACTGCCCCGACAGGGATCGAACCGGGCCCGCTGCGTAATAAGGCAGCACGCTACCTCGAGACCACAGCGGTGGACAAATAAATAATAAACATCTCAAAAATGTGTTCTGAAGGGCTGCTTTTTACGTGAAGTGGAGATTTCTTCAAACATTAAAAAATACATGTCTAAAATGATTATTAAATTTTCGTTCAAGTTTTCTCATTTACTTCTTGAAAGTAAGTGAATACAGTTTCCCATACGTGTTGTGGTGCAATTTTACATATTCATAAGGGAACATATATAACACTAATTGCACACGACGCTAATTTAAAGTATTAAGTACAATTATATTGTGCTCATGTGACTAATTTCAACACGCGCATGCAAACAATACACTGTTATTAACATGCATCTCCTTCGTCCATTTATAATAATAATAATAATAATAATAATAATAATAATAATAATAATAATAATAATAATAATAATAATAATATTAATAATATTAATAATATTAATAATAATAATAATAACAATAACAATAATAATAATGATTTTTATTTAGGAATATTTTACAATACAGTGTTACTCCTTCAACCCAAAGTGTTTTGTCGCCAGAGGTTCCCGTCTACAGCATCTTCTTTTCTCAAATCTCTAGCTTCCATACTTGTCTTCACTCCATCCACCCATCCATCGTTTCCTAGGCCTGCCTCTTCCACTATAATAATAATAATAATAATAATAATAATAATAATAATAATAATAATAATAATAATAATAATATAATAATCTATCTTCGGGTTTTTACAGCTGCTGCCGTCTTCCCGTGCCAAACCTCCAAAGCCTACGATCTTGGGCATCTTCAATGCTTATCCCTCTTGCTTGCATTAATGTCTTCATGTTTTCCTTCCATCTTAACTTCGGTCTCCCTCTCTTCCTCCTTCTGGTCGGAAGCCATTGATGTAGTTGCTTTGGCCATTATTATTATTTAATAATAATGATAATAATAATAATTATTATTATTATAATGATAATTTATTAGAAATTTCTCTACAATACAGTAGTTTTGCTACAACCCATTGTAAATTTTACTCCTCCATACATACCTATTCTCTACCTCACTCTCTGATAATCCTCTCGGCACCATACTGCTATGCACTCCTTGAACCTACTGTTCTTTTGATCTCCCATTCCTTTTGTTGCTATCCGCTTCAAATTTTAAGTATCCTGTGATCTGACATCCTCTTTACCTGGCCAAAACATTTCAGTCTTCTTTCTTCAATAACCTATAGAACATAATCAGTTCTCTGATTTTAGTATTTCTAATTTTGTCTCAAGTCCATCTGTCACCAATAGTTTATGTGCTTGCTCTCTGCTTATTGTCTACCTTACAATAGTATACTCTCCACCGATCAGCTATAAGTAATTATTTTAGTTTTGTTCAGAATGTTTCTGCCTGCATTCTTCACATTGTTTTTTGTAGCAAAGTTAATTTTTTCCACAAAACGAGGAGCTGGCACATCGTTATAACGCCAACCTGGAGGATCAGATTTTTGTTCAAAATTTTGTCCTATTTTAGCCCTTGTCTCACTATAAGGCAGCAGTGATCGTATCCTGGACAGTCCTCAGAGGGATAGAGTTAGAGGTCTTTCTTCATCCAGGTGGAAAACATGCTAATCGAGAAGGCTACATAACAGTGAGCAAGATTACCATAACAGATACGTATAAAGATAACAGTTATGTCTCGAAGACTGCGACGGGCAGGACATCTGGTACGAATGGGGAATGAAATAAGGGCATTAAAACTATTTGTCGGATAACCAGAGGGACAGTATCCCATAGACAGATCAAGAATGAGTGGAAGAATTACATTTACCACAGTTTGAGGGAAGTATATTATACAGGCGATGATTGGAAAACATTAGCACAGGATAGGGATGTATGCAGAGCACATGTCCAAGCGGCCATGAACCTATGAGTTAGTCAATTTATTAAAGTAAGACAGCATTTATATAATAGCGTGTTACCGGAAGGGTAACTAGCTAACTCACTGAAACTATCGAACCCGGTGGTTCATGGCAGCTCGGACATAAGCTTTCCATACATCCCTATCCTGAGCTAATGTTTTCCAATCACTCCCTGTATAATCTACTGCCCTCAAATTATCGTTAATGTTATTCTTTCAATTGAATTTTGGTCTACCAACTGGGCGTTTTGCCTCTCGTTTTCCTACAAGAGCTTTCATGCCCCTCTATAAATTTCCATTCGTGTCACATGTCCTGCTCATCACAGTCTACGAGACTTAACAGTTCTTATTATATCTGGCTTCCTATAAAGACCATATAGCTCACTGTTATGAACTCTTCTCCATTCACCTGTATATTCATCTCTCTTTGGTACAAACATTTTCCTACGAACTTTGTTCTCAAATACTCGTAATATTTTCTCCTTCCTTAAAGTAAGAGTCCATATAGTATAACTGGGAGAATAATAGTTTTATATATTTTCAGTTTAAAGTTTTTTTAAAAGGATTTGGGACAACAGTCCTTGTAATGCATAATGGCATGCATTTCAACAATTGATAGTATCAGTTATATATATTTTTAGTATAAAATTGTTCGAGAGAAGTTGTTTTTGTTGTAATTTAGACGTAAAACCGCTCTGTTTGACCGTTATAAATATACATTATGTAAATAATTGTTAAATTACCGTTATTTTAATCTGGTTTTATGTTTTATTTAGTGCGAAACAAACAATGTTATTCATTATTGTTATTATTTGAATATAAATATTTAAATGCAGCTGCATCTCCCGGCGGATAATAAATTAACACGTTGTGCTGCATGTACAGTACTAATGCCATTTCTGCTATCCGCGTTGTTTTATAACATTTACTTCTATTATGTTAAAAGCAATGCCATCACTTTGAATGTCAACATTAAGGGTTGGAAATGGAAAGAAAAATAAATGCCTGAGTCAGGATTTGAAACCGAGACTTCTAAATCTATATGTTAGTGCTCTAACCAACTATATATTTATATACCCGGGAGTTACAAAAAAACACCGACAACGGAGGTGAGGTAGTGGGCCTATATTGAGATATGTTGATATTTTTTAAATAAGGTACCAATGTCCGGAAATGATGTGTTTTCACACTCTGACTAGTTAATCATGTCTCAAGATCAGTGTTAGTTCCAAGGATTCGAAGACTCATTACTTGACAATACCTCACATATACGGAAAATATGATACATGGCTTCGCAACGGAATGTGGCTGCAACATGACAGAGCTCCAGCTCACTTCGATGCCAATGTGAGGAGACATTTGGATACAACGTATCCAGGTCAAGGGGGACCAGTCCCATGGCCTCCGAGATCACCTGATCTTAACCCTCTCGACTACTGTTTCTTGGGTGACATGAAACAGTCTGTTTATCAGACTCCAGTAGAGACACTTATGGATCTTATAGCCCGAATCCATGCTGATACAGATATAATTCAAACGAGGCCAGGCGTATTTGAACGTGTGAGCCAATCACTACACCGCCGATGTACACTCTGCAATGAGATGAAGCTGGATATTTTGAAAACTTGATGTGACTGTGACAGTATTGCCAAGTATTGAGTCTTGGAATCTAACTAACGGAACTCTTGAGAAGTTAGCTATTCATTGTGTGAAGACGCATTATTTCCGGACATTGGTACCTTATTAAAAATGATCAACATATCTCAATATATCACCTCACCTCCGTTGTCGGTGTTTTTGTTTTTGCAACATCCTATATATATATATATATATATATATATATATATATATATATATATATATACACACATATACAGGGTGCGGCACCAACCACTGCACATATTATTATTATTATGATTATTATTATTATTATTATTATTATTATTGTTATTTCATATCTGAAACATGGTTTATCTCTGTTTCACCTAAGGTACATTAGGGTTATAGTTTGTTACAAAGTTGTGAGTCATTATATCATTTTATCTAAAGTTAAAATTTTTTATGAACTTTATTTATAAAAACATTAAGAAGTGTGTAGTTATTTTATGTTATAATCACTTGTGTAATGGGTGGTTTACTTAAACAGGCGGTGTTATTTAGTAGACATGAGAATTCGTATCTTTCGTTCCAGAGCAAAGGTCAATGTAAGGTAATATGTTCAATATTTGGTTGCTAATGCCACAATTACAACTTGCATTTTCTCTGCTCTTAAATATCTTGAGGTATTGGTCCAATGAGGAATTGTGTTAGTATAAATTTTGGAACAAAGTGTTTATATTTTATTCTGTCATAGATACTTGGAAAGAACAGTTGTGTTAATACTAATAAAATTCAAACCGTTGAGGTGGAGAGTCATGAAATAAAATAAGTTAAAATATACCTTCTTAGGTAAGATCAGTCGTCCTCAACTGGATGTTGTAGCGAAGAGGGACCTGCTGAAGATGGAACGGATGTTCTAAAAGGCCTACAGTCATAAAGAATGCATATTTTATAAGTTGAGGACGACGGATCTTACCTAAGAAGGTATATTTTAACTTACTTTATTTTAGAACAGTTGTGTTAATGTGCCTATGGTACCACTGAGACACACGTTGTTCCATGTTGCACATGGTTGCAAGGAAAAAAATCGGTGTGTTGCTGTGTGGCCGTGTGTTTTACGTGAATACGTGTACGTAACGAGTAATATTTTCTTTGAGCGTATTTTATGTATGTGGCCGCCCCAGCTGCAGATATACTGACGCCGTCGTTGATCCGCTTGGACGACTTCATTGTTTTACCTTCCCGGCACCGCTTCACTCTGTCATATGGTGTTTTATGGGTACCACTGAATTGCTCTTGAAAAGCCCTTTCCAACCGTATACATTCTGTTTATTTCGATTTGGCTTTTTAGAGTGTATAGGTCGACATTGCATAACTTATTTTAATTTTTTTTATTTTAACACCATATATATTCACTATAACAATTTCACACTAATGTTTTATATACACATTCGATAGATCTTGACGAGAGCTGACGATTGAAACTCAAACGTACGTCATCACTTCTCCGAGTCAAAATTTATACTAAACGAAAATTGTGTAACTCAGCGAAACGACCTCAAAATGGCGGCACTTCCGCCTGCGCCGCGCGCGATGCGTCATAGTCCACACTCAACGTAACAATTTTTTTGATCCTTTATCTATCGAGTGGTGTAATTAAATTTTGTGTGTAGACGATAGACACCAAACTGTATCCCCCCCCCGATGTTGTTATCATCAGTTTTCTGAATTGCCTCCCACTACGGACACAAATTTGAAGATCTGTTCACATAAAAAGACAGATTAATTGAATCTAGGGTTTGAATACGGGACCTTCAGAATTTAATCTCAAACACTACTGCTGGAGGTAATTTGCTAACTAGTGAATACATCTTGTCCAGTATCATGTCTATAAACTATTTCAAGTTACTTATTTTGAAGAGTGGATTAGAAGGTTGGTAAAATGTCCGCCTAGGTCACCAGACCTCATGCGATGTGATTTTTCAATGTGGGAAGTTTTTGAAGAACAAAGTTCTCAGTACAAAACCATTAAACCTGCGACATTTACGGGATTTGATTGAACAGGAATTTGAGTACACTTTTGTGTGATAACATTTGCAAAACAGTGTTAAAACAATGTCATAAATGCTTAAACAACAATGGAGGTCACTTTGAACAATTTCGGTAGTTGTATTTTTGTATAGATGTTGTAAGCCACAGAAAATAATATTTCCAATTTCGGTTAACTTATTTTTGCTGCACCTCGTATATCATCATTGTCCCTTCACGGATTTAGGTAATTTGTGGACCTATTTAACTTCAATAGAAACACCATCCAAAAGTGGTTTGAGTGGGCGTCCTGGTTTTCTTCTTCCTGAAGGTTGATAGCTTAACATATGTTTGTGTATCCTGTGATCCTCCATTCGATGAACATGTTGCATCCATCTTAACTTGTAATCAGAAATTTTGTTTTCTTAAGTTTCCATGTGTAAATTAAAAATGGACCACATTAACGCGGAATTCGAAGCACGTAAAGTGCAGTAGGTGGCATTAGAACACGCACACATATCAAATTCGACACACAATGAAATAGAAATTGGTAGGGCATTCGATAAGTAATGGCAACACTGTTGTAAATCAGCGATCCTAGTGGTGACATTGTAATCTTGTAGTATGTTGTTGAACAGTCTTTGTTGTATAAATCTGTAATATTGAAAGTACTGAAATAACAATATTTTGTGGTACATTCACTGTTTTTCACATTTAGTAAGTAATACCGCCCTAAAAAATGTTGATAAGTAATATCACCAGTGAATTTATCTAGATGATTTGGAAGTCAAGAGTGGAATTTTATAGGACTATTTAACGAATAAATTAAAGCTATTTACTAAAAAATCATTTTTTAAATATAGTGAACGGTATTTTTTAAAATACTTATATATTTAATATAAACGGCATGTTTGAAAACAAATCAGAAATGTGTGGTTATGTTTCATTTGTTTATTCCCTGCAACTCGATCATATCATTTATTGCCAAATAGGATCACAATCAGCGATAACCCACTGGATCGCAATATTGTAAGAATGCACCCTAGTGGAGAAAAATGAAACACATCAAACTGTATATTATATTCAACATTATAGGTTATCAATTTATTTTTTAGTAAACAACTCAGTAAAATCATTATTTAAAACACAGTTATTAAATTATTGAACACAGAATTATCAAATATGCAGTTCGAAGGAATCTATTCATTATTTGCTATATTAAATGTAATTGTTGAAGAGTCAGTCACTGCAAAATAATGCTCTGACCTGTTCAGAATATTAAAATGAGGAGCTTTCTTTATCACAAAAACAGGAGCTGGTTAACATAATTCGATAAATGGCGATGTGAAACATTGGTTGTGAAAGAAAATTCATTGAAATGTGGTTGGTCATTGCCTCCCATTTGGGGCATGAGTTAAATATTCAGTACAATTTGTTTAGAAGGTGGAATTGGGAAGTACCCGAACATCCACCAAATTAACCAGACATGAGCCCTTGTGACTATAACTTATTCATAAACATCAAAGAACCTCTACGAGGCATTCGATTTCAATCAACAGTTGATTGATATTCAGAAGGATATAGATCGATCAGATGAAATATATCCAGAAATGGTGCTGCAGATGGAGTTATATGTCTTCTAACGGTATGAAACTTGACCGGAAATTGCAAAGGAGGTGAAAACGTGGAGGGAAATGAAGAAGTTGGCTCAGAATAGGATCCGTTGGCGACGTATTTGTGAATGCCCTATGCTCCGGATAGGAATGATGATGTGGAAGGATTGAGCACGCCTCTGCTATAAAAAGGCCTTATTTAATGTGTGTCTAGTTGTAAACTGGACTGACAATGCAAAATTCTATATGAAATGTTATATCTTGGGTTTACAAGCGTCTGAGAATAACATTGCGAACATTGTCTTTATCTTTATTGTCCAACATTGAGTTTTTGAGCGTCCATCGTTTTCTCTAAATCTCAAGTAATGGACCATTTCCTCGAGCGCTTATAAACTTCCAAAAGATCAATTTTATGTTGAATAACATTTGTAGTTCAACCTGTGTTTTTACACCTTCACTTACTGCAACAGTGGCACAATTCCTGTCTCGCGGATGTAAAGTTTCCAATACATCCTTATTCCAAGCTAATGTTTTCCAATCACCTTTACATATATAATTCTTCTGTACGTGTGTTTGTCACTCTACTCCTTCTAAACGACTAGACCGATTTTGATTAAATTTTGTGTGTGTGCCAGACTGGGTCCCTCGATGGTATAGATTCACAATTGGACCCTATAAAACAATTAGGTGTAGGAGTTCACCGGAAGTGAAAATTTAAAAATCGCTCTAGTGGTCACAATTTTCGATGTTTGACAACGAAACTCAGTGTATCCTATTAAAATAAACCGAGGTAGGTATTATCAAGAAATGACCGAAATTCAACATTTAAAATTAAATCCAAAATTAAAAATTTATTCGGAATCACTATGTTTGGTTTGTCGCTGTATATATCATATAATTAATAATTTATTTAGGCGTACCAGAGCACGCCAGATATTATCTAATATATATATATATATATATATATCCATCCATAGTAATTCTACCCGAGGGCAGGTCTTTCACTGCAATCATACCATTTCCACGCTATGCTTTGCAGCTTTACTAGTAGCTTCCCGTTACTTTCCACACCGGTGAAGGATGATGATCGTTACGATAAGGATTACGATGATGACCGGATGATTTTCGGGGACCGTTGGGCCCCTAAGCTTCCTGACATTTGTCTTACAGGTGAGGAAAAACCCCGAAAAAAACCTCACCCAGGAGCCTGTCCCGACCGGGAATCGCACCCGGGCCCACTGCGTGACAAGGCAGTACGGTACCTCGAGACAACAGCGGTGGAATTTATATATATATATATATATATATATATATATATATATGTATATATATATATATATATATATATATAAATTTACAGATGTTCACCTATTCTTTCTAGTAGTCACCGATAATGACCATGAATATATATATATATATATGACACGAAGAGAAAAATGAACGCTGGAATCGAGATTTGAACCCGGGACCTGCGATACCTGTTCGCTATTCACGATCCCAATACAAACATTAATTTTCCTTTCCTTATATACAATTCTCTATCATAAGAGTCAGAAGGATATCGCTCACAGTGACATCTTAGGGCGTCTATAACAGGAAAAGCTTTTTAATGATAATATTTTACTTTATAGCACTATTTTGTAATTGAATTTCTGATTCTGCACATATAACCTGATCATTTACAAACATAATTGTGTCTACAATGGCAGTTCTTAGATTAAAATGTTTACTTAGCTGTATTTGCCATTCTATGACAGCTGCGTCCAAATATACATTAAATCATTATTAATGATATTATCCCATCTCATTCTTGGTCTGCCAATTTGGTAAAAAGCCACAATACTGCTCAAGAAATATATGGAGAAATATAATCTCAAGATTTGAACGAAGAAAACAAAAACGATGGCCTTTCGGGGAAAATATGCAGTTCGATCCAAAATAGTTTTAAACGAGAAATTATCGAACAAGTACAGAGCTTTAAATAGTTAGGATGTCACATATCTTACAATTGGAAAAATTATATACATGAAAAAAAATTCAAAGTATGTGTGGGACTATTAAAAGAACATTACAAACAAAGACAACAAAAGAAACAAGTTTTATAAGGTAATGGCAGTTCCCATTGTGACATATGGATCAGATAATTGGCCATGAAAATAGATTAGACAGAAAGTTACTAGAAACATCAGAGATGACGTTCCTCAGATACGTTGCAGGATATACTCTAAGAGACCACATTCTTAGTGAAACAATAAGGCAAGAACTCAAAATCTTTAATCTAAATGAAGAAAATACAAAAGTATAAACAAAATTGGCATGAACATATTTTAAGAATGGACTCTTCTAGCCTAACAAAACAAGCACTGTTGTACCAACCTCAAGGCTATAGAGATGTGGGACGTCCTAGAAGACGATGGGAAGGTGAATTCTGAGAGCGGAACAGGCCGACGGCCTACCATGAAGATGATGATGATGATGATTTGAGGGAAGTAAATTATACAGAAGATGATTGTAAAACGTTATCTCAGGAGAGGGATATACGGAGAGCGTATGTCCGTACAACCATGAAGATTTTTATGTAGGAGGGGAGCTAGGTCATCGCTACAACCACCAATCTGGAGGACCAGGATATTTGTTTTCGAGGTTTTTCTTCTCCTAAACCTTTGATGAGCCAACGTCTACCTACAAGGAGCAGTGTCTGTTCCCTAGACAGGGGCCCTTACCGGGTACTAACAGACCGGGCGAGCTGAATCAAGGTTGTTACTCGTCCCCCTCACCCTTTTTCAACCTGGCTTGGGACAGGCTTCGGCGGGTTTCCCAAAGAACAGTGGATGGATGAGCTGAGAAGAAACATGATCAGCAGAGAGCTCAAAAAGAAGATGCTGAGGATAGAAATCTGTGGCGGAGCAAAATACATTTGGGCTCAAGGATAACTAATCTATTATAGAGTAAATCCTTAATACATTATTATTATTATTATTATTATTATTATTATTCATTAATTAAATAAAAATAAAACTTGGTTTTATTTGATTTTCATATTTATTAAGATGCAATTCAGTGACAGCTGTTTCGGTACACTGTACCTTCTTCAGACATGTTAACAATTATGAATTGAGTTTATAGTACATATCAACTGATCTAAGCAACAATACAACAATAATTTATTTATATTTTTTAATTTAACAAAGGCGATTCATTCAAATCAAGTTGGGAATTTAACAGTTTATTACTACTTTTCAATTTATTTATTTCTTCCGATTGAGGGTCTTTCCACTTTTCAGCGGTTGCCCTTTTACCAGCCGGCTGCTGGCCCTTCACATCCACATGTGTCAATCACAGAGGTAGATGATCAACAGCCAGTGTAGGGGTGACATGTGGTTAGCATGTCGAGTCCCCCAGCCGTTATAGCTGGTTCCTCAACCTGGAGCCGCTACTTATTGTAGGTACCCAATTGCCTCACGATGCTGGGTGGGCACCGGTCCCATACTGGCCGAAATACCATGAGAAAATTTCTTCCCCCATGGAGACTCGAACCAGCGCAAGTCCCGTAGCTCTGCGCCAAGGCTTTCTACCTTAACCGCTCGGCTACGGCGCGGGACTATTTATTTCTACAGCCTCCAAAAGGTCCAACTTCTTGAATAGTAGTAATAAACTGTTAAATTCTCAACTTGATTTGAATGAATCGCCTTTGTTAAATTAAAAAAAAATAAATAAATTATTGTTGTATTGTTGCTTAGATCAGTTGATATGTACTATAAACTCAATTCATAATTGTTAACATCTCTGAAGAAGGTACAGTGTACGGAAACAGCTGTCACTGAATTATATCTTAATAAATATGAAAGTCAAATAAAACTAAGTTGTATTTTTATTTAATTAATGAATATGGATTTTCATCAAGTAAATACCAACTCAATTTATTATTATTATTATTATATTATTATTATTATTATTATTATTATTATTATTATTATTATTATTATTTTACGACTTTGTAAATGCATGCTATTGTAGGGACTCTCATTAACATTAATATTAATCATGGAATGTATAAGATGCTAGTGTTATGCCACTGTAGCAGGGTTGAACGGCGTATAACCTGTATTCTTTTAGTGATAATAACGGTGGTTAGTTATAGCTGACGTGGTTGTCTGTGAAGGAACAGATAACCTCTAAAATTACTTCATCTTAACATCGTGTAATAATAATAGTAATAATAATATGCAAGTTCATAGCTTTTCTTACAGCTTAACTCTCTTACAAATAACACAGAATGAAACATATCAACACACAGTGTGTGTCTAAAGAAAATCGCAAGTGTGTGCGAAACAAAATATTAGTACTGTAATGCCCGCTCCGAGATGTGAACTTCTTAAAATAATAATAATAATAATAATAATAATAATAATAATTATTATTATTATTATTTTTTTTATTATTATTCCGGCATTTACAATGAATATGCATTTTTTCCGGTACCCATGTTCACAGTTAAGTACACATTTGTTTCAACACATTTTTCCATTCCTGTCTGTTCATCCATATATCTTCTTCTATTTCCCATTCCCTCTTAGCTTCATTGATTCCCTGAATCCACGTAATTGTTGGTCTACCCTTCTTTTTCCTTCCCTGTGGTTCCCAATCCATGATTATCTTAGGTAGTCTTCCTTCTTCCATTCTTCTAATGTGTCCGTACCAATTTAATTGTTTCTTCTTTATAAAATCTAATATTGAATATTGTACCTGCATTTTTTCTTTTATATATGAATTTCTGACTTTATCCTTCCTGGATATTCTTGCAGCACGTCTCCAGTAGTCCATTTCAGTGGCGAGCAATTTTTTTTTTCATTTGTGCATTTAAAGCCTACACATCAGTTCCATAGGTAATAATGCTTCTGATTATTGTATTAAAAATAGTTTTTTTGTTTCTTTGAAGATATGTTTGTCCCATACTATTCCATTTAGGGCAGATATAGCATACTTCCCTATATTGATCCTGTTTCTTATCTCTGTTTCTTGTTTTCCATCTTTAGTAATTTTAATTCCCAAATACTTATATTCTTCAGTGTGTTTAATTGTCCCTAAATCTTCTTCTAGTATTAAATCTTGAGGAATATCCCTTATTGTCATATATCTAGATTTATCCATATTGATCTTTAAACCCCATAAACTATATTCTTGTATTAATTTTCTAGTGAGGTATTCTATATCTTCAAATTCTTGAGCCAATATCAATTGGTCATCTGCAAACTGGAGTGTATATATTGTTGAATTATCATCTAGTGGTATTCCCATCGGTTTACATTTCTTTTTCCATTCTTCAATAGCTTTTTCAGCATAAATCTTATATAATGTTGGAGATGTACAGCATCCCCGTCGTAATCCTTTATTTGTTAGAAAACCTTTAGACAAGTACTTTCCCATTTTTACTTGCACATATGATTCTGAATATAGTTTTTGAATTGCTTCAATCAGTGTTGGATTTATTTTTTTTAGTTTTAAGACTTTCCATAATTTTGCTGTAGGAATGTTATCGTAGGCTTTTTCTATATCTATAAATACTAGATGTAGCGGTTGTGCTCTGATTGTTTTATTTTCTATAATCTGTCGTATGCTGTAAATGTGGTCTATTGTTGATCTGCACACTTTCAATCCTGCCTGTTCCCCTGGTCTAACTCTTTGTATTCAATTTCTAGGAAATACTTGATTATCTTTCCATAATAGTCTACTTAGTGTACTAATGACTGTAATTCCCCTATAATAATAATAATAATAATAATAATAATAATAATAATAATAATAATAATAATAATAATAATAATAATAATAATAATAATAATAATAATAATAATCCGATCCGATTGAGGGTCTTTCCACTTTTCAGCGGTTGCCCTTTTACCAACCGTATGCTGGCCCTTCACATCCACATGTGTCAATCACAGAGGTAGATGATCAACAGCCAGTGTAGGGGTGACATGTGGTTAACATGTCGAGTCCCCCAGCCGTTATAGCTGGTTCTTCAACCTGGAGCCGCTACTTATTGTAGCTACCCAATTGCCTCACGATGCTTGGTGGGCACCGGTCCCATACTGGCTGAAATACCATGAGAAAATTTCTTCCCCCATGGAGACTCGAACCAGCGCAAGTCCAGTAGCTCTGCGCCAAGGCTTCCTACCTTAACCGCTCGGCTACGGCGCGGGACTATAATAATAACAATAATAATAATAATAATAATAATAATAATAATAATAATAATAATAATATTAAAAATAATAATAACAAAAGTGACAATAATGACAATAATAATAACAGTAATAATAATAATAATAATAATAATAATAATAATAATATAATAATGACAATAATAATAATAGCAAAACTGATAAGATTTCAATAATATTAATAATAGTAATAATAATAACCACAATTACAATAATAACAATAATAATATGAAAAATGATAATGACAGTAATAATAATAATATAAAAATGATAATAATGACAGAAATATGAATAATAATAATAATATGAATAATAATAATAATAATAATAAGAGAATAATGACAATAATAATAATAGTGATATTAAGAATAAGAGAAAGACAATAATAATAATAATAATAATAATAACAGCAAAAATGATAATAAGGCAATGATAATAATAGTAATAATAATAATAGTGCTTCTAAAACTAGCAATAATAATAATAATAATAATAATAATAATAATAATAATAATAATAATAATAATTATTATTATTATTATTTTATTTATTTATATATAGAATTTTATTGTTTACACATATTTCTGTGCCTAAAGTTTTATTTTTCTCCTCCACTCGTCTCTCTCCATCCAATCCATGTCCTCCAAAGCCTGTCCCAAGCCAGGTTAGAAAAGGGTGAGGGGGAGAAGTAACAACCTCGTTAAAAAACCAGGGTTCAGTACGCCCGGCTGATAGTACCTTGTGAGGCCCCCTTATCTAGGGTACAGATACTGCTGCCTTGCAGTTCGTCATTGATTTGACAAAGGCTAGAGGAAGAAAACCTTGACCAAAAATTACCTGGTCCTCCAGATGCATCAGGCCAGCTCCCTGTTCATCTTAAAAAAACATAACAATGCTAAAAGTCTAAAGATTTAAAGCCGGAGGGAAAGGACATTTCTTGTTGGAACATGGAATATTCGAGGTGTTAAAAATAATTATAATATTATTAATAATAATAGTGATTGTAATATTTTCTTTATTTTGAGAGAGTTAAGCCCGTATACATTTTTACAGTATGGATTGTATGTTATATATAGTAGCCTATACAAATATTAATGGTTTAAAGAAACAAAAAATTACAGTTAAAATTCCATCTACATAGAACATTTTGTGCGACACAATATTAATGTTTATGTCCACCGCTGTGATCTCGGGGTAGCGTGCTGCCTTGTCACGCAGCGGGCCCGGGTTCGATCCCCGGTCGGGTCAGTTTATCTGGGTGAGGTTTTTATCGGGGCTTTTCCTCACCTGTAAGACAAATGTCAGGAAAACTTTAAGGCCCAAACGGTTCCCGAAATCATATGCCCATCGCAATCATCATCATTCATATTCATCTTAGGTTAAACTTAGGATTACGGACTCTCCTGGCGCACCATTATCATCATCACCCATCATATCATCGGGGCAACATAACCCCGCCTTCCAGGCTCCCCAACCTCAGAAGTGGGTTCAAGTACGCCATGTCAGGACAGAAACCAGGAATGTCGAAAGACAAACCTGGGGCATTTGAAAAAAAAAATGTTTATTTATACACAAATTTCAATGTTTACACATATTTCTGTGTTAAAAGTTTTATTTTGTCCCGAACGGGAACTTCCAACATTCTAACTAACTCACTGGCACTGTCGAACCCGTAGATTCATGCCCATACATCCCTATTCTGATCTAATGTTTTCCAGTAATTTTCTGTATAATCTAGTTCCATCAAATCATGGTTATTTTACCATCTCATTCTTGTTTACAAATTGGTTTTCCTACAAGAACCTTCCTTGCCCCTATTTCATTCCCCTTTCATGCCACATGTTTTACCCATCGCAGTCTACGAGACTTAAATGTTGTTATATCTAGTTTCCTATAAAGAACATATAGCTCACTGTTATGTAGTCTTCTCCAGTCGCCTCTCTGTTCATCTCTCTTCCAACATTATATAGGTATAAATTAATCTATTACAAAATATTTCGCATGAAAATGTTGTGAATAATTCTGCTGCACCCAGTGCTCTGGATTTAGCACGAATTTATTTCTTAATTACTGTCCCAATTAAAAGTAATGGAAGAAGAATTCAGCGGAGCGTGTCAATCAGCGCTGATTATACCATCATCTGAGGCTTATTCACGAGTCTAGAGACACCAGAGATTATGGCACAAGTCGCCTAACACTGGTAACAACTACCTAACTAACTGACAGACTAAACTTTCTTCTAGCATTCGTCGTACGTGCCCCTACCAACTTAGTTGCTCATCTAAATAAAAATGAATATTTGTGTGTATGTCCTTTATAGTCTTCTAAACTGTTCAACCGATCTAAGTGAAAATTTGTATATATAGAGTTTCAGATGCCGCAGAGTGTTTAGCCGTTATCTATTATGTTCTAAAATCATTAGTTGGAGTTCACCTGAAACGAAAATTTAAAAATCGCTCTAGCGATCACATTTTCCGATATTTTACAACGAAACTCAGTATATCCTATTAAAATAATACGAGTTAGGTATGAGCTAAAAATTATGGAAATCCGACAATTAAAAATGGAGGTTTACCTGAAATCCGAAATTAAAAACTGTCTAAACGATTTTGATGAAAATTTTTGTTTGTGTCTGATTAGGTCCCTCGATGTCTTAGATTCACAATTCAATCCTCTAGAACCATTAAGTGTAGGAGTTCACTAGAAGGGAATATTAAAAATCGCTGTAGATGTCACATTTCTCGATGTTTCACGACGAAACTCAGTATATCCTAATAAAATAAACCGAGATAGATATTATTCAAAATTGAGCGAAATCCGACAATTAGAAGTGGAGCTTTATTTGAAATCCGAAATTAAAAACTGCCTAAAAACTGGACCGATTTTGACGAAATTTGTTGTGTGTGTTTGAGTTGTTCCCTGGATGGTATAGATTCATAATTGGTCATAATTAGTCTCGGTAGGTAGCGCTGTGTACAATCTGCATCATCGACATATTCCCCGCGACAACAATGTGACATCAAAATTAACGCTTAACAGATGGTAGTGAGGAGTTTTATTACGAACTTATTACTTAGTGTATTTTATGGTAAAAAAATTAACTTATAATTTTATAGTTCGGCCATGACACAAAATTGAACATTCGGGCAGGACAACGTCTGCCGGGTCCGCTAGTGTATACATATTTGTTAACTTATGATTCCAGTTTCATTAAAACAAATCGTTGTGCAGAATCTTTTGTTGTCACACTTCGATTATTGTGAAGTTATATCTAATGATCTAAACTATGTATGACTTGTCGCAGAGACTGCAGCTTGTTCATAATGCTTACGTTCGATTCATTTTCAATATCCGCGGTTGTGACCGTATTTCCGAACACTTCAATAACCTCTCTTGGCTCCGTCTTACTGACAGACGTAAATTGCACTCTCTTTCACTTCTTTTCAGGCTTCTGAATTCCTACACTCCTAGTTACCTGGCGTCCAGATTTGAGAAGTTATCTTCTTACCACAATATTGACACTAAGTCACAAGATAACAGTCTGCTAACAATCCCTCTTCATAGCACTTCCTCTTATTCTACTTTCTTCACAGTAGCCTCTGCCCGCTCCTGGAATTTCCTTCCTCAAGATATCAGGGGTGGCCGCACACTTTAAACTTTTAAGTCACGCTTATACAGTTACCTGTTGTCTAATAATAAATTTTTCTCAATTTATTTAAGTGCCATTAATATTTTTTCTCGTTTTTTTAATATCTTGTACATATTATATTTAGTTCGTTAAATCTAGAGTAAATCAAAATACATTATAAATAATAATTGTATTGTGTATATAATATGTAATCGTTTATGTTTAGTGTAATTTAGATGTAAGGCTATTTTGTATATTTTTTAAAATCTGGTTGAGTGGTAGACAAGGCCTTAAGGCATTAACTCTGCCAGGTAAAATAAAGCTATTATTATTATTATTATTATTATTATTATTATTATTATTATTATTATTATTATTATTTCTGTCCGTACAGGCCACATGGCCTAAAACGAATTTGTTCATGATGATGATGATGATTATTTCTGTTCCATAGGACACTATTTAACATTGCTATTATTACTCCACCTTTATTTATTCTGTTCTTCAAATCACTCTCATATTTATCCTGTTTATCTATTTTTACCCCCAGATACTCAAATTCTTCACATCCTCTAATATAACCCTCCTTATCTTATAATATTAAATGTTCGGTTTCTGCTCCACATCCCATAGTAGTAATAATAAAGTCTACAACATTGTGTAGTGTGGGGATGCGAGCAGACATACCAAGCGACTTGCAGACTGGAAACCAACACGTGCAGATTCTTGTGGTCGTCTGAATTCCAGAGTTCTGGCGGACGGAACTACATGTTTATGGTCGATGTGCCCGACGGTAAACAGCGCACTATTTTACTACTCATTCTTTCCATTCCATATTTCTAAATCTCAACAAAACATACATCCAAATTCATCGTTTCACTTAATCTTTATTTTTTTTGTAAGCCCATGTTTTCCCTTTACAGAGATTTAGGCGCTCTCCCCCTACAGGGGAGAATTTGAACCATACTAATTTAGTTACACTTGTTTTCGTGTAGATGTCATTTTTGAGTGGTCTGTGGTCAGCGTTCCGCCTGATACTGACATCTAGGAAACCAAGGTAGTACTAGGACGGGAAAATTCGGTAAATTGTGCTTAGATGCATTTTCATTCAGGCATAAGGATCTTTTACGCGCCTGAAAATCTTCAGACTCGGGACCCACGGCTTAAAGTCCCTCCCGGAGGACTCGCTCCTTGGATTTTTATGTCCTAAAAAATCCATCGATCCCGGCCGAATTTGAACCCGCGACCCTCGGGACCAGAGGCAAGGAGCATAACCACTAGTCCACCGCGGCCGATCTTAATCTTTATATATATTATATATATATATATATATATACATACACACAGGGTTTTTCCAAATTAGACCGACAAACTTTGGGAGCAGTTAGTTAATCTTAATTGAAGCATATTTTGTTAAGGAACCTATAGGATGTGATGCTTCTTTTCAGTGCAAGAGGGATCTTAGATGAAGGGATGGAAGGAAGTCGGTACGTCCAAATAACATGTCATTATGTGTCACATAATTTTGTGTGTCAGTCCAAATACTTTACTATATATATATATATATATATATATATATATATATATATATATACACAGGGTTTTTCCAAATTAGACCGACAAACTTTGGGAGCAGTTAGTTAATCTTAATTGAAGCATATTTTGTTAAGGAACCTATAGGATGTGATGCTTCTTTTCAGTGCAAGAGGGATCTTAGATGAAGGGATGGAAGGAAGTCGGTACGTCCAAATAACATGTCATTATGTGTCACATAATTTTATGTGTCAGTCCAAATACTTTACGGAAAAGCAGAAACAAAACGTACTTAATTCTAAAAAAAAAAAAAACTCACTCCAGTATTGTATAGCCAGGATGGATCCAGTTTATTGCTCCATCACAACAAGTCCATTGACATCCAAACAAACAGTGCATCGACGTGCCATACTCTGTCGTACCCTTCCAAAGATGGTAGGATTTTTTCTTATTTCAGCTGCTGCGCTGACAATGCGTGCTACAAAATCTTCTTCAGCGTCAATATCGGTTTCATAAACCATTGCCTTCATGTAGCCCCACAAAAAGAAGTCAGGCAGGTGAGGTCAGGCTAGCGTGCCCGTCAAGCAGTACGCCCACCCCTACCTATCCAACGAGCGCCAAATGTAGCTGTCAGATGGCCAAAGTTTGGTGGTGCCCCGTTATGTTGAAACCACAAGCTGCGTTTGATGTTCAGAGCTACAACTAAGACACATTGAACTGTACAGTATAGTAAGTACAGCAGTACTGAACCTGGTTCACCTCCCCTCCCCCTTGTTGCGACTACGGATAACACTAGATCGTACCAATGGATGTAAACAAACTTGCTCCAATTGATACCGAATGCAACTAAGTTACGGAAGTAAACAAACCAAGTGATAGTAGTAATGACAAGACCTCTTGGACTGAAAGGAGTGTTTATCCGTTTCCTTCAATCTCTTCTTGCAAAATCCGTCTGGCACTGAAACGAAGCGTCGCAGGCCATAGGTTCCTAACAAAATACTCCTCAACGAAGGTTATCTACTTGTTCCCAAACTTTGTCGGTCTAATTTAGAATCACCACATATATATATATATATATATATATATTATTTATAATATCTATATATACAAGCGTTACTGCTATAAAGTAAATATTCTCTTTAATAATTTGCTTAACTGTTATGTTAGCCACTAGATGGCAGTTGGAAGAAATTTCCGCTACCTCTTGTGTGAATTGAGAATACTACATGTATAAGAAAAGTGTATGTTTGTCTTGGAATTCTTGGGTAGCTCAGTTGATTAGAGCGCTAAAGGTACAGACTTTAGAGACTCGAGTTCAAATCCCGACTCAAGCATTCTTTTTTCATTTCATATCATATATATAAATATATATATATATATATATATATAATTATTCTGTACGTGTGTTTGTCACTGAACTCCTGCTAAACGACTGAACCGATTTTTGATGACAATTTTTCGGTCCCTCGACGGTTTAGATTCACAATTGGACCCTCTAAAACCATTAGGTGTAGGAGTTTACCTGAAGTGAAAAAGTATAAATCGCTCTAGCGGTCACAATTTTTGATGTTTCACAACGAAACTCAGTATATCCTATTAAAATAAACCGAGGTAGGTATTTTACAAAAAAGAGCGAACGCCGACAATTAGAAGTGGAGGTTTACTTGAAACCCGAAATGAAAAACTGTCTAAACGTCTGGACCGATTTTGATGAAATGTTTTGTGTGTATTTGAGTGGGTCCCTGGATGATTTAGATTCACAATTGGACTCGATAGGTGACGCTGTGATCGGGGATAGGAATCTTTTATGCCAGATGTGTAATCATCTGCATTATCGACATATTCCGTTCGACAACAATGTAACGTCATAATGCACGCCTAACATATTACAGTGAGGAGGTTTCTTGCAAACCTATTTAATACGTCTTAATTAGTGCATTTTATGGTAAAAAAAACATATTTTTATCATCCAGCCATAACACGAGAATTGAACATTCGGGCAGGACAACGTCTGCCGGGTCCGCTAGTATATCTGTAATATTGAAAGTCTTGAAATAGCAATATTTTGTGAATACCGCTCTAAAAAGATATTCAGTAGACTTTTGTTTAGAAGGTGGAATTGGGAAGTACTGGAAAATCCACCAAATTCACCAGACAGGAGCACTTGTGACTATAACTTATTCTCAAAGATCAAAGAACCTCTACGAGGCATTCGATTTCAATCAAGAGTTGATATCCGGAAAGATGTAGATCGATCAGATGAGAGAGATACCTAGAAATGGTGCTGCAGCTGGATTTGACGTCTTCCTAGGATTTGGTAACGTGTAGTTGACTTATCAAGAGACCTCATAAATGTAGTTTATAATGTCAAAAAATAACCTAAATTTTGTTGTAATATTTTAGCACTTTTGCCATTACTTATTGAATATCCTGGTGCATTATTGGATCACAAAAGAAGTACTAATATCAGAAAGGAATTGAACATGGAACTAATCACAATATAATAGAAAAATATAGAATAAATTGAAGACCATGTCCTACGAATGCCAAACACTAGGATGTGAATAACAATTTTACGTTATAATCCGAGGGGGACAAGAAATATGTAGGGGCTATACTGGTTTCGGTCTTAGTTTAAGTTGTAATGTAAACAGAAGCACGTGGTTAAGTGTGATTTCATTGGTCACATGAACCTAATGACATCGTTGTCCAGCGGCGTAGATGAAAACATAGTTCCCTGATCAATCTAAATACATTTTATATAAAATAAGGAGGTACATAGATATAAACCGACAAAATATTTTGGCCGAATGTGGGGGAAAACGATCACTGTTTTTACAAAGAGATCTAAAACAAGTTTGGGGTAAATAATCTAATATACTCAATCTAGGATTTAAAGAGAGATCAGGGCTTGCTTGGTTCAGGTTAGGGGCATGGAATTTTTTAAAAATTAGCGACGATCACGATATGAGAATATGTCCAACGTGCGGGAGCTTTGAAGACGAGATACATATATTAGGAAAATGTAACGATTTGGAATATTGGAGGCGTCAGTTATTACCGGAAAGATCTATAAATTCAAATCGTGAAAGATAGGCATGCTACGAGTTATTGGTAAGCCCAGAAAATTGGATAAACTTGGGTAGATTTCTGGACAAAACGCGGAAAATAAGAACAACACTCATTCATGAATAAATAAATATGTAAACAAATTGCAATACCTTACTTCTTAAGAATTCTAATTAAGTATGTTAATGTATAATTTAATTTAATTGCTATCTAATTGTAGTATTATTGTGTTTTCTCTTTTTTGTTTTAAGTATATTATTACCAAACATCAACTTATTGTAACGGACTGTCAAAAGCACGTACGGCTTACTGCCCGTGCGATCCATATTTGTAAATAACATTGTATGTATCTTAATTTTAGTGTAATAAAGTCCTATATATTTTATTCTATTCCTTTCTATTCTATATAATATAACTACATGCTATGTATGAATAAAAGTATCGTAAAAATAAGAATAAAGTAATAAAACACAATGTGACATGAAAAAATGACAATGGTGACAGTAGGTATAAATTTATATAAATTTAAATATAACACCATTTACCGCATGTCAGTTGACGAAGAGGGAAAAAACCATCGCTCCACCAATCACAGATGCCTGCAGAAGGATGCCGTATCGTTTGTGACTTTGTTTACAGTACAACATAAACTAAGGGCGAATACGGTAGACCTTTAAAGAGATGACGTGAGCAATTTTGAGTCGGCACAGGCCAACAGGTCTAATCCTTCAAGACAATAATGATGATGATGAATACTTTTATTTAACATGTAGTTATGTAGTTCCCTTCATTCACCTTTCTGGTCGTCTCACTTTTGATGTTCTCAAATATTCGCAATACTTTCTTCTTTTCTGAAGAAAGATACCATGTTTCGTACCTATGGAATACAACTGGAAAATTCACATGATCTTTATAGAAAACCAGATTTACTGTAATATAATCAGTTAAGTGTTGTAGACAGCTATGGGGAGGACATGTGGAAAAATTATTTGAGAGAGGTTTAAGAAATCTTCTTGCAAGAAAAACAACTTTCTTCTTAACCCAACTTCTGCAAAAAAAAATGTTAAACTAAAAATATATTTTTTTAATGCCCCAGGTTGTCCTTTTTGGACATTTCTGGTGTTCTCTCCTGGCATTGGCGTAATTGTAACTCACTTCTGAGGTTGGGGCGCCTGGAATGCTGGGTTACATTGTCCCGATGATATGATGGATGATGATGATAATGGTACGCCATGGAGAGTCCCTAATCCTAACCTTAATCTAAGATGAATATGAATGATGATGAATGCGATGGCCATATGATGTTCCGGGACCGTTTGAGCCTTAACGTTTCCTGACATTTGTCTTACAGGTGAGGAAAAAACCCGATAAAAACCTCACCAGGAAACTGTCCCGACCGGGGATCGAACCCGGACCTGCTGCATGATAAGGCAGCACGCGACCACAGCGGTGGACACAAACTGAATATATCATCCGAATAATCCGTTAACGAATTTGTTGTAACAGTAAAAACTAAACAAATAATAAGCTCATGTGAAATGAAGATTTTAAGAACTATTCAGGGGAAATATATTATTTGATAAGATGCACAACACAGAAATTAGAGACATAACCTAATTTATTATAGATAGACGAAAATATTGGAAAGTTCATATACAAAGAATGGAAGACAACAGACTTGCAAGAAGAGCTAAAGAAGATAGACCAATTGACGGGAGAAGAACAAGAGGAAGACCAGCCAAGAGTTGGATAGACAGAGGATGCACATCCAATACGTCTTCCTACGAGGAGTGATTTGGGAAATAAGCAGGATAAAAATCCTACAAATTATGAGTAAGAATAATAATAATAAGAAATTATAAAAGTATCTAACAACCTTCTGCTGAGGATAGGTCTGTTCCGAATGATCTACACGGTTTTAATAATTTAACAGTTGAAGAGATTACAAAACAAGGTACAATTTCATAATTTTATATTATTTATTTATTTTATAAAAATTGAGAGCTGTGACTTTTATAGCCTATATAAAAATGAGTGTGGGTCCGTCTCTCCTTTATGGACTCAAATACTACTTGACTGATTTGAATGGTGTTTCACCATCATTTAGAGAATTTTTCTGGGACAATTAACGTATATAACGTATTACCCTACGTACTATAGGGCCATACATAAAACAAAGGCATTGGTGCCCTAAAAGAGTGGCTTTTTGGACGCTTAAATATCTTACGCTGCCTAAACAATAACAAATACACCAAATTAATGTACACAGAATTGAATATCTCAAAGAACTACAAAAAAGTCCGCGACAGCATATGTTTATCTTTTACGGATAACTCACAATAACCATTTTTGTCTTTCAGCTCATTGATGTCAAGAAGATCGGGATAAGTAGATTCCCGGGCAACCTAGAGTAATCAGCACGGGGTAGATAAAATAATTACTATATAAATTCGACTGCGTTGTGCATCAACCAGCTATGTGACATTATGTAAGTTTCGAGAAAAATAAACTTTAAGTCAATCTTCACTATTTATTGTAGCGCCAAACTAACAATACAGGATATTGCAAGTTATTTTCCTTGTTTGACAGTTATGCATCAACATTCTAAGAGCGGGAGCATTTGGCGCTTAGCATTGATGAAGATCTGGTTTCGTAGCCGTTTGTTGCAAAAAGATAGGATCTCTGATAGGACTGATGGCGTTTACATTTTTCTTTATAAATATTTGACGCTAAAAGTGTGCGTACACTTACTTCATGAGCCAGTGCAACAGATGGCTTCAAAATTTCATTATTTTAAAATAGTGGTTAGCCGGTTGATGCATAACACCATCAAATTAATAATTATTTTTCTTTTTACTTATCCAACTAAAGATAAATATACATTTAATTTATTTAGGCGTAGGAGCGCACGCCGGATATTAGCTAGTTATTGATAAATAATACGAAAAATAATAAAAAATCGGCTCTCACCGCTGGGGTCCCGAGACCGAGTCTCGGTCACTTCATGTGGGTTTCGTGGTGGATGAAACGGAGCTTGGGCAGATTTTTTGTCCCGTTTTCCCCTGCAGTAATTTGATTCCACAATTTCTCCATAATCATCTTATCTGTTTCGTTTCATTTCATGCATCTCCACCGTGGTGATGCGTCAGGCGTGGACATTCACAGATGTATATATAGGAGCTTCATCTCATCTCATCCCTGGACTCGACCCTTAATTGGACACGAGTTGACGATATTATCTACTTATTCAACTAAACATTAAACAGTTTTTATTTGCGCGATAGTGCGGATTGTCGTACTTAAAGCAATGGCGACCATTACTGAAATTTCGGGGTTGCCAACCTAAATAACTATACTATAATATTACACAATACAGACCTCGTGCGAGAAGTAAAATCACTGACATTTAGGTCTATATAGCCTATACTACGTACAATGTAAATACTAAAATATATTCAAAAGGTAGTGTTAAAATACATTATATGAAACAAATCACTGCATTTTAAATGAACTGAACTTTATTTGAAACAATATAAAACAATAAATACGTACGCGTACTTGCCCTCCATTTTATGACTAATTGGTGTCACAGCCTGCTGTAGTCTGAACGAATAAATATTGTCCACTCTGTTACCGTTAGTCAGTTGTTTATAATTAACCAAAATATTTCCAACAAAGATGTTATTATTTTACTATTATTTATTATTTTCAAAAAATACCATCGCGCAAAAAATAATGTACAACGCACATTTGCGAAGTATTCTACACAATCTCGGAAATTAAAAACCTCGCTCTCGCTTGGTTTTTAAATATTTCCTCGCTTCTCTAAAAATCACTTCCCAACCTCGCATCATAATACACTATTAATAAATTTATTTAGGCGTAACAGCGCACCCTGGGTATTAGCTAGTTAATAATAAATCATACGAAATTATATGAAAATGTTGTGATGTGATTTGAGAGGTAAAGTTTACCACAGCACAGGTACTTGTGTTACCAGGTAAATGAAATGTTAGATGTGCGCTGCACACAGCCCACATGAAACGGTCATCATATGTCAGAGACACCGCAAAATAAACATAAATAATAACACAGCAGCTAATTGATAAGCGTTCTCTAACCTGCTATTTCTATGCATCTAATCAAGCAGCCATGAAATGGATTCAATTCTACGGAAAACCTAACGAATATAGCTAATCAAGTTTTTTCCACTATAGATAAAAAAAATACATAAGGAACAGGTCTACAACAGATCAGACTTTTAGTATAAGACATATTTTAGAAAAGAAATGGGAAAATAATGGTACTGTACATCAACTATATGTAGACTTCAAAAAGGCATACGATTCAATTAAGAGAGAGAAGTTCGGAATTCCTAAAAAGTTAGTTAGACTTATACGAATGTATCTAAATGGCACAAAGAGTAGGGTGCGTGTAGACAAATAGTTTTCGGATACTTTTGAAATCCAGAATGGGTTTAATTTTGTACTAGAGCATGCCATCAAATCTTTAGAGGATGAAGGAGGCCTACAACTCAGTGGTATTAATAAGCTGTTAGTTTATGCTGACGATATAGTACTATTAGGCGATAACGAGGAGATACTAAAGGACAACACGCACACACTATTGAGCATTACTAATAAATTGGGACTGGAAGTAAATATCAATAATACTAAATGTATGGTCACACGTAGAAATACATTATATAATGGAAATGGACAGTTTATGACAAATGACGGAAATTTTGAGGAAGTGGCTGAATTCAAATACCTAGGAACAATAATAACAAATAGGAATGAGATGCACAAAGAAATTAAACATAGGCTCACTTCTGGAAATGCGTGCTATTATGCATTACAGAGACTCTTGAGTCCCAACTCCTTTCAAAAAACGTTAAACTGAAAATATATGAAACTTTTATTCTACCAGTTATATTACATGGATGCGAAACATGGACTCTTATTTTAAGGGAGGAAAGGAGATTACGAGTATTTGAGAATAAAGTTCTTAGGAAAATTTTTGGGCCAAAGAGAGATGAACTGATAGAAGAATGGAGAAGACTTCATAACAGTGAACTACATGGTCCTTATAGGAAGCCAGATATAATGAGAACAATTAAGTCTCGTAGACTCCGATGGGCAGGACAAATGGCACGAATAGGGAATGAGAGAGGTTCATGGAAGCTTGTTGTAGGAACACCAGAGGGAAAACGCTCAGTTGGCAGACCTAGAATGAAGTGGATGAATAACATTAACCATGATTTGAGGGAAGTAGATTATACAGGGAACGATTAGAAAACATTAGCTCAGGATAGGGATGTATGGAGAGTTTATGTCCGCGCGGCCATGAACCTATGGGTTTAATAGTGGCACAGAGTTAGTTAGCTAATGTTCGCCAAATGAACGAAGTTTGGTCATAAATAACACGTCACTTTAAATTATATAGGCATTGTTAATTTTAAATTGTATTAGATCATGTTCACCGCTGTGGTCTCGAGGTAGCATGCTGCCTTCTCATGCAGCGGGCCCGGGTTCGATCGCCGGTCGTGACATATTTCCTGAGTGATGTTCTTTTGGGGGTTTTCCTCACCAGTAAGGGAAATGTCAGGAAACTTTAAGACCCAAATGGTCCTCGAACATCATCTTGCCTTTATTATTATTATTATTATTATTATTATTATTAACATATTCATTATGTTTAGGTAGAATTAAATCCTCTCTTGACGCACCATTACCCTCATCGTCACCTATCATACATAATCGATTCTATTTACTGTGTACCTAAAATAATAATAATAATAATGATAATGATAATAATGATAACGATAACGATAACAATAACGATAACTAACAATAACGATATTAATGATGATGATAATAATAATAACAACAAAAAAAACACCAACAACAACAAAAAGAAAAAAATAACAAAATGAACAAAACAACAAAAAGCAACAAAAAACAAAAAACAAAAAATACAAAAACAAAAAATATATAAACAAAAACAACAACGAAAGCAATAGAAAACAACAAAAACAATAAAAACAAGAACATAAACAACAACAACAATAATAATAATCTTCACGGTATAGGTTCCTTGGCCTGTTCCGGCTCAATACACCATCGCTTTCTTGGTCTGCCATGATCTCTACTCCCTTGTGGTTTGTACATCCAAACCTGCTTCGGAATTCTGTTGTTATCCATTTGTTGCAGGTGTTCAGTCAATCACTTCTTATAATTATAGATTTGATGTGTAATTGGCATTATTCCTAATTCTTCTCTTGTAGTTTCGTCCCTCATATGATCTCGCCTTGTACATCCCTTAATTGCTCGTAAAAATTGCATTTCTGTAGAATGGATATTCTTAATGTCTTTGTCTCAGGACCCAGTTCTCACTGCCGTATAATAGGATAGGGACTGCCACAATCTTGTAAAATTTCAACGGTGTTTGCTTTCTCGTTTTATTTCCAAGTGATCGCCTAATTGTGGCACACATAAGTTGGTATCTGGAAAGTTTTGTTTCAAGGTTTTTGTCGTAATCGTAAGATATATTGTTTCCCAGATAATTAAAGTGTGATACTTGTTTAAGTAAAACATTATCTACTACAATTTTTTATCTTAAAGGACCCTTTCTTCTGAAAGCCATTATCTCATTTTAAATGTTAAAATCTTGCAAGTAGGCTATATGCTTCTGCTATTTTGCTCAGTGTATGTATGCTGTAATGTAATTTGTCTTCAGATACTGCAATGAGAACTTGGTCATCCGCGAACAGCAGTGTATTGATGTATTTGTTTCTGTTAACATTTATTCTTCTGGATCTTGTTGGTTCCACTCACTCAGAATATAGTCTAAATGAAGGTTAAGTAATGTGGTTGATAAACTACAGCCTTGCCGAACACCTTGGTTCGATGTCTCATAATTTATGCCCGGTATCAATGCAGATGCGAGTGTTATCATGTAAGCTTTTAATAACATTATATGTTGTCGGATTCCTTTTTTGGACATACGTTTCCATAATTTAGGTCTATTGACGCGATCAAAGGCCTTTTCATAATCTATGAAGGCAATGTGTGTTTCTAAGTTCATATCTCTTCTATATTATGTTTTAGAGTGAAAACTCTGTACATGACATACCTTTCCTAAATCCATTTTGATTCTCAGCTACCATGATGTCTGCAATATGTTTTAATTTCTCGGAAATTAATCTGGTATACAGTTTGTACCCAGCTATCAGAAGTCTTATACCTCTATATTTAGAACAATCTGTTCTGTCACCCTTTTTAAAAACTGGTTTGACAATCGCAGCCTTTCATTCATCTGGAATTTTGTTAGCAGTAATAATAATAATAATAATAATAATAATAATAATAATAATAATAATAATAATAATAATAATAATAATAATAATAATAATAATAATAATAATAATCATTATCATCATAATCATAATAATGATCTATTTTATTTCGTAAATTATCTACAATAGTTGCAATGTAGGGCTATACCATACTATTTAATTAGCCCATAAATGAGCAATATATTCTGCAAGATAGGCGCACATTGGTTTAATTGATTTAATATTTTTAATAAACTAATATAAACATGAATCGGTATATATTCTTTAAATTTGAGTAGCTGGGAAGAAAAACGACCCGAGCCGACTGAGTTCGTATTTTGCGCAAAAGCTTTAATTTGAACCACCATGTTTTTATGAGTATTTTAACGTTTGTTTCATTTCAATATCTTTGATGTTGGCTTAGTTATAGAGAATTTTTATGCAGCTGTGTTTGCCAGCCTGAAACCCAGCTGTTTCAAGAAGTCTTACTTCACTTTGTGATACAGTATATTAGGTTATGTTTGAGATAACAATGTGCTATTTGGTAGAAGTTACTGTTAGAATTTGGTAATATTATTAACTTAACATTAACATAAAATATATATCGGGTAATGTGGACACATCTGTTTGAGTGGACCCTGTTAATATCTTCTTTAATTGATGCTCCCCTCGAACAGAAAATATTTTAATTTCTTCCTCTCATCAACTTTGACGGGTTTTTATTATTTGTGCGAAGAAGGGTTTATTTGTGATATTTATGAAAAATACCACATTAAACGTTTTTCAAGCTAAGAATCAATTCTTAATTTCTGCTATTCAAAATACAAATGTTGAAAAAAACTACTAAATACATTATATTATGTAGATGCTGTTTTAATATACTGACGGGTTTTCTTTGATATTACGTGACATGGTGTCTGTATAAAATAATTAAACATAACAAAGGAATTCGGTTAATGTGGACCCTCTGTATTTTATCGATGTAAAAACTATGCACTTAATTAATTTTAATTAATATCCTTGTAATTGTACTAAACCAAAGACCGTCGCTTTCTGCAGTTGAATGACGTGTGAACGTTATAATCAACAATAATTTTTTAAAACATTAAATAAACATCAACGCTTTTTAATTATGATCAGTCATGAATATTTTCAGAATAATCTGTGCCAGTCTGTATAAATTAATAGAGTAAATAAACTTAGAAGTAGACTGAAAGCTAAGGTGAACTCTTGGGTCCACTATACCCAAATATGGAGGTTAAAGTGGACCTTTCTTGTAATGTAAAACAGTTTATAAATTATGAAGATGTTTCCATATTTGAATAAAATAACAAGCTATTTCATAGTTACAACACTAATGATAATCACTATAATTAAACAAAATCAAATCCCTTAATTAAAAGAAGAAAAACAACAAATTCAAGTCAGGAGTCCTAATTAACCGAAGTTCCTCTACTTCTATTCATTTTTATATTACAGCCAATTACAACTATTTATCTTCATAAGTATACGGTAACAAATGATTAAACAAGTGTTTTCGTATTTATTTATGCCATATATTTCAATAATTCGTATGTTTAGGATAGTTTATGGAAAAAGGTCTTGTTTGTATGTTTTAATCCTGTAATATATGTCTTGAAGGAAAATAACTTAGTACTTTGATCGTGATTTTTTAAAACTCATTATTTTTATTCGGGTCTTTTTTCCACCAAACTCCTCAATTGTCAAATTATACAAATTGGCAATAATTAATGATTATGCATGGTTTGTTTATATATAAGCTGGAATCAGAAATTTTCTCCAAATTTGAGAAAAAATGTATATATATATATATATATACATTGATAATACTACATATATAAGAAAAATGTATGTTTGTGTTGAAATTCTTGGGTAGCTCAGGTCGTTAGAGCGCTAAACGTACAGAGTTTGGAGACTCGGGTTCAAATCCCGACTCAAGCATTCATTTTTCTTTTCTTATATATATATATATATATATATATATTTAGATGTTATAACTATATTTTTGACATTTGGCAATGAAGGCAAATATGATATGAAAAGAAAAATGAATGCTTGAGTCGGGATTTGAACCCGACTCTCTCAACTCTGTACGTTTAGTTTAGAGACTCGGGTTCAAATCCCGACTCAAAGCATTCATTTTTCTTTTCATATCATATTTGCCTTCATTGCCAAATGTCAAAAATATAGTTATAACATCTAAATGTACAAGCGTTACTGCTATAATGTAAATATTCTCTTTAAAAATTGCTTAACTATTATGTTGGCCACTAGATGTTGTTGGAACGACTTCCCGCTACCTCTTGTGTGAATTGAGAATACTATATATATAAGAAGAATGTATGTTTGTGTTGGAATACTTGAGTAGCTCAGTTGGTTAGAGCACTAAACGTACAGAGTTTAAAGACTCGGGTTCAAATCCCGACTCAAGCATTCATTTTTTCTTTTCATATCATATATATATAGTATATCGGCAAAATGGGAACATACATTCCAATTGTTGAGGAATTCCCTTAGTTTATCCAGTTATTGCATAACGGACTTTTTAAAAAAGGATATGTTTAAATTGTATGTCTCTGTTATTATACCTTTAGAACTATTAGCACTTCTGTATATATCATCATATACATTCACGAATTTAGGCCATTTGTTGACCTGTTTCAGTCTCAAGAGAAACACCATTCAAAAGTCTTTTGAGTGGACGTCCTGGTCTTCTTCCTGCAGGTTGATATCTTAACATTTGTTTGGGTATCCTCTGATCTTCCATTCGATGAACATGTTGCATTCATCTTGACTTATAATCAGAAATTTTGTTTTCTAAAGGTTCCATGTGTAATTCTTCTCAGATATCTTCATTTTTTAAATAATCTAGTAGTGTGTATCCTGCAGTCCTCCGAAGGTATCTCATTTCAGCAGATCTAAGTCTCTGTATATCCTTCTGTTTCAACGTCCATATTTCACTACCATACAAAAGAGTTGGAAGAGCCAGTGTTTTATACACTTTTAGTCTTGAATGTTTTTGGAGTAACTTTGGCTTGAAGATAGAATTTATTAACTCTAAAATTCTTTAAAAAAATTATACTTTTGCATTTACATCGTTTTCTTCTTCATATCTAGATATGTACAATTATTCACTTGCTCCAAAATGTTACTGTCAAGTACAATTTTACTTCTGACAGGATCTACACCTTGAAATGCCATATATTTTTGTTTTCTCTGTAGATATCTTCAATCCATATTCTTCTGTAATTTTGTTAAGTTCATACAGACCTTTCTGCAGATTATCTTCTGAATTTGCAATTATTATTTGGTCATCTGCAAACAATAAGGTGTTCAATTTTGTATTTTCAGATATTCTTATTCGAAATTTATATTTCTTGTTCCAGCAGCATATTACTTCGTTGATATAGATCGCACAGAGTGTTGGGGATAGGGGGCAGCCTTGTCTCACACCACGGTTTATAATTCCTTCTTCAGAAAATCTTTGTCATTTAATTTAATCTTTATAGCGTTGTAATGCCTGGACGGGATTTGAACCTGGACCTCTGAGTTGATATCTCAGTGCGCTACCAGTTACGCTACCAGGCTAGTCCAGAACAAACATTTATTTTTCTTATACATATTCTCTATTATATATATATATAATCTTCCGTTTCATCAAAACTCCTTAGCGAATAATATTGTTTTTACCATATATATAACTAACTCAGTAGCACTATCGAATTCTTGATGTAGGACATTTTGTTGTAATCCTCTCGGTAGAGGACAAGAAACCAATATCATTTTGCACATAATGTTATTTTGACAAAAATGGACATGATGACCGATAACTCCGACCCACAGATATATAAATACGAACGAATGTATGCATATCTGTTTGTCCTTTACGCATTACTACGCCGTTCATCCGATTGTGATGGGCTTTTTCAAAAATGTTCAGAAGTTTCCCGGGAAGGTTTTAGGTTATACGAGAGTTTAATACTCAACCCCTTCACCATTAAATTCACCCTTTGTAGTGAAAAACATGTTTTCCGAACTTCTTGTATTCTTAAATGACTTACGCTGCCTAAACCATAACATACACACCAAAAAGGTTCACAGAATTGAATATTTCGAAAAACGTCCGCGACAGTATATGTCTATCTTTTACGGATAACTCATAATAGCCATTTTTATCTTTTAGGCCCATTGATGCCAAGAAGTTCGGGATGAATATATTCCCGGGCAAGCGTAGCAGCGCACGGCAGATATTCTTTTACGGATAACTCTCAACCATTTTTGCCTTTCGGCTCATTTATACCATGAAGATCGGGATAAGTAGAATCCCGGGCAACACCAGGTAGTCAACAAGGGGTATCTAAAAATAATTACGATGTAAATTTACAATTATTTTTCTTTTTTCTTATTCAACTAAACATAGAAATATATTAAATTTATTAAGGCGTAGCAGCGCATGCCGTCTAGTTTTTAATAAAACAGAAGAAAACGCACGAATAGAAATTACTAAAATTTGTGTTAATTACAGAGCTTAATTAATGGTAAGGTTGTTAAATTGTTAATGGGAATTAAATTTAATGTTTCTTGATTATAAATGGGGAAGGGAACATTATAAAATAATAATGACAATATAGTCCGTGACATTTAAATAACTGGCACGAGAAGTTAGCGACTTGTCAATTTAAGAGTTTCATTGTATCTTTAAGGGCTCTATATTCTAAACGACCTTATAGGCCTACGGAATTTCGAAGGAAAGATGATAGTGAGGTCCTTCTCAACAAAATATTTTTGATTCACGATTGTATCTAGTTGGACCGAAAATGACATTTCCAGAATGTATATATACTCGTATAATCTCTTCTGTGTGTTCGTGACTGAACTCCTCCTAAACGACTGGACAGATTTTGATTAAATGTTTCGAGTGTGTATGAGCCGGTGTCTGGATGGTTTATATTCACAATTGGACCCGCCAAAATCATTAGGTGTAGGAGTTCACCTGTAGTGAAAATTTAAAAATCGTTCTAGGGGTAATTTTTTTCGATGTTTCACAACGAAACCTAGTATATACTATTAAATAAACAGACGTAGGTATTATCCAAAAATGAGCGAAATTCGACAATTAGAAGTGGAGGTTTACCTGAAATCCAAAATTAAGAACTGCCTAAACTACTGTACTGATTTCGATGAAATTGTGTATTTGTGTTTCAGTGGGTCCTTAGATGATTTAGATTTACAATTGGACCCGGTAGATGGTGCTGTGATCAGGTTACAGGATTCTTTTTATATCAGATATATAGTCTTCAGCATTACCGACATATTCTGCGCGAAAAAATGTGACGTCATCGTGAATGCTTCTTCGGCTATAACAGATGACATTGAGGACTTTTCTTGCGAACGTATTTAATAGTATCTAATTAAGTCGTAATTAGTGAATTTTATGAAAAAAAAACATATTTTTATCGTCCGACCATGGAGAATTGAAAGTTCGGGCAGGAAGTCTACCGGGTCCGCTAGTTTATCTATATATATATATATATATATATATATATATATATTTTTTGACATTTAGCAATAAACGCAAATATGACATGGGAAGAAAAATAAATAGCTGAGTCGGGATTTGACCATGAGTTTCTAAACTCTGTACGTTTAGCGCTCTAATCATCTGAGCTACTCAGTTCAGGAATTCTAACAAAATACATTGTATATATATATATATATATAAATAAGAAAAATGAATGTTTTTGTTAGGATTCCGGAGTAGCTGAGATGGTTAGAGTGCTATGCGTACAGAGTTTATAAACTCGGGTTCAAATCCAGACTCAGGCATTTATTTTTCTTTCCAGTCATATATATACTAGCTGGCCCGGCGAACGTCGTATCGCTTTTAAATATTTTTACGTTAATCTTTTCCTATGTTTTAATAGTTATTTGCTATTCGGGGCGGAAACAAATCCAACAAATCAAAGATCATAAAAATCGGTCCAGCCGTTCTTGAGTTATAAATAGTGTAACTAATCCGACTTTGTTATATATATAGAAGTCCCGGCCACCGTTGCTGTGGCTAAGGTATACGTTAAATTATGCTGTAGTAAATTAAGTGAGAAATCTAAATCAGAAAGTTTTTGTTTTACACAATTTTTTAGTTCTGGTACGTTAACTACACCCGGTATAAATATGGGTGGTGGTTTATGTTGGAAGTGGTTTTGTTGTTTTGTTGATTGAGATGAATTTATGTTGTCTGCATTCTCAGTGTCATCCATAAGTGTATCATAAGGATTATATACATTTATTGATGGAATATTTTGAGGAGGCTTGCTGATTACATTATACTTTCGTTTTTTTCTACGAACTTTTCGGCAGTTTGGATTCTCATCATCATCAAGAAGCCTCTGTATAGTATTATCATCTTGTGATATAATATTATAGTCATCTTGTTTTTTCATTTAATTGAGGCATGGAGATTGTTTCTGTAATATTAGGCATATTATTATAACTAACAGACTTACGAGTTCTTACATTGTTGTGTTATTCCGTTCCTTAGGACCTTCATATGTTTTTAAATTGACATTCTTCTTAAATGTAAGATTTATGTCACATAGGCCTATACCAATTTGCGGAAATTCATTTGATATCTTATCATTCATGGTCTCTAGAATTGATTCGCCATATAGTTCAATGTCCCTTCTCGGTCCAGTTAAATTTAAATTAAGTTGCTGTCTTTCAGCCAGATTACTTAAAACTAATACTTACACACGAAATTAATTTTATTAATCAAATATATTGAAAATAAAATAAACACTGAACACACTTAAATTATGAAATAATCAATATTTGTAATTCAATTGAAATTCGCGATTGTAACAAAATGCACAGCCACCTGGTTAAATAATAAACCAATTACCTTACACGGCCATCTGTTAGAATCGTATGGAACTCACAGATAATTATAACTCTTTGTTAAATAATAAACAAATAATTTGCAATAAAAATAATGCGACTATAAATGTAGTTATAAACTTCCCTAAGTCTCAAGTTGGATCAAACTGCCCACAGCGTGCAAAATTTTATTAAAATGGGTTCAGTAGTTTAGGATTCCATCGCGGACAAACAACGTGACACGTAATTTTTATATATTAAGATATATATATATATATATATACATATAGGTATGCATTAATTCATAAAGGGACATATACTGAACGTTGAGAATGATAATTCAGTACGTACTCTGCATTTGAAGCCTAAAGCTTTGTACACGAAATAATTGAATGCGACATTGCGCTAACAGCATCTCCCAGAAGGCTTCAGTAATGTACTTAGTGTTGTCAAAACCTCTCAGTACGTTCTAATACCCATGTCTCTGTTACTTAACGTACACTTTCAAATTAACAACAAAAGCAATGTGTTTTGCTCATCTTCCTTCATAACACAGGCACATCCATATCGTCATTCTTATTTACTAGCAGAATGAGAACGTTTCAATTCTAATATTATATTTTAGGCAGCCTTAACCCATTCGTCTCAAAAGACGAGGTAGACTCGCCGGCAGTTAAATGGCCTTCAACTCAGAAGACGAGGTAAACTCGCTTAAGTCTGCTGTTATATATTTTGTACATCCCTTGGCAGAGTAATATTTTGTTACTAATTATGAATAGTAGAGGAATGTGTTTTGGCCTTCGCCCTTATTGCGATCTCAAGTACCGTTATCTTTTGTTTGTTTTGAATGTTTGAAAATAGACAATATAATTTACGGTAACTTAAATCCGTTTTCAATTTTAAAATTTGTACCTTATAAAACAGTCCTTAATAACTCATGTTATAAACGTCATCACACTATTGAAATTCAAGGCCTTTCAAATACATGCTTCATCCTCAGGAGTTCTTATGGCACTGAAATTATTTGTATATTTCATACAGAGGGCTTAGTTTGTTGGGTATGTTCTCATTTAACATGTTTTTATTTTCTGCCTCCTTGATAATATCAATTTCTGTCAGGATATTGATTATTAAAAGTATAGAATAGATCCGGTTTCTGGGAGCATTTAAACCTGAAGCACATGGGTTAATGTCACGAGTGAATTTATCTAGTGGATTTGGAAATCAAGAGTAGCATTTGTTAGGAATATTTAACAAATGCGATTAAGGTGTTTACTAACAAATCATTATTTAAATATAGTTACTTTAAAACATTTATATATTTAATGTATACGGGGATGTTTAAAAACAAATCAGAAATGTGTGGTTATGTTTCATTTGTTTATCCACTGCAACCTGATCATATTATTTATTGCCAAATAGGATCGCAATATTGTAAAAATGCACCCTAGTGTTGAACAAATGTAACACACCAAACAGTATATTATAAATAAAATTATAGGTCATTACTTTATTTTTTTAGTAAACAACACAGTAAAATTATTTGTTTGACTAATACCATCAGGATTACGTTACCCCGATGATGTGATGGGTGATAAATGATAATGAAGTGCATGGAGAGTTCTTAACCTAAATTTAACCTAAATTCCAGACCATGGGCAACCACAGGAATAATTCCCTTTAAGGAAACATTTCAATGATTTGACCGGGAATGGAACCCGGGACCTGAAGAATTGTAGTGAGAAACACTGACCACTAGCCCATGAGGCTGGTCAAAATAAAAACACAATTATCTAATCTGGCGCGGCCATGAACCTATGGGTTCGATAGTGCCAGTGTGTAAGTAAGTAGTTGGAAGGAATCTGTTCATTATTTGCTATTCATATTCAATGTATTTTTTGGAGAGTCAGTCACTATAAAATAATGCTCTGACCTGTTCAGAATATTAAAAACTAGGAGCTTTATTTATCACAAAAGCAGGAGCTGGTAAAGAGAAATCGATAATGAGTAAGGTGAAACATGACTGTTATTGGTTGTAAAACAAAATTCATTGAAACGTGATTGGTCATTGACTACCATTTGGGGCATCAGTTAAATAGCTAGTCATTGCAAACTTTATCAGATTTACATTGACTTGTATGAAATGAATAGGGTAAGGTGCCTAATTCCGTGATACTTTTTTTTTTTTACATATTCGTGCATATGTAATATTTTAGACTATTATTACAGACAAAATTAAATTTAATTTAAATTCAACATGTATTTTCACCAAGAATACAAGAAAATTAGAACTCGGTCTCTTAATAGTATAATACGATGCGAGTTTGGGAAGTGGTTTTAACAGAAGCGAGGAAAATGTTTAAAAACCGAGCGATAGTAAAGTTGTTATTTTCCGAGATACTGAAAAACACTTTACAAACGTGCGTTGTACATTATATTTTGCGCGATGGTGTTTTCAAAATATTAAATACTAGAAAAATAAATAATATTAAAATAATAACTTTTTTTGGAAACATTTGCGTTCATTATAAACAATTGACTAACGTTAAACAGTGTGGGCAATGTTTATTAGTTGAAACAAAAGGAGGCCGTGAGACCATTTAGTGATAAAATAAAAGGAGACCGTGAGACCAGTTAGTGATAAAATGGCGGCAAGTATGTATTTATTGTTTTATATTGTTTCGAATAAAATTAAATTCATTTAAAATGCAGTGATTTGTTTCGTATAATGTATATTAACAGTACCTTTTGGATAATTTTTGTATACACTTTGTATGTAGTATACATAGAGGGTAGTGGTTTTACTTCCCGCACGTGGTTTGTAATATGTAATATAGTTATTTAGGTTGGCAACCCCGAAATGTAGGAAGTTGAACTTTGAATCATGGTTGCCATTGCTGTAAGTATGACAAAACGCACTATCGCGCAAAAAAGTCATTTTATGTTCTTTTGTCGTGTTTTATAAAGTATTATTTCACATGTGGAGGAAATCAAAGTGTATCCGGGTAGACGTGATGAAGGTACATGTGGGTAGCCGCCCGCCTGATCCGCGGGGCGAACAAGTTCTAAAAGTATCGAGTTATATCACCTCTGAATGTCTTATTTTCTAACTTACTTACTCACTGCACTATCGAATCCATAGGTTCATGCCCGTGCGTACATGAGCTGTCCAAACATTCCTATCCTGAACTAATACTTTCCAATCATCCCCTGTATAATCTACTTTCCTCATATCGTAGTTAATGTTATTCTCTCACCTCACTTCTTGGTCCACCAACTGGGCCGTTTTCCTCTGGTTTTCCTACAAGAAGCTTTCATACACGTCTTTCATTCCCCATTCGTGTCACATGTCCTGCCCATCGCAGTCTACGAGACTTAACTGTCCTTATTATATCTGACTTTCTATAAAGACCATATAATTCAGTGTTATGTAGTGATCTCCATTCACATGTCTGTTCATCTATCTTTGGTATAAAAATTTTCCTAAGGACTTTATTCTCAAATACTCGTAATCTCCTTTCCTCCCTAAAAGTGAGAGTCAATGTTTCACATTCATATAATATAACTGGTAGAATAACAGTTTTATATTTTTTTCAGTTTAACGATTTTTGAAAGGAGTTGGGACGACAAGAGTCCCTGTAATGCATAATAGCATGCATTTCCAGAAATGAGACTATGTATAATTTCTCTGTGCATCTAATTCTTGTTTGTGATTACTGATTATTTTTCCTAGGTATTTGAATTCAGCCACTTCCTCAAAATTTCCCTCATTTGTCATTAGCTGTCCATTTCCATTATATAATGTATCTCTATGTGTAACCATATATTTAGTTTTATTGATATTTACTTTCAGTCCCAATTTCTTAGTGTTGCTCAATAGCATGTGCCTATTGTCCTTTAGTATCTCTTTGCTATCGTCCAATAGTACTACATCATCAGCATAAACTAACAGGTTATTAATATCATTGAGTTGTTTTCTAACTTACATGAGTAAATTCCGAAGAAATTAAACTTCAGGTCGTTGTCATTAAAATATTTTTTAGGCTAAACTTTACAACATGTGACGCGAATTTTTAAATTACTTCATAAATTCCAGTCAAATTTTATTCTTAGGGTTTCATCTTTCAAATTATTTCCCAGCATTTACATTGATTTTTACATTTTAACAATTATTTTAGTATATTTTTCTGTGATATTTAACTACATACATAGCATGAAGACGTGGCAGCCATATTGATTTCAACGAATATTCTGTGCATCAACAAATACGTGTTCCAGTGCATCCAACATAGAGTATATACTAATTAACTATACACACATACTTCAGAACTTACTGTTTACTTTTGGGAGTTACATTCTTTCACAGGTAACAGTATTTAAATTGTGTTAGTTAGCTTTCAGATTCGTCAAATATCGTGTATATGTTGACTGCATCTCGTGATTCCATAGTGTAAACCGCTTGGTGTCTGTTGGCGCATGCGCGTGGTGTATGATTGGAACCTAAAAAAAATCGATTCACATGTTGTAAAAAAAATTCCAAATCATCTTTCTGGCTAAACATTGGAACATGTGACATGACTTTTTAAGTTATTTCATAAACTCCTGTCAAATGTTATTCTTAGGGTTTCATTTTTCAAATTATTTCCCACAATTTATAATGATTTTTACATTTTTTCTAACGATTATTTCAATATATTGTTTCACAATATTGAACTACATGAAGACGTGGCAACCATATTGATTTTAACGAATATTCTTTGTTCCAGTACAGCCAACATAGAGCCTGTATACTAATTAACTTACAATATAGAAGACCATCGTGCATTTTTTTCTCAGCTTAGAGTACTTAAATTTTGTTAGGTTAGCTCTTAGGTTGGTCTTTCACTGGTTAGAGTACTTAAATTGGGTTAGGTTAGCTATTTGGTTGATCTTTCACAGGTTAGAGTACATACATTGCATTAGGTTAGCTTTTAGGTTGTTCTTTCACACGTTAGAGCACTTACATTAAGTTACGTTAGCTTTTAAGTTGGTTGGCAACGCGAGGTCAAGTATGTGTATATGTTGGCTATATCCCGTAGTTCCATAGAGTAAACCGCTTCGCGTCTGTTGGCGCATGCGGATGGTGTGTGGTTTGAACTTAATTTTTTTGTTACATATTTCCAAAATTTATATATAAGGAAAGGCACCGTGATGCCTGGATAGCGTAGTGGATAATGCAATGACATATAGTTAGAACCCGTGTTCAAATCCCGGTTCAAAAAATAATTTTTCTTTTCATGTCATATCTTTATATAGGTAATTCTGTTGTACGCGTGTTTGTCACTGAACTCCTTCTAAACGACTCAACCGATTGTGATGAAATTTTGTGTGTGTATTTGACTGGGACCCTCGATGATTAAGATTCACAATTGGACCCTCTAAAACATTAGGTGTAAGAGTTCAGTTGAAGTGAAAATTTAAAAATCGCTCTAGCGGTCAAATTCTTCGATTATTTTACAACTAAATTCAGTGTGTTCTGTTAAAATACACCGAGGTCGGTGTTGCCAAAAAATGAGCGAAATCCAGTAATTAAAAATTGAAATCCGAAATTAAAAATTGCCTAAATGGCAGGACTGATTTTGGTGACATTTTGTGTGCGTTTGTATGTTCCCCTGGTTGGTTTAGATTCAGAATTGAACCCTAAAAGACATTAATTAGGTGTAGGATTTCACCTGAAGTGATAATTTAGAAGTGGAGGTTCAGTTGAAGACCGAAATTAAAAATTTATATGGATAGGGCACAAAGAGTAGGGTGCGTGTAGGCAAACAGTTTTCGGACACCTTTGAAATCCAGAATGGGTTGAAGCAAGGAGATGCAGTATCTCCTCTACTATTTAATTTTGTACTAGAGCATGCCATTAAATCTTTAGAGAATGAGGAAGACTTACAACTGAATGGTATTAATAAGCTGTTAGTTTATGCTGATCATGTTAGTACTATTGGCCGATAGCGAGGAGATACTAAAGGACAACACGCACACACTATTGAGTAACACTAAGAAATTAGGACTGGAAGTAAATATCAATAAAACTAAATATATGGTCACACGTAGAAATACATTATATAATGGAAATGGACAGCTAATGACAAATGAGGGAAATTTTGAGGAAGTGGCTGAATTCAAATACCTAGGAACAATAATCACAAATAGGAATGAGATGCACAAAGAAATTAAACATAGGCTCAATTCTGGAAATGTGTGCTATTATGCATTGCAGAGACTCTTGATGTCCCAACTCCTTTCTAAAAACGTTAAACTGAAAATATATAAAACTATTATTCTACCACTTATATTATATGGGTGCGAAACATGGAGTCTTAGTTTAAAGGAGGAAAGGAGGTTACAAGTAGGCCTACTTGAGAATAAAGTACTTAGGAAAATTTTTGGACCAAAGAGAGATGAACAGACAGGTGAATGCAGACGACTAAAGTCTACATAACGATTAACTACATAGTCTTTATAGGAAGCCAGATATAATAAGAACAGTTAAATCTTGTAGACTGCGATGGGCAGGACATGTTGCACGTATGGGGAATAAAAGACTTGCTTCTTATAGGAAAGCCAGAGGGAATACGACCAGTTGGTAGACCAAGAATGAGGTGGGAGAATAACATTAACTATGATTTGAGGGAAGTAGATTATACAGGGAATGACTGAAAAGCATTAGCTCAGGATAGAGATGTATGGAGAGCTTATGTCCGCGCGGCCGTGAACCTACGGGTTCGATAGTGCCAGTGAGTAAGTAAGTAAGTAAGTAAGATGGAAAATGGTTGAAATAGTTCAGCAGTACGAAATTTGAATCTGAGTATGTGTTGATCAACTTTTCAATCAAACCACCTTCAAAATACTGCATAACTTTAAAGCTGTAACGTTCGTAATATGGACGGTTGGACAGGAAATTCAACACACATACTGACCGTGTGAAGTGTGCGAAGGAACACTTTCTGATTACACTTATTAACATCTATTTATGTTTGTAATCGGAAACATCATTTATAGTATCACTGTATATCTCTTAACGCTCTAACGGCTCAATTTTCATTATATCGGATTGAATTATAATTGTCATATGGCATTGAATTAAAGAATTTTGATCGTCTTCGATAAAAAGTAAAATGGGGGCATTAGGTGTATGAGTTCTGTTGAAAAATAATTTTAAAATCGCTCTAGTTCTTGTATTTTTTATTTTAGCAACGAAAATCGGTGCATGCTTTTTGAGTAATGCATTGAAGCGAGGTTTGCCTGAAATAAAATTAAAAAAGTCACTCAGGCAACCATCATGTTTGGTTCGTCGCAATGCACCTGTATATAATACTATTTAATTATACTTAAATTGGCAATTAATTCTATGAGAATATTAACTAACTAATTAACTCACGGGCACTATTGAACCCGTAGGTTCATGGCCACGTTGACATAAGCTCTCCATACATCCCTATCCTGAGCTAATGTTTTCAATTAGTCCCTGTGTAATCTACTTCTCTCAAATCATTGTTAATGTTAATCTCCCATCTCATTCTTGGTCTACCAACTGTGCATTTTCCTTCTGGTTTTCCTACAAGAAGTTTTCATTGCTCCTCTTTCATTCTCCATTCGTGCCACATGTCCCGCCCATTAAAGTCTACGAGACTTAACTCTTTTTTGTTATATCTGACTTCCTATGAATACCATGTAGTTCACTGTTATGAAGTCTTCTCCATTCAGCTGTCTGTTCATCTCTCTTTGGTCAAAAAAAAAATGCCTACGAACTTTATTATCAAATACCCGTAATCTCCTTTCCTGCCTTAAAGTAAGAGTCCATGTTTCACGTACATATAATATAACTGGTAGAATAATAATTTTATATATTTTCAGTTTAAGGTTTTTTGAAAGGAGTTGGGACGACATGAGTCCCTGGAATGCATAATAGAACGCATTTCGTGAATTGAGTCTATGTTTAATTTCTTAGTGCATCTCATTCTTATTTGTAATTATTATTCCTAGGTATTTGAATTCACCCACTTCCTCAACATTTCCCTCGTTTGTCATTAACTGTACATTTCCATTATATAATGTATTTCTATGTTTGTCGATATTGATTTGGTGTTATTGATATTTACTTCCAGTCCCATTTCTTAGTGTTACTCAATAGGGTGTGTGTGTGTTGGCCTTTAGTATCTCCTCGCTATCGCCCAATAGTACTGCATAATGAGCATAAACTAACAGCTTATTAATAGCATTGAGTTGTTTTCTTACTTACATTAGTAGCTAATTCCGAAGAAATTAAACTGTTGAGCTCGTTCTCATTGAAATAGATTTTGGTTAAACTTTACAACCTGTGACGCGACTTTTTTAATTCCTTCGTAAACCCATGTCAAATTTTATTTTTAGGGTTTCATTTTTAAAATTATTTCCCACCACTTACAATGATTCTTTAAAAAATGTTTTCTGACGATTATCTTTATATAAGTAAAGTGATCCCACAACAGGCCCGGATGCCCTTGGGGTAGGGAAGTTAAGACTCCCACGTTTTCTAGACAATCGGCACTTTATGTCAGCCGGATTGTCAGCCCTGCCTGACGGCCGCCTTTACCCCCAGAACAAGCGTCTTTTACTCATTTCCGTTAGAGGCTGAGTTGACCCCAGGACCATAGTGCCGCCAGAGGGTTTGGGTCAGTTTAAAAATCCTGACCCCAACGGGACGTGAACCCTCGACCCTCCGGCTTGTAGCTCAGTGCCTTAATCACTACGCTACGGCGTGCCCCCGATTACCTTTATATACCAGTATACAATTCTTCTGTACGTGTTTTTGTCACTGAAGTCCCACTAAACGACTGGACCGATCATGATTAAATTTATGTGCGTCTGATTGGGTCCCTCGATGGTTTAGATTCACAATTGGACTCTCTAAATCCATTAGGTGTAGGAGTTCACCTGAAGTGAAAATTAAAAAAAAAAGTTCTAGCGGTGACATTTTTCGATGTTTCACAACGAAACTCAGAATATCCCATTACATTAAACAGAGGTAGGTGTTGTCAAACAATGAGTGAAATTCGACAATTAGAAGTGGAGGTTTACTTGAAATCCGTAATTGAAAACTGCCTAAACGACTGGACCGATATTTGTGCGTTTTTGACTGGGTCCCCGAATGTTTTTGATTCAAAATTGGATCCGATATGTGGCGTTGTGATCAGGGTTTACGATTTTTTGTGTCAGATGTGTAGTCATCTGCATTACCGACGTATTCCCTGCGACAACAATGTGACGTCATAATGCATGCTTCTCGAGTCACAGCAGCTGGCAGTGAGGAGTTTTCTTGCGAACTTATTAATTAGTGAATTTTATGGTGAAAAAGTAAGATATTTCTACCGTCCGGCCATGACACGAGAATTGAACGTTCGGGAAGGACAACGTCTGTCGAGTCCGCTAGTATCTCTACATATATATCTATAACGGCTCAATTTTCTTTTTATTGGACTGAATTAAAATTGTCATATGGTATTTAATTACATGATTAATATCACATTCGTTAACGGAGCTCTAACTCTTGTAGTCTTCTGTTTTTCACAACGAAACTCTGTGTATACTTTCGAAATAAAGCATTGAAGTGCGGATTGGCCTGGACGCTAAATTAAAAAATCACTCTTGCTACCGCCGTATTTGGTTCAAGGCAATGTATTCAACTAACACTGAAATTGGCAATTAATGCTATAAGATCATTGATTTAATTTATTTAATATTTTATTTTAAAGTTACAGAAATAACCACCATATTTGTGTCACATTATACAGTAAAATGTGATACTTATTTACTTAGGTTATGCATGGATTATTTTCTCTTCAGTCCGGCACGTTGAAATAAGTAGGAATACAATATTGATAGTGTGAACTAAGTCTTGGATCACAAAGTATGGCATCTATGCCAGATCAGGGCGGGTCAATGGATCTTGAAGAACTCGGACCTCTCGTTCTTTGGGAGGATGCTGACCAAAAATTTGAGAAGCATATTGCTTCATGTAGATTGAAACGTAGTGAGGGTGAAGAACTAAACACTATACTTTAACACATTCGGGGTACATTTATGATTATTGTAAATTACTTTCAAACCTACGAGGAATTTGAGAGGTCCGAGTCAGCTGGGGAAATTACCAACCACTGCTTGGATCGACTAAATAGTACTATTGTTAAATACGAGCCGGGACTCGAGCTCTTTACAAATTTTCTCACTGAATTGAGAGCACGTGCTGTAGAAATACAAAATGCTTATTTTCTCAACCAGCAGCAAAGATAATCTAAGTCAGGTTCTGAAGCCGGTGATGTACCAATAGGGAATGTCACTAAAGCAAGAAAAATAAAAAAGAAATCTAAGAAAAAATCAAAATCTAAAGAACGTTATGTACCTACCAGAAGAGATATCAGAAAAGATAGTAAAGTGGTTAAAGAACTCAGAGAAAGAGTTAAACATTTTCAATTTGGTCTTGGAAACCCAAGTCAATCCAAGCAAACGGTGAAGGCTCTAGCTGAAGTTCCAGCAGTTGTCACAAGTAATTCTTTTTCGGTTCTTCAGTACCTTCTACTCCAACTGCTGGGACATCTTCTCAGGTAGTGCCATCTCCAATGGAGGAAAGTACGCCAACAGCTCCAACAGTGGATACACCTTCTGGTTGCCCTGTTCGTATCGGACCAAGACCGATTACTATAATTGGTCATGGGTAGTTGTTCCTTATGAACAGGGAACTTAGAACATTACTTAATGAACCTTTCAAAGCAGTAAACATACCAGAAGGATTGCGGTATTTTGCATCAAATGTGGATGATTTTTCAAAGCTTAAGGGGTATTTTCATTCCTTAATCAAGGAATACTATACCTATCAGCTAAAACAAGTTCTTCCGCTGAGACAAGTCCTCAAAAGGCTGCCCTCAAGTACACCTCTAAATGATATACGAGATGAAATCCTTTCATTAGGATATCCTCTCAAAACGATAAAACAAATTACAACAACTGAAAATGATCTTACTATAAAATTACCTATTTGGATTCTTGAGCTGGAGAATACTTCTCAAGGTCACGAAATAGAAAACTTGAAGCGGCTTTTGTTCACTGTTGTTGCTGTTGAACCAGATAGGCCACGGTCGGAGCTTAAGCAATGTGTTCGTTGCCAGTCCTTCAACCGTACGTTCCCTGGATGCAACCGAACTCCACGCTGTGTTGTCTGCGCTGGGCCACACAATCATAAAGAGTGTAAAGTTAAAGCTGAAGCACAGCGCAACAAAAATTTGCTCAAGTGTGCAAATTGCGGGGAGTCTGGCCATCCAGCTTCCTACAGAGCCTGCCCTGCCTTTCAGGTAGCTCAGGAAAAATATAATAAAGTAACTCGACCTGTAACTCAACGTCTTGAATCTCCAACCCAACCTCGTACCCTCACATCTGCGGCGGTAAATCCTAACGTATCCTTTACTGCTGCCTTAAAAACTGGCAACACTTTACCAAACCAAAGAGTAAACAAAAATGTCAAGCTCAGGGCTACCTACAGTGTGTTTTCCCCTTAAGCGATACTGTAGAAGCAATGCTCCTGAATATCGAGCCTTTGCTGGCTGGACTTTCCATTCCTATGGAGCGTTTCCTCTTTATGGCCTAATATGGCGAGGCTCATTCCGCACTTTCTGGCTTTCGGACTCTCTGCTTGCCAGCGGTGCGGTCTCTGACGCCCTATTTTAGTGCGACAATATCCACAATTTACTAATTCTGTTGACACGCTCGGAGAACACATCTTGCCACCATATGGCTAGGGTTGAAATGAGCTAAAACTGTTTATCGATAGCCACAAAGGTATTTGACTGCCATGTAAAACCTAGTAGGTTACAGAGCAACGCAGTGGACGGTGCAAGACACCGTCATCCATAAGAAAAGAAAAACAAGAAGAAATTTTCTCCACTTTAAAGGTATAATAAGAGAAACATATATTCGGTAAAGAGAGATAAAGAAACAGGTGAATTGAGAAGACATATCAATGTTTATAAGATCTTTATAGAAAACCAGACATATTAAGTACAGTTAGAATGTCATAGATTGCAAAGTACAGGTCATTTGGCACAATAGAGAATAAAAGAGGGACATGAAAACTTGCTGTAGGAGAACCGGAAGTAAAACGTCCAGTAGATAGACCTAGAATGATGTGGGAAAATAGCATTTGCCATGAATTGGTGAAATGAATTATACAGAAGATGATTAAAATATTAGCTCAGGTTTAGGGGTGTATGGATAGGTTATGTTAGTTATTTAATAGCCGTAACATATTTATATTGTTTTACATTTTCAAACACATCATGGAAATTACACACATTTCAAGCTGTCAATATATTTAATTGGATTAATTTAACTGTTGATATTCTGAAAACAACCAGGACATTGGTTGTTCGTATTGCATGAGATAATAATACAATAAATATGTTTGTTTTAGCACAAGACATTCTCAAAATCACCATCCTTACACCATGTGTTACAAAATCATAATCCAGTATGGAATTTCAGGTTGGGGTGGATTTACAAATTCTATCCTTCTTCCTCTAACTTTCCTGCTAAAACTAATTATATATTTTTTCTACACCTCTTCCGAGCTAAGTTCCAGTTGTAATGTAAACAAACCTGATATATGAACTGCATTTTCATTGTCGAATAACTGCTTACCTTCAAGCTTATAGGAAAATCTAGTTCGCTCTCTAACAGTCAAAATAAATACAATAAAAATAATAAAATATGTTTTATCTAGTATATGTCTATATACGTTATATGGGAGAATCTTAAAATATATAATTACAATTTTAATACATTAAATAAATTAGCACTTCATTGTTTATTTCTTGTGAATTCCAATTGTTTTACATGACTGTTTCTCCTATATAATTTGTGAACAACCAAAAAACAAAATATTTTAAAAAAGGAGAAAAACAAATTATTTTTTAACTTTTCAAACAAAGTACTGAAAAATATCCGGCACTAACCATTGAGGATGCGGTGAAAATAACACCAGAATTTACAAGTGAGTCAGTATGTTGCATAAATTTTGCTCGTAATGAAATTACAAATAAAGGATAACTATTGAGATAATGGAAAAATGTAAACGTCTAATCAGATTGGTTCATATATATTTTTTTCTCATTAATAAATAACAAATGGAAGTTACTAATCCGTAGTAATTCTGTCCGATGTCTTTCTCTGCAATTATAGCATTTTCATGCTGTGCTTTGCAGCTTTACTAGGGAATTTTAGGTGTGGTAGCTTCCCATTGCTTTCCACACCGGTGAAGGATGATGATGACGATAAGGATGATAATGGCCGGATGATTTTCAGGGACCGTTGGGCCCAATGATACCTGACATTTATCTTACCCCGATGAAAACCTCACCCAGGAGCCTGACCCGACCGGGAATCGAACCCGGGCCCGCTGCCTGTCAAGGCAGTACGCTACCTCAAGACCACAGCGGTGGACATTCGTACCATATTGCCTTGTATTCAGTATTATTTCCAGTAAAATACTATATTGCCTATGAACCATTGACACTTCAGTAAACAATTCACTCTTGTGTGTAAACGTAGCACCACAGTTCCCGCAATAGACAGAGTAATAGTTTATGCAAGTTTGTTTACAGTACAACTGGGACTTAGCTCGGATATGGTATAGCACAAACCTGTAGATTACCTTAATAAATAAATGTATTCTGAATTCTGTACCAAATATTGAACTAACGTACCAGATAATTAGGACACAAATTGCTCAATGAATGAATTAAATCAGTGCACCAGGTTTAGATATGTTTAATAAAACTATTATTTATTTAAATGTTTCAAAACGCAAAATAAGTGGAACTCTAATCCTATTATTGGTTTATATTTTATTAGGAATGATCTTAACGTATTCACCTGAAAGACACAATCGAAGAATACAGACAAAATTGTTTCGACCACATTCAAAGAACAGATCAAGAACTAAATAAAAGCAGTTATTCACATATAAAACAGAGTAGTGGAAATGTGTGGGGCGACGATGGATAGATCAGCTTTCTGCACGAGGTCGCAACCAGTCATTAGCTAAAGATGATGATGTAAGTTGATATGTTTAACGTCTTTCTTCAGTTTAATATTCCATTCTATGTGGGTTTTGTTATATTCTCCTTGAAATTTATACATCAGAGTGCGATCTCTCTTTAGAATTTTATTTCTAAAATTGTATTTTCTGTATAGTTTGTATTACATTCTAAGTGAACTGCATCGAACACGAGCACTTGCTTATTTGCGTGTTAAATCTGTGTAAAAATATTTTGATTGTGAATAAAATATAGTACCAGTAGCAGTAAAATCTTCAGGATCTTGATGATCCGCATCTCCTTCTTGCTCCTGAGTAAAGTATTGGTAAAAGTTAAGTCCAAAGGTTAGGGAAATGCAGAACATTTTGAGAAATGATCTCCATTCATGATTCAAATCTCCTCTTTACATAACACAAAAGTTTGATTTATTTACATAAATATTTGATTTATTGTGATGTCAAACCATTACGACAAGTTGTTACAGAGAACAATGACACTCCTTCACGTCTTGGTGAAACTAATGCAGATTTTTTTATAGTTGACCATGATATGATTATGCTTCTGCAATCCAATTTTCTTAAATTTTTTTGCGATCTAATTAGATAGACTATTAGGTTTTCTAAGGAGTACAAAAATACATTCTTTGTGACTGAATAAAATGTACTCTAGTTTTGAAAATTCCCACAAACATCCGTAAGCGTCTAATGAAAAATTTAAACTAAGCTTGGAACTTGATTTTGCACACAAGTATTTCAACCAAGAATAAAATAAAACTCAACAAACATCCGGAAATGTGTAGGAGGAATGCAATTCTCAAATGTTGCAAGTTAAAAGTAAAATAATCATGCTTTAAATCATTTGAAACTTTTATCTTATCTTCAAAATGGCTGAAATGGTTCAGCGGCACGAAATTGGTATCTGAATTGATATTGATCAACTTTTCAACCAAACCACCTTCAAAGTGCTGCATCACTTTAGAGCTGTAACGTTCGTAATATGGACTGTTATATAGGAAATTCACCATATACATTGAACGTGTAAAATATGTGAAGGAACAAGGCTTCAATCCTTTCTGATAATACTTCTGGAACTTCACTTTCATGTCCAGATCATTTACAAATAAAGCAAAGTCATTAGCATTTAAGAAATATTCAATTCCGCTGTCAGATTCTCTGGTCAGATAATTTGGCATTTTAAGATTTGACATCTCCATTTGTATAGACAATATTACTATTAATTCTTCTTTACCAACAAGAGACAAGCCACTGCTTATTAATTCTATCATGTTAGATATTTGTTTGTCTACATTGGGTTCTATCAGGAAGCTTGTAAAAAAAGCCTGGAAAACTGTGCTGATCACTAACGAGTAACATACCCACATGCAGAAAAGCATTCTTGACAATGTACCTTTGGGTATTTTGGGTACTGAAACAGATACAATTACAGCCCAAATATTATAGAAACCATAAGACATGCTCATAGCTTCACTTGAAACTGATTTCAGAATAATAACAGTGATTACAGTTGATAGAACAAACACTGCAAATAACATTGTCCACAGATACACATCAAACACTTTGTAGAATTGTCCATGTATAAACTTCTTCTTAGGACAAGGAACATAGCATTGTACACTTGTGAAAGTAAGGGGGAAGCTCGGACAACGTATGGGCTTAGTATTCAAGGAATGTTCACTTGTAATATATTTAGGACACATGTTCCACATGACAGAAAATGGTAAAGGATTACCAATTAACGTTTCATTCATTTCGTCCTTTATAGTTTTTGTGTTAAGAGATGCAAAAATGCTATTCAGGATGTACCACTCTATATTCTCCATATAACTATCATCGTACTCAAACTTATACGGTATCTTACACCCATCAAATATCTTAGGTACTTTTGTTGGGAAAAGTTTGGTGTGTTGTAGGAATGTTCCATTTCCTTCTTGACTCCATCTGTCTAGAAGACTAAAGCCTCTGAAAGTTCCACATTGTTGAGGATATTGGAATGGATACCAGGTGTAGACATCAATTACCCGTTGACCATATATTTTTCGAGTGTTGCTATCTCTTCTAAATTCAACATCTTCCACAAGCACCAATACGTTATGCATGTTATATGTAGCAAACAAAGATCCCAACATTTCCAGTAGAGGATCCATAATTTCACGATTCAGTTTGGGAAGATTAATAACTAATTTATTATTATAACTTACATCAGCATATCGAATATAACCACCCAAGGCGTCAACAAATGATAGTAAACTGTCAAAGTTGGCAATTACAATGACAGCCTGGGTGAGAATAACATCTGTTTCGCCTGATAATATATGAATAACTTGAACAGACCAGTTTAAACTGTGAGTCAATTCTTTTATAAAAATGTCTGCTGATATTTCATCATTTGATATTTGTAGGCTTTTATCAGATTTAGCTTTACTGAAATCGTTTATAACTGTTACATCTATTGGATAACTGTTATCAAAATATTGTTCTGCTATATGCTTAACACATTGTGTTAATTGTTGCTGGAGCTCTGAAGATTGTATCAACCAGCTACAATACGTTAACAGACAAACATTTAATACATAGAGTTTGCTCATCATTTTGAATCTATTGCAGTGAATTAAAAGCTGTTAACTGGTTATTTTACATCTGATATGATTTTAAATATAGGTGGACCAGAAAGTAAGCCTTGAGGTTAAATACAACTAAAATGTTGTTCAAATTTCGAAATAGTCTATATACGTGTTGATGTTTTAGGGCAAAATACGATTATATTCTCCAAGGTCTGTTGGAAGAGCGACGTAAGGAAGTTTTGAAAATATATTGGAATTTAAGTCTAGCTTGTTCATTGAAAACCTAATGATCTAGAAACACATATCGGTGAAAATGTATCAACGAACATTAATAAGTACTTCTTGGTTCCTTGAGTTCATTGCTATTTGAACCACTATTCAAGCATTTACGAGAGGATTGTGGATTTTTAGTTAATACTTTAATATTTTATAGTTTTAATATAGTTTTAAAAAAGTAACCTCCAATGGTTCCTTGTGATTCAGTCTTCAACACAATATGTGTATATTATTCTGCCATGAAATTGGTTTATAAAAAGTTAAAAACAATCAGTAGAACAAGAAGTGAAGGTTATACAGTTGTGGTAAAGTCAGTATGTGAGTAATATGATGAGTTTTTAAATTTTATCTACTTTTAGGTATCAGAATTTTTATAACTTCACCTGGAACACCTACCGTTTGCACTTGTTTCACCTTTTATAAATTTGTTTTAACAGAATGGACAAGAAATGACTGAGTTCTTCTGCGTAACAAGAAATTATCGTAATCGAACGGAATATCTTGTAATGTAGCATTATGTGCAATTTTCATGCTGTAAGACGTTATAAAACAATATAAATATGTTATAATATGTAGATTATCACGTAACAAATCAAGATAACATTTTATGAAATGAGGTGTAGTTCAGACATTATTAGTCGTATGTTTAGAAATTGGATAAGTGTATCAAGGAATTTTTTATTGACGTGTAATTTGCTAATCAATAAGATGTTATGTGGAATATGCTAATGAAGTTGGTGTAATTTTAATCAGCAGTAAACATATTTGGCAAACCAGATGGTAAAGGGAAGACGGGAAATGATACTTCAAATGAACTGTGATCTATTGCAACCCCAAACCTACATCTAAATTTCTTCCAGAAAAGTATCCTGATGTGTCAATGCCGTGTTACAAAAATCTTCCTTTTTAATTGCAGGACACTAAAATCCAGTGCAAATGTAACTACCGGAAAGTAATACACAAATTAGTTGGTAGATCGCTAGTTGCCGTCTCCCTCGTCTCGCAAATCAATCCATTCCGCTCTTACTCAAGTAAGGACATCGGTCTTTTCCGTACAGTGTGTTGCATTGCTGGATTCTGGCTTCAATTTTAATGACATGCATTTAAAAACGGCATTGCTACATCACAATAATTATCTGGAAAAATTTGAATGTAGGTTTCGGCATGCAATATTTGACAATTCCCTTGTTAGGATATTAAATGATGCGGAAATTAGGTTAAGAGAATTTATTTAAAAAAATGACAATTTAAATCTTTACAAAGAAAGAATTGGTATATCATTATCAGAGAGAATATATATTTCAAGGTCTGTAACGTAATATTACTAGCAGCAGTAGTGATCAATTTTATTTTCACACCATAAACAAGTTTTTTCAGCATTATTATAACATTTTCTTTTAACTTGTTATCTTATCATCATGTTGAACAACAGTTTTGATGATTATAAATGTAAATTTGCTAATGAGTGAATAAAATGTATTCTACTTAAATAAATTCATATATGTCTATAGAAAATTGTAAATTGAGCTTCGAATTGCATTTTGAATACAACTATTTCCACCAACAATAAAATAAATCTTAACGCATATCCGGAAATTCGCAGAAGCAATTCAACTCTCAAATGTTGTAATTTGAAACTAAAATAATTATCGTTTATATCATTTGAGATTTTATCTTATCTTCAAAATGTCTGAAATTGTTCAGCAGTACGTAATTTAAATCTGTATAGATGTTGATCAACTTTTCAATCAAACCACCTTCAAAGTACTGCATCACTTTAGAGCTGTAATGTTCGTAATATGGACTGTTGAACAGGAAATTCAACATATACAATGATCGTGTGTAATGTGCGACGGAACAAGGCTTCAAACCTTTCTGATAATACTTCTGAAACTTCACTTTCATGTACAAATCGTTTGCAACTAAGGCAAATCCATTGCTTTCAAAGAAATATTCTGTTCCATCATCCAAATCTCTGCTCAAATAATTTGGTACTTCAACATCTGATTTTCTTATTTCTACAGAAAGTGGTAATATCAATTCTTCTTTACCAACAAGAGACAAACCACTCCTGATTAATTGTTTCATGCTATATATTTGTTTATCTACATTGGGGTCGTTCAAAAAACTTGTAAAAATGCTTGGAAGACTGTGCTAATGACTATTGAGTATTATAGCCACATGCAGAAAAACAATCTTGACAGTGTACGTCTGGGTCTTTTCGGTACTGAAACCGATACAATTACAGCCCAAATGTAATAGAAACCATAAGACAAGCTCAAAGTTTCACCTGAAACTGAATTCGTAATAATAACAGTGATTACAGTTGATGGATAAAACATTGCAAATAACATTGTCCACGGATACACATCTAACACTTTGTAGAATTGTCTATGTATAATCTTCCTCTTGGGACAAGGAACATAGCATTGTACACTTGTAAAATTAAGGGGGAAACTAGGACAATGTATAGACTTACTGACGACTTGTGGATTTCTATCATAAGAAATACACATTGTCCACGTAACTATCGCTCTTTAAAATCCCAATACAACGTACTATTCGTTCCAGCATTCTCAGTTTTTGTGTTAAGCGATTCAAAGATGATATTCAGGATGTACCACTCTATATCCGCTGTAGAAGTTTTCTCAAACTAATATGCACACATTACACCCATCAAATATCTGAGGTGGGTTTGTTGGAAAAGGGTTGGTGTGTTGTTGGAATGTTCCATATCCTCCTTGACTCCATCTGTTTAGAAGAGTAAAGTCTCTGAAAGTTCCGCACTGTTAAGGATGTTGGAAAGGATACCAGGTGAAATCAATCACGAGTTGACTACAAATGTTTCTACTGTTATCTTCATTTCTAAATTCAATATTTGTTACAAGCACCAATGCATTATATATGTTATTGTCAGCCAAAAAGTTATCTACAATGCCCAGTATGGGCTATACATGCTCAGGAACCATTTTGTATAGATTAACAAAGAATTTACAATTATTAATTACATCAGTGTGTTCATTAATACTATCAAAGACTTTAAGAAATAACGACAAACTGTGATAGTTGTCAATTACAATGACAGACTGAATGAGGGAAACAGCTCTTTCGCCCGTTAATTTGTGAATAACTTGAGCTGGTCAGTATAAACTGTGTGTCATCTCTCGTATAATGGCATCTGCTGATAATTCATCACTTGATGTATTTAGGATTTTATCTGTTTCAATTTTACTGAAATCCTGTACACACTGTTACACACATTTGATAATTGTTATGAAAATATTGTTCTGTTATTTGTTTAATACATTATACTATTTGTTGCTGGAACTCTGAAGATTGTATCAACAAACTACAACACGTTAACAGCCAGAAATGTAATACAAAGAGTGTGCTCATCATTTTCAAACTGTATCAATGTCAAAACTTGGTAAACTGATTATTTTAAATCTGTTACCAGTGTAAATACAAGTGGACCAGAAAGTAAGCCTTGTGGTTGAATAGAATTACAATGTTGTTCAAATGAAAATAAATAACTGTTTTTGAATTTCGAACTAGTTGGTAATTTTTAGGGGAAAATGTAATTTTCAGTATTCAAGATCTGTGGGACGTGTGATGTATAGCGTTTTTAAAATATATTGAAATTTAAGTCCAGCTTGTTCAAAGAAAACTTAATAATCTGGAAACACAGATATGACTGAAACTGTATCAATGAACATTGATTAGTTCCTTTTGGTATTTGAGTTGATTGCTATCAAGTGATAGCAATCATTAATAAAATGTATGAGAAAACAAAAATGAAAATAATCAAAGGAAACAGTACATATAACAGGAGGAGTTAGAGAAGGTTGTCCACTATCAAGCACTCTTTTTAACGTGTATTTTGACGCCATGATAAGATCATGGAAGTAAATGACTCCTGGGGGAATTAACTTACGGAATATAGTAAAAAAACAGTAGCCCTTGCTGATGATCAGATTTTAATACAAAAAACAGAAGACGAACTACAAAGAATGCTATATAACTAAATGAACTACAAAAAATACAACATGGAAATATCATCAGAGAAGTGAAAAACAGTGGTTTTCAAGGACTGTCATCCAGTTCGGACAAAGATAATATAAAAAAATAAACCAATAGAACAAGTGGTAAGATATAACTTCCTAGGTTGCGAAATATCTTACACAGCGGAAACAGATATAAATAGCAAACTAAATAAGTTTATTTATATAACAGGAACACTAAAAATAACTTTGAAAAATAAAGCCAGGAAAGGCTCTGTAATGAAATTATATAAGACAATGACATATCCTAATATTACTTATGGATCCAAAACATAGACAGTGACAACACAACAATCTGCCAGAATACAAGTTGCTGAAATGAAATTCCTCAGACCAATAGCAGGATATCAAAGAACAGACAAAAAACATAACACAGAAATAAGACAACAACTAAAAGTTGAGGAATTATACACAACAATAGTGAAATACAAAACAAACTGGAAATAACACTTAGCAAGGATGGCTGAGAATAGAATATCAAAATCAGCATACAACTATTCACTAAGAAGAAGAATAAGAAGTAGTTTGGGAAGACCAAAGAAAATATGGAAACAGCAGCAATTTGGAGCCGGTAAATAAACCTAAACCGCGACGAAGAAGAATAGTTCATTGCAGTTTGAACCGCTATATTAGCATTTATTGTAGAATTGTGGATATTTTATTAATGTTTGAAACATTTTAATGCTTTAAGATCATTTTAAAATTGTACTTCCAATGGATACTTGTTATTAATTCTCCAACGCTATATAAGTATATTATTCTGTCATAAAATTGGTTTAAAACAAGTTATAAACAATCTGTAGATCAAGAAGTGAAGGTTATAGAGTTTGAAAAATTAAGCAAACGATTAAAATTATGTGTTTTTAAATTTTATCACCTTTTAGGTCGCAGAATTCTTATAACTTCACCTGGAACATCAACCTTTTGCATTTGTTTCACCTTTTCTAAATTTGTTACAACAGAACGCACAAGCAACGCCTGTTCTTTCTCGAAACAAGAAGTTAACGTAATCGAACGTAATATTTCGTGAAGTAGCATTATGTGTAATTTTCATGTTGTAAGACGTTATAAAACAATATAAATATTGTGCCGTGGTGGCCCTGATTTTCCTTCTAGGTTATTGTGCCGTAATAAGCACAATTAATTTATTAAAAATTCCACTAAACATTTTATTTAACTCTTCAATTATCAACAAACGTCTATTCACAATTACAATTCCCGAAATAATCTTCTTTTAATTGTTATCTCAGTTAGAACACTTTTCCACTCACCGATAAATCAATTCTCCACAACTTATCGTCATCCCAGTTAGAACACTTTTCCACTCACTGATAAATCAATTATCCACAATTTCGCTGGGTACGTAAGTGTTGCGGCCCGTGGATGGTGTTAGATACGTAGATACGTAGGTTGTTTTTAGAGAATTTAAGGGTGATCAAAGACAAGCCAAGATTCCGTTCCCATTTGCAGGCGTAGGACTGTTGGCGGCATGGTTAAAATGTTGGTTTGTATGTTATTAAAAACAGCCATTTATTAAATATTGCCATGCTATTTTGCATTCATTAATTGGAAACGGGCAAAAATTTGAAAGAAGCTGGCTTTATGTACTGAAGTCTAGTCACAGTTTTTTCTTCCAGAGCAAGCATTTGATCTTGTAAAAACATTTATTTTTCCAGGATGGATTTCGTTCGTTTTCCTTTGCTCCGTAAATAAATGTATGTTTCAGACTGTATATCCTATAAAGTGTGAACTAATTGAAATATGTTGGGATGACTGCTTGAGAAAAGGCTATTCAGTTTCTTGTGAAATGATTCACAACTGTTTGTTGTTCGTCTTGTTGAATAAGAAAATTCAGCCCACATTTTCGGTGGAAAAGTAGCATCGTCAGCAATGTAATTTTCGAGAATGTAATCCAAGAATTCCCTTACCATTTCGTCATTAGGTACAACAGGCATCACATCTGCAATAAAACAGGCATCTACGTTATTCGGATCTAAAAATGGAAGTCCGGAAACCAATTTCAGGAAATCACTTTCTTCATTCTTCTGGCGCCATGTTTGAACTAATCCAAGTTGCTGAATTTTCTTATACCAATTTTGCCCAAGATGAAATCTGCAAGCCTTATTTGTTACATTAGACCAGACAATGGGACATTTTATTCTGGCCGCAACTCACGTACTCAAAAAAGCACGCCGGGCCGCAACTCACGTACTTAAAAAAGCACGCCGGGCCGCAACTCACGTACTTAAAAAGGTAAACAGACCATATTGGACGCAACTCACATCATCCCCTGTTCACCAAAATAGCCGCTACCACAGACTGACTGCTATCGCCGGCGCGCGTCAAACACAAAACTGACTCGCCGGCCTGCCTCCGCTCTTATATAAGCATGAGGAAAGCTGTAGAAGTCGAGTAACTTCGGCGCCCAGAATCCTCTAGAAATGGATCCTTCTCCAAAGGGGAGAGAGACACCGGTAGAACCATCTGGCAACACACTCCAGACAATTCTCCCGGCTTGCAGGTGATCTAACTCGCCAGGGGCGAGTCACCCGCGCAAATCAAACGTCTCTATGAGCGACACGTAACAATCTAATTGTTTGTTTGTTTGTTTGTTCGTATTTATACTGTTGATCGGATTGTGATGGGGTTTTTGCAAAATATTCAGGAGATTCCCGGAATGAACATAGGCTATAAGAGAGTTGTGATACTCAACTCATACACCCTTAACAATCACCCTTTTTAGTGTAAAACGTGAAAAATAATAATTTTTGATGCTTAAATGGCTTACGCTGTCTAAAGCATAACAAATATACAAAATTAACTTACACAGAATTGTACATCTCAAAAAAACTCTACAAAACAGTCCGCGACAGCATATGTTTATCTTTTATGGGTAAAAGTAAAAGTAAAGTAAAGTGATCCCACAACAGGCCCGGAGGCCCTTGGGGTAGTAGTAGGTTAAGGCTCCCACTTTTTCTAGACAATCGGCACTTTATGTCAGCCGGGTTGTCAGCCCTGCGTGACGGCCGCCTTTACCCCCAGAACAAGCGTCTGGTACTCATTTCCGTTAGAGGCTGAGTCGACCCCAGGGCCATAGTGCCGCCAAAGGGTTTGGGTCAGTTTAAAAATCCTGACCCCAACGGGACTTGAACCCTCGACCCTCCGGCTTGTAGCTCAGTGCCTTAACCACTACGCTACGGGGTAACTCACAATAACCATTTTTGTCTTTCACTGATGCCAAAAATATCGGGATAAGTAGATTCCCGGGGAAGCAGAACAGCAGCACGGATAACTCGAAATAACGAATTTTGTCTTTCAGCACATTTATGCCAAATATATCGGGATGTGAAGATTCCAGGACAGTGCCGGGTTATTAGCAAGAGGATCTAAAAATAATAACGATATAAATTTATAATTATTTTCCTTTTACTTATTGAACTATATATAATAACACATCATTTATTTGTCCACCGCTGTGGTCTCGAGGTAGCGTGCTGCCTTGTCATGCAGCGGGCGCGTGTTCGATCCCCGGTAGGGCAGTTTTTCTGGGTGAATTTTTTATCGGGGTTTTTCCTCACCTGTAAGACAAATGTCAGGAAAACTTTAAGGCCCAAACGGTACCCAAAATCATATGGCCATCATCACCATCATCATCATCCTTATCACTAACATCATCACCATCATCATCCTTCACCGGTGTGGAAAGCAACGGGTAGCTACCACACCTACAATTTTCTAGTAAAGCTGCAAGCATAGCATGAAAATGCTGTGATTGCAGTGAAGGACCTGCCTTTGGGCAGAATTACTATGGATGGATAATTTATTTAGGCGTAGAAGCGCACCGCCAGATATTAGCCCTTATGTTACAATTTACAGATTATCACGTAACAAATCAACAAATATTGTATGAAATAACGTTGAATTCAGAAATTACTTGTCATTTATTTCAAAATTACACAAAAGTATCAATAAACGTTTGATCGTGATATAATTTGGTAGTCAATAAAGTGTAATGTGGAATATGCTAATATAGTTAGAGTAATTTTAATCAATAGCATATATTTTTTGGTGAGTCAGGTGGTGAAAGTAAGACAGGAAGAAGACTGAGAAGATTAGTTTATGCGAAATCTGGGTTGATAAAAATTATGTTAGGAAATGGAGACTTGAAAATATAGAAATGGATAAATGGACTGTCATTACGAGAGGGAATCATGTATTGCAGGAGAAATAGTAGTAGTAATGAAGAAGAAACTGGTATAAATAAAGAATGGGAGGCTATAAGAGATACCATTAAATTGTCAGCATCAGAAAGCATTGGTTGTTTAAAAAAGAGGCAAAACAAGAAATGGTTTGATGAGGAATGTGCCGACATTGTAAAGAAAAGAAAGCTAGCAAAAATGAAATGGTTACACGAGCCAAATGAGGTAAATTTATAGCAATGGGGTAGTGTTAGACGGGAAACCACCAAGTTACTAAAGAGTAAAAAGAGGGAATGTTTGAGAGAGAAGATTAATGATCTTGAAATTAATGCAAAAAATAGGAACATTAGAGAATTATATCAGGGAATTAGTATAGAGAAGAAAGGGTTTCAGGCTAGAACAAACATAATCCGGAATGAAAATGGGGATATGATTGCAGATTCTAGGAGTATATTAAATAGATGGAAATGTTACTTTAATCAGCTATTAAATGTACATACAGAACAGGACATTGAGGAGGATAAGTTACGACAGCAGAAATGCTAGTCGCAGTACCAAGTTCATTAGAGGTTGAAATGGCGATTGAAAAATTGAAGATGTATAAAGCATCAGGTCCAGATGAGATCCCAGCACAACTGATAAAATCAGGGGGAGAAAAATTGATGGACGAGATACATTGGTTGCTTAGAATGATTTGGGAAAAAGAAGCTCTTCCAGATGAATGGAAGGAATCAATTATCGTACCAATTTATAAGAAAGGAGATAAAACTGATTGCAACAACTACAGGGGCATCTCATTACTTTCAACTTCGTACAAAATTCTAACAAATATATTAGTAAGCAGACTTACTCCCTATATTGACGACATTCTAGGAGATCATCAATGTGCATTTAGAAGAAACAGGTCTACAACAGATCAGATTTTTAGTATAAGACAGATTTTAGAAAAGAAATGGGAATATAATGGTACTGTACATCAACTGTATGTAGACTTCAAAAAAGCATATGATTCAATTAAGAGGGAAAAGTTATATAGTATCCTGCTGGAGTTCGGAATTCCTAAAAAGTTAGTTAGACTTATACGAATGTGTCTAAATGGCACAAAGAGTAGAGTGCGTGTAGGCAGACAGTTTTCGGACACTTTTGAAATCCAGAATGGGTTGAAGCAAGGAGGTGCACTATCTCCTCTACTATTGAATTTTGTACTAGAGCATGCCATTAACTCTTTAGAGAATGAGGAAGGCTTACAACTGAATGGTATTAATAAGCTGTTAGTTTATGCTGATGATGTAGTACTATTGGGCGATAGCGAGGAGATACTAAAGGCCAACACGCACACACTATTGACTAACACTAAGGAATTGGGACTGGAAGTAAATATCAGTAAAACTAAATATATGGTCACACGTAGAAATTCAGTATATAATGGAAATGGACAGCTAATGACAAATGAGGGAAATTTTGAGGAAGTGGCCGAATTCAAATACCTAGGAACAATAATCACAAATAGGAATGAGACGCACAAAGAAATTAAACATAGGCTCAATTCTGGAAATGCATGCTATTATACATTGCAGAGACTTTTGATGTCCCAACTCCTTTCAAAAAACGTTAAACTGAAAATATATAAAACTATTATTCTACCAGTTATATTATATGGGTGCGAAACATGGATCCTTACTTTAAGGGAGGAAAGGAGATTACGAGTATTTGAGAATAAAGTTCTTAGGAAAATGTTTGGACCAAAGAGAGTTGAGCAGACAGGTGAATGGAGAAGACTACATAACAATGCACTACATGGTCTTTATAGGAAGCCAGATATAATAAGAACAGTTAAGTCTCGTAGACTGCGATGGGCAGGACATGTTGCACGTATGGGGAATGAAAGACGTGCATGGAAGCTTCTTGTAGGAAAGCCAGAAGGAAAACGCCCAGTTGGTAGACCAATAATGAGGTGGGAGAACAACATTAACTATGATTTAAGGGAAGTAGATTATACAGGGAATGATTGGAAAGCATTAGCTCAGGATAGGGATGTATGGAGAGCTTATGTCCGCGCGGCCATGAACTTGAGGGTTCGATAGTGCCAGTGAGTAAGTAAGTATGTAATGATGATCTTGAAGAAGATATTCGGGCTGTAGGCCGTGGTCGTGAGGCTTGTAGTTCCTCGACGTTTCGCCAGAGACAACCCTTGAGGATGCCAGTCGCAGTCTCTGGCGAAACGTCTTGGAACTACAAGCCTCACGACCACGGCCTAGCCCGAAAATCTTCTTCAAGATCATCATAGCAACTCCGGCCGTGAAAGTCTACGTGAATACAGTAGTAGTAATATTTATTTTCCCTCGGAGATAAGTATATCTGTACATAATCATCATGATCATTAAATGCTGACCGGATTGGATATAAAATGTTTGGATCAGTTAGGAAAATATAGAAGAATATTTAAGAGAGAGCTGCATGTTCACAAAATGTGTTCAGTGTTAAACAATATGCGAGCTAAGTTCCAGTTGCACTGTAAACAAACTTTCATAAGATATTACTTCGCCGACTCCGTCTATTGAGGGAGCCATGGTGCTACTTTTACCCGTCATGTGACTGAATTGTGTACGCAAGTGTCAATGATAGAAACATTGTTCATAGGCAATATCCTATTGTCGGTAAATTTGATTGAATACAAGGTAAGATGGTATCAATAATTAGTAATTTCCATTTCTTATTTATTTATTTATGACAGGATATTATATATGGCCCTACCTAATCAATCGTTTACGCCTTTTCCATGATGTCAATAAATATCCTTTATTTGTAACTTCATTACGAACTAAATTAATGCTCCATGATGACTCACTTGTAAATTCTTCTGTTATTTTCACCACATCCTCACTAGCCAATGAGGGGTATTTTTCACTGAACTGTCTGAAAACATTAAAAATAATTTCTCTCCGCTTATTAAATGCTTTTCTATTTGATGCTTCAAAACTTGTATAGAAAAAGCAGCCATTTGAAACCATTTCAATTCATAAGAATCAAACAGTAAAATGCTTGTTTATCTAATGAATTAAAATTGCAATTATATATTTTACGATTCTCATATATAACTTACATAGACATGTGCTAGATAATACATATTTTTATTTTATTTATTTCGAGTGTCAGAGAGCGAACTACATTTCCTTACACGTTCAAAGGTAAACAGTTATTCGACCAATGAAAGTGCAGTCCATATATCTGATTTGTTTACATTACAACTGGAACTTAACTGACTGGCACGTCACACACCAAGACGATAACCTCTGTGAAAAGATCTCTGGAAGATGGAACGGAGAGGATCGTTGTACATCACGTGATCTATGGGTTTACGGAATTCGCTTATTTTACCCAGTTCCTGCGTGACGGACTTTTTTAAAACTATTTTCGAGTCGAGCATTCCTCAATTTTATATCTAAATTTACTGATAACTTAAGTTCCACAATAAAAATACTACGTGCATATCTACTACATTCAACATTTTGTATACACCCATAAATATTCATCTAGGAAACTTTTCTTATTTTATTTTATTTCTGTTCCAAGTTTTGTTAGTGTTAGATACTATTAGACCACATCCCCTTTCCACCAATCTATTCTCCACTCCAAAATCTTCTTAGGGTTTCTATCAGATATCATCCTCTTGAGATATCATAAACTCACACATCATCGCCATCATCATAGTCCATCCACGAATTTAGGTCATTTTTGACTTGTTTCGGCCCCTAATGAAACACCATCAAATCTCTTTTGAGTGGACGCCCTGGTCTTGTTCTTCTGCAGGTTGATAGCTTAACATCTGCTTGGGTAACCTGTGATCCTCCATTCGATGAACATGTTGCATCCATCTTCACTTATAATCAGAATTGTTATTTTCTAAAGGTTCCATGTGTAATTCTTCTAAGATGTGTTCATTTGTTTTATGATCATTTCAGCAGATCTAAGTCTCTGTATATCCCTCTCTTTCAATGTCCATACTTCGTTACAGTACAAAAGATTGAAAAGGGCCAGTGTTTTATACACTTTTGTCTTGAATATTTTTGGACTAAATGTGGCTTAAAGATAGAATTAATCCTAAAATATTAAAAGGTTTTGCATTTTTATAATGTAAAACACACACACACACACACACATATATATATATATTAATTTTGGTCATGATCATTTTCGGTGTCTGCTAGACAGGAACGTCTGTAAAAATGTTTTAAAATATTTTCATGAGAACAACCTCAATAGTTTCATTTCGTCATAATTTTCTAATACACTTTAATAAAAAATATTTTGTTCACCCCTGAGCTATAACGTTATTGTATTGTTCCCAGTGGCAGGTTTTCCATTAGCCAGAGCTGCATGGCCTATGCACTGCATTAGCGGAAGACAAGAATTCAGTCGTCTTTCTATATCGTTATATTTAATAACAGCAACATGCTATATCCATTACGTCACTCCACGACAAACCACATCTCCTATACTATTTTATTTTTTTACTCAGTTTCTAAATACTTCCTCCAGTAAAATCATTGTAAACAAAATAGTAACCTTTTTAAACAAATTGCGGGAAACAAATGTTACTGCTACGATTTTTTTTCTTCTTCTTCTTCTTCATATTTCCTGTAGTTCCCAAGTGGAACACTGGGCAGAAGTAAAGTTCCTCCAGCGTACTCTGCTTCCAGTCAGCCATTTCACTTGTTTCCAGCTTTTCCCTCCTTCCTTTGCTTCCTCCTCTTCTGATCGCTTCCAAGTTTTCCTAGGTCGTCCCCTCTTTCTTACTCCTTGCGGATTCCAATCTAGTGCAATCTTCTCGATGGTCTGGTTTTCTTAACGTTGTGGCATATCTAATTGCACTTATTTTGTTTTATGGTGACATATTGGAGATTGGTTGGTTTTTCTCCACAGTTCTTCTTCGATATTATTTCCGGCCATCTTACATTTAAAATACGCCTGAGACATCTGTTTCCAAAAGTCTTGCAACTTATTATTTGTTGCTTCCGTAACTTTCCATATTTCGCAACCATAGAGGAGGACTGATTTTACGTTGGTGTTGAATAGTCTAAGTTTTGTCTTCAAAGAGATGTTCTTATATTTCCATATGTGGTGCAACTGTGCAAATGCTCCATTTGCTAGACGAATCCATCTTTTTATACTTCCTAAATATATGAAGGCATCAATTTCTCCAATTTCTACATAATTTACTTTCAATTTATCTTGATGGTTACAATTTATCCTCATCTGTTTTGTTTTACAGGAGTTTATTGTATTCAATTAGTTTTAAATGTACACAACACTTTCCTGTGCCCAATATTACGTTTTGATTCTCTTCCTCCATTCATCTCTATCCTTCCAGTCCCCTGTCCTTCATCAAATTCATAATTGCTTCTATCCATGTCTTCTTAGGTCTCCCTCTTCTTTTCAAACCCACTCCAAGCTGCTAACTGGCAATCTATCTTCATTCATCCTCTTCACGTGTCCAAACTAATGTAATTGTTTATTTACCACAAATTATATAATTGTTTCTTTGAAGAAAAAATATTATACTATTGCATGGTGGACATTAAGCAGAGAGTAAACACAAACTATTGATGACAGAGATGAACGTCTGGAGGAGGGCTTCTAGAAATTCAAGAGGAGACAAAATTAGGAAGAGTAAAATCAGAGAAATATGTATGTTCAAAAATATGTTATACAAGTTATTGAAGAAAGAAGTCTGAAATGGTTTGGCCACTTAAAGAGGATGTCAGATGACAGGAAACATACGATGATATTAAATTTTTGAAGCGGAGGGTAACAGAAGAAAGGAGAGACCAAAATAACAGTGGGTTCAAGGAGTGCACGGGTGTATGGTGTCGAGAGGATTAACAGATAGTGATGCAGAGATTAAGGATGTATGGAGATGTAACATTTTCAATGGATTGTAGGAAAACTACTGTATTGTAGAGAATATTGCTAATACTAAATATTATTATTACCACCATTATTATTATTATTATTATATTATGATTGTAATTATATTATTTTATTATTATTCTTATTATTTATTGTCATTGTTATTTATTATTGTTAATCTTCTTAAAAGCCGCTTATGTTTCTCAGTGAAGAAATTCAACCATACTAATTTAGTTACACTTTGTTTCGTATAGATGTCATTGAGTGGCCCGGGGTCAGTGTTCCGCTTCATAGTGACATCTAGGAAACCAAAGTATTACTAGGATGGGAATATTAGATACATTTGCCTTAGAAGCATTTTTATTCAGGCTTAAGGATCTTTTAGGAGCTTGAAAAAGTTCAGACTCGGGAACCACGGCTTTAAGTTCCTCCCGGAGGACTTGTTCATTGATTTTTCCATCCTAAAAAAAAACTTTCGATCACGGCCGGGTTTGAATCAGCGTCCCTCGGAACTAGAAGCAAGGAACATAACCACAAGCGCACTGCAGCCAACATTTATTATTATTATATTTTATTGTTGTTATTATTATTTTATTATTTTTTATTATTAATTTTATTATTTTTTTATTATTACTTTATTATCGTTATTATTATTTCATTATTATTGTTATTATTATTTTATTATTGTTGTTTTATTATCATTATTATTTTATTATTATTGTTATTAATATTTTATTGTTATTTATTATTATTATTATTATTATTATTATTTATATTATTATTATTATTATTATTATTATTATTATTATTATTATTGTGCTATATGAATGGAGAAAGTAGAGGAGTGTTTACCAGAGGCTGCTAGACGTCAAGGCTCAGCAGGTATGCAGTAAATCTCTCCCTAAAGCCTTTTTGGCATCTATTTATAGCTTAATTGAAGCAGTATATTGATTTAAAGCCAGTGGTAGTCTCCCCCCACCCCCCGCTTGAAGCGAGAACCTCCATGAATCAACCTATGAAAGTAATTATGTCCCACCTTCATATATCTTATCGATACAAACTGTCCACGTCTTGACCATAGTAATTGCAACTGTATTATATCCGAGCTAAGTCCAAGTTGTACTGTAAACAAAGTTTATCGTCATCATCATGTTAGGTGCTACAGCCCATTGCAGGCCTTTACCGCCCCAATTATGCTCCTCCTCCATTTCTATCTTCTGCCTTCCTTCTCCAACCCTGGACCCATTTCCTTGTCCTTGCTTAGTTGTCTTAATTCTTTCAGTCCGGCTTGCTTAGTTTAGGAATTCTCAACGGTGGAAGTTTTTACGAGGCGAGGTTGTCATCCTCGCCTGGAGGACCAGGGCATCCCTTTTTGTTTGGGTTATCACCCTTGATCTGTCCGGCTTGGGAGACCCTACCGCCGGCATAGCTCTTCGGATAATTTAGCCACACAAGTCCCACCACTACAACAAGGAAGAGATACTGTCTGGGGGATAAACAAACTTGCATAAGGTATTACACAGTCTACCGGGGAACCGTGATGACTGAATTGTGTACCGAACAAACATTGTTCTTAGGTAACATTGTATTTTACAGGAAATAAGACTGAATACAAGGTAAGATGGTGCCAATAATTAGGATATTCCTCCATTTCTTATTTATTTATGACAAAACTTATATGTATGTGGTTACCTAGTCAGACGTTAAGGCTTTATCTATGATGTTGATAGATATTGTTTATTTACTATGTCATTACGAGCAGAACATATGCTCCATGCTGACTCACCTGTAAATTCTGCTGTTCTTTTCACCACATCCTCAATGGCTAATGTAGAATGTGTTTCACTAAACTGTTTGAAAACATTCAAAGTAATTGTTTCTTTCCGTTTTTCGAATGGTCTCTTTTCCAGTATTTTAAGAAATTCTACAGAATGCGACCATTTTAAAGCAATAGAAATCTCAACGTATTCTACATTATGCGTGCGTAAGAATTAAACAATGAATTGCTTATTTATTTAATCTACTAAAATTCTAATTATATATTTAAAGATTCTCCCATATAAGTTATATAAACATGTGCTAGATAATATATCTTCTTCCTCTTCTTCTTCTTCTTGCTTTCATGTGATACACCTAGTGGTCTGTTATGGTCTCAATCCAACGTTTGAAGAGTCTGCCCAAAGATCTCTTGCCTGGTGGTTCTTAATTTAAGATTTGACGTGGTATTCTTGTTCTGCTTGATAATATTTTATTATTATTTTTATTTTATTTCTAGTGTTAGAGAGACAACTACGTTTTCTTACATGCTTACTTAAAGAAAAAATAGTTATTCAACTAATGATTATGCAGTTCATACATCTGGTTTGTTTACATTACAACTGGAACTTAGCTACGAAGAGGTATGAATCGTATTATCCCGGTTCCGGTAGCGTTGTATACAGGCTGGATTTATTTAATTAAACTTCACAAAAAATAAAAAATAAATTAAGATATTCTTTATTTCTTTCTCAACAATTAAAAATGTACTCGCATATAATTTTCTGCTATAACAGTCCATTACAACACAGTTTATTTTATAGTTCATTTCTACACACTCGTTAACGTCTTATAAAACATCTACATCAATATTCGCTCTTAGAACACATTCACTTGTTCAGAACTAGGACACGACTCGCTCCCACGATTCACTCTCGAATGACTCGCTCATAAGGCACTACATCACTTCTATACCAGTCTTGACTTCTCTCGAATGGAACGCACGAGAAGACGACTCTTTCAGAAGCGATGTAATGACGTGTGGAAAGTTCTGAGTGGGCAATAAGTGAATTGCAAGCTAATGAATCTTCTTACACTATATAAGGCTAGACTTGATAACCGCCATCGCCCGCGAATTTCGAAAAGTTCCATTCATTTAATTCCATATTTATATCAGAACGTTGTTGTCTTATTGCTATCACACATATGTTTATGAACTAACAGAATTAATGCTGTATTCATGATATAAAATTATTATAAACAAACTCGCTGACACTATTGAAGCCGGAGTTTCATGGCCGCGCGGACATAAGCTCTCCATATATCCCTATCCTGAGCTATATTTTCAAATCCTGTTCTGTATAACCCACTTCTCCTAAATTTGGTTAAAGTTATTTCCCCACATCATCTTTGTAACATCCTCAATATCCTCACGTACGTCTAATATTTTCTCTTCTCTTGTCAACTGCGATGAATAGGACGTATTGTACGTGTGGGAAAACGGGAGAATCTCGAGAAAAACTCGAATAATCAAGATGTGACTCACCGAAACCGCCAGGATTCGAACCTGAGATCTCAGTATGAGCAGTCTTTCCATCGAATGAATCACATCTTCAAACACACATTATTTTAAGACCAACATAACTTACGAGACAAGCTAATGATATTCTCCCACCTCATTCTTGGGCTAGATACTGCGCGCCATCGTTCTGGGTCTTTCTACAGGAAGATAACCATGAATTATAAGGGGAATGAATGAAAGCATAAAATCTGACCTGTGATGTTGACAATTCCAATGAGTTAATTAGTTTATTCTTCTTCTTCTTATCCTCCTTCTCCTTCTTCTTCTTCATCATCATCAGCAGCATCAAGGATTATCTAGAATTGCTAAAATTGATCTGTCAATCTTTTATTGGGTCTTCCAACATTTCTTCGTCTTAGTGATTTGTAATGAGGAATCTGTTTCGCAATTCTCTTGTTATCCATCCTATTGATGTGGTCCAACCATTCATCTCTGTTCTCTGTATTGTGCAATTCTATCTAATAGTTTGAATATATTTAGTTCACATTTTCGTTTCGTTTTCGATCTGCTATTCTATAGTTCTAATAAAAATATAATAATAATAATAATAATAATAATAATAATAATAATAATAATATGATTTGAGGGAAGTAGATTATACAGGGAATGATTGGAAAGCATTAGCTCAGGATAGGGATGTATGGAGAGCTCATGTCCGTGCGGCCATGAACCTACGGGTTCGATAGTGCCAGTGAGTAAGTAAGTAAGAGTAAGTAAGTAATAATAATAATAATAAGAAGAAGAAGCGCACTCCTCAGAAACCTCATTTCTGACGTTTCTATTCTTCGTTCCTGGTTTTTGGTTAAGACCCAGTGTTCCGATCCATAGAGTAGTGTTGTGTGCCATTGTTTTATGATATTTTAAAAGTGTCTCCTTTCTAGATCCTTTGAGACTTCATTTTATACTGCCACACATATAATTAAATGTATTTATTTTGTTTGCAATGTCTTCACTTTTCTGTATGACACATTACATCCCAAGTAATTAAAATTGCTTCTTCGTTTCATTGTTATTATTATTTATTATTATTATTATTATTATTATTATTATTATCATCATCATCATCATCATAGTACATTCAGGAATTTAGGTCATTTGTTGACCTGTTTCGGCCTCAAGAGAAACACCATCCAAAAGTCTTTTGAGTGGACGACCTGATCTTCTTCTTCCTGCAGGTTGATATCTTAACATTTGTTTGGGTATTCTGTGATCTTCCATTCGATGAACATGTTGCATCCATCTTGATTTATAAATTATTATTATTATTATTACAATTATTTTTATTATTGTTGTTGTCACAAGACGGATGGCCGGATTTTCCTTTACGTTATTTAGGCGTAAATGAACACACTGAAATTGTTTAAAATCTCACTTAATGCTTCATTTCTTTTCACAAATTACCAGTAACGTTTTATTACAATTTCCTCTCGCAATTGATTTTCTTTCAAATGTTTACCTCACTCGCAATTAATTCCACCCTCACTGATGGATTTATTAACCACAATTTTTCCTACACAACACAAGACTGGTCTGGTGTCTCTCCTTCGCTCCTCTTATAAGGGGCATGGAAATTTTCAGACTTAGGTTCGAGATACTTCGAACCGTAGAAGACTCTGGCACCGATCTTTCCTGAAATGGGAGGGAGATGCTGGTAGAATCATCTGGGCTTTCAGGTCACAAAAATCGGTGATTGACGCAGGTCTTTCACTCGCGATTGGCGATTCGCAAATCCATTCTGATCAATGCGAGACTACCATTCTCACCCGCGAGGGGCGTTTTATTATTATTATTATTATTATTATTATTATTATCGTTATTATTGTCATTAATAAGATTATTATTATTATTATTATTATTAGTCTTCGTCTTCTTTTTCTTCTTCTTCTTCTTCTTCTTATTATTTTTATTAGAATTATTCCACAATACAGTGTTTCTCCTTCGACGCAAAGTAATTTGTTGCCAGAGGTTCTGCCTAAAGCATCTTCTTCCTTCAGATCTCTAGCTTCCATACTTCTCCTTACTCCATCTAGCCAACGTTCTCTAGGTCTACCTCTTCCACTTCTTCCATTAGCTTTCTAATCAAGGATTTTCTTCGGTATTCTATCTTCTTCCATTGTTATCTGGTGTCCATACCATTTGAAATGTTTTTCTTCTATTTTTTCTAATGTTTCTTTTTTCAACTTGCATACGTAATTTCTTTTATTGTGCTGTTTTTGACTATCCCTTTTTTAAATTCTTGTCAATCACCTCAAATAATCAATTTCTACTACTAACGGCTTTTTGGCTTACTGTCTACTTAGTGTCCAGGTTTCGGACCTATATAATAAAATTCTTTGTAACATGGATTATTATTATTAATATCAATTATTATTATTATTATTATTATTATTATTATTATAAAGTATTGTTATTAATTTTTATTAAGGATTTTCTGTACATTACAGTAATTATCTTTCAGCCTAAATGTGTTTTGCTCCGCTACAGATTTCTATCCTCAGCATCTTCTTCTTTGAGGTCTCTACTGTTCATGTATCTTCTCACTTCATCCATCCACTGTTCCCTGGGTTTCCCCCTCCTTCTCCCGCCTTCAGCATTCCAATCCATCATCATTCTTGGGATTCTATTATTCTCCATCCTCTTCAGATGTCCATACCATTTCAATCTTCGTTCTTCCATTATTTTTATAATATTATGTTTAACATTAATAATTTCTCTAATTTTCTGGTTCCGAATTTTCTCCCTTCTTGATTTTCTTGATGCCCTTCACCAAAATTCAATTATTATTATTATTATTATTATTATTATTATTATTATTATTATTATTATTATTATTAGTCGGCCGCGGTGGACAAGTGGTTATGCCCCTGGCCTCTGGTCCCGAGGGTCGCGGGTTCAAACACGGCCGGGGTCGATGGATTTTTTAGGACGGAAAAATCCAAGGAGCAAGTCCTCCGGGAGGGTCTTTAAGCCGTGGGTTCCTAGTCTGAAGATTTTCAGGCTCGTAAAAAATCCTTAAGCCTGAATGAAAAGGCCTCTAAGCAAAATTTACCGAATTTTCCCGTCCTAGTACCACCTTGGTTTCCTAGATGTCAGTATGAGGCGGAGCGCTGACCATGGACTACTCAAAATGGCATCTATACGAAAACAAGTGTAACTAAATTAGTATGGTTCAAATTCTTCCCTGTAGGGGGAGAGCGCCTAAATCTCTGTAAAGGGAAAACATAGGCTTACAATAATAAATTATTATTATTATTATTATTATTATTATTATTATTATTATTATTATTATTATTAATGGTTTTGTTTATTTGCAGGATATACTTTGGTGATAACAAGTAGCAGTCGCCTACAGAAAGGTAAGTTATGTAAATAATGAATTCTCTTATACATTTTAACATTAAAGCAGATGAGATATTCTGGTTGCAGACGGTTGAGTTTATGTTAATGTTGGAACCTTTAATATTTAATTTTTCAATGCCTACATGAAATAGGGGCTTCGAAGGTCCTTGTAGGAAACATGTGGGGAAATCGCTAAGAATGAGAACATTACCCATTGCTTTAGGAAGTAAATTATACATTTTATATTAAATTAGTAAAACATTGGTGGAATCTGTTGCAATGTATGGAAGTGAGGTGTGGACAATCAATAAGTACTACAAGAATAGACTAGTAGCTCTAGAAATTGATTGTTTACGCTGAAGTGCCAGAAAGTTAAAATTAGAATATGTCACAAATAAGGAAATTAGAAACATAATGGAAGCAGAAGAAAGCATAATTGAAAGAATCGAGGACAAGGAATTAAAATGGTTAGGACATATTTTAAGAACGGAAGATGAGCGATGGCCGAAACAACTATATCAATGACAACTGACCAGGAAGAAGAAAAAAGGGAGACCAAAATTAACATGGAAGGAAAGCATGAGGATAGCAATGCAAGCAAGAGGGTTAAGAATTGAACATGCACAAGATCGTAGGCTTTGTATTTTGGCATGGGAAGACGGCAGCAGCTGTAAAAACCCGAAGATAGATAGATAGATAGATATATAGAGATTGTGTATGGGATGATTGGGAAATATTAGCTCAGGATAGGGGTACGTGGAGAGCTTAAGTCCGCGCGACTATGACCCAAGAGTTCGTTAGTGCCAGTGAGTTAATTAGTCCATCGTTAAACAAATTTTACATGTCATTAAGGCCGAAAATGTCTGTGAATAGCATCTGTCATAATCAAATTATTTATTTTATTTGAGGAGTGGCGGCTGCGTGACGCAAGCGGTTAACCTCTGTGGTGCCGAGATCGAGTCTCGGTCACTACATGTGGGCTTCGTAGTGGACAAAATAGAGTTTGGGCAGGTTTTTATCCTGGTTTCTCCCCTTTTTCTCCGCCACAAATTTCATTCCACCATTTCTCCATGCCCATCTCTTCCATTTCATATCGTTCATCTGCCCCTGTGACGGTGCATCAGGAGTGGTCGGCCAGCACCCTTGTAGTTCACAGACCTCTCTAATATAGGGGGATTCATCTCATCTTACTCCTCGACCCGAACCTGAGTTGGATACGAGTTGAGAGTATTTGTTTTATTTGCTGAGACGTGTAAGACTCTTGTAAATAATTATTAGAATGTAAAACATTGAGGTCGTGGAGAATTTTACGCCTTTGCGTGCTCTCGAAGTATCCAGCAGGAATGCAAGATCTGGAATACATAATGCAGGAACAATCGGGCGACACAAGAAACCAAATCCCCTGCATGTATATGTTACCCTGCTTTACACAGAGCGCTACCAGATTCTTGAAGCTTTGCCTGTAATAAAAAAAAACACGCACAAGTTCTTTCTCAGCATTTAGCGGTCCTAGGCTTCCTCAACTCTTCTTCCCAAATTTCTCTTTTGCTACATAGGGCATCCCATCATTACACATCATATAGGCTACTTTATCCAATTCTCGCAACTGGAATTCCCTACCACAAGAAATCACCGGACGTAAGAATTATTTAAAACAAGTCTAAATTTATATTTGCTGTAACATTTGGCTTCATATTACCTCGTGCATAATTGGTGTTTCCCATCTAATTTATTATAATACTACCGTTATTATTATTATTATTATTATTATTATCATCATCATCATTATCATTGGAATGGTCTCCATCTGAAAGAAGAAGGAAATGAAGACTTCGAAACTCGTGGATGCAAGAAATGAGTACTGGAATGAAAACAAGAGGACTGGAGGACATGGATTGGATGGATAGAGACGAATGGAGAAGAAAACTAGAATTTTAGGCACAGAAATATGTGTAAACATTATAAATCTGGATATAAGTAATAATGATAATAATAATTATTTATTATTGTTATTATTATTATTATTATTATTATTATTATTATTATTATTATTATTATTATTGAAAAACCACAGAAAAACTACAGTTGAAATTGATTTTTGGAGAAGAGCTGACAGAAAATCTCGACTGGAAAGAATTAAAAATTCAGGAATTAGAAAGAAAATGGATGAATGCAGAAATAAGTGTAATGGACGAGATTGAACACAGAAGGCTACGGAGTAATGACATGGACATGTAATAAGAATGCAGGATGGAAGATTAGCAAAGGCTGTCTATGCATGGAAAATTGGAAGAAGGAGCAGAAACGTAAGACCAAGAACAACCTGGAAGAATAACATTCAACATTCAATGAGGAAATTTGGTGTAACGGATGAAGACACAGAGGACAGAGAACGATGGAGAACTTTAATTAAGAGGAAATTTGTGAATATTTGTTGCAAACTGATAGTCTGTAAGTCCGTAGTCATTTATGTATATTTTTGCGTCGTAGTGTGCGTTTTGTCGTACTTACAGCAATGGCGACCATGATTCAAAGTTCAACTTCCTACATTTTGGGGTTGCCAACTTAAATAACTCTACCGTAATAAAATAACTATACTGTAATGTTACATATTAAAAACACGCATGTGAGAAGTAAAACCACTGCCCTCTATGTATAAGCTACTACGTACAGCGTATATACAAAAATATCCAAAACGTAGTGTTAATATACATTATACGAAACAAATTACTGCATTTTAAATGAACTGAACTTTATTTGAAACAATATATAACAATAAATACCGCGAAGAATGAGCAGAACAAGAATACCACGTCAGATCTTAAATTACCAGCCACCAAGCAAGAGATATTTGGGCAGACACTTCAAACGTTGGATTGAGACCGTAACAGACCATAGGTCTATCACATGAAAGGAAGAAGAAGAAGAATACAGTGATTTTATCATTAAATGATCTCACGGCCTCTTGTTATTTTATCACAAATTCGTTTAACGGCCTCCTGTTGTTTCAACTAATAAACATTGCCCACACTGTTAACATTAGTCAATTGTTTGTAATGAACACAAATATTTACAACAAAAATGTTATTATTTTGCTAGTATTTATTATTTAGAAAACACCATCGCGCAAAAAATATTGTACAACGCACGTTTGTGAAGTGTTTTACAGAATCTCGGAAATTAAAAACCGAGCTATTTTTCTCAGTTCTGTAAAAACCACTTCCCAACCTTGCATCGTAATTTACTATTACAGAAACTCATGTTAATTATTAAGATTAGTTAGAGAAAACCCAAATGATGACGAAAATTCTCAAAATGAATGAATGCATTTTTATTTATTTATTTATTTATATAGCCTAGTGGAGTAAAGCAAAATTTACTTTGGTTACCTGCTAGATGTCTCATTGGGTCGGTGTGACATCTGTAGGAAAATAAGCATAACTAAATTAACTTGGTGTAGTAACTCCTAACAAAGGAGAGGCTATGGCTCAACATTGTGCTGTTATACAATTGTTGTAGTTGTAGAAAATAAATTAAAATAGTTTATATAAATTGTTAGATACCAGAACTAGGATTTGTGTTTAAATACATGTTTTGGTTAAACATTATCATGTATGAGTTGGTTGAATAACATTAACCATGATATGAGGGACGATTGGAAAACCTAAACAAACAAGGGAACTGTCACCCATTGCATGCCGAAACCACCTTCAAATTTGTTCCTAAGAAACATTGTAATGTACCAAGGCCGTGTACAAAAAATAACTGCCGTATTAACTGCAAGGTACTAAAATCCGGAACCGAATATCTCATTTAAAGTACCGGAAAGTAACAAATGTCCTGAATTGGTAGATTTGGATAATCATCACTATCTGCCGTTCGAGCCGCGTCCCGCCTCACTTCACTCCGCTCTTGCTGAACCAGGACGTCGACCTGCTCCGTACAGTGGTAAATCGTACATGAGGTAAGGTAACAATCAAAATCATTATTAACAAATATTAATATTATTCGTTTTTAAACATCTTAATGATGGACAAATTATATTTGAAAAGAAAGTCTAGGCGTATATTTTTCTTTTCAAATATAATTTGTCCATCATTAAGATGTTTAAAAACGAATAATATTAACATTGAAAGAAGCACTGGCTTTATACGTAATGTTTAAATTCCCAATAAAAAGTCTTCTTAATAAAGAAGCCGCCATTTGCAAAAATCGTAGCAACGGCTCGTAGCATTTGGGGTTAGGGAATTAACTATGTATAAGGGAAAAATACGCGTTTAGATTGGAGGCCTAGGTAGCTCAGATGAAAGAGCATTGACATTGAGTGTCAAAGGTCCTGGGTTCAAACCCCAGTCTAGGCGTATATTTTTCTTTTCAAATATAATATTAACAAATAATCGCATTTTTTTTGTAGTTATTTCAAAATCAAATCACTAAAAAAATATAATTTTATAATTCTATAATTCCTAGAATAGGCCTAGGGTAGACGTGAATCTGGTTAATAATCTAGAAATTAAGAGAATTGATTTAATTTCAAGGAGTAGTTTATATAATATATGTTTTGGCAAGATTGCGGCTTTATAATGTCCTTGAAAGACCAGTATTCAGATATGGTAGTGAAGCATGGACAGTACGAAGAAGAGATGAATGCCGAATAACAGCAAATGCGGTGCGAGATATGCGCCGCACAGCAGACTATACAAAGTGGGATTATAAAATAAATGAGGAAATTATGGAAGAGTTGGATGTAAAAACCCATTCTCCACCATATACAAAACTACAAGAACAACTGGAAAACCCATCTTTAGCGAATGCCATCTCACAAAATTTCAAAAGCTATGCTTCATTACTGTCCTGAAGGCAAAAGAACGCTCTAACGTCCACAAAACCGCTAGATGGGAAATTCCTCTTTAAGACCGTAACAGGCCACATGGCCTAATACTTGCACTGATGATGATGATGATGATGATGATAAGTTTTGGAGCCTTATGAACAGAAAAGTTCCTCTTTGAAGTCCTAAAAGGAATCCTTATTTTTGATTTCTTGCCATTGCTGGATTGTGGCTTAGATTTCTGTGTCATGCAGTTAAAAACGGCAGATATATTTTTCTGGACACGGTCTTGATACATCACAAATCTTCTCTGGGAGACATTTCAAGGTATGTTTTGGGCATGCAATGCTTGATAGTTACTTTGTCAGGATAGAGATATATAGAAAACTTACGGTTCGATATTGCCAGTGAGTTATTTCAATCAATCAGTTAATCAATCAAAATTCCCATCATTTCTGTTTGAAACATAGAGCTCTCAGTAAACTTCTCCATCTGACTCTATTCCTGGCAGCTCCTTTATCTCATTCCAAGTCTTCTCCATCTTTTTTTAGCTTCTGTAAGAACAGTTCATTTCCATGTTATCTTGTGTCTGCCAATTCCCATACTGTCCTACGAGTTCCAATCCAATCCCATCCTGAAGTGCCTCTAGATGGTCAGAGGTTGGCTTTGTAAAATTCCTAAATGACAATATTTTATTTTATTATTGTATACGTATTAGTGAGTTAGTTATTAATAGAAAGGTAGAATTTTATTGGAGAATATTGCATTTATTTAATGAATGTAGGAGAAATTGTACAATACCAGAAAGTTGGAATATAGCTCAAGTCATATCATTGTTTAAAAAAGGAGATAGAAGAGAATGTAAAAATTATAGAGGACTTAGCCTACTTAATTCAATTTATAAAATCTATGCAAGTATTATAAATAAAAGACTTAAAATAATAGCAGAAGCAATACTAGAAGAAGAACAAAGTGGCTTTAGAACGGGGCATCAACAACAGATAATTTATTCGTATTACAGCTATTATTTGGAAAAAGGAGAGAATATAACCTACAGACGCATGTTGCTTTTATTGATTTTGAGAAGACATTCGATCATGTTGATAGAGATAAGTTATGGAAATTCTGGAAATACATGGCTACCCCACAAAATTAATTTATATGATAAAACGTTTATATGAAAAATCTCAAACTATAATAAATATACGCATATCAAAGACCGAACCAATTTTAATAAATATAGGTGTAAGACAAAGGGTGTAGTTTATCACCTACCCTTTTTAATTTATATATTATTGCCATCACCCAAAATTGGAAAAGTAATGTTAATGTAGGTATAAGAATGGACCGTTTTAAAATATTAAATGTTTTAATGTATGCTGACGATGTGGTTATTATTCAAGAAAATGAAAATAATTTGCAGTACTTTTTACATAAATTAAATCAGTTATGCCAAGAATATAATTTTAAAATATCAAAGGAAAAAACGAAAGTAATGGCATTTTGGGGAAGTGAACATATAAGATCAAAAATCATAATAGACAGCAAACCTCTGGAACAAGTAACACATTTTACTTATTTGGGTTGTAATTTTACTGTAAACACACGAACTGAAAGAGACGTAATTGTGAAACTGTCAAGATTTCAAATGATATGTGAAACTATACATAAAACATTAAAGAACAAAACAAGAAAAGATAGCAGATTGAAGTTTTATAAAAACATTGGCAGTCCCTGCCTTACTTTATGGGAGTGAAACTTGGGTAATCACCAAAAAATTACAAAGTAGAATACAAAGTGTAGAAATGAATTCCCTTAGAAGAACAAAAGGCTGCACAAGAATGGATCGGTTAAAGAATGAAGATATAAGAACAGAGTTAAATATATATCCATTAAATGATAAAATCAAAGGATATAGAGAAAAATGGTTTAGACATGTAGAAAGAATGAGCGTATCAAGATTACCAAAAGCAGCATTTAACTACAAGCCAAGAGGTACAAGGAATGTAGGAAGGCCAGTGAAAAGATGGACTGAATAATTGTGAGGTGGAATAGGCATTTTGCCTAGCCCGTGAAGTGAAGAAGAAGAAGATAAAATTTTAATGATTCATTTCAAAATTGTAGATTTCTTGAAGACTATAGTTTCAGTACGTTACAAGTTCTTTCTAACTGTTGAATCGGCCGTCGCTTCCTGCTGCCACTGTTGGCTGACTGATGAACTTCTACATTAAATATTTTTCCCCGGGAATTTCAAAATTCATTATTTTCCTTTTATTTTTCTGGATGTGAATTTTCTCCCAAACTGTGAGTTACGTAAACGTACTTAGGTTGTAACTTTAATAGTGGCAACTATTTATTTATTACTTTAATCCAAGTGACAGACCTGTGAATCTTCTATAATCCTTCAATGTAGTTCCCAGCATTGTCTACAACTCGTTGCCAGCGATGTGGAAGTCATAGTATCCCTGCAGCAGCTCCTGTTTTGTTGATGTTTCTGACTGACCGCATTTAATGCCAGCAGGATCTTGGGTACAGTCTGGAATCGAATGTCATTAAAGTAATAATGATTAAATTAGTACAGGGTGGACCGCTCGAATGGACCTAATTTCAATTGCTTGTTACTGGCAAACGGTTGAAGATAGAAACTTAAAACAACGTTCATAGTACAGAAAAACTCACCAAGTTTCGAATCCTGTCGGTAGATGGCACAAAGATACGTTTCTCGTTCTTAGATTTAATTGTTTGTGAAAATGGCGACTCCGCAGATGAAAGCGCAAGCTGTTTTGTGGTATGCGGAGTTTAAATCAATCATTAGAGTTCAAAGGGAGTTCCGGCGTGTGTTTAACCGTGATGCTCCAACTGCTAGAAGCATAAAGAAGTGGCGTGATACATTATTAGCTACAGGATCTGTGTTGAAGAAGCATGGTGGTGGTCGCAGAGCATCCGATGAAATGGTAGCAAATGTTCAAGCCGCATTTGAGCGAAGCCCCCGGAAGTCATTAAGAAGAGCTTCGCGGGAACTTCAAATACCAAAATCGACATTACAACGGATTGTCCACAAAACGCCTCAAACTGCACGCATATAAAGTGCAGTTAGTGCAACGTCTGGAGCCGAATGACATGCCGAAACGAGTGGAATTCGCCAATACGATGCTGGACCGTCTCGGCGCTGATCCTGACTTCATGACCAAGATTTTCTTCTCGGACGAAGCCACTTTCCATTTGTCAGGCAAGGTAAACCGGCATAATGTGCGGATCTGGGGATCGGAGAATCCTCACGCTATTCAAGAGCATGTTCGTGATAGTCCGAAGATGAATGTTTGGTGCAGTTTGTCACATAATAAGGTCATTGGACCGTTTTTCTTCGCCGAGAAAACTGTTCGTGGTACCACATATCTTGACATGCTGGAGCAGTTCTTTCTTTCCACAAATTGAACAACTGCAGCCTAACATCGTTTTCCAGCAAGATGGTGCTCCTCCCCACTGGTCCAATGAAGTTCGTACGACTTTGGACAACATTTTCCCTGGCCGTTGGATTGGTAGGGGAGGACCAATCGCGTGGCCCCCGAGATCTCCCGATTTAACACCACTGGATTTCTTTCTCTGGGGCTATGTCAAAGATAAAGTTTACACCACCCCAGTCAAAGACCTTCGTGATCTTCGTGAGCGCATCATAGAGGCTATTGAGAACATTCCAGAAGACATACTCCAACGTACTTGGCAAGAAATTGTTCATCGCTTTGATATCGTCACAGTGACTGCTGGGGCTCATATAGAGATGTGGTGATCTGGATATCAAAACTTGGTGAGTTTTTCTGTAATATGAACGTTGTTTTAAGTTTCTATCTTCAACCGTTTGCCAGTAGCAAGCAATTGAAATTAGGTCCATTCGAGCGGTCCACCCTGTATATGGGATATTAATTTATACTTTATTTGGTGAATTATTTTAAGGAATTAGGCAAAGGTTTATTCGCCTGTTTATCAAAAACGTCCCTTCTGGTTCCTTCATCTTAGGGACCAAATCATAATCAAAGAAGATTAAGTCCAGTAAATGTGGTAGATGGAAAAGAACTTCCCACTCTCAGCGATGGTACATATCAGCTACTGGGTGTGCCGTGTGCATCCGAGCAGCCCTGTATGGTAATGCTGTTTCCCCATATGCATCCGCAAGACCTTCATGACATTGTCGTGCTGTATGGCCATGGCACATTGAATTTTCAAACAAGATCGCTGTTCCTGCTTTGTAAACATGACGAAACACAACAGCTTAGAGTGGCAACTCAGAGGAGAATAACTTTTTTTCTCACAAAGCACATACGCATTAAGACGTACGGACGAGTCCATTTACTGTAAGATAGGTCCGATACATACTAACATGTAACAGAAGTTACAACAATTAACTCCGTCAGATTTCGCTTCTACAGCAGTGTTGCCACTATTTTTGTTACAGCCCACGTATCTAACTGTATCAGTGTTTTGGCTTTTTTTCTATTCTGTGATTTTCTGACCACGCATGCGCAGCTATTGCAATTTTTTTAATGTTCCCATTTTTAACATTTCTAAGGTGTTCTTTCAGTCTTGAGTTCAAGTTAATTTTTATTTTTCCTATGTATACTTTTTTCGTATTCTTTGCAATCAATATGATAGATGCCTGATATGTTAGTTATAATCTAATCACTTTGAATGGTTTAGATACTGTAAGAACACAGTATTAAGTAGAAACTTGAACAAGTTGTGACACTTGATTTATTAAGGAGTTTGGTTCTGAGAACTCCAAGTTGCTAAGTCTTCTTACTTTTAAAGTTGAGAAATTTTCTTAAAAGGATTTCCTAGTAAATGCAAATATCAATTTGCCTTAGTATCGTCTATTGTATGTAAGTTAATTAGAAGACGTCCTTTTCCTTCCTATAATCAACACCATCATCAAGGGGCTTTTTATTCGTTTCGAAGATGTGTTAGCTTGTCTTGTTACTAAAACTAGTTTCTGCTTTCTTATAACCAACTAACTAACTAGCTGGTACTATCGAACCCATAGGTTCATGGCCGCGAATACATAAGCTCTCCATACATCCATATTCCGAGCTAAGGTTTACCAATCATTCCCTGTATATTCTACTTCCCTCGAATCATGGTTAATGCTATACTCCTCAGGGCTCACTTTAAGAACATTTATTATCAACATCTATTAGAGTGAGTTTAACATTATTGGTCTATAAACTGGACGTTTACCTTATGGTTTTCCTACAAGAAGCTTCTATGCACGTCTTTCATTCCCCATTCGTGCCACATGTCCTGCCCATCGCAGTCTACGAGACTTAACTTTTCTCATTATATCTGGCTTCCAATAAAGACCATGTAGTTCACTCTTATGTATATTTCTCCATTCACCTGTCTGTTCATCTCTCTTTGATCCAAAAATGTTCCTGAGAACTTTATTCTCAAATACTCGTAATGTTTTCTCCTCCATTAAAGTAAGAATCCATGTTTCACATCCATATAATATAACTGGTAGAATAACAGTTTTATATATTTTCAGAATAATGTTTTTTTGAAAGGAGTTGGGATGTCAAGAGTCCCTATAATGCATCCATCCCTCCATCCATAGCAATTCTGCTCGAGGGCAGGTCTTTCACTGCAATCATAGCATTTTCATGCTATACTCAGCAGTTTTACCTAGGAATTATGTGTGTGGTAGATTCCCGTTGATTTCCACACAGGCGAAGGTTCATGATGATAACGATAAGGATGATGATGATGACCGGGTGATTTTCGGGGACCGTTGGGCCCTAAGCTTCCTGATATTTGTCTTACAGGTGAGGAAAGAACCCGAAAAAACTTCACTCAGGAGCTGTCCCCACCGGGAATCGAGCCCGGGCTTGCTGCGTGACAAGGCAGCACGCCACCTCGAGACCACAACGGTGGACCTGTAATGCATAATAGCACGCATTTCCAGAATTGAGCCTACGTTTAATTTCTTTGTGCATGTCATTCCAGTTTGTGATTATTGTTCCTAGGTATTTGAATTCAGCCACGTCTTTAAAATTTCCCTCATTTGCCATTAACTGTCCACTTCCATTATATTAACACCCAAAATATGTACATATGTATGCAAAACTCGTGTAGTATTATTAGGTGATAAGCGTGGTAGTAGGGCCAACAACGCTCTATTAAATAACACTAAGAAATTGTGGCTGGAAATAAACATCAATAAAGCTAAATATATGGTCACACATAGAAATGCATTATATATTGAAAATTGACAGTTAATTACAAATGAGGGAAATTTTGAAGAAATGGCTGATTTCTAATACCTAGGAACAATAATTACAAATAGGAATGAGATGCACAAATAAATTAAACATAGGCTCAATTCTGGAAATACATGCTATCATTTATTACAAACTACAAGCAGAAGATGAAACATGTTTTCGAAAGGCCTCCTACAAAATGTATTGCTAATAGTTTATGACGACTGATTATTTGAGGTACTACTTTTTATATTTTAAAGTTTTATATAGTGATCTAATCTGAGTTTAGTAATTTAAATAAAAAGTCTTGGTTTTAAGATTTGTGCAAATGTTTTATTTCTTATAATAATAATAATAATAATAATAATAATAATAATAATAATAATAATAATAATAATAATAATAATAATAATAATAATAATAATAATATATAATAGCAATAATAATAATAATAATAACATAGTGAGAAGGAACAACAGAAACAAAGAAAGAAAGAGGAAAGGGGAAACATGGTAGACCAAAGCCAACGTGGATGAAGGGAATACAAGAAAACATGAAACAGATAAAGATGAAGGAAGCAGAGACGCAAGGCCGGGAAGTGTGGAAGAAAAAAATGTATATTTTAGTTCAGGATAACTGTGTAAATAAGAGAAACAATCCTCAACTTTAATAAACTTCATGATAAAATTCCGTTGAGGTATTATTCACACAATTAATGCATAAAATATTAAAATATTTGCCTAAAAGCTCCTCAACTAAGGAGACGGACCTTTCAGGTAACTATTTTATAATTTTATACTTTAATTGTGAGAAACAATTCTGAAATAAAAGTAATAAATAAAATAAAATAATAATAATAGTAATAATAATAATATAAATTATTATTATTCTTATTGTCGTGATTTACAAATGGGTCTAATACATTTAAAATAGCAGAAAATCCCAAAACACGCACAAAAAAAGGGAAAGAAAAAGAAAAGGAAGAAAGTTCACCAGGACACTGTTATATATTCTTTCGAGCTTTTGTGATTTATTGTTATTATTACTATTAATAATATTACCACTTTTATTAAATACATTAGAAAAAATAGTAGAAAAATGTTTGAAATCTTATGGACACCTCATAAGAATGGAAGAGGATAGACTACCAAAGAAGATACTTGATTTGAAAGCTAATGCAATAAGTGGAAGAGACAGACCTAGAGAACATTGGATAGATGAACTGACGAGAAGTATGGAAGCTAGAGATTTGACGGAAAATGGTGCTTTAGACAGGAACCTCTGGCGACAACAAATACTTTGGGTTGAAGGAGAAACACACTATTATGAAATATTCCTAACAAAAATATATTATCATTATTATTACTATTACTATTACTATTACTATTATTATTATTATTATTAATATTATTATTATTATTATTATTATTATTATTATTACTAGTAGGCCTATGTGTATTTGGGGAGTAAACGCACGAGAGAGTGATTGAGGTTTATTTTCCCTCCGAGTTCTGAAAACAAGGCCACTATCAAGCTTAGTGTGGAGGTGGACGACCAGGAGAAAGAAATCCCCGCAGGGACGCAGGGATTTTCAAGTTGTCCCTGAGGTCATCTGTCTTAAGCCTAATTACCTCTGTCTCTCGCTACGCTCTGTGGTTGTGCAAAAAAAAAAGAAAAGGCAAAGAGTAGCGGATGTTGAAATCTCATCGCTTTTAAACAAAAACGTCTGTTTAAACTTTCTTCTGAAAATATTTTAACACCTTCAAACAAATTTGTTTACGCGTAAACACAAGAGAACAAAACGATTTGTATGATATATCACACTTTTAAAATTCATATTAAAGCACCGTTGAGGTTATGTAATAAGATGTTAAAAATGAAAATAAAAATACAATTGGTACCTGGTAAGTCAGTTGTCCTCAACTAAATTATTAAACTTCAACATCCAGCCATAGTAATTCTGCCCGAGGACAGGTCTTTCACTGCAATCATAGTATTTTCATGCTACGCTTTGCAGTTATACTAGGAAATTATAAGTGTGGTAGCTTCCCGTTGCTTTCCACACCGGTGAAAGATGATAATGATAAGGATGATGATGATGGCCAGATGATTTTTCAGGGACCATTGGACCATAAGCTTCCTGACATTTGTTTTATAGGTAAGGGAAAAACCCAAAAAAAAACCTCACCCAGGAGCCTGCCCCGACCGGAAATCGAACCCGGGCCCGCTGTGTGACAAGGCAGCACAAACTTCATCAAGTAGCTCCAATATGGAAGCTTTTCAAAAATAATGTTTCATCTTCTGCATTTTAACTGGTACTGATATTGTGGTACAAGTTGTACAACAAGTTTAGGTCTGTGGGTGTGTTCTCATTGAGTAGGTCTAAAATATTCGAATAATACAGACCTACTCAATGAGAACACACCCGCAGACCAAAACCCGTTGTACAACTTATACAACAACAGTACCAGTTAAAATGCAGAAGATGAAACATTTTTTGAAAGGCCTCCATATTGGAACTACTTGATGAAGTTTAATAATTTAGTTGAGGACGACTGGCTTACCAGGTAGGCCTACCAATTTTATATTTAATATCTTATGATATAGAATATATTTTTTGTTAAGAGTGATATGTTTCTTAAATTTACAGGGTGATTCAGAATAAATATCACAGACTTCTAGGCGCTGTAGAGGGGACTTCGTACATGAAGATTGGATAAATAACACATGTCCGGAAACGTACAATTTCAATGTAAAATAGGTTTGAAAACGAAACATAATGGGCTGATATCGTGTCTTGTGTTTCAAATTAAGTATTACAGAATTCTAGGGGTTGTACTACAAGTGTGGATCCACGTGGCGACTCTGTTGTTCGTTGCACAAAGTGTACCTGCGACGCCTCTTTTCATACAGACGCCCACAAGACCAGGTGTGTGCTCAATAATTTCTGCTGCCGCCAGAATTCGTGCAAGAAGATCTTCCCCCGACTCGACAGGCTTAGTAAATGGAAAACCTCTAGAAATCTGTAATACTTATTCTGAAGCATAAAACACACGATATCAGCCCATTGTATTTCGATCTTCAAACTTATTTTATATCGAAATGGTACGTGTTCGGACACGAGTACCTTATCAAAACGTCTCCACTAAGTCCCCTTTACAACTCTCAGAAGTTTGTAATATTTTTTCTGAAACACTCTGTATATAAATGCTTTTTCTGCAAAACTAATTAAAATATTTTCTTAAGTCATATTTTTGAATATTTGGCCATTTGTGACAGAGCATATTATAGGAATTTATTGGTCATATGCATCATGTTTTCACTCTTTTAAGAACTTACATCGTAAAATTTATTTATTTCGTGTTCATTTGAGGTGTTAAATTTTTCAGAATTTTGTTTCTTGTAAAACATACCTTCCTTTCCTATTTAGTTTCAATTGATAGTATGGACTTTTCCCTTAGAGCAATCCTTTTAAATCTTCTTTGAGACTTTTTAGTAAGGTTAGTCCTCACAAGAGGTTACTGGCCTGAAGTGAGCAAATCCAGTTGTGGGGTTAAGATTGAAAATAGAATCTCAGAATGCAGACCAATTAATCAAGGAGTTAGACAAGGATGTGGCCTTTCACCAATCCTCTTCATAATATACATGAACTCAATTACTAAAGAATGGAGACTACAACCACATGGCAGTATACCACTTAATAGATTATACAATTTCGACAACCTATTATTTGCAGATGACATTGTGTTTATAGCTAATTCAGAAGATGACCTACAACGTTCAGTCCACTCTTTTCACCAAATTGCAATAAACTACAACATGTAAATCTCAACAGAAAAATTTAAAATCATGGCTTTCGTAGGAAACGACCCAGTTCGCAGTAAAATTAATACTAATAATAAAATATTAGAACAAACTAACACATTTAACTATCTCGGATACCAAGTTACACACGAAGAGAAAAAACAAATAGTCAAACAATTATCAAATTTAACAGAGTAACAGGAATTATAAATAATATTTTCAAGCCAAATACAGTACAGCAACACATACGAACTAGAATTTATAAAACACTGGCCTGACCAATATTATGTTACGGCAGTGAGGCCTGGACAATTCGCAGTGTAGATGAACAAAGACTAACTTCGGCAGAAATGAAATTTATGAGACGTAGGCTACTCAAGAACAGACCATAAAAGGAATTCTGAGATTCTCAAAGAATTACAAACAGAATCAGTCATGGAATATGAACAAATATACAGAAACAACTGGAAATCTCACGTAAGAAGAATGAGCAGAACAAGAATACCACGTCAGATCTTAAATTACCAACCACCAGGTAAGAGATCTTTGGGCAGACCCTTCAACGTTGGATTGGGACCGTAACAGACCACTAGGTCTATTACATGAAAGGAAGAAGAAGAAGACTTTTCCCTTACGTATATACCTGAGCAAATATTTATGTATTGTCTCGCGACATGCAGATAGTTGTTGATAATTTTAATAAAATAAAAATCAAGCTACAATATCAAATTCCATACAATTGCATTTTATTCTTAAATAAAATAGTTAATTGCCTTGAACTGAATTGCTACTTGATTTTACTACTGAAATTATTACAAACTTATTATTATGTCATATTTTTGTATTACAGTGCATATTTTTGTAAACTTAGGTCATATAACTACATATTTTTTTGTACGTTTCGGTGTTTTTAGGTCATACAATTTCTAGCCCTAGTGATAATCGTTTGTTTCTCTATCTGTCGTTCCTCATACATTCAGACGTATGGGAAGGGTGCTCCCTTGAGACAGTTACTTATGTATGTGTACTTACGGCTAAACATAGCCTCTCCATTGTTGGAGTTTCTAGATAGGCTAATTTAGTTACATTTGGACGGCGTTATTCATCAACCGGCTATGCGACATTATATAAGTTTCGAGAAATATACGTTTAAAGTTTAAGTCAATCTTCACAATTTATTGTAGCGCCAAACTAACAATACTGGATATTGCAAGTTGTTTTGCTTGTTTGACAGTTATGCATAAAAATCTAAGAGCGGGAACATTTGGCGGTTAGCTGTATGATCCAGAACTTAGACTAGCATTTACGAAGAACTGGTTTCATAGTCATTTATTGCAAAACATAGAATCTCTGATAGGACTGATGGCGTTTATATTTTTCTTTAATAATAAGGTTATATTTAAAGATTTGGTGCTAAAAGTTTGCGTACACTTACTTCATAAGCCTGTGTAACAGATGGCATCAAAATCTCAATTTTTCTAAAAACTGACACTTAACCTGTTGATGCATAACAACATGAAAACAAGAGAATAAATGCCCAGTTTGTAGATCAATAATGAGGTGGGAGTATAACTTTATCCATTATTTAAGGGAAGTAGATTATACAAGGAATGATTGGAAAACATTAACTCAGGGTAGGGATGTATGGAAAGCTTATGTCCGCGCGGCCATGAACCTACCGGTTCGATAGAGCCGGTGAGTAAGTTATTTTGTTAGTTACATTTCGCAATGGAATTACGTAGAATAATGTAGCCAATATGAGGTAATAATTAAAGATGTAGTGGAAGATAATGATTCATAAGAATAAAACAAAATTGTGCACTGTGGCCCGTTGTAACGTCCACTTGCGCTGGAAGAGCTGTTACAAGACAAATTTCATGGTTGAAGAGTTAATCTGGCGGAGATATCTGTTTCCCTCGAGAAGGAAAGATAAAGACCCATGTTAACCCGACACGATAATTCACTGCTACCCGTGCTGATTGTTTCTCGGTCCATTTGTTCTCACTGCTCTGTAAAGACATTAATTTCTTTTCTATCTGCGACCTACTCCACAAGAGTATTTTGTAGTGCATTGTCATACCGATCCCGAGCTAAGTTTTACTTGTAGGAATAAAGCAAAATAGATCGTCATGATCCAGACACAGTTCTCTCTCTTTCTTCCCCACCTCAACCCGATAGCGTCAATCATATTTTCACATCTTCAGTTGCAGTTGCTCGCGTCCCCACCTACGGTATCCACTACCTTATATTCTACCCGACAGTTGACCTTATTCTTCTTATTTTGAATTGCAGCCCGACTGGCCCTTAACCTCCTCTATGGCCTTCTTCCATAGTTCTCTATCAATCGCTAACTCCCTCCAGTTCATTATTCCAAATCCTTTCACGTCTAATTGTACACAATTCCACCATCTTGTACTTGGTCTTCCTCTTAATCTGGTTTCATCTGGATTGTTGTTAGAGACCGTCTTCACTTTCCTTGTAGATTCCATCCTTGTGATATGCCCTAACCATCTCAATCTTTGACATCTTATATCCAGTTCCTTATACAATTCATATATATCATAGTTGATCTGGTTCTACATTCGTCCTTATATGTTATTAAAGCATGCCCATTCGCTGATATGGCGTACAAGTTATTTGGCTATCATTTCATTGTAAACAAACTTCCATAAGATATTACTCTTCCGATTTCATTTATTGGGAGAAATATTGTTCTGTTTTTACTCGCCATATAACTGAAATGTGTAAGGAACTGTCATCGATAGAAACATTGTTCTTTGCTAACATCGTATTTTATGGGAAATAAGACTGAATACAAGGTAAGATGGCACCAATAATTAGGAACTTCCTCCAATTCTTATTTATTTATGACAAAAATTGTATATGAAACTACCTAAACAGACGTTTAAACTTTTTACCTGGAGTCTATAAATATCATTTATTTACAATTTCATTACGACCAGAATTTATGCTCAATGCTGACTCACTTGTAAATTATGCTCTTATTTCCACCACATCCTCAATGGTTAATCTATTTATATTTAAAATTTCTTTATGTTATATGATGGGTGGCAGTGAAATCAGAATATTGTACATGTATTCCAATAAACTGTTTATTATTATTATTATTATTATTATTATTATTATTATTATTATTATTATTATTAAAGCAACGGGAAGCTACCGCACCTATAATTCCCTAGTAAAGCTGCAAAGTTTAGCATTAATATGCTATGACTGCAGTGAAAGACCTGCCCTCGGGCAGAATTACTATGGATAGATGGATGGATTATTATTATTATTATTATTATTACTCCGTTTTACTTTCTCTCTGTTTCTCTTTGTTTCTCTTTGTCTCATGCTCTCACTTATTCTCTCATTTCTCTATTCGACTTTTTTCATCTCTATTTATTTCTCTCCCCTTTCTATTTTCCTCTCTCTCTCTCTCTCTCTCTCTCTTTCTGTATCTCTCTATCCTTTTCTCTCTCTGTTTCCCTTCTTCTCTATTTCTCTTTCTTTTCATTCTCTTCTATTATCTTTTTTCTGTTTTTCCCTTTGTTCCTTTCTCCTTGTCTCTCTTTATATTCCTCGCTCCATTTCTCTCCCTTTGTTATATTTTCTTTTATTATTATTTCTCACCCCCTCTTTGTTCTCTCTCTATTTCACTTCATTTCCGTTTTTTCCTCTCATGTTCACCTTTTCTGAAATTTCTCTCGTTTTCTATTTGTCTTTTTCTCCTGGTCTCCCTCTTTTCCTCAGTCTCCTGACCTCTATTTCTCTCTTTTTTACCTCGTTTTTTTCTTTGTCTCTCAGTTTTTACTTTTTATCTCTTTCTCTTTTTTTATTATTCCATTCTATTCTCTTTTACTCTTTTTTCTGTTGTTCCTTTCTCCTCGTCTCTCTTTCCATTTCTCTCCATTTCCTCTTTTCTCTTTTACTTATTTTGTCAGTTCCCTTTTTACCTCTCTCTGTTTCATTTCCTCTCTGTTTCTATTTCTCTATTTTCTTCCATTTTTCTATTTGTCTTTCTCTCCTTGTTTCTCCCTTTCTCTTTCTCTCACCTTCCTATTCTCTCTTTTTTATATCAGCTCTATATTTCTTTTCCTTTCTCTCTCTTTTTCTCCTTGTCTCTCACTCTTTTCTTTTTTCTGTTTGTGTTTCTCAATGTTTCTCTTTTACATTCTCCTCTATTCTTATTTATCATTTTTTCCACTCTTCGTCTCTCTTACTATTTCTATCCCTTTGTATATTTATCTCTATATCTCTCCCTTTGTCCACCGCTTTGGTCTCGAGGTAGCGTGCTGCCTTGTCACGCAGCGGGCCCGGGTTCGATTCCTGATCGGGACAGGCCGCAGGACGAAGTTTTTTCGGGGTTTTCCTCACCTGTAAGACAAGTGACAGGAAGCTTAGGCCCAACGGTCCCCGAAAATCATCCGGCCATTATGATCATCCGTGTCATTATCATCATCATCCTTCTCCGGTGTGGGAAGCTACCATACCTATAATTCCCTAGTAAAGCTGCAAGGTATAGCATGAAAATTCTATGATTGCAGTGAAATACCTGTCCTCGGGCAGAATTATTAAGAATGGATGGATCTCTCCCTTTAAACTTTTTTCTTTTATTTATATTTGTTACTCTCTCTCTCTCTCTCTCTCTCTCTCTCTCTCTTTGTTCCCCTCTCTGTTTGTTTATTTATCTGTTCCTCTTTCCTTGTCCTACTCTTAATTTTTTTCTCATTTCTTTATTTGTCCTTCTTTTCTCATCTATCTCTTTGTCTAACCCTTCCTATTCTCTATCTTTATCTCTATTTTTCTCTGTATGTCTGTATTTTGTCTCTATTTGTCACTGTTAGTCACTCTCTCTTTTTTCTCTCTTTTCTCTCTGATATGTATGCAGACTAGTGACCCTGGTCTTTAGTTCGTTTTTGCCGCAAGTGATTGAAGTCGATACGTCATGCACTGATAGCCAATGACAGGTAATTCAATATTTAGCTTGGACTTAGTGAGTTACAGGTGAGGAGATGTTTGTAAAGATTTGCACTCGTGTAATCTGTTGACAATTTAGAGAAGAAGCGACGTTCCATCATCTGTGACACGTTTCATAAGTTTGAGTTATAGCTGCTCCTCTTTGTGCGCAAGACTTGAAATAATGCGACAACTCAAATTTATCTCATCTTCCTCCTCCCGAAAACTATTTCTACTCCTCCATTTTGTAAGGAGATATATAATTCATAACAGGGGTTACCAAAACTTCATCCTCTAATAGCACCACTGCTAGTAATCCATTTTATTCATCGATATCCACTGAGGGGACATGAGTGCACCCTAAGTGGGAAGTTTCTTAACACGACTAACTTAGTTACGCTTATTTCCCTACATATGTATGCGAGGGACACGTCCAGTTGTTAAGAATAAAAATTCACATGAACTGCACGTTTCATTGTAACAAACTCTCTGTGAAACTCACCACCAGACACACAACATTACGTCTGATACAACATAATAATAATATTAATAATAATAATAATAATAATAATGATAATAATAATAATAATAAAGATAATAATAATAATGATGATGATGATGATGATGATAATAACAATAACAATGGTACAGCAACATTGATAAAACCAAAATGATGACAGAAATAATGACTACAACGACAACAACAATAATAATGTTTGCGCGATAGTGTGTTTTGTCGTACTTACAGCAAGGCGACCATGATTGAAAATTCAACATCATACACTTCGGGGTTGCCTACCTAAATAACTATACTGTAATAAAATAACTATACTGTAATATTACATATTACAAACCACGTGCTGGATGTATAAGCACTGCCCTCCATGTATAGCCTACTACATACAATGTATATACAAAAAAATATCCAAAAGGTAGTGTTAATATATATTATACGAAACAATTCACTGCATTTTAAATGAACTGAACTTTATTTGAAACAGTATAAAACAATAAATACGTACTTGACTGCCATTTTATGACTAGATTGGTGTTACGGCTTTCAGTATTTTCTACTAATAAACATTGCCCACACTGTTAACGTTAATCAATTGTTTATAATGAACGCAAATATTTCCAACAAATATGTTATTATTTTACTATTATTTATTATTTTGAAAACACCATCGCGCAAAAAATAACGTACAACTCACGTTTGTGAAATGTTTTACAGAACCTCGGTTTTTAAACATTTCCTCGCTTGTGTAAAGAAACAACTTCACAACCTCGCATCGTAATATACTATTACATAAACCTCCAGTTAATAAACTCACTGCATTAAGATGTTCAATACCGCAACGAATACTAAAAAAATGTTGATGAAATTGAAGATGATTCATTGAAGAACAACAGATGGAAGTCTGGTATAATGACATTTAATTTAAAGGCAAGTTTTCTAGGTCATCAAGATTTTACGATCAGTTTCATTTTAACGGCTAACTGTTTAACGAAACGCTTGTAAAAATCCATTCACCTCTCCCGTTACTTGCTATTTATAGCAAAATAAATGAGCAAAGATTTATGTGCAATGAAAGTTTAATATCCTCTCTTATATTACTTTAACAAATAAATTTATCTCTCTTCTAAACCGTTTAGAATTTAAGGTGCGTCATTCCCAAACAATTTTAACACTACAATATTATTAAAAAGAGAATAAAAAATATATTCCCACATTGTTAAATTAGCCAAACTTTTTCCTATTTTGTTGGGAGCCATTTAACATTATGTAATGACATTTTTACAGTACATGGTGTATATTAAAATCTTTTAACAGACTCTCTTTCTAGATCCAAACAAACATATATATATTTAATCAATTGAGTTGGTGTTTACTTGATGAAAATCCATATTTATTATATTCCAATTTAATCATTGTTTCGATCCAAATTTTGAAATTTTATATGTTTGTGATAAGGGTAAGAAGTTAGATCTTTTGGAGGCTGTAGAAATTAATAAGTTTAAAAGTAGTAAAAAACTGTTAAATTCTCAACTTGATTTGAATGAATCCCCCTTTGTTAAATTTAAAAATTTAAATAAATATTGTTGTATTGTTGCTTAGATCAGTTGGAACACAATTCATAATTTGTTAACATGTCTGAAGAAGGTACAGTGTACCGAAACAGCTGTCACTGAATTATATAATAAATATGAAAATCAAATAAAACTACGTTTTATTTTTATTTAATTAATATATATATTTATTTAAAATTGTTGGTTACAATATTATCTGTCAATGATCAAGTAGTAATTTATAGTTTAGAAGGTGATCTACAAAGAGCTATTTTTAATTTGAAAAAAAGTGTCAATTACAAATACAATTTCAAAGAATAAAACTACAATTTTAGCATTTAAAGGACATGATACCTTAAGAGCAAAAATAGTAATTGTTAATAAAATTTTAGAGCAAGTGAACAGTTTTAAATATCTAGGTTTCAATTTATCATATGTTAAAATTGAAGATATTAATGACAAAATAGATAAATTTAATCTAATGTGTGGCACTGTTAAATGAACCCTTAAAAACACAAGAAAATAAACAAAAATTAAATTTTATAAAGTAATGGCTGTTCCTGTATTGATGTATGGATCAGAATGTTGGACGATCTCTAAAAGACAAGAACAAAGATTGTAAGCAATTGAGATGGGATTTTTGAGAAATATAGCAGGATATTCTCTGCTGGATAAGAAAAGAAATGAAAATATAAGAAAGGAACTAAATATTTTCAAACTTATAGACCGAATAATTAAATGTAGGAACGTCTGGAAAGAACATGTTGATAGAATGCCAGAAGAAATATTTCCAAAATTATTGCTGAATTATGAACCACGCGAAAGGAGAAATGTTGGATGCCCACGCAGAAGATGGTCTGAACACTTTTAACAATTGTAGCTTTTAGGAAACCGGAACGAGCCATCAGGCTTAATCCCTGGATGATGATGATATTTTTTTCTCCAAATGCCCCATGTTGTCATTTCGCATTTATGGTGATCTCTCCTGGCATGGCGTACTTGTAACCCACTTCTGAGTTTGGGGCGCCTGGAAGGCGGGGTTACACTGCCCCGATGATACGAGAGTTGATGATGATGGTAATGATGCGCCTTAAACTAAACATAAGCTAATTATGCGAATATGATATTGATGATAATGATGGCCAGATGGTTTTCGGGGACGGTTGGGCCTTAAAGTTTCCTGGCATTTTTCTTACAGGTGAGGAAAACCCCCGAAAAAATGTACCTAGGAAACTTGTCCCGACCGGGGATCGAACCCGGTCCCGATGCGTCACAAGATAGCATACTACCTCATGATGACAGAGGTGGACAATATATATTTACCTATTTGCAGATTTTCATTGTCTACACGTCTTTCTGTGCTTAAAGTTTTATTTTCCTTCTCCACTCGTCTCTATCCTCCAATCCAAGTCCTCCAGTTCTCTTGATCTCATTTCAGTTCTTATTTCTTGCATCCCGAGTTTCGAGGTCTTCATTTCTTTTATCTTCCAGGTGGACACCATTCAAATGTTTTTTCTGGAAACCTTTCTTCTTGCATTCGTCGTAAGTGCCCATACCAATTTAATTGCTTGTATCTTCTATAATCTACCATTGAACATTTAATATTCATTTTTCTCGAATGACTTTATTTCTCATTTTGAACATCTTGTTGCTCTCCTCAAGAAATCCATTTCCATCGACACAAGTTTTGTTCAATTTCCACACTTCAGCTGCATATGTGACAGTACTTCTCACTATTGAATTATATATTTGTAACTTATTTTTCTTGGTTATACGGGGTGTATAAAAAGGATGGCGCAAACTTACATGGTGGAAAGTACACGATAATAGAAGCAACAATGTCTCAGTAAACATGGGTCCGCAAACGAGCCGTTTGCGAGATAATTACGAACGTATGGTTACAAGCCGCCACTGACTTCATTGTAAACATCGTCCTAGTTAGTACAAATTAATTTGAATTTAGACTTTACTATTAATTTTTCATCTCATTTAGTTCACATTTCACAGTTCACTTCACTTATGGGTTACCTGTTAAAGGAGGTGTTCGAAGTGATTTCCTTGCATCTGAATGCAATACTGTACTCGTCTCTGCAATGAATGTCGAATTCTTTCGAAAACCCCTGGATCATTTCTGAATTCTTGACAAGCATGTACAACTCTCTGCTCCAGTTATTCAACCGTGTTAACGGGTGTGCTGTACCCTTCGCTTTTGAGGTGACCCCAAACACAAAAATCCGACGGATTTAGATCAGGCGATCTTGGAGGCCAAGGTGCAGATCCGCCTCGGCCTATCCATCTTTGGCCGTATCTGCGCGTTAGATGCCGTCTCACAGCAGCAGCAAAATGTGCCGGAGCTCCATCATGCATGTACCACAAACTCCGACGTTGCTGAAGGGGAACATCCTCAAGCAATCCTGGAAGATGACGCCGCAGAAACCTAAGGTACCTCCGTCCGTTACGTTTTCGTGGAAGAATGTGTAACCCAATGAGATTATCACCTAGTACCCCTAACCACACATTCAGTGAGAAACGGTGCTGATGTGGTGACTCATGAACAGCATGTGGGTTTATTTCACACCAAAAATGTGTATTATGATAATTAAAAACACCATCGCGTGTGAATCCTGCTTCGTCTGTAAATAAAATGTTACATGCGAAACGAGGGTTGACTACAGTCTGTTGTTGCATCCACTAACAAAACATCACTCTAGGAACAAAGTCCGCATCATTGAGACATTGAACTCGTTGGAGGTGGTAAGGGTACAGTAAATTGCGCTGTAAAATTCTCCATACACTAGTGTGGCTTAGTACGGGCTCTTCTCGTCGAGGTTCCTGGAGAGAGCTGTACTGCTTCCAACACCATATCCTCAACCTCAGGCGCAATGTGAGCAGGCCTGCCTACTGCTCTGCCATGTGCAAAACCCCCATTTTTTCTCAGGCGCTGATGGACTCTTGTAAATATACGACTTTCGGGGTGTCTTCGATCACGATATGTTTCTTGGTACAAGCGTGCAGCCTTCCGTGCATTGCCATTAGCCCTACCGTACATGAAATGCATATCCGCATACTCTTCGTTACTGTAAGGTTCCATTGTAACTACAACACAGCACAAGTGGCACTCCTCAGACGAGACTGATACCTTTTGAGACTGTGTACTGTATCCGTCCTGTACGTTCTGCGTGTATGATTTGAATACAACTCCACCTCTCGGCAATGTTCAGTTTCGTAAACAAAGAACATAGGACGGCTTCAAGTGCGCAAGGAGTAAACCGTACGATGTTACAAACAATGACGTCAGTGGCGGCTTATAACAATACATTCGTAATTATCTCGCAAACAGTTCGTTTGCAGACCCATGTTTACTGGGACATTGTTGCTTCTATTACTATCAACCATGTAAGTTTGCGCCATTCTTTTTTATACACCTGTATATCTGTTCCATAGGACACCATTTATCATTGCTGTTATTGCTCTACCTTTATTTATTCTGTTATTAATATCGCTTTCTTGCCTACCCTCTTTATCCACTTTTACCCTCAAAAACTCTAATTCTTCACATATTTTAATACGCCCCTTCTGATCTTCCAATATTATATATATATATATATATATGGGTGTGTGTATATAATGGCAAGGTGGGATCATGTCGAAACGTTGAACAGTTGATGTGGAAAACCCAAGAAATATTTTTTTGAGTTATAATTTAAGAGATGCTAATTATACAGGAGTCCCGCGCTTTAGCCGAGTGGTTAAGGCAAGAAGCCTTGGCGCAGGGCTACGGGACTTGCGCTGGTTCGAGTCTCCATGGGGGAAGACATTTTCTGATGGTATTTAGGCCAGTATGGGCCCAACATCCTGAGACATTTGGGTAGCTACAATATGTAACGTCTCCAGGTTGAGAAAACCAGCTATAGCGGCTGGGGGCCCGACATGCTGACCACATGTCACACCTACACGGGTTAGATGATCGTCTAACTCTGTGATTAACCACAAGTGGATGTGAGGCCAGCTGCAAGCTGGTAGGTCACGGGCCTTATATGCCTGTTGCGCATGGAGATTTTTTAGTTATTCAGGGGAAGATTGAAAATATTTGTTAGAGATAGGGATGTATGGAGAGCTTATGTCCGCGCGAAAATTAACATAGGTGTTCGATTGTGTCAGTGAGTTAATTAGTTAGGTTTTTTCAGACATAATAATTTACCCACTGACATTATTGCACCCATAGGCTCATGACCGCACGGACATATGCTCTCCACACATTCAGTCCTGAGCTAATGTTTTATAATAATGCACTGTATAATCTGCATCTCTCAAATCATATTGTTATTCTCCCACTTCATTCTTTGTCTACTAACTGGGCGTTTTCCCTCTGCTTTGCCTACAAGAAGTTTCTACGTCCTTGTTTCATTATCCATTCGTGCCACCTGTCCTGCTCATCACAGTCTATAATATTTAACTTCTTTTATTATATCTGGTCTCCTACAAAGACCATGTAGATCACTTTTATAGTCTTCTCCATTCACATGTCCGTCTCTCTTTGGTCCAAAATATTTGCTAAAAAAATATTCTCAAATACTCGCAATCTTGCCTCTTCCCTTAAAGTAAGAGTCCATGTTTCACATCCATATAATATATCTGGGAGTATAATAGTTTTATATATTTTCAATATATTTTTTTTGCACAATAGTGTATTCTGGTACTTATACAATATACATATAATTCTTAAATTTGAAGCGAACATAAATATTGTTTTGTCATTACTTTCATTTGTTCTGTGTTAACATAATTATTTACATTGAAAACAGGTGGCAGCACCAAGCACCATGAGTAAAGGCGCAAATTTGTGTAATCTCCAATTTTAACATAAACTTTAGGTGTAGAGAAAACTTTCATCACTTGTTCAAATTTTGTTCAGTTCCTTTTCAAGTTTCATTTTTCGTTTGCGCATTGGAAATGTTTCTGTGCGGACGGACATCATATTCAGTTCTTCAACTAATTCAGCGTAATTTCCTCTGAGCTTATAGGAGTTGCCACTATAATTGGCAGTGTGATTTCCTAAATTTCGGGGTTGCCAACCAAAAAATAACTAAATAACTTTACTGTTATATTACAAATTATAACGTAGGACGGGAAGTAAAACCACTGTCCTTTATGTATACTTCGTACAATTTATGTACAAAAATGCATCAAAAAGGTAGTGTTAACATACATCATACGAAACAAATCACTGCATTTTAAATAAACTGAACTTTATTTAAAACAATATAAAACAATAAGTTCATACTTGCCGCCATTTTATGTCTGATTGGTGTCACTACCTGCTGTAGTCTCAACTGAATTATTTTCGGAATTCCGGAATTCACCGCATACACATTGGCCAGACTGTTAACATTAGTCAGTTGTTTATTATAATGAACGGAAATATTTCCAACAAATATGTTATTATTTTACTATCATTTATTATTTTGAAAACACCATATTGCAGAAAATAATGTACAACACACACTTGTGATATGTTTTACAGAATCTCGGAAATTAAAAACCTCGTTATCGCTCGGTTTTTAAAAATTTTCCTCAATTCTGTAAAAACCACTTTCCAATCTCGCATTGAAATATACTATAGAGAAATGTTGAAACGACAAGAGTCTCTGTAATGCATAATAACATGCATTTATAGAATTGAGGCTATGTTTAATTTGTTTGTGCATCTCATTCCTGTTTGTGATTATTGTTCCTAGGTGTTTGAATTCAGCCACTTCCTGAGACTTTGAATTGAACACACATGCCTAAATGTACGAGATAAGTAAATGGAAGGCTTATCATATTACTGAATCAAAGTGGGGGTGGGACAGATTACGAGAAGGTAGAGAACTCTGGTGTAAAGAAAAGAATGATACGTTATCAGAATGAATTCCCACTGGACTCGAGGGAGGAAGGGCTGTTCCGTGACTGCAGGGAAAGAATATTTGAATTCAGATGTCGGATACCGTGTTATAGATGTTTGCGTGGTTATTTTTATTAAAACAACACGCACTTTGATATGCGTTTAATAAGAGCGGCTACATATTACACATTGTTGGCAGTACAGTAGTTCAGATTCATATTTACATCCTGATTTAAATTTTTTTCTTCACATCACCCTCTTTGGGGAACGTTTGATCAATAACTTCTCTGTGTGTTTTTCCTTTCTTAGTGCCCAGAATTTCTTCATTCTTTCTCATCTTCTTTTCTTCCGAGATAATATGTTGGGATTTTTCTTAAGGTTTAACTTGGACACTTACGTTTTCGTCTTGAATAATTAATTTAACTGTTGGATTGATTAAAATGACTTGTTTAACCCATGCCACAAATTAATGACCAATCACGTTTCAATTAATTTTATTTTACAACTAAGGACAACCGTATTTCACTTCATTCTTTATCGAATTATCTTTACCGCTCCTGCTTTTGTGATAAATAAAGTTCCTCTTTTTACACGCTTTATATTATCTTGACCTGTATCTATCTATCTATCTACCTATCTATCTATCTATCCATCTATCTATATATGTAACGGAATCTTTCAACGCGATTTTCACCCACTTAAAATCATTGGATCGACTTCAAACTTTGTATACTTGTAAAGGACCCGTGACAATACAATAATTTCATATTTTGTTTCTAAAATCCTGGCCAGAATCATCAGAAAATCAGCAAATGAAAACTGGTATAATAGGTTGCGGACTTGTCGACATTTTAGTCAATCGTTGTAAGAGCTCAGTTGGTAGACCGGTGAAGTCTAGTGGTATATAATTTTAGTAATCCATAGGTCGCGTGATTCAAATCCGGCTGGGAGGATATATTTTTTTAGAAGAGTATTACTTTTAGCTCATACTACAATAGTATCGAATTTAAAGATATTTACATTTATATCTTAATCTGCAAAACAATAAAACTAAAAATTAAAAAAATAAATAATAGTTTTAAAAAACTAAAACAACACGCTTTATTAGAAAACGGAACTAAAAAAATTAAACATAATTTTAATTTCCAACACGCTTCGGATAAAATTAAAGTGGTCAACAAAAAAATCATCTGCAACACATATAGAATAAAACTAGAGTTATCAACAAAAATAAAATAAATTTACCATCAAAAGCGTGGGGTACTTTTTATGATTTTTACATTTTCTTCTTAGAGACTTTACTTTTACCAATATCTGTTTATTATTAAATATATTAATTGATATAGAGCACCCCACGCTTCTGAATGTAAAATTATTTTCTTTCTGTAGATAACTCTAGTTTTATTCTATATGTGTTGGAGATTATTTTTTGTTGACCACTTTACTTTTATCCCAAGCGTGTTGGAAATTAAAATTATTTTTCATTTTTTAATTCGGTTTTCTAATAAAGCTTGTTTTTTTAGTTTTTAAAACTATTATTTATTTTAATAATCTAAACAGGTCACACCATTATTTTGCTGTGACTGACTCTCCAACATATAATAATAATTAATAATAATAATAATAATAATAATAATAATAATAATAATAGCTTTATTTTACCTGGCAGAGTTAAGGCCTTAAGGCCTTGTCTACCACTCAACCAGGTTTAAAAAAAAATACAAAAGAAAAGTCTTAAATCTAAATTACAATATATATATATATATATATATATAAACGATTACAAGTTATGAGTACAATACAATTAATATTTACGTTGAGTAAAGCAAATAATGAAGAGATTCCTTCGAACTACACATTTCATAATTGTGTGTTCAATAATTGTGTATTTAAATAATGATTTTACTGAGTTTTGTTTCTAAAAAATTAATTAATAACCTGTAATGTTGGTTATAATATACAGTTATATGTGTTTCATTTTTTTCCACTAGGCTGCATTCTTACAATATTGCGATCCTATTCGGTAATAAATAATATGATCTTGTTATAGTTCACGAACAAATGAAACATAACAATCGTTTCTCATTTGTTTTCAAACATCGCCGTTTACATTAAATATATAAATATTTTAAAATAACTAGGTATATTTAAATAATGATTTGTGAGTAAACATCTTAATTTTATTCGTTAAATAATCCTAACAAATGCCACTCATTATTTCCAAATCCTCTAGATAAATATTCTCGAGTCACTTTGTGACTGGTGAATTTATCGATGATTTCGTGACATTACGTATGATAATATTATTCCAAACATTCCATATTTCTAAATAACTACGTAATTCATTGCACGATCGATTCCGAATGTCCATGGTCTCGCAGGACATCCCTATCCTAAAGGTTTCGAATCATTCCCTTAAAATTTACATCGCACAAATCATGGTCCATGCTATTCTTCAATCTCATTCTTGGTTCTTCGCAAGACATAAGCTCAACGTTATTGTGACATTTTTTACTCATATTCTACATGACCACCATCTGGTGAAAACACATGCTTCATCTTTCATCTGTGAAAAGAAATAACGTCTAAACCGTAAAAAAGCTGATGCTGTGTTACGATTCCGTAAATCAATCAGATATGATTAGGGCGTGAAACGTAGAATTTTCCACACTGTGTTGCGAGGAGCATTCAATTCCCTACTGAGGCGTCCAGTTGATGCGTTCGGACTACCATTGGCAATTTGAAGATGCTGCACTCCTTCTGCTGATATGCGTGGTCGTGTCTCATCACACACACTGCCGGTAGACTTACATTTGTTTTAAAGTCCATAAATCGGACAAGAATAACGCCCGGGGAATGGAGAAGTTACTTTGATAGGGTGCTGGGAAATGAGAGGTTAAGATATAATCAAGGAAATATAGTTGAGATCCCTGACCCAATTCATATTCAATTACTGGATCAGGATATTTCGAAAAATGAAGTGGTTTCTTCCATTAAATGTTTAAAGAATGGTAAAGCACCTGGAATTGATGGAATACCAGGGGAATTCTTGAAAAATATGATATCATCCAATAAATTATTAGACGTTTTGAAAGCTGCGTTCAACAAACTTTTTAATGGAGGAGTTTATCCGGAAGCCTGGGCGACAGGTGTCATCCAACCGCTATACAAAGGGAAAGGTGGGACACAGGTACCAGAAAGTTACAGGGGAATTTGTCTCTTGTTAATGTTCGGAAAAATAGATTGTAAAGTACTTTACGAACGAATGAGACAATGGGCTAAAGAGAACAATAGGCTCTCAAAATATTAGGCAGGTTTTAGACAAGGGTACTCCACGGTGGACAACGTATTTGTTCTGAGAACATTAATTGATGACAATCTGAAAATGAAGGGGGGTAAATTATTTTGTGCATTCATTGATTTTAAGATGACATTTGATACTGTGGACCGAAGCGCACTTTGGGAAAAATTAAATCGGAAAGGATTGTCTCATAAAATGATACATGCTTTAATGTCAATTTATAAATATGTTAAATTTTGTATAAAAGTAGACCAAGGGCACATTACAGAGAGCAGTGAAGCCAATCGGGGAGTGAGACAAGGTTGCATTTTATCACCAATGCTATTTAATCTATTCGTTGATGATATTGTAGACGTAATGCTAGAAGGAGAAATTGAGGCTCCGGAGATAGGAAATGTTAGAATCCCAGTCCTGTTGTATGCAGATGATTTAATTATCTGTTCCAAGACAATGAAGGGATTGCAAAGAGGTCTTGACCTACTGGAAATATACTGTAGGAATTGGGGATTGACTGTAAATGTTAGTAAGACAAAAACAATGACCTTTAAAAATGGGACGGTTTATGGTAGAACAGAGGAATGGAAATACAGAGATCAAGTTCTTCAAAACGTGAAACATTTTGAATATCTTGGTACGACGTTGAAAATGAGCGGAAAGTGGAAAAAACACATTGATATAGCATTATTTAAAGGGAGGGGACAACTTAACAGTGTACTCGGTATTCTGGGTCGAGTGCCTGATATTCCAGTCAGCACATTAGAAAAAATGTATGGAGCGATGGTCAGGCCAGTAACGCACTATAGTAGTGAGATTTGGGGTTTCCAAAGAACGGAAATACTAAATAAGGTATATACGCATTTTCTAAAGTATATTACAGGACTTAGTAAGGCCGTTTCTAACTGTGGAATTTTATATGAATTCGGGTCATTCCAGGACGACATTAACTGTAAAATTCGTGTACTCAAATACTGGTTGCGAGTAATCCAAGGTGAACAAACAATGCTTAGAGCAATTTGTTACGACCACCAAATTAAAAACATAGATGTTAAATTTTGGGCAGACGAGGTTAGGAGAGAACTCCAAAAGATTGGGATGGGCTGGATATGGGAAAAAGGGACTGAAAATCGCAAGAACGTGTGGAGAAAAATAAGGAGGAGGTACTTAGATGTAAACCAACAAGATACCTTCGCCGAATGTACAGGAAAACGCTCACTGTGTTTACAAAGAGACCTAAAACACGTCTGGGGAAAAGAATCGTATATACTCAACCTAGGATTTAAGGAGAGATCAGGGCTTGCTTGGTTTAGGCTAGGGGCATGGAAATTTCTAAAAATTAGCGACGATCACGATATGCGAATATGTCCAATGTGCGGGAACTTTGAAGATGAGATACATATATTAGGAAAATGTAATGATTTAGAATATTGGAGACGTCAGTTATTACCGGAAAGATTTCTAAATTCAAATCGGGAAAGATTGGCATGCTACGAGTTATTGGTAAATCCAGAAAATTGGATAAACCTCGGTAAATTTCTGGACAAAACGCGAAAAATAAGGACAACACTCATTCATGAATAAATATATGTTATCAAAATGCAATACCATTAATTATTAACAATTATATATAAATTAATTAGTGTATAATGCTGTTGTGTTATTATTTAATTGTAATATTAATGTGTTTTCTTTATGTAATTGTAATGTTAATGTTTTTTTTTAGTGTATAATGCTATTGTGTTATTACCTAATTGTAATATTATTGTGTTTTCTTTATGTAATTGTAATGTTAATGTTTTTAGTGTATAATGCTATTGTGTTATTATTTAATTGTAATATTATTATTGTGTTTTCTTTATGTAATTGTAATGTTATTGCTATTGTGTTATTACTTAATTGTAATATTATTGTGTTTTCTTTATGTAATTGTAATGTTAATGTTTTTAGTGTATAATGCTATTGTGTTATTATTTAATTGTAATATTTTTATTGTGTTTTCTTTATGTAATTGTAATGTTATTGCCGTTTTTGTTTATTTTTCTTTACACTAGTACCAATTATTACTTTATTGTAACGGACTGTCAACAGCGCGTACGGCTTACTGCCCGTGCGACCCATATTTGTAAATAATATTGTAAATATCTTACTTTTTTGTCTAATAAAGTCCTACTACTACTACATTTGTTTACGAGCAGACGAATGTGTGCCTTTGTTGGGGCTGGTTTACGGAATTTATGGGTAAATTCAGCTCTGGTGTCTTCATATGACAATCCATGTACCCGTGCACCAACAATGGCAACCCGTTCTTCCGTGATAAACATGTTGTACTAAGTGTTTGCATGGAAATGTATAGTGACTTTAGAAACGCCTTGTATTTACAGCAGTTTTAAATGATAATATTCTTCCAAACATTCCATATTTCTAACTAACTAGCTAGGCAAATCACTGCACGATCTCGCAGGACATAAGCTCTCCAAACGTCCCTGTCCTCAGCTGAAGTTTACGAATCATTCCCTGTATAACTTCTTCTTGCAAGCCATTCTTCTCTCAACGACAGGCGTTCTTCCCATACAGGGGAGGAATCCATCCATACTAATTTATTTACACTTGTTTTCTGATATGTCATTGAGTGGCACAGGGTCAGCGTTCCGCCTCATAGTGACATCTAGGAAACCAAGATAGTAGAATACTAGGACGGGAAAATTAGGTAAATTTTGCTTAGAGGTATTTTATTCAGGCTTAAGGATATTTTACGTGCCTGAAAATCTTCAGACTCGGGACCCACGGCTTAAAAGTCACTCTCGGAGGAACTCTTCTTGGATTTTTCCATCCTAAAAAAATACGAAACAAATTAATTTTGTTATTATATACGTACTTGAGTATTTGTCTGAAGAAGGTACAAAGTACTGAAACAGCTGTCACGAATTTGTATTAATATAAATATCAAAATCGTTAAAAAAATTAATGTTGTTCAAGTAAACACCACGCCAATTGATTACCCGATAAACTACTATCTATTTTTGTATAAAAGCTATTTTTACATTAATTTTCCAAACAGGTCAAGTAAAAAGTAATGTATATAACTAGTAGTGGAAGTGCATCGCGACCTTGTCTCGAAACTGTCACTTCCACTTTCAGTTACACAAATACTCGAAATTATAACAGTAATAATAATAATAATAATAATAATAATAATAATAATAATAATAATAATAATAGTAATAATAATAATAATAGATCGATCGATAGATAGATAGGTAGATAGGGCCTATTATTGCAGCCAATGACCATGTAGAAAATTCATGGTTATGCGTTCAATTGTTTTCTGTCTTACAGAAGTCTGTTATGGAGGTTCCTATGTTTTTACACTGTAATAGGTGATATTGACCCACATAGTATGCACTTGCCCTATTCTTCTGGGTTATGGTGCTTCACTATTGTGCATATCCGGTGGTGTAAACTATGGACCGCGACTCTTGTCGCGGGGTGTCTGAGGTCCATTCCCTGTAGATCATCGCATCCGTTGTATAGAACTCTTGTTGTATAGTTCCCTCAGTAGCATCTGTTGCCGTTACGAGAAGGTCCAGAAGAAGACTTCCTTTGTCAGTATGTACGTTAGGCGTGAAGGTGTATTATTGCTGTCTTTAAAAAATGTGCTTTGACTTTCTCTATTTCCTCAAGGTTTGAATTATTTAGGTTCTTCCAAAACACTTCTAGTTCATAGGTCATGATTGGTGTGTTTTTTTAAGCGGAAGATGATCATTGCTGTCTCCAGAGATAGTTTACTCAGGTTTTTAATACTGATTCTTGTTGTTCTGGCCGCTACTGTCCTCCTCCGACGAGTTTAGCGCTGGGAGGTAGGTTATTCTTGCCATTCGGTTTACTACTCTTGCAAGTAGTTTCTTTTGTTCCTACAGCCGAGTCGAAGGGAAGTATTATTCATTCACAAATATACAGTTTTCAGTTTGCGGTTTTTAATGGGTCTAAAGCATACTGGTTTCGTAAATAGGGCGAATGTTTTCAATATGATTGTACTTCCTTCCTGACTGGTGTTGTCATCCAGTATCCATCCCAACACCACATTCCTTTGAGCGCTAGACTCGTTGGAGGAGGACAGTAAGGTGCATTCTTTGATGTGCATATCGAAGGTGTCCTCTCGGCTCTGCAGTGTGATCCCCAGATAAACTCGGAAGGAACTAAGGCACTAGATAAACCGCTATTCAGTCCATGGCTTCCATCACAACGTGTGTGTGAATGTCACTTACCATCAAATCGAAGACAGTTGTAGATGTAAACTGTGCGGACTAAAGTGTACAAGATATCATCTGGAATTGTGTACCAAAGTGACAATGTCATTAGCGCAATACACCAATTAATTAATTTTGCACGATTGTGCGCAATTATATTATTATTTTTATATTATTAATGTTATTATTATTATTTATTATTATTATTTATTATTATTATCATCATCATTATCATCATCATCGTCATCGTCATCGTCATCGTCATAATCATAATCATAATCATAATCATAATCATCATCATAATCATAATCATCATCACCATCATCATAATAATCCTGATCATCATCATAATCATAATCATCATCACCATCATCATAATAATCCTGATCATCATAATCATAATCATCATCATCATCATTATTATAGGAGAACTTGGAGTGATGAACAGGTGGATGGTGACCAGAAATAGAGAGTTCTGGAGGAAAGTTCTTCAGGAAGCCGAGCCTTTAAGGGGCTGTAGTGCCATGATGATGATTGAGATATGGAATCTGGAACAAACTTATGAAACATTATATTTGCATATAAGTGTTGTGATGTATCAGGTTTCGGTTTGCAAATAATGATAATGTAGAAAGCACGTACTGATAGCTCTCGAAATAACAGTTAATATGAGGGAAGATTTTTTTATTTTCCTCTCTGTTCTGCAGACCTCTTTCAATGTGATTACAGAGTTCACAAGTTCGCGTGTTCAATATCTCCACAAATAACGCTTTTAAATAAAAGTAGGGCAAATCATTTAAGACTTTGCTACTGCAAACTACACACTCCACCATTATATTCATATATTCACAACAATATACATACAGGGTCTCTTCAAATTACTGGCTCAAAATTATATTTATGATATAGGGAACTAAACTGGACATTATGATACAAGAAACCTATGACCGGAAATGTATAACTAACTAACTAACTCACTGGCACTATCGAACCCATAAGTTCATGACCGCGTGGACATAAGCTCATTATACATCCCTATTCTGAGCTAATGTTTTCCAGTCATTACCTGTATAATTTACTTCCCTCAAATCATAGATAATGTTATTCTCCCACCTCATCTTTTGTCTATCAACCGGGGGTTTTCCTTTTGGTTTCCAAAAATATGCTTCCATCCCCCTCTTCCAATGCCCATTCGTGCCACATGTCCTGCCGATCGCAGTATACGAGACTTAACTGTTCTTATTATAGGCCTACCTACTTTCTTATCAAGGTCATATAGTTCACTGTTATGAAGTCTTCTCCATTCGCCTGTCTGTTCATCTATCTTTGGTTCCAAATTTTGTCTAAGCACTTTATTCTCAAATACTTGTAATATTTTCTTCCATCTTGAAGAAAGAGTACATGTTTCACGTCTATATAATACTCGCATAACTGGGAGAATAATTTTATATATTTTGAGTTTACTGATTTTGAGAGATGTTTGGACAAGAGTCCCTGTAATACATAATAACATGCATTTCCAGAATTGAGTCTATGAGTATGTCTCATTTCTGTTCGTAATTACTATTCCTAGGTCTTTGAATTCATATACTTTTTCATAATTTCCCTCATTTGACTTTCATATACTACAAAGTATTTAACAATAGTTACGTACGCAACAAGGGAAGTAAGTAGTACGTTACCAGTCGAGGACGTGTTTGAGGGCAGCAAATAAGTTGGAGACTAGTAAAGTACTTACTTCCCGAATTGCGTATATAATTTTATTCACTCCTGTACTAATAATTATGTTCAATTTTTATATTTCGTGTGAATTTATATCTTTGTTTCAAGAGTTCAATTGTTTGATAACAATGGAATGTTAATAAAACAACTGCATTATTTTATTGTTGTCTGAATCAGTGGCAAACATTTTAAATAACAGTTCCAGACTGCATATTAATTACAGATATGATTAATTGTGATGTAGAGGAAGCGGTGAATGCTACGGTTCATTTTCTATTGCCAGCAAAGTCGAAAAATAGGTATGAAAGATGAGTTACATTAAGTAGACAAACATATTGAAATAAATAAGAAAAATAATAATGAAAATCAACCAAATTTTGTGGCTAATGTTAATAATTGTAACAACTGTTGAATCGCTATAATTTTGAATTATCAAAGTGAGAAATAAGTGTGATACAATAAAATAGTATTGTATTACTCGGTAATAAATCCAAGTAGGTAACATTTTTACATTATTATTAAGTTAATTACTTTTCTTCCCTAGGGAAGTAAGTTGAGCAATTACATGCCGTTGTCAATGGATATCAAGGCCTCTCTGGAAACTTCAACTTACTTCCCTAAAAACAGAGTGATAATTAGGCCATTATTAGTACAGGAGTGAACAAGAGTTATTTTTTGGCATGTTAAGCTCGATTTACTAATACACTCGTATACTTGGTATAATTAATCCGTTAGATTATATTACAGTGTTCGATTGATCTTGGGAATGGTAAAAACGGTAGAGAATGGAATTTTTCGTGATATTTACTAAATTGGGTAGTTAGGGCACGTTTGAGGGACAGCGAGCCGTTACTAAGCCCTTCTCTATCCAATTATCACCGTCTCCAAGTGCTCGCCACTAATGACAGCCTGGTCCACACCACACAGAGTTTACTGTAGCATTCGATTCTTGTACTCTATAGGTCCAGGTTTCAAATGTCATGTTCCTAAAGGGGTAGCATTGGATCTAGTGATGTTAGAAGCATGGTCTTTTTGCTATATTTGGGGTCTGGATCCCATGTGAACAACTATAATTGGACGACGTTATGCATCAACCGGCTATGCATCATCATGTAATTTTCGAGAAAAATACGCTTAAAGTTTAAGTCAATCTTCACTATTTATTGTAGCGCCAACTAACAATACTAGATATTACAAGTTATTTCCCTTGTTTGACATTTATGCATCAACAATCTATGAGCGTGAACATTACGCGCTTAGCTGCATGATGCAAAATTTAGATTACCAATTATGAAGATCTGATTCCATGCCCGTTTGTTTGAAAACATATAATCTCTGATAGGACTGATGGTGTTTACATTTTTCTTTAATAATCTTCTTGTTTTATACTTCATGGGCTAGGCAAATTGCCTGTTCCGCCTCACAGTTGTTCTGTCCATCTTTTCACTGGCCTTCCTACATTCTTGAACCTCTTGGCTTGTAGTTAAATGCTACTTTTGGTAATCTTGTTACATTCATTCCTTCTAATGTCTAAACCATTTTTCTTTATATTCTTTGATTTTACCATTCAATGGACATATATTTAACTCTGTTCTTATATCTTCATTCTTTATCCGATCCATTCTTGTGCAGCCTTTTGTTCTTCTAAGGAAGTTCATTTCTACACTTTGTATTCTACTTTGTAATTTTTTGTCATTACCCTAGATTCACTCCCACAAAGTAATGTAGGAACTGCCAATGTTTTATAAAACTTCAATCTAGTATCTCTTCTGTTTTGTTCTTTAATGTTCTATGTATAGTTCCACATATCGTTTGAAATTTTGACAGTTTGATATTTACGTTTCTTTAATAATAACTAATAAGGCTATATTTAAAGATTTGGTGCTGAAAGTGTGCTCACACTTACTTCATGAGCCTGTGCAACAGATGACATCAATCTCATTTCTTAAATGACGCTTATCCGGTTGATGCATAACATCGTCCAATTAGACTTATTAAGTAACTCGCTGGCAATATCGAACCCGTAGGTCCATGGAATCGCGGATATAAGCTCTACACGGATCCCTATCCTGAGCTAATATTTTTCATAATATTTGGCCAATACCTCCAGAGATTCAACATCAGAGAAAATGCAAGTTGTAATTGTGGCGTTAGTAGCCAAAGCGCTGAACATATTATGTTACATTGTCATTTGCTCTGGAACGAAAGATTCAACTTCTCATGTCTTCTAAATAACACCGCCTCTTTAAGTAAACCACTCATTACACAACTGCTTATATAGAAAAGAACTACACACTTTTTAATATTTCTTATAAATAAAGTTCATAAAAGTTTAACTTTAGATAGAATTACATAATGACTCAATTTTGTAACAAACTATAATCCTAATATACCTTAGGTGAAATCCTTCCATCCATATAATTCTTCCCGAAGGCAGGTCCTTCACTGCAACCATAGCATTTCCATGCTGTGCTTTGCAGCTTTACTAGGGAATTGTAGGTGTGGTAGCTTCCCGTTGCTTTACACACCGGTGAAAGATGATGATGATGATGATGATGATAATGATGAGGGTGATGGTGATGATGATGGCCATATGATTTCGGGGACCGTTTGGGCCTTAAAGTTTTTCTGACATTTGTCTTACAGGCGAGGAAAAACCCCGATAAAATCCTCATCCAGAAAAACTGCCCCGACTGGGGATCGAACCCTGGCCCGCTGCGTGGAAAGCAGCACGCTACGTAGGTGAAATAGGGTTTTAAATTTCGGATAATAATAAATAAATAAATAAGTAAATAAATAAGTAAATAAATACTATTTTTCACTCCCCTGTATAATTTAGTACGGTGAATGAAGTGGAATAAAACGGTATTGTTAGTGAGTTTGTTGTTTAGTAAGTTTGTTACAGTTATTATTGATACATTATTTGAGTTTCAATATCCATTGAATGATGACTCCGAAGATTAATGATTTTGTTCGACTTGACAAAGTGACTCGAAGGAGAATTTGAAAACGCGAGAAAGGAAGAGAAAAAGGTTTGAGTTGCTTATATTAAAAAGTTGAACTTTAACAGGCGCATGAATTATGAAAGGCAAGTGGGTGGTTTAGCATATATAGTCGTCTAAAACGGAAATTTCTTCATAATCCCAGCTGTGAACTGAGCCTTAATTTAAAAAATGTTATAAAAAATATGATACACATACAAGTCTGCGTCCAGACGCCTTTTCCTCCAGCATCCAATCTCTTGATGTCAAACATATAGCACATTGAATCAGGGTTGTAAAAAGGGGCATCATAATTTACACTGACTATCCAACTCATAATATTATAATGATATTGTGAAAAGAAAAATTAATGTCTGAACCAGGAATCGAACCGTGGACCTCTAGTTCTCCAGACTAGTGTGCAGCCCACTACACCATTCAAGACCTGGCACAAACATTAACAATTCTTTCCACATATACAAATCTATAATTCTCGTTTCGTCCGCTATCAGGTAGGTGACACCACCTTAAAAAAAATAATTGTTAATGTTTGTGCCAGATCTGGAATGGTGTAGTGGGCTGCACACTGGTCTGGAGAACTAGAGGTCCACGGTTCGATTCCTTGTTCAGACATTAATTTTTCTTTTCACAATATCATTATAATATATTAATATGATCCATTATTGGAACTGTGTTAAAATAACAGTTTTGGAAAATGTTAAATAATATCCAACTCATGCCCCAGATGGTAGTCAATGACGAATCACATTTCTATAAATTTTGTTTTACAACCAATGACAGTCGTGTTTCACCTCGCTCTTTATCAGCTCCTACTTTTGTGATAAAGAAAGCTCCTCCTTTTTAATATTCTGAACAACTCAGAGCATTATTTTTCTCCAACAAATACATTGAATATAGCAAATAATGTACGGATTACTTGATTATACTGAGTTCTTTTCTAAAAAAATAAATTAATAAACTATAATGTTGATTATAATATACAGTTTGATGTGTTTCATTATTTCTCCACTAGGGTGCATTCGTACAATATTGCGATCCTATTTGGCAATAAATAGTATCGTCAAGTTGCATTGAATATACCGCTACATAACCTCACATTTCTGATTTGTTTTCAAACATCACCGTTTACATTAAATATATAAAAATATTTTAAAATACCGGCAACTATTTTCAAGTAATGATTTCTAAGTAAACAACTTAAGGAGGCCTAGGTAGCTCAGATAGAAGAACATTTACATAGAGAGTCAAAGGACCTGCGTTCAAATCCCGGTCTAGGCGTATATTTTTCTTTTCAAATATAATTTGTCCATCATTAAGATGTTTAAAAACGAATAATATTAACATTGAAAGAAGCACTACTGGCTTTATAAGTAATGTTTAAATTCCCAATAAAAAGTCTTCTTAATAAAGAAGCCGCCATTTGCAAAAATCGTAGCAACTGCTCGTAGCATTTGGGGTTAGGGAATTAACTATGTATAAGAGAAAAATACGCGTTTAGATTGGAGGCCTAGGTAGCTCAGATGAAAGAGCATTGACATTGAGAGTCAAAGGTCCTGGGTTCAAACCCCGGTATTAGGGAATTAACTATGTATAAGAGAAAAATATGCGTTTAGATTGGAGGCCTAGGTAGCTCAGATGGAAGAGCATTGACATAGAGATTCAAAGGTCCTGGGTTCAAACCTCGGTCTAGGCGTATATTCTTCTTTTCAAATATAATTTGTCCATCATTAAGATGTTTAAAAACTAATAATATTAACTTAGTTTTATTCGTTAAATGGTCTTAACAAATGCCACTCATCATTTCCAAATCCTCTAGATAAATAATTGTAAATCACTCGTAACATTACTTACGATAAGACAGTTGTGAAAAGTGATAAAAAGTAGTACTTAACTAACTGTTTGATTTAACCCAAATATATATATATATATATATATATATATAAATTAATCTTTGTTTGTTTGTATATTTGTTTGTTTGTTCGTACTTTATGCACGGCCATACCGTTGACACGATTGTGATCGGGGTTTTTGCAAAATGTTAAGGAGATTCCCGGGATGAACATAGGCTATAAGAGAGTTGTGATACTCAACTCCTACACCCTTAAAAATCGCCCTTTGTGGTGGAAAACTTGAAAAAAGTAGCTCTTTGGACGCTTAAATGGCTTACGCTGCCTAAACCATAAGAAATACACAAAATTGATTTACACAGAATTGAATATATCAAAAAGCTCTACAAAAAAGTCCGCGACAGCATATGTTTATCTCTCACGGATAACTCACAAGAACCATTTTTTGTCTTTCATTGATACCAATAGTCCCTTATCTCTTACGGATAACTCACAATAACCATTTTTGTCTTTCATTGATACCAAAAGTCTCGCGCTGTAGCCGAGTGGTTAAGGCAAGAAGTCTTGGCGCAGAACTACGGGACTTACGCTGGTTCGAGTCTCTAGGGGAGAAGACATTTTTCTCATGGATTGTCGGCCAGCATGGGACCGGTGCACACTGGGTCAGAAATGAAATCTAGCTGAAAAAAAAAATCTGTTTTGTATAACTCCCATCAATTATTTTTTTTCAATCTAATATAATTGTTATATGATGGTTCTTAACTTATCTGCAAAGTTGGGTACAATTCAAACACTCATGACTGTATGACGTCATCATTCACACTTCTTGAGCCGTAACAGAAGGCTGTAAGAGGTTTTCTTGCGAACTTATTTAATAGTATCTAATTATGTCCTAATTGCTGAATTTTATGGTAAAAAAGTAACATATTTTTATCGTCCGTCCATGACATAAGAATTGAACGTTCGGGCAGGACAACGTCTGCCGGGTACGCTAGTATATATATATATCCTGATCGCAACACCATCTACCGAATCCAATTGTGAATCTAAGCCATTCAGAAACCCACTCAAACACACACACACACACACAACACACACACACACACACACACACACACACACACATTTTTATGAGAATCGCTCCAGTCGTTTAGACAGTTTTTAATTTCGGATTTCAATAAACCTCCACTTCTAATTGGATTTCGCTCATTTTGGATAATACCTACCTCGATTTATTTTAATACGATAGGCCTATACTGAATTTCGTTGTGAAACATTGGAAAATGTGACTGCTAGAGCGATATTTCTGTTTTCACTTCAGGTGAACTTCTACACCTAATGATTTTAGAGGGTCCAATTGCGAATATAAACCTTCGAGTGACGCAATCAGACACATACAAAAATCATCAAAATCGATGCAGTCATTTAGGAGGCGTTTTGTGACAAACACACATACACAAGATTATAATAAATTGTAAACTTTTTAGATACTAGCGTAAGTATCTGCAATGATGTACGTGTAAGTAAGAAATATATTTATTTATTTATTTAGATTTATTTAGCCTGGTGGAGTTAAGGCCATGTGGCCTCCTCTTCCACTCACCTGGACAAACATATAATATACTGCATGTGTTTGAACAGTGAGGGAGTCATGTTAAATACATTAGCACAGCGTTAAAAATAGCCACAGAGTTCTGTGGTCAGGTGGGGGGGGGGTTGATGTCAAAGTGAAAAATGTTGGAGGCAGATAAACGAAAGGCGTTAGTAATGTAGGTTCAAGACAGCCTAACAATTAATAATGTTTTTACAACCGTGGTTTGGGCTATATTATCTTCATACAACCGCGATTTTTGCTTTTTTCCCCATTGTATGCTTTCCACTAGTGATTCAACACACAAACCACTATTTACATACAGCAATACACAGTGTGTAGGCCTATATAAATGCTGTCCAAACTTTTAGGTATAAAATGAGGAAATACTTTACTACATGTGACGCGAAATATTTTTCTGAGTTCCAACCATACACCATGCGCATGCGCCAACAAACGCAAAGCTGTTTTCACTATGAAATCACGAGATGCAGCCAACATATACACGATAGTTAACGAACCTAAAAAACAACTTAACGCAATTTAAGTGCTCTAACCTGTGAAAGCAACCTAAAAGCTAACCTAACGCAATTTAATCACTCTAACCTGTGAAAGAATACAACTCCCAAAAATAAATAGTAAGTTCTGAAACTCAGAAGTACGTATATGAGTACAGTTAATTAGTGTATACTCTATGTTGGCTGCATTGGAACATGTCTTTGTTGTTGCATAGAATGTAAGTTAAAATCAGTATGGCTGCCATGTCTCACATGCTACGTATGTAGTTAAATATAATAGAAAAATATATTGAAATAATCGTTAGAAATAATGTGAAAGTCATTGTAAATGGTGAGAAATAATATGAAAAAACCCTAAAAATAAAATTGTAAGACGTTTTTGAAGGAATTTAAAAAGTCACGTCACAGGTGGTAAAGTTTAAAAAAAATGGATATATGATAGAGGACAGTTTATTATTATTATTATTATTATTATTATTATTTATTATTATTATTATTATTATTATTATTATTATTATTATTACTAGATTTAAGTAAATGGATGATGTAAGAATAGGTATGATGGAGATATGTCTGGAAAAATTGGAATGGGAAGGTAGAGAAGAATGGAGAAAGAAGTAAACATTTAAAAAGCTTTGAGCACAGGAAGATGTTTTATTACATTCTAAAACTGTATTATAAATAAAAAATTATTAGCTGCTAAAATGAAGTTTCTAAGGTTTTTAGCTCGTTGTACATTATTTGGTACAATGAGAAGTGAAGACATTAGATCAGAACTAAAAATACACAACATTATAGACATGATAAGAAGACATCAAGTCAATTGGAGAGAGCATATACAGCACATGCCTGAAACATCATTTTCTAGATCGATATACAACTACGATCCTCGCGGAAGATATGGTCCACACCGCAAAGGAGATGATGATAACGATTATTATTATTATTATTATTATTATTATTATTATTATTATTATTATTATTATTATTAACTGATGGAAGAAGAATTATTGGTATGTTGAACTCAGTGCTTTGGAATAGAAATATAATATACAGAACAAAGAAAACTATTTTCAAGTTCTGTTACAAAACATATTAATATATGGTTCCGAAACCTGGACAGTAAGTAGAAAAGAAGCCAACAAGCTGTTAGCAGTAGAAATTCAATTTTTGGAGCCGATCGACAAGAATTTCAAGAAGGGATAAGGACAGAAACAGCACAATAAGGGAACTTATACATGTTGAAAGAAACATATTAGAAAAATATAAAAAAAGAAGTTTGAAATGGTGTGGACATCTCATAAGAATGGAAGAAGATAGAATACCAAAGAAGATCCTTAATTGGAAAGCTAATTGAAGAAGTGGAAGAGACAGGCCTAGAGAACGATGGATGGATGGAGTGAAGAGAAGTATGGAAGCTAGAGATTTGAGGGAAGAAGATGCTTTAGACAGGAATCTCTGGCAACAAATCACTTTGGGTTGAAGGAGGAACACTGTATTGTGGAACATTCCTACGTATATAAAAAAATATTATTATTATTATTATTATTATTGTTATTATTATTATTATTATTATTAGTTTATGCATATTTAAGTATATTAACATAAACTACTGGTGACAGAGATGGTCTTCTGGAGGAGGGCTTCTAGAAATTCAACAGGAGACAAAATTATAAATACTAAAATCAGAAAAATAATGTATGTTCTACACGTTACTGAAGAAAGAAGACTGAAATTGTTTGGTCACATAAAGAGGATGTCACATTACAGGAAACCTAAGATGATATTGAATTTTGAAGCGGAAGGCAACCGAAGAATGTGGAGAACCAAAGAACATTGGATTCAAGGAGTGCATAAGAGTATGGTGTCGAGAGGATTAATAGAGAGTGATGAAGAGAATAGGGATGTATGGAGGAGTAAAATTTACAATGGGTTATAAGAAAACTATTGTACTGTAGAAAAATTCCTGTAAATAAGATTTTTTATTGCGAATGAGCCTATATGTCCTTCATTTTTATGACTATGGGCATTTTTCTCTCTTCTGTCCACGTAGTTTCTGTTTTTTTCTTGGATTTGTCCTCTTGGTCAACCTGCCACTTATGCAACTTAATTCTAAAGATATCTCAGTTTATGATATCTTCTTGAGTAACCCCTGCCAATTGTAAGTCATTTTTTACTTCACCAATTCATTTTATAGTATCCACTGGTGCTTTACTTCTGTTTTCGTATAATTCCATTATTTGTTTTGAAAGTCTATTTCAGTCCATTCGTTTAATGTGTTCATAAAATGTTAGCCTTCGTTTTCTAATATCTTTATGAATAATCAATTGAGTTGGTGTTTACTTGATGAAAATCCATATCTATTAATTAAATAAAAATAAAACTTAGTTTTATTTTAATTAATCTCTATGAATGTCTGTATATAATTTTATTTCCATTTTTCCTATTGATTCTGTATGCTTCTCCTATGACGCGAAGACCTAAAATTTGTCTTATAATTTTGCATAATTTTTTCACTATATTTTCGATATTTTTTTTCTATTCAGAATTAATGTTTCTGCTCCATAGAGGCACCCTGGTCTAATTACAATGTTATAGTGTTTGTAAAGATATGCATTTCTTTTTATAGACGTTGCGAGTTAGCTGTTTCTATCTACTTTTGTTGGCTTTAGTTTCGATTTTTCGATTCCGTTTTGTGAAGTATTTCACTAACACAAGTTGCTAAACTTGTTTAAATTTTCTATATTTGATATCCAAGTATTTTGTGCTTGTTTATTGCATGAAATGTATTCGGATTTTTCTCATTAAATCTGAAGACAAACTATTATTATTAACTAACTAATTCACTGGCACTACTGAATCCGTAGGTTCATGGCCGCGCGGACATAAGTTCTCTATACATCCCTGTCCTGAGCTAATTTTTTCCAATCATTTCCTGTATAATCCACTTCCCTCATATCATAGTTATTGTTATTCTCCGACCTCATTCTTGGTTTACCAACTGGGAGTTTTCACTTTGGTTTTCCTACAAGAAGCTATCATGCATGTCTTTCATTTCGCATTCGAGCCACATGTCCTGCTCATCGCAGTCTATGAGACTTAATTGTTCTTATTACATCTGGCTTCCTATAAACACCATGCAGTTCACCATTATGTTGTCTTCCCCATTCATCTGTCTGTTCATCTGTCTTTGGTCCAAATATTTTCCTAAGAACTTTATTCTCAAATATTCATAATCTCCTTTCCTCCCTTAAAGCAAGAGTCAATGTTTCACATCCGTATAATATAACTGGGAGAATAACAGTTTTATATATTTTCAGTTTAATATTTTTTTGAAAGGAGTTGGGATGACAAGAGTCTCTGTAATCCATAATGGGACGCATTTCCATATGTTTAATTTCTTTGCGCATCCCATTCCTATTGTAATTGTTGCTCCTTGATAATTCAAATTAGCCACTTCTTCAAAATTTCTCTCGTTTGTCATTAGTTGTCCATTTCCATTATCTAATGCATTTCTATGTGTAAACATATATTTAGTTTTATTCATATTTATAATAATAATAATAATAATAATAATAATAATAATAATAATAATAATAATAATAATAATAATAATAATAATAATAATAATAATAATAATAATAATAATAATAATAATAATAATAATAATAACAATAACAATAATAATCACAATAATAATAATTTTATTTATATACAGAATTTTAATGTTTACACATTTTTCTGTGCCTAAAGTTTTATTTTTCTTCTCCACTCGTCTCTCTCCATCCAATCTAAGTCCTCCAGTCCCATTGCTCTCATTCCAGTTCTTATTTCCTGCATCCACGAGTTTCGAGGTCTTCCTCTCCTCCTTCTTCCAGGTGGATACCATTTCAATGTTTTCCTGGGTAATCTTTCTTCTTGCATTCGTCGTACGTGCCCATACCAATTTAATTGCTTATACCGTATATAATCTACTATTGAATAACCAATATTCACTTTTTCTCTTATGACAGTATTTCTTATTTTGTCTAATTTTGAACATCTTGCTGCTCTCCTCAAGGAATCCATTTCCATCGACATAAGTTTTTGTTCTAAGTGTTTGTTGAATTTCCAAACTTCAGCTCCATATGCGACAGCATTTCTCACTATTGAATTATATATAATAATAATAATAATAATAATAATAATAATAATAATAATAATAATAATAATAATAATAATAATAATAATAATAATAATAATAATAATAATAACAATAATAATAACAATAATAATATTATTGTTATTATTATTATTATTATTATTATCTGTCCAGCTGTAAATCATAGTTTTTTTAACATTCCTTTTTTTTTTCCAATGAACGGGGAGTTAGCCCGTAGCATCAACTCCCAACTTGGAGGACCAGGAAATTTTCTGTTTAGGTTTTCTTCCCATAGCCTTTGAAGAGCCCTCTTCACCGCAAGGCAGCGTTTCTCTTTCCCTTAGAGATAGGATTGGCTCTTCCGAAAGATCCGCTATCTTGAATGATTCCTTTTGCGCCAACTCTGCTTTGAGGTCTTCTCGGTAACTCAGGGTAGAGGCCCTTATAGGGTACTATCAGTCGGAGCCAACTGAACCCTGGTTTTTTAACGAGGTTGTTACTCGTGCCCCTCGTCCTTTCTCATCAGGGCTTGGGACCGGCCATGGGAAATAGAGGAAGAAATGTGTTATAATAGAGACGAATGGTGAAACATTATAAATCTAATTTGAAGACAAATCATTAGTGCCGGAAAAATGTATCAGCATTGTTAAAACCGGAAATATGTATGTATATATATATATTTTTTATTCTATTATTATTATTATTATTATTATTATCATTATCATAACTAGATATGGGTTGTTGTGAGTAATATGGTGGAAGATGGCAGTGCGCCACATGGTGTTTGGTTACTTGGGTTTGACGGACACGTGTTACACGCAGCAGGATGTATTTACCTGTCCCATACATTCACAGCCACAGCACACTGTGCCCAATTGTGGAAATTATCTTCTCTAAACAAGCCGTTCTTAATCCATAAAATTCCTAACTATATGATAAATTAATGTACCTGGCATGAAAGAGTTGCTTGCCTTTATTTTTTATTATTATGGCATTGGTACTATCGAACCCAGAGTCCCCTCTACAATCCCTAGAAATCTGTAATACTTATTCAGACAGACAAGACACACGATATCAACCCATTGTGTTTCGATCTTCAAACTTATTTTACATCGAAATGGTACGTTTACGTACATAGGTTCCTTATCAAGTATTTATCTACTAAGTCCCCTCCACAATCCCTAGAAGTCTGTAATACTTATTCAGAAACACAAGACACACGATATCCGCCCATTGTGTTTCGATCTTCAAACTTATTTTACATCGAAATGGTACGTTTCCGGACATAGGTTCCTTATCAAATATTTATCTACTAAGACCCCTCCACAATCCCTAGAAGTCTGTAATACTTATTCTGAAACACAAGACACTCGATATCAGCCCATTGTGTTTCGATCTTCAAACTTATTTTACAAAGAAATGGTACGTTGGCACCTTATCAATACTTTATCTGCTAAGTCCTCTCTACCTCCCTTAGATGTCTGTAATACTTATTGCGAAACACGCTGTATATATTTAGGAGTAGAGCGTAAACGTTTTTATTATTTTACGTAATAATGTGAAGTTTTGTTTGTGATCGCAATTTTAAATAAATGCACAAAGCTATAATCGATTATAGGATTGGAGTTTATATGGGCAAGACACGAGATTAGAGAAAATAAATTGCAGTATTATTTATAGGTTTTCCCGAGATGCGTGTAGTAATATATTGGTATCATTTCCAAGAAACATCCGACTGTATTTATTTTAGTGTGACTTAGATCTGGCACGAATTTGTGAACGCAGAGGTTTCGCTGTCATTTCCACGCCCAGTTTCAGACGAGTAGCGAAATTTTCAACATTTCCACGCAGTTGGCAACACCCACACATAAATTCCCTAACTCACACTTTGATATATTATATTATACAGGGTGTAGATTCATTAAAATCAATTTATATGGTTTATCATAAGTAATGCCACTAGTGATTTCCAATTTATCTAGAGAATTTGGAAATCAAGAGTGGTATTTGTTAGGACTATTTAACGAATAAAATTAAGATGTTTACTCACAAATCATTATTTAACTATAGTTATTTCAAAATATTTATATATTTAATGTAAACGGCGATGTTTGAAAACAAATGAGAAACGATTGGTACGCTTCATTTGCTTCTTTTGTTTATCACTGCAACCAGATCATATTATTTATTGCCAAAGGATCGCAATGTTGTAAGAATGAGCCCTAGTGGAGAAATTTATAACCAACGTTATAGGTATTAATTAATTTCTGATGTCCTATTGTAAATATGTCAATTACATTTTTCTGGAACGTCATTTCCTGGAAAATAATTCGTTTAAGAAAGTGCAAACAGTGGTTTCTTTTTTTGTGGTATAATCATTGTTACAAATGTTTTGATATTATCTCTCGTATGCGCTTTCTGTTGACATTCATGCACTATATATACAATCTGGTAGCAGTATTTCTTGGCGAGTCAGTCACTGCAAAATAATACTATGACCTATTCAGAATGTTAAAAAGCAGGTGCTTTCTTTATTATGATAAACTTTAGTAGGTAAATTCTAGGCGATACACGACTGTGATTGGTTGTAAATAAAAAATCATTGAAATGTGATTGGTCATTGATTCCCATTTGGGGCATGAATAAATACATGTTATCAAAATGCAATACCATTAATTCTTAATAATTCTACATATCTTAATTAATGTATAATGTTATTCTATTATTATGTAATTGTAATAGTATTGTGTTTTCTTTATGTAATTGTAATATTACTGTTTTATTTTTGTTTTTTCTATATATTATTACCAAATATTACTTATTGTAACGGACTGTCTACAACACGTACGGCTTATGCTTCTGCGACCCATATTTGTATATAACATTGTATATATCTTTCTTGCAGTCTAATAAAGTCCTATTACTACTAATAAAATGTCCTATTACTACTACAATGTTATAAATAGACATTGGTTAGGACATATTTTAAGAATGGAAGATGAGCAATGGCCGAAACTACTATACCAATGTCAACCGACCAGGAAGAAGAAAAGAGGGAGACCAAAGTTAACATGTAAGTAAAACATGAGGATAATAATGCAAGCAAGAGGGCTAAGCATTCAAGATGCACATGATCGTAGGCTTTGGAGGTTTGGCACGGGAAGACGGCAGCAGCAGTAAAAACACGAAGATAGATAGATATATAAATATACATTGATAATAACAATGAAGGCGAAATATTACGCGAAAAGATAAATAAACGCCAGAACCGAGATTTGAAACCGAGACCTCTAACTTTATACGCAGTGGCATAACACTTTTCCAGTCAATCAATATATATATATATATATATATATATATATATATATACACCGCTGTGGTCTCGAGGTAGCTTGCTGCCTTGTCACATAGCGACTCCTGAGTGAGGTGTTTTCGGGGTTTTTCCTCACCTGTAAGACAAATGTCAGGAAGCTTAGGGCCCAACGGTCCCCGAAAATCATCCGGCCATCATCATCATCCTTATCATTATCATTATCATAATCATCCTTCATCGGTGTGGAAAGCAACGGGAAGCTACCACACCTATAATTCCCTAGTAAAGCTGCAAAGCATAGTATGAAAATGCTATGAATGCAGTAAAAGACCTGCCCTCGGGCGGAATTATTATATGGATGGATATATGATTCTAAATCATAAGAGGCAGCGAGACATCGGTCGTACTGCCATCTCGTGGCTTCAATAACAAGTAAGCATTTAATTGGAATGTATTCTTTATAACAGTAATGATTCTTTATTTCGATGTTACAATTGGACGGCGTTATGCATCACCCGGCTATGCGCCGTTATGTAAATCTCGAAGAAAATACGTATAGAGTTTAAGGCAATCTTCACTATTAATTGTAGCGCCAAACTAAGAATACTGGATATTGCAAGTTATTTTCCTTGTTTGACAGTTATGCATCAACTATGTAAGCGCGGGAACACTTGGCGCTTAGCTGCATGATGGAAAATTTAGATTAGCATGTATGAAGATCTGGTTTCATAGCCATTTGTTACAAAATGTATAATCTCTGATAGGACATATGACAATTGCAGGCGTCGGATTACCAATACGGATTCAAACCAGGCTGTGGGACAGAAGATGCCATAACCAAACTCTTCGACACAGTGCATAAAACAGAAGAAAATATCGCCATAGGAATCTTCGTCGACTTCGAAGGAGCTTTCGACAGACTATGGTGGCCTAGCATTCTACGTGCATTGAAAAGAAGAAACTGCCCCAAGAATGTATACGCAACCATCAAAGATTACTTCAGAGGGCGAACAGTTAGCCTGATTGACAACGAACACATCGTTAGAAAAGAAGTTCAACTGGGATGCCCCCAGGGATCTGTTCTCGGCCCCTGCCTCTGGAATTTTGTTCTCGATGAACTTCTGCTGATCCTGGAAACCCTCCCGTACGGACAGCCGATCGCTTACGCAGACGACCTGGTTGTTGTGATACGAGGAGAGTCCAGAAGACGGATAGAAGAGAGAGGACAAGAAACCATGAACCTAATACAAACTTGGGCTGACAAACGTAAGTTAACCCTATCGAAAAACAAAACCACAGGAATGCTCTTAAAGGGAAACCTCAACGAGCGCAGAGCTACGACGATCAGGCTACATGACAACAACATTAGATTCAAACGCGAACTAAAGTACCTTGGGGTAACGCTACAAACGAAGTTAATAATTGTCCGGCACATAACGAATGTTACACAGACGGCGAAGAACCTTTTCAACGTCATGGCAAGATTAGGTGGAGAGAGTTTGGGGCTTCAGTGCCATCAATTTCATGACACTATACAAAGCCCTATTCCAACAGATCTGAGCATATGCCGCCCACGGATGGACTAGAAACCTAAACCAGAGACATCGGAGAACTCTGCTCTCGGCCCAGAGACATGTCCTTATTCATGTCAGTAAAGCCTATAGAACTACGTTCACAGCAGCGTTGCCAGTAATAGCGGGTGTCCTACCAATTGATATATATCCGGAAAAAAGGATACACCTATACTGCCTGTGTCGCAATAAACCTGTAGTCATTGACGACCTTATCCTTACACCAGACATGTACGAAGAGCCCGAGGGGCGAGAAGCCACTAAAAGAAAGCTTGAAGACCATCTCCAAGAAAAGCGGCAACAGCGCTGGCACAACGAAATACATGGCAGAACAACATACGAATTCCTGCCGAACGTGAAAACTCGCATGAAGATGTCATGGACAAGGCCATCACACATGATTACTCAATTGCTCTCAGGACATGGGCATTTTAGAGGCAAACTGCACGGAGAGGACTTGTCGACTCCCCTCTATGCAACTGCCAGATCGCAGAGGAAGACGATGTGCACCACATGATATACCGCTGTGCCAAGCACGCGGCTGTCAGAAGACAACTAGAAATAGCCGTGCACGTCAGCAACGAGGCCTGGCCTCCTCCTTTGCGGTTCTGGATGCAGATAGATAACTACAAGTTGATCGCAGAGTTTTCCCAAAAAACTCTAAGCACACGAGCTGAAGAAGCGAAGAGAGGAGAAGACGAGGAAATCAACGATAGAATAAGTAGAATTAGAACTTAGAATATATCAATATGTATACTTGATAAATTGTAATATTAAGTTTAGGTTAAGTAGATATAAGATTAATACTGCCATCTTATGTATATTATTATTACATTGTATAAGAAACAAAATTAGGTTAAGAAACCATAATGTAATATAACTGTAAACACCTTAGATTAAGTTTCAACTAGCCGCACTCTGTAAAAGTATAATGAATTAAATAAAGAAATCACGCTAGATAATAAATAGAGACAAGAGCAGACCTGGGGATATGGGCATTAAGCCCGAGGAAACCCAGGGGGATGATGGTGGGGCTCTTAAATAAAAAACATATATATATATATATAAATAGGACATATGGCGTTTATGTTTTTCTTTAATAATAAGGCTATATTTAAATCATAAAATAAAATAAAGTTAAAATGTACCTTCTTAGGTCAGATCCGTCGTCCTCAACTTATAAAATATGTATGATTTTTGTCTGAAGGCCTTTCAGAATCTCTATTCCATCTTCAGCAGATATTTCTTTGCTACATTACTTGATGTTCTCGGTGCTGGTCCTAATGTAGTGTTGTACGTATATTTAACTATTTGACGCTAAAAGTGTAGGTACACTTACTTCATGAGCCAGTGCAACAGATGACATCAAAATATATGTTTTAATGTCGCTTAGTCGGTTGATGCATTTATTCGTCCAATTAAATGACACATTTTGTCTACATTCACAAGATGTTTTGATGTGCACCGACCGTCCAGAGCAGAGCTTTTTTTAACTTTGTTGCTTTTTACAGTGCACGGTTATTGTTGTAAAGGAATAAAAATGAAAAAGGATTGAAAAATGTGGTGCGATTTGAAACAAATGGCAATGATTGATCTGTCGCACGTGATTGGTCGGTTTTAAACAACTAGAGCGTCTAATTTGATTAATTGTTCTGCCAACTTTGCGATCAGAATTGACCTCGAAAGGTAACCGCACTTCTAGCGCACCTGTTCACAGCAAATTGCGTAAGGCGTTTTGGTTGGCCAAAACCAGCCCGCAGTTACATTTAACTTTGCTAACTTGCCTAAACTGCTCAAACACAAGATCAGGGAAAGAAGTAATTAATTAAATCAGACCTAACTTTGCGCAAATTCATATATATAATTCTTCTGTGCGTGTGTTTGTCACTGAACTCCTCATAAATGACTGAATCGATTTTGATCAAATGTTGTATGTGTGCGTGTGTGTGTCTGATTGTGTCCCTCGATGTTTTAAATTCACAATTGGACCCTATATATGTGAACAATATAATCTCAAAATATCTATAGAAAAAACTAAGGTAATGGCATTCCAGGGGAAAAATCAAATCAGATCCAAAATAGTAATAGGAAACAAAATCATAGAACAGGTGAACCATCTCAATTATGTAGGATGTGACATTTCATTTAATTATGATAATAGCAAAATTCCAGGGAATATGTGGTACGATAAAACGATCACTAAATAACAAAACAAGAGAGACCCAATTGAAATTTTATAACACGTTGGCAGTACCGGTACTGCTCTATGGTTCAGAAGCCTGGATACATAAAAAACAAGATCTACGTAGGATAACGGCGGCAGAAATGAAATTCTTGAGTTCTGTTAAAGGGTGCACTAAGACAGAATCAAGAACACAGAAATAAGACAGGAACTTGAAATATTTGCAATAACTGATAAAATAGATACATATAGACAAAAATGGAAACAACACAAAGACAGAATGAATGAAGATAGATATCCAAAACAAATAACAAAATACAAATCTATAGGCACCCGAGATGTGGGCAGACCTAGAAAGAGATGGGATGAAGTCGGAAGGGGTCAACAGACCTAATCCATGAATGCAGATGGTGATGATGATGAATTGGACCCTCTAAAACCATTAGGTGTAGGAATTCACCTGAAGGTGAGACGGTAGGCCCTATCTCATCAAAGTTACAATGTGGTAATTTGAGACCCGTTATCCCAGGAACTACTAGATGGATTGTAATGAAATTTTTACAGCATTTTAAATTAGGCTTGTAACGACCACTGAGCTCAGTCGAACTTGTATCTAAATATTGATGTCCAATATAATTCTTTTGCCACTAGTCTCTTTTTATTTAAAAAAATATTTCTAAAAAACCATAAGTGAAGATCTGTATAAGAGATTATCATGATTGTGGTTCCACAGCTAGGTTAACTCCTGTAAAATTTTCATATAAATATCTCTAATAGTTCCTGAGATAATGTAGCAAATGTTCCAAAAGTTTCACTTTCGAGAAAACAAGGTTTGAAGTGTAATGATATTACAGACTGACAGTTGTCAATTGGTTAAAAATAATAATTAACGCACTTATAATTGGCGTTCAGTAACAAATCATATGCAGAAATGTTCAGAAACGAACAGAATATTTAATTATAATTTTTTTTTTCAAAATTTGACCTACCGTCTTAACTTAAATAAAAAATTTAAAATCGCTCTAGCGGTCACAATTTTCGATATTTCACAACGAATCTCAGTATATCATGCTAAAATAAACCGACGTAGGTAGATATTAAAAAACGAGCGAAATGCAACAATTAGAAGTAGAGGTTTACCTGAAATGTGAAATTAAAAACTGACAAGCCACCGCCATGTTTGGTTCGTCTCAGCGTATACCATACAATTTGATTAAAATTTAATGTTATTTATTTTGGCATAGTAACGCACTCCTGGTATTAGCTGGTAAGATATGAAATAAAACAAAATGCATTAGTAATAATTTCTTTAAAATACTGTCCCGCGCTACGGGGGAGTCGTTCTGACCTTGGTTTGTTCTAATAAACACAACAGATGTTCACGTAAAATTTTCACAATAACTTTATTTACTTCAAATAAACTCTAACATATTTATACAATAATTATTCTTGTTACGCAGTTTATTTCTATTCACTAAGGGCCAGTTTCACCAAGAGAGGTAACTGTATTACGCCAGTTTAAGCTATACATTATACATGGGGAAAACTGGCGTAATGCAGTTACCTCTCTTGGTGAAACTGACCCTAAGAGTCAATTTCACCAACAGAGGTAATTATATTACGCCAGGTTTCCCCGAGTATAATGCATAGCTTAAACTGGCGTAATATAGTTACCTCTGTTGGTGAAACCGATCCTAAATGGCTTCACTTGGCGTAATTTATTCTGATCACAGCTGACTGTATCGCTGTCATAATACAACTCCTCCCACCCTCGCAAGTAAGAGTTCACTTTCCTCATACGTGCCGAATTTATGTAGAGAATTTGGAAATGACGAGTGGCATTTGTTAGAACTATTTAACGAATCAAATTAAGCTGTTTTCTCACAAATAATTATTTAAATATAGTTATTTTAAAGTATTTATATGTTTAATGTAAACGGCGATGTTTGAAAACAAAAGAGAAACGTTTGTTATGCTTCATTTATTCATCACTGTAACCAGATCATATTATTTATTACCAAAGGATTGCAATATTGTAAGAATGCACCCTAGTGGAGAAGAAATGAAACACATAAAACTATTTATAACCAACATTATATGTTATTAAATAATTTCTGATATCCTATGATGTAAATATGTCAATTATATTTCTCTGGAACGTTAATACCTGGGAAATAATTAAGAAAGTGCAAACAGTGGTTTCTTTTTATTGTGGTATAATCAATTGCAAGAAATATTTATCTATTATATATATATATATATATATATTGCACGAATGTAAGCGGATATATATATATATATATATTTTTGCACGAATGTAAACGGATACTGCTCGCGGGATATAATAGAAAAATATTTCTAGCAATTGATTATACCACAATAAAAATAAACCACTGTTTGCACTTGAGATATATATATATATATATATATATATATATATATATATACACACACACACACAATCTGGTAGCCGTATTTCTTAGAGAGAAAGTCACTGCAAAATAATGTTAAAATGTTAAAAATTAGGAGCTTTCTTTAATATGAAAAACTTATTTGATAAATTCCAGGTGAAACACGACTGCTATTGGTTGTAAATGAAAATTCATTGAAACGTGATTGGTCATTGACTCCCGTTTGGGGCATGAGTTAAATAGTTTAATTTTTTTTTTTAGAGATGCTGTGACGACAAAAGTAGCTGTAATATCATGTGATGTTATTAAAATTAGAAGAAGAAGATGTGATTGTTGTAATAGAGATTTGAAATTAGAATGATTAGTGGAGCGGGATGCCGTGCACGTTCGGCAAGGAGACTGCAATTAGTGGGCAGATAAAAACAGCTCTGCCATGCGCAAGAAATCCCTCCCCTTGTTGATAGCGGGGTAACTTTCCTCACAGTTTTTGTTACTTTCTACATGGATATCAAACAAATAAAAAACAATTTCCACTCTCCTTAACTCAAATTTACGTTTAGTCGCAAATACAACTTAACGAAACACAATCCTTCATTTATTCCGTCCTCAACACATCTCTATATTTCATCCAACTTTGTTAATAATAATAATTCATCCATCCGTAGTAATTCTGGCCGAGGACAGGTCTTTCACTGCAATCATAGCATTCTCATGCTATTATTTCCAGCTTTATAGGGGAATTGTAGGTGTGGTAGCTTCCCGTTGCTTTCCACACCGGTGAAGGATGATGATGATGATAATGATAATGATGATGATGATGATGATGATGATGTTGGCCATATGATTTCGGGGACCGTTTGGGCCTTAAAGTTTTCCTGACATTTGTCTTACAGGTGAGGGAAAACCCCGATAATAACCTCACTCAGAAAAACTGTCCCGACCGGAAATCGAACCCGGGCCCGCTGCGTGACAAGGCAGCACGCTACTCCGAGACCACAGCGGTGGACACATAATAATAATAATAATAATAATAATAATAATAATAATAATAATAATAATAATAATAATATGAAGCATTGTTGGATTGGCTTGTGAATTTGGCGGGAGTCGAATCTCACCCCAATTTTTGTTACTGTTAGCTTAGAGTGCGTATGTAAGCTCTTCGTTTCTCCTCGATATATAATAATAATAATAAATAATAATAAATCATCATCATCATCATCATCTTCATTCATGGATTAGGTCTGTTGACCCGTTCCGACTTCAGCCCATCTCTTTCTAGGTCTGCCCACATAATAATAATAATAATAATAATTATTATTATTATTATTATTATTTAATATTGCCAAGTACTATCACATATGGAGCTAAATCATGGGAAATGAACAAAAACTTACGTCAATGCAAACGGTTTATTGAGGAGAGCAGCAAGATTTTGAAAATTGTAAAAAAATAATAAAGTCATACGAGAATATTAGATATCCAATACTAGATTTTATAACATACAAGCAGTTAAATTGGTAAAGGTACGTACGACGAATACAAGAAAAATGGTTACCCAGAAAAACATTGGAATGGTGTCTACCTGGAAAAAGAAAGAAAGGAAGACCTCGAAACTCATGGATGCAATAAATAAGAACTGGAATGAGAACAAGAGGACTGGACGACATGGAGTGGATGGATAGAGACGAGTGGAGAAGGAAATAAAACTTTAGGCTCAGAAAGATGTGAACATTGAAAAATCTCTATTTAAATATTATTATTATTATTATTATTATTATTATTATTATTATTATTATTATTATTATTATTATTATTATTATTATTATTATTATTATTATTATTATTCCTCTACGCATGAAAGCTGACAGCTTGTTGCGTGTTCATTCACTACAGGTCCGGGGTATGGTGACGTCCTTCCATCGTAGTTGTGGTCGTCCTAAAGGCCTTTTCTGCTGAGGTGTCCAGTCACGTACTTTCTTCACTAATCTACTGTTCTCCATTCTATCTATGTGATCGTTCCAGTTTAGTCTTCTATCATTTATCCACAGGTTTATAGGTTCAATTTCACATTCTTCTCTAATAACAGAGCTGCGAATTTTCTCTCTCAGAGATTTTCCTATGATTTTCCTTAAAACTTTCATTTCGATTGTTTCATTTATTTGTTTTGTTTTTTTTTGAGTTTCTGTTCGGCATTCACAACCATATGTTAGAACTGGTCTTATGACAGATTTGTAAATTCTTACTTTTGTATCTATTCTTACATTTTTATTTTTTCCAAACAGTATTGTTTAAACATACCGATATTTTGTTTGCATTATTTGCTTGATATATGATTTCATCTGTTATTCTGTTGCTGCTATTAATTTCTATTCCTAAATATTTTAATTTCATGACCTGTTCTATACTTTTCCCTTCTATTTCTAATTTAACACGTCGTGGGTCCTTGGATATTGCCATCGATTTGGTTTTATTTGTTGAGATTTTCATGTTATATTTTGATGCAAAGATTCTAAATTTGTGCATTTGTAAATCATCTTCACTTTGTGCAATTAGAACTGTGTCATCAGCATAGTTTATTATCTTCAGCTCTTTGTTACCTATTTTAATCCCTTTTCTAACTTCAACTTTTAGTTCTTTGATGATTTTATCCATTATTAGTGTGAACAATATGGGACTTAATGAGTCTCCTTATCGTATTCCTTGCTGGACTAAAATTTCTTTAGATTTACTGTTCCATATTTGATGGTTGTACTGTTTCCTAATAAATTTATTTGATGATTGCGATGAGGTTTTTATATACATTCTTTTTTCTAATATGTTGAGTATGTCATTTTATCTTACCTGATCAAATGCTTTTCCAGATCCACAAAACATCGGAAGACTGGGATGTTAAATTCGATAGCTTTTTCTGTAGTCTGTTTTAATATAAAAATGGCATCTGTGCATGATTTTCCTTTTCGAAATCCTTGTTGTTCACTGTAAATTTCTTCATGTAATTTTTCTCCTCCATATTTAATTAATTCATTCTGGATGTTATCTATACCCGATGATTTTTTGTTTCTCAATTTTTTAACTTGTTTTTTTCAAATTCTTCCTTGCTTATCTGAAATGTGTCTTTATTTGTAGTTTTCTCTAGATGTGGGTTCTCAATATTTTCCCGTTCTGAGTAAATTTCTTTAAAGTAGTTTTCCCATTCTTCTGTTGATATATTGCATAAATTTACATATTCGTTTATATCTTTTCTCTGGTTCCTCATGAACCTCCATATTTGTTTCTGCATTCCATAGAAATAATAATATTATTAATATTATTGTTGTTGTTATTATAAAACTGTTATTCTACCAGTTATATTAAGTGGTTGCGAAACATGGACTCTTACTTTAAGGAAGGATTTGAGAATAAAGATCTTAGGAAAATTTGTGGACCTAAGAGAGATGAATAGAGAGGCGAACGGAGCAGACTACATAACAGTGAAGTACATGGTCTTTACAGGAAGCCAAATATAATAAGAACAGTTAAGTCTCGTAGACTGCGATGGCAGGACATATGGCACGAATGGGAATGAGATACGTTCATGGAAGCTTCTGGTAGGAAAACTAGAGGGAAAACGCCACGTTAATAGACAAAGAATGAGGTAGGAGAATAACATTAACTATGATTTGAGGGGAGTTGATTATATAGCGAAGGATTGGGAAACATTAACTCAAAATAGGAATGTATGGAAAGCTTATGTCCGTGCGGCCATGAACCTACGGGTTCGATAGTGCCAGTGAGTTAATCAGTAATTATTATTATTGTTGTTGTCATTATTATTATTTTTATTATTATTATTAAAGTTGTTAACGAAGACAAGCTTAAATACAGAAAAAAGGAAGCAATTTATAAAAACTGATGTAAGGAGCCCTGTAGGTTGTGAAAGTTAGCCCTAATGTGAAGAGATTTCAAAATTATTTTGAAAAATGTTACGACTCTAAATATCCATTGATCCCGCCGGGTTTCAACTGGTGCGATCTGGAAACCAGAGGCGAGCACATGATACAAAATCACTTTGAGTGAGGCGATATTTCAGAAGCTTATCCTGGAAGGATTACTGTTTTAATGGCCAAGCAATAAACCACTTTATCGAACAATAAAACTGTCTATTGTTTTCTATTGCCGTTCCAACACACATGTTTACCCTTAAAACGTTTGTAAAACACGTGATTAATTCTATGACCAATATTTTCGTTATCTTTCCCATAAATTATTAGCAGCATTCAATTTACATCACGGCAGTGGCGGCTGGTAGTGATATGTTACATGTTTTTTAATAGCCATTGTAAATTGTAACACTCAGTTCAATAAAATTTTGAGTTTAAAGCTTATGTCTACTGAAATGGATTGTTTTAGACGCTCAACTAGACATTCTAAATTGGAAAAAATCAGAAATACCTTCATCAGACAACAAATGAGAGTCCAGAATTTAATATTAGATTTTGTGAGATACAGACAACTAGAATGGTATGGTCATATACGTAGAATGCCAGATAAATATTACCCAGACAAGCTTTGGAGTATATTCCACCTGGGAAAGGAAAGAGAGGCATACTTAGATTTAAATGGATGGATGATGTAAGAAGAGGTATGCTGGAGATAGGTCTGGAAGAATTGAATTGGGAAGATAGAGTAGATTGGAGAAAGAAGTTAAAAAATTAAAAGCTTTTGGCACAGAAATATGTTTTATCACATTGTAATCCTGTTTATTAATAAATAAAAAGTATTATTATTATTATTATTATTATTATTATTATTAAATTCAACAAAAACTTAGAACAAGAACTTACGTCGCTGGAAATGGATTTCTTCAGGAGAGCAGCAAGATGTTCAAAAAACAGAAAAAATAAGAAATACTGTCATACGAGAAAAAATTAATATTAGATATTCAACAGTAGATTATATAAGATATAAGCAATTAAGTCGGTATGGACATGTACGACGAATGCAACAAGAAAGGTTATGCTGGAAAACATTGGAATGGTGTCCACCTGGAAGAAGAAGGAAACGAAGACCTTGAAACACGTGGATGCAAGAAATAAGAACGGAAATGAGAACAGGAGGACTGGAGGACATGGAGTGGATGGATAGAGACGAGTGGAGAAGAAAAATAAAACTTTAGGCACAGAAAGATGTGCAAACATTAAAAATCTGTGAATAAATAAATCATTATAAATGAACGAAACAAATGCATATTAATAACAATGTATTGTTTGCATGCGCGTGTTGAAATTAGTTACACGAGCACAATATAATTGCACACAGTGTACTTAATACTTCAAATTAGCGTCGTGTACAATTAGTGTTATATATGTTCCCTTATGAATATGTAATACTGCACCACAACACGTATGGGAAACTGTATTAATTTGCTTTGAACAAGAAAATGAGAAAACTTGGACGAAAACTAATATTTTTAGACAAGTATTTTTTAATATTTGAAGAAATGTCCACTTCACATAAAAACCAATTCCCTAGAACACATTTTTGAGATGTTTATTAATTATTTGACAAGAATTAACACCAGGAGTATAAGACTGTTTCGGTTTCAACTAGACAGCGTCTAAAAGTCGTTTTAGTGGTATAACTGCATTAGGGATCCCAGTTGGTGACATTTGGAATACATGTTGTCTCTGTAGATGGATAACTTTTCTTCTAAAGTTGATGATGATGATGATGATGATGAAAATGGCCATATGACGTACTCACGTCAAAAATTTGGATGGATATATCTCTCTTTTGGAGGCCCATTCGAGCAGTTTACGAGAATGGGCCTCGTAGTATCCATTGTTTATTTTTATCTTGCAGTATTCATAAAATTGCTCGCTAATTATAGTAAAATTATCGATTATTCTATGCAAGGAGTCCATCTACATTAGTCACTGTTCAAACAGAATAGCCAACTTTTGTTACGGTGCGCCAGATTATCTAATTATTCTAACTTGTTTATTTTGCTCTCCTAACGTAATTGAATGAGTTTAGGAAGAAGAGCCATAGGATCCACGAGATAAAGTTGAATTTGAATTTTTAGACGTAAATTTGGTATTGATTTTAATTCTCACAGTTTGGTACGGATTGATTTAGAAGTTGAACTGCGTGCTACACTAGCGCACTCTACAATCACTGCCTCCTTGACTCCACGTGCTTCAGTGAGCCCGGGTTTCTCTCCCGCGCGAGAAGCTAAGTGAATTTCGTTCCGTTCTTGTGATAAAATGCGTGTGTTTGTGATTCAAAAGTGTATATTAGTCAGTGTTGTGGTGGTTGTAGGTTACATAAAGACGCATCATAATACAGGTACGATATTATTTATACATTTTGTTTTATATATTAATGAGGTAGACTCTTCTGAATTGGTTTAATAATTCTGTCTCCATTTTCTTAACTTGACAACTTGTGCTTTAAATTTACCTTGATACTAATAAATAATAACATACACAGGATAAAAGTAATAAAGGGTGAGTTACTTTGATTGACTTTTATCGGTTTAACGTTAAACTATATTTTACTATAGTTTTTCTTAAGTTATGAACATGGAGATAGAAATGTGAGCCAAGCCACATATCTCACCTCTTGGGAAGAAGAGGGACACAAGTGTAAAAATGTCATAAATTGAGTTAACACTACTATCTGTTAGAAAAAATGGTTACAAATGTATTTCTTCATGGCCACAAGTCATGTGCAAGAAAATTGAGACGGATAAAATTGTGTTCATATAAAAAATGTAATGTCCTATACCATATTTTTTAAAACTTGAATTGCGAATAACTCGAAACTAAACTTTTTACACTAGTGGCCGTCTTCTTCCCAAGGTACGATAATTGGAGAAATTGAAATTTTATGATTTCGAGAATTGTATACAAAGTTGATGTATCGTTCCACAAAATATGATCACATCTTTACAAATAGTATGACAACAGTGAAAACATTTTTTGGCTCTTCTTTAGAATAATTTACCCTTGATTCTTTAGTTTCTTGTTGTGAATTATAAGTATTCTTATGTATGTACCAACATTTTTAAATATTTTGAATTTTTTCAAACAATTCTTATAACTTTATTTTAGAATTTTAAGTATTTATTCAAATACACGTATTGTGATGGTGACTTGCTATTTTCTCCAGAGAGTACATTATATAGTTGGAACTAGAGGGTTACCGATGGTTGCGATTATTAAGGAGTGAAAAAAAAAGGCGTTTCATGGGATCTACCCTAGGTTAGAGTTATTGGGGAAAACTGCACTTAAACTAGCGTGAAATATTTTCAAAGTCCTATACAACAACAGCGCACATGCGCCAGAGTTTATAGAGCCAGCGATAACCCACAATCGAACCACATATCGATTATCATCCTCGATTACTATCCGTCGCTATGAAATTTAAATGACCAATATTTGCAATAAATCCCCAAATCTATGTTAAACATATTAATATTAAAATTACCAAACGCTTATTAAAAATGGGTATAAACTTACTTATCACTCCCTAACGCTGATCCAACCAGCGATAAACCAAAACAGCTATAGAAAAATCATAGACTAAGTAATTTACTCTGTGGAGTAAATAGCAGTTAGCATCACAATATTGTCTAACAGTGTCATAATATTGTGATTTGCATATTTAAATAAATACTTCAAAGTTGTCTAATAATGTTATAAAAATTGTTTGAAAAAGCTTAAAATATTAAATAATTTTTAAATACAGAAAAAGAGCTATAGTTTACAACAATATTCATCATCATCATCATCATCATCCTTCACCGGTGTGGAAAGCAATGGGAAGCTACCACACCTACAATTCCGTAGTAAAGCTGCAAGCATAGCATCAAAATGCTATGATTGCAGTGAAGGACCTGCCTTCGGGCAGAATTACTATGGATGGATGCATGTATGGACATTTTAAAAGTGTCTAAATACATAAAACAAAAAAAAAAGATAATAATCAAAACAACGATAATAATCGATATGTGGTTCAATAGTTGGTTATCGCTGGCTCTATAAACTCTGGCGCATGCACTGTTGTTTTATAGGACTTATAAAATATATCAGGTAAATTAAAGTGGAGATTCCCCCATTTTATTACACCAGGAATTTGGTGAAAAACTATGTTGTTAATCGAAAACAGTTCTAACCCACACAAAGATGGCGGTTGACTATCAAACAATACATTGTTATAGGTGTATCGATACAGAAATACATTTTTCTTTTGATGAAAGTATTCATAAACCAAACTAAAATATAATAATAATTTTATTTATATACAGATTTTTAATGTTTACACATCTTTCTGTGCCAGTTTCATTTTTCTTCTCCGCTCACCTCTCTCCGTCCACTTCATGCCCTCCAGTCGTCTTGTTCTCATTCCAGTTCTTATTTCTTTCATCCACGAGTTTCGACATCTTCCTTTCCTTCTCCTTCCAAGTGGACACTCTTCCAATGTTTTCCTGGGTAACCTTTCTACTTGTATCGTCGTACGTGCCCATACCAATTTAATTGCTTATATCTTATATAATCTACTACTGAATATCTAATATTCATTTTTCTCGTATTAGTCTTTCTTATTTTTCTAATTTTGAACATCTTGCTGCTGTCCATATGAAGTTCATTTCCACCGACATAAGTTTTTGTTGAATTTCCAAAACTTCATCTCCATATGTGACAGAGCTTCTCACTATTGAATTATATATTTGTAACTGGTGACATCATAGAGGAAATAAAAAGCGCTTAACCAAGACATAATAATAATAATCATCATCCGGTATCATGGCAGCTGCCGCCGTCTTCCGGAAATCAAACGCCATTCCTCTCTATCCATCCATTGATCTTCCTCCATTCCTCTGATATTCATAGCTGCTTGTACCCCTTCTATTCAAGTTTTCTTCGGTCTTCCTCTCTTCCTCCTTTCCATTGGGATCCATTCCATAACAATTTTTGGCAATCTTTGTTCTAATAATAATAATAGCAAAGAGCATGATGACAATGATAACAATGGAGATAAAATAGCAAACAACAATAATAATAAGTCATAATAATAATAATAATAATAATAATAATAATAATAATAATAATAATAATAATGACTATTTAACTCATGCCCCAAATGGGAGTCAATGACCAATCGCGTATCAATGAATTTTGATGTACAACCAATCACAATCTATTTCATTTCGAATTTATCAAATTAGTCAATCATATTAAACAAAGCGCCTCATTTTTAACATTCTGAATAGGTCAGAGCATTATTTTGCAGTGACTGACTCTCTAAGAAATACCCAGAATATAGCAATTTACATATTAAGATGCAAAGGCCCTAGAACGCAAATGGCTCTCAGGTTATATATATAGTGTACGAATGTAAGCTTGCGGGATATAATGGAAAAACATGTCTAGCAATTGATTATACCACAATAAAATAAACCATTATTTGCACTTTCTTAAACGTATTATTCCCCAGGTAATGACGTTCCAGAAAAATATAATTGACATATTTACATCAAAGGACATAAAAAATTAATTAATAACCTGTATTTTTTGTTGTAAATAGTTTGGTGTGTTTAATTTTTTCTCCACTAGAGTGCATTCTCACAATATTACGATCCTTTGGCAGTAAATAATATGATCTGGTTGCAGTGATGAACAAATGAAGCATAACAAACGTTTCTCGTTTGTTTTCAAACATCGCCGTTTACATTAAATATATTGTATTGTAAGCCCATGTTTTCCCTTTACACAGATTTAGGCGCTCTCCTCCTACAGGGAAGAAATTGAACCTTACTAATTTAGTTACACTTGTTTTCGTATAGATGTCATTTTGAGTGGTCCGTGGTCAGCGTTCCGCTTCATACAGACATCTAGGAAACCAAGGTAGTACTAGGATGGGAAAATTAGGTAAATACATTAAATATATACATATTTTAAAATAACCATATTTAAATGATGGTTTGTGAGTAAACAGCTTGTTTCTTTTCATTAAATAGTCCTAACAAATGTCACTCGTGATATCCAAATTCTCTATATAAATTCACTCCTCACTTCGTGAGTCATGGATTTATCGATAATTTGGAAATCACTCGAGGCATTACTTATGATAAAGAAATTGATAATGCAAATTATAACAATTAAGATAAAATAACAATAATAATATATTGTTGACAATAATAATTCTATTAGTAATAATAATAATAATAATAATAATAATAATAATAATAATAATAATAATAATAATAATAATAATAATAATAATAATAACAATAATCGTAATAGTAATAATAATATATTACTACTACTACTAATAATAATAATAGTAATAAGTTACAATAATTTATTTATTTATTTATGTAGTTAAGATGCAACTTGTGTAAACAAACAAGGTTGAAAAACGTTTACTGGTTTGTATTGCCATCTGTACACACATTTACGACGGCTTAATTTCGCAGTTTATTTCATTAAAATCTAAAGTATATAATTTTAATACATTCTACTTATTTTTTAATAATTTTATAATGCTAGGATAATGATTAATATTAAATTATTTCAAGATCTTAAGCAACATATATCATTTTTAATTTAGATTATTTTCTTCGTATAAGACTTGGGTATTAATCTCTCTATCTGGGATGAAAAGGATATCCCTGAAAAAATTACTAGTTATAATAAAAGTTTGGGAATTATTAATCAAATTATGAAACCATTCCTTGTACAAAAAATACACCAGATTACGTTTATATAACACTTTGGCCAGACCAGTGTTGACCTATGGTAGTGAAGCATGGACACTAAAGAGACAACATGAAAGCAGAATAACGGCTTGTGAAATGAGATTCAAGCGCAAAACAGCAGGTTACACCAGATGGGATCGGAAAAGGAATACCGATATCTTAAAAGAACTGAAGACTACGCCAATTTTGGAATATATTAAACAGTACCAACTAAATTGGAAACACCATCTAGAAAGAATGATTTCAAATCGGATCCCCAAAGCTGTTTATAATTATATACCAAGAGGACGAAGATCACTGGGCCGTCCTATGAAACGCTGAAGGGAAAATTTTCTGTAGGATCGTAACATGCCTTGGCCTAATACTTGGAAGGAAGAAGAAGAAGAAGAAGAAGAAGATTATTTTCTTCCAATATGTTAAGTGCACGATCACTTTTCACAGTCATTATATAAGTTTTATATATATATATATATATATATATATATATATATATATATGATGGATATGGGCGAAAAACTTTATTTTTTACTTAAAATATTCCACAATACAGTGTTTCTCCTTCAACCCAAAGTGATTTGTCGCCAGAGGTTCCTGTCTAAAGCATCTTCTTCCCTCAAATCTCTAGCTTCCATACTTCTCCCCACTCCATCTATCCAACGTACTCTAGGTGTGCCTCTGCCACTTCTTCCATTAGCTTTCCAATCAAGTATCTTCTGTAGTATTCTATCTTCTTCCATCTTATGAGGGGTTCATATCATTTCAGACGTTCTTCTTCTATTTTTTTTGTAATATATTTTTTTTTTCAACTTGCCTAATTTCCCTTATTGTGCTGTTTCTGACTTTATCTTATCTTGAAATTCTTGTAGAACACCTCCAAAAGTACATTTCTATTACTAGCAGCTTGTTTTCTACTTACTATACAGGTTTCGGACCCATATAATAACATTCTCTATAACAGGGCTTGAAATGTAGTTTTCATCGTTTTGTATGTTATATTTTTATTCTAAAGCACTGAGTTCAACCATTGGCTCTTCTTCCATCAGTTATTCTTTTTCTTCTCAATTTCTATAGTTGAATTCTCATTCTTATCAAAAATAGATCCTAAATACTTAAAGCTTTTAACATTGCGTAAAAATATTTTTATTGATGATAAAGTTTGACATGTGCGTCCCGCAACGTAGCCGAGTGATTAAACCAAAAGGTCTTAGCGCAGAGCTAGAGGACATGAGTTGGTTTGAGTCTCCACGGAAGAAAAAATCGCCTCATGTAATTTTGGCCAGTATGGGACCATTGCACACCCAATTTCTTGAGCAATTCGGGTAGCTACAATAAGTAGCGACTGCAGGTTGAGAAAATCAAGTATAAGGTCTGGGGACCTGATGTGATGGCCACATGTCACCCCTACACTGGCTTGTTGATCGTCTACCTCTATGATTAACACATGTGGATAAGAGACCAGCAGCTGACTGGTAGGCCAAGGGTCTTCTAGGCCTGTCGCGCAGTGGAGTTTTGTTTACGTTCGCCACGTAGATTCCCCGATTAAAATCAGAAAAACGTATAAGAAGAAACAAATGATCATATTTGCGAACACTTCAATAACCTCTCTTGGCTTAGTCTTACTGACAGACGTAAACGGCACTCTCTTTCACTTCTTTTCAAGCTTCTCAATTCCTACACTCCTAGTTAACTGGCATCCAGATTTGAGAAGCTGTATTCTTATCACAAGATAACAAACCATATTCATAGCACTTCCTCTTATTCTACTTCTTTCACAGTAGCCTCTGCCCGCTCGTGGAATTTCCTCGTCCAAGATATCAGGGGTTGCCGTACACTTGTTACTTTTAAGTCACACTGATTCAGTTGCCTGGTGTCTAATAACTAATTTGTCTCTAGAGTCACATTTATTCTATGTGATTAATAGCTTTTTTCTATCTTGTACATTTTATATTTCAATCGTTTAAATCTAGATTGAATCAAAATATTTTCTAAATAATAATTATATTGTAGACGTACCAAGCTGTTAGTTTATGCTGATGATGTAGTACTATTGGGCGATAGCGAGGAGATACTAAAGGCCAACACGCACACACTACTGAGTAACATCTAGGGCATCTAGGCCCAGCCGTCCACCCCTTGGAATACCTCGGTCGTCATGACCATACTCCCAAGTCCTAGTTCTAGTCCTCCCTATCCTATGTTCGCGTCCACGTACAAGTTAACGGTCCTTAAACCAACACCCCAGGGAGAGAGTGTTGGAGTTTGCAGTTCTGGGAATTGCTGAGCTACATAGTACATCAGGTCACTCAATCCTGACGACCCCACAGTTGGTCCACGGGCTCCATGAGCCTAGCCGGGAGGACTGCTGTCGCAGATCCACCGACCATTCCCCTGTTCTGTCTCCAGGGACGTGTCCTGCAGCAGCTGTGAGACCGGCTAGGGCTACAAGCCCAACAGTGTGAGACTTTTAGTACATCCAGGTGCTCATCTCTTGGCGACCCCACAGTTTGTCGACGGGCCCGTAGGCCAAGCCAGGAACCAGTACAGTAGCTCCCCGCTGGACTGGTCCGAGCCGAGCCCTGGTGTGCCCCCAGGGACGCCTTCTGCAGCTGTTGTGGGCCAGCACGGAGCTCGCAAGCTCCAACAGATGAGCAACTTGTACGACAAGGCGTTCAACTCTTGCCTACCCCACTAATGGTTCACGAGTCCCTTGGACTTAACCGGGAGGACTGTCTAGCAGATCCACCGATCTTTCCCACAGTTCACCAGTTGGGGACGTGTTTGGTTGCTGAAGTGAGTCCAGCCTGAGCATTAGTACGTCAGGTCGCTCAACTCCTGACGACCTCACAGATTGTCCTTGGGTCACTCGGTTCCAGAGTCGGCGCTAAGTCTCACAGACCAAAAGACCGCGCTTCCTCCTTTCCCGAGCTTACTGACCTGGTGGTAATTCCCAGCATTACGCCCGGTATTGTCCCATCCAGCCCGTTCGCAAGACTAGGCCTAGTCGTGTAGCTGCTGTGAGGCATCCCACTGAGCAATGTAGGCATCCAGGGAGCTTACCTCCCATGGTGCCCCCACAGATGGTCTCAGGTTCAATGAACCAGGAGATAGGGGGGCACGAACCCCTAGTCTCCCACCGCCACGCCAACAGCGGCACATGCCCCCGCTGTGTACTGAGTAACAGCCGTCTACCCCTTGGGGTACCTCGGTCGTCATGACCATACTCCCAAGTCTTAGTTCTAGTCCTCCCTATCCTATGTTCGCGTCCACGTTCAAGTTCTCGGTCCTTAAACCAACACCCCAGGGAGAGAGTGTTGGAGTTCGCAGTTCTGGGAATTGCTGAGCTACATAGTACATCAGGTCACTCAATCCTGACGACCCCACAGTTGGTCCACGGGCTCCATGAGCCTAGCCGGGAGGACTGCTGTCGCAGATCCACCGACCATTCCCCTGTTCTGCCTCCAGGGACGTGTCCTGCAGCAGTTGTGAGACCGGCTAGAGCTACAAGCCCAACAGTGTGAGACTTTTAGTACATCCAGGTGCTCATCTCCTGGCGACCCCACAGTTTGTCGACGGGCCCGTAGGCCAAGCCAGGAACCAGTACAGTAGCTCCCCGCTGGACTGGTCCGAGCCGAGCCCTGGTGTGCCCCCAGGGACGCCTTCTGCAGCTGTTGTGGGCCAGCACGGAGCTCGCAAGCTCCAACAGATGAGCAACTTGTACGACAAGGCGCTCAACTCTTGCCTACCCCACTAATGGTTCACGAGTCCCTTGGACTTAACCGGGAGGACTGTCTAGCAGATCCACCGATCTTTCCCCCAGTGCACCAGCTGGGGACGTGTTTGGTTGCTGAAGAGGGTCCAGCCTGAGCTATAGTACGTCAGGTCGCTCAGCTCCTGACGACCTCACAGATTGTCCTTGGGTCACTCGGTTCCAGAGTCGGCGCTAAATCCCACCAACAAAGACCGCGCTTCCTCCTTTCCCGAGCTTATCGACCTGGTGGTAATTCCCAGCATTACGCCCGGTATTGTCCCAACCAGCCCGTTCGCAAGACTAAGCCTAGTCGTGCCGCTGCTGTGAGTCAGCCCACTGAGCAGGGAGCTCATCGCCCATGGTGCCCCCACAAAGGTCCTCGGGATTAACCAAGAGACGGGAGCTGCTGATCTCCCCAATCTCCCACCGCCTCGCCACGACGGCCGCTGCTCCCGTTGTGGGCCGGGACATTTGAGCTTTAGTACAACAGGGCGCTCGTCTCCTGTTGACCCCACTTATGGTCCGCGAGTCCATCGGACTTGGAAGGGAGGACTGACTAGCAGATCCACCTACCTTTTCCCCACTACGCCACCGAGGGGACGCGATTTGCTGCTGAAGTGGGCGCAGCACGAGCTATGTAGTGCATCAGGTCGCTCGAGTCCTGACGACCTCACAAATGGCCCGCGGGTCCGGTCTGGACCTAGCCGGGAGGAGTGCAAGCAAACCACCGACCGTTCCCCTATCCGCCGCCCGGGGACGCGCCCTGTTGCTGTTGTGAGCACAGCTGGGGCCCGATAAACGGACCCCCAGGGTGTACTGAGTAACACTAAGACATTGGGGACGAGTAACACTAAGACATTGGGACTTGAAGTAAATATCAATAAAACTAAATATATGGTCACATGTATAAATACATTATATAATGGAAATGGAGAGCCAATGACAAATGAGGGAAATTTTGAGGAAGTGGCTGAATTCAAATACCTAGGAACGATAATCACAAAGAGGAATGAGATGCACAAGGAAATTAAACATAGGCTCAATTATGGAAATGCGTGCTATTAACCTAAAAACCTAAAAACCTAAAAACGTTAAACTGAAAATATATAAAACTGTTAACCTACCACTTACGTTATATCGATGCGAAACATGGACTCTTATTTTAACGGAGGAAAGGAGATTACGAGTTTTTTGAGAATAAAGTTCTTAGGAAAATTTTTGTACCAAAGAGATGGACAGACAGGTGAATGGAGAAGACTTGCATAACAATGAATTACTTGGTCTTAATATGAAGCCAGATATAATGAGACAGTTAAGTCTCGTAGACTGCGATGGGCAGGACATGTGGCACGAATGGGGAATGAAAGACCTGCATGGAAGCTTCTTGTAGAAAAACCAGAGGGAAAACATCCAGTTGATAGACCAATAATGAGGTGGGATAATAACATTATGATTTGAGGGAAGTAGATTATACAGGGGATGATTGGAAAACGTTGGTTCAGGATAGGGATGTATGGAGAGCTTATGTCCGCGCGGCCATGAACCTACGGGTTTGATAGTGCAGTGAGTTATTGTAGACGTACAATGTATATTTATGTTTATTGTAATTTAGATGTAAGAATAATTTTTGTATTTTTTTAACCTGGTTGAGTGGCAGACAAGATCTTAAGGCCCTAACTCTGCCAGGTAAAATAAAGATATTATTATTATTATTATTATTAAATTCGTTTATAACGTTTTTGCGTAATTGGACTGTTTTATTAAGGTAGTACAAAATATTGTACACCCCTGACTCTCGAGAGCTTGTATACATCGTTATCGCTGCGTTTTGCTCAGCTGTAGCAGGTATATTCACTTGTTTCTTTTACTATCAGAGTAGAAGTCTAACAACTCCTTCAAAGCCACTTAAACACACACAATTTCTACCATTATAATTATTTTTTTAAACTCAATAGAATATTAACGAATTATTTTGCTGTTGATGAAATGAAATCATGGCAAAACTTTACAAAATGTGACGCGACTTTTTTTTAAATTCCGTCATAAATTGCTGTCAAATTTTATTCTTAGAGTTCAGTTTTTCAAATTATTTCCCACCATTTAGAATGATTCTTACTCTTTTTAACGGTTATTTCAATATATTTTGCTGCGACATTTAACTACAAATCTAGCATGAATACGTGACAGCCATATTGATTTTAAAGATTATTCTATGTAACAACAAAGACGTGTTCTAGTGCAGCCAACATAGAGTATGCAATAATTGAATGTACACAATCATCATCATCATCATCTTCATTCATGGATTAGGTCTGTTGACCCGTTCCGACTTCAGCCCATCTCTTTCTAGGTCTGCCCACATCTCGGGTGCCTTTAGGTTTGTATTTTGTTATTTGTTTTGGATATCTATCTTCTTTCATTCTGTCTATGTGTTGCTTCCATTTTTGTCTATATGTATCCATTTTATCAGTTATTGCAAATATTTCAAGTTCCTGTCTTATTTCTGTGTACACAATATACTTCATAATTTCAGAACTTGCTATTTTTTTTGGGCATTCCATTCTTTCACAGGTTAGCGTGCTGCGTTAGGGTAGCTATTTGGTTGGTCTTTCACAGGTTAGCTTGCTTAAATGATGTTAGGTTAGCTTTCAGGTTTGTTACATATCGTGTATATTTTGGCTGCATCCTATGATTCCATAGTGTAAACTGCTTCGCGTTTGTTGGCGCATGCGCATGGTGTATTATTCGAAATTAGAATTGTTTTTCGCGTCATATGTTGTAAAGCATTTCCGAGATTATTTTTAAAAAAACTTACAAATAATCTTTAACCCTAGTTTTGATGCTAATTTTTTTCTTGCCAAATTTTATTTTATATTTTGAAACAGTCTCCTAAATGTATATATTTTGTTTTCTCTCTCTCTCTCTCTCTCTCTCTCTCTCTCTCTCTTTAACTGAAACTTTGTAATATATATATATATATATATATTCTACATGTATTACCACTGTGGTCTCGAGGTAGCGGGCCTGGGTTCGACCCTAGTCGGGACAGTCTCCTGGGTGTTGTTTCTTTTTCGGAGTTTTTCCTCACCTGTAAGACAAATATCAGGGAACGTAAAGACCCAAACGGTTCCCGAACATCATCTGACCATCATCATATAAATTAATTTTAGGATTAAGGTTTCTCCTGGCGCATCATTACCATCACCACCACCTATCATATAAATATCATCGGGGCAGTGTAACTCCGCCTTCCAGGAGCCCCAACCTCAGAAGTGGGTTAAGATAACGCCATGCAGGAGAGTATACCAGAATGTCGAAATGGCAACATGGTGGCTTTGAACAAAATAAATAAATAAGTTTTTGCGCGATACTGCGTTTTGTCGTACTTACTAGCAATGGCGACCATTATTGAAAGTTCAACTTCCTGCATTTCGGGGTTGCCAACCTAAATAACTATACTGTAATATCACATTTACACCCACGTGCGGGAAGTAAATCCACTGCCCTCTATGTATACTTCGTACAATGTATATACAGAAAATATCCAAAAGGTAATGTTAATATACATTATACGAAACAAATCACTGCATTTTAAATGAACTGAACTTTATTTGAAACAATATAAAACAATAAATACTTACTTGCAGCCATGTTATTAATAATTGTTCTCAAGGCCTCTTGTTGTTTCAACTAATAAACATTGCCCACTCTGTTAACGTTAGTCAGTTGTTTACAATGAACGCAAATATTTCCAACAAAGATATTATTATACTATTATTTATTATTTTGAAAACACCATCGCACAAAAAATAATGAACAACGCATGTTTGTGAAGTGTTGTACAGAATCTCGGAAATTAAGAATCTCGCTATCGCTCGGTTTTTAAACATTTTTCCTCTCTTCTGCAAAACCACTTCCCAACTTCGCATCGTAATATACTATTATGTAGCCTAGATTGAACGTTATAGAATTCCCATCTTTGGAATCAGAATTTACATTTCTTTAATTAATCTCATTTATTTATTTTGTTGAGTTTTGTTAGAGAGCAATATTTGTTTATTTCTATCAAATTGTAATGTGCTGAATTTGTACTAATAATAAAACATTTCCTTTGGAAGTACAAGAAAAGATTGCTTGTGCAAATATAAATATCCAACCTGTTGTGAGGTTTTGAAGCAAGTAATTCAGTCTTAATGTTTACACTGTGAAAGTAAAAAAAAACTATACATTCTACCTACAAAACAGCTGATTGAGTCTTAGCGATAAAAACTCTGCTCCTCTTACGACGCAGGGATGTACAGCCTTGGAAGAAAATTGTTGACGTAATTCTGGATGATGGAGAGTTAAGAGTTTTGAAGAACGATTCACGCCTGTAAGTTGTTACGTGTGCTGTCTCCTTTGAGATCAAATCCGGTGGCGTAAGTCTTTCTTCATGCAGTATTCGTATCGTTCATTTCAGTGGAGTAGTCGGTAAGATCCTCTCTTGGGACGACGCGGTCCCAGGTTCGATCCTGATCACGAATAATGTTTTTTTAATAAAGTCGTTAATTTCCATAATACCTGCACGATACTAAACTGAACCGATTTTGATGATTTTTTTGTGTTTTTTTGAGTGAGTCCCTGGAGGGTTTATATTCACAATTGGACGCGATACGTGGCACTGCGATCTAATTATACGCGACAACAATGTGACGTCGTAATGCACGCTTCTTGAGCCACAACAGATGGCAGTGAGGAGTTTTCTTGCGAACTTATTTAATAATACCTAATTATGTCATAATTAGTGAATTTTTTGGTAAAAAGTAACATGTTTTTATCGTACGGCGATGACACGAAAACTGAACGTTCGGTCAGGACGTCTGCCTGGTCCGCTAGTTTTTTAATACTATTTTAAAATTGTAATAAGTATTTATTTTTCATGATTTTATTATTCGCTGGCTGAGTGGAAGAGAGGGCTTTATTACCTTAAATCAGTCAGCTAAAATTAGGCATTATTATTATTATTATTATTATTATTATTATTATTATTATTATTATTATTATATACATTACGATATAAAGATATTCCATAAGTCAGGAAAATCTGTTCTTAAAATTTGAATTACTGGGGAATTGTCTCAGTTGTACCAGTTCCAGCGCTTTGTTTTCTTGAGAAGAACTGATTCGCGTGAGAATTGTTCTTAATAATAAGTTCTAATTGATTTGAGAGCCATTCCTAGAATCGCACTTCATTATCTTATGGGTGGAGTTGTACAGTTTTGATTGTGTTCCAGTGATATTCACAGATATATCAGCTTTAATTGGTAGCTGCGCCTTCTCAATTGGAATTGTTAATTGTAGTTCTTAGAACTGATTTATGTAAAACATTGGAGCAACAGAAATTCGAATATCGTCGAAAACTGAATCAAGTCTTAATCATAATTTAATTACTCACTGAAATATAGGATTTATATTTTCGCCCGCGTGAAAATTTAAATTCGAATATATTATATATGTAGAAAATAATTATCAACAGTAACAAGATGTTGTGTTTTCTGACAATTTAACTGATGCCCCAAATGGGAGTCAATGACCAATCACATTTCAATGATTTTTGATTTACAACCAATCATAGTTGTTTTTCACCTCGATTTTATCAGTTTAATTTTATCATATTAAAATCAAGAACCTTCTTTTTAACATTCCGAATAGGTCATAGCATTATTTTGCAGTGACTGACTCTCTAAGAAATACGGCTACCAGATTGTATATATAGTGCACGAATGTAAACAGATACTGCTTGCGGGATATATTAGAAAAACATTTGTAGTAATTGATTATACCGCAATAAAAAGAAACCACTGTTTGCACTTTCTTAAACTATTATTTCCCAGGAATTTACGTTCCAGAAAAATATAATTTACATTATAGGACATATTAATTAATTAGAAATTAATTAATATGTTGGTTATAAATAGTTTGATATGTTTAATTTTTTCTCCACTAGGGTGCATTCTTACAATATTGCGATCCTTTGGCAATAAATAATATGATCTGGTTGCAGTGATGGACGAGTGAAACATAACGTTTCTCATTAGTTTACAAACATCGCCGTTTAAATTAAATATATAAATATTTTAAAATAACTAAAGTTAAATAATGATTTGTGAGTAAACAGCTTAATGTTATTCGTTAGATAGTCCTAACAAATGCCACTCTTGATTTCCAAATTCTCATAAGTAATACCAAGAGTGATTTCCAAATTATCGATGAATTTGGAAATCAAGAGTGGCATTTGTTAGGACTATTTAACGAATAAAATTAAGCTGTTTACTCACAAATCATTGTTTAACTATAGTTATTTTAAAATATTTATGTATTTAATGTAAACGGCGATGTTTGAAAACAAATCAGAAATGTGAGGTTATGTTCATTGACTGCAACTAGATCATATTATTTTTTGCCAAATAAGATCGCAATATTGTAATAATGTACCCAAGTGGAGAAATAATGAAACACATGAAACTATATATCATAATCAACATTAGGGTTATTCATTTATTTTTTAGTAAACAACTCAGTAAAATCAAGGAATCTGTTCATTATTTGCTATATTCAATGTATTTGTTGGAGAAAAATAATGTGTCCTGCTCAGAACATTACAAAGGAGGAGTGTTCTTTATCACAAAAGCAGGAGATGATAAAGAGAAATCGATAAAGAGCGAGGTGAAACACGACTGTCATTGGTTGTAAAACAAAATTCATTGAAACGTGATTGGTCATTGACTAGCATTTGTGGCATGAGTTAAATAGTCTAGATGAATTCACTCTTCACTTCGTGAGTCGTGAATTTCTCGATAATTTGGAAATCACTCGTGGCATTACTTATGAAAAAATCACGAGCAGCAAAGTCAGGAGTGATTTTGTCTAATAACCTCGCGTTGGATTTGGAGAGACTATTTAGCGAATAATACAACATAAGCTAAAAATAATTATAATATTTAATATTTACCAAATGTGAAGTTATGTATGCCGATTTTACTTCAGGGCAGTTTCTAAGCCGGCTGTGTAGTTATAAATAGCACATATTTACTGTTAAATCTCTTTGGGCTGGAAAAAATCAATAACAGATTATTGTATAATAAATAACTATTAACAATAATGCAGATTCGTTATATAACTTTTTAGAGTAGCAAAACTAACTTTTTTTTGGTAATTTCTGAAGTATTCTTTTGACATTTCTTGCTGTACCATAAGGATCGTACATTGTTCAATCGATATCCTTGTCAAACACATTAATTTGCACAGATACCTCTCATCACGTACAGGAAGAGGCAAAATTATTGGTCTATGAGTTAAATAGTCATAAGTAATGTCACGAGTGATTTTCAAATTATCGAGAAATTCACAAGTCGCCAAGTGATTCATGAATTTATCTACAGGATTTGGAAATTAAGAGTGGCATTTGTTAGGACTATTTAACGAATAAAGTTTAGCTTTTTACTCAAAAATCATTATTTAAATATAGTTACCGGTATTTTAAAATATTTATATATTTAATGTAAATGAAGATGTTTGAAAAGAAATCAGAAATGTGTGGTTATGTTTCATTTATTTATTCACTGTAACTTGATCATAATATGTATTTCCAAATAGAATCGTAATATTCTAGGAATGCACCCTAGTGGAGAAAGAAATGAAACGCATCAAACTGTATGTTATAACCAACATTATAGGTTAATTAATTTTTTTAGTAAACAACACAGTAAAATCATTATTTAAAAACACAATTATTGAACAAACAATTATCAAAACTGTATATTTCATTATTTGTTATATTCAATGTACTTGTTGGAGAGTCCGTCACTGTAAAATAATGCTCTGACCTGTTCAGAATACTAAAATGAGGAGTTTTATTTATCACAAATGCAGTAGCTGGTAAAGAAAATTCGATAAAAAGCGAGTCAAAACGCGACGGTCATTGGTTGAAAACAATAATCATTAAAAACTGATCCGTCATTAACTCCCGTTTGGGGCATCAGTTAAATAGTGAGTGATATAAATTAGTTTGTAATTTATATTGTATAGGCTCTATTTTCTGTTATTTAAATATATATTATTTTCCTTGCCTCTAGTTCCGAGGGGCGGGGATTCAAACCCTACCGCGGTCGATGGATTTTATTAGGATGGAAAAATCCAAGGAGCAAGTCCTCCGGGCGGGACTTTAAGTCATGGGACCCGAGTCTGAAGATTTGCAGGCTCGTAAAAATCACAAGCCTCAATCAAAATGTCTCTTTGCAAAATTTACCGAACATTTCCCATCCTAGTAACACATTGGTTTCATAGATGTCACTATGAGGCGGAACGCTGACCCCGGATCATTCATTGACATCTATCCGGGATCAAGTGTAACTAAATTAGTGAGGGTGAACTTTATTCTCAAATACTCGTAATATTCCCCCCCTTTAAAGTAAGAGTCTATGTTTCACATCCATGTAATATAACTGGTGGAATAACAGTTTTATATATTTTCAGTTCAACGTTTTTGAGAAAAGTTGCGACGACAAGAGTCCTTGTAATGCATAATAACACGCATTTACAGAATTGAGCCTATGTTTAATTTGTTTGTGCATCTCATTCCTGTTTGTAATTATTATTGTTCCTAGGTATTTGAATTCAACCACTTCATCAAAATTTCCTCATTTTTCATTAACTGTCCATTTTCATTATATAATGTATTTCTACGTATGAGGTGGCGCAAGCAGTTAGATCCTCAGCTCTCACCGCTGGGGTCCCAAAATCGAGTCTCGGTCACTCCAAGTGGGTTTCGTGGTGGATGAAACGGAGATTGGGCTGGTTCTTCTGGGTTATTTTCCCGCTTTCCCCAACCACAATTTAATTTCGCCATTTCTCCATTCTCATCTCATCCATTTCGTTTCATTTCATCCATCTGCCCCTGTGATGGTGCGTCAGAGTTGTCGGCCGGCACCCTTGTCATTCACAGACGTCTATATAAAGGCCTCATCTCATCCTTCGACCCGACCCTGAGGTGGACATGAGTTGAGGATATTTATTTATATCCATGTGTGACTATATATCTAGTTTTATTGATATTTACTGAATAAATAACTAAAAAGTATTTTATTGCCCGACAGTGCATTTTATCATACTTATAGCAATGGCGACCATGATTGAAAGTTCAACTTTTTACATTTCGGATCTGCCAACCTAAATATATACAGTGTAAGAAAAATAACTACGAGTATACTGTAATATTACATATTACAAACACGCGTGTGGGAAGTAAAACCACTGCCCTCTATGTATATTACGTACAATGTATATACAAAATATATCCAAAAGGAAGCGTTAATATACATTATACGAAACAAATCACTGCACTCTAAATGAACTGAACTTTATTTGAAACAATATAAAAAATAAATACGTATTTGCCGCCATTTTATCACTAAATGGTTTCAAGGCCTCCAGTAGTTTCAGCTAATAAACATTGCCCACGCTTTTAACGTTAGTCTATAATGAACACAAATATTTCCAACAAAGATGTTATTATTTTACTATTATTTATTATTTTGAAAACTCCATCACGCAAAAAATAATGTAAAACACACGTTTGTGAAGTTTTTTTTACAGAATCTCGGAAATTAAAAACTTCGCTATCGCCCGATTTTAAACCTTTTCCTCGATTCTGTAAAAAAAAAAAAACTTCCCAACCTCGCATCGTAAAATACTATTCCTGTTAGAACAGTGTTTTTGTTGATGTGGGGCTGTACGTTACATGGACTAATAGATGTGTAATTTAGTGACGGTGTGTTACATGGTCCACTCTAACACTTTGTAGAAGAAACGTAATAAAACAGCGGGGTCATTCTGTTATATTCCAAAGCGCATGCGTCACATGCTCAAACTACGTATTAATTAACCGCTTTAATCTCATTCCTTGTTCTTTATAATCTCCCACATTTCCTATCATTTTTCTTTTCAGTTTATACTAGCTAATACCCTACCTGTGTTCCTACGCCTAAATAAATGAAATGTTGAACATTTATTAAATTGTATGCTATACGCTGAGACGAACCAAACATGGCGGTTGTTAGTTTTTAATTTTGGATTTCAGCAAACCTCCACTTCTAATTGTCGGATTTCGCTCATTTTTGGATAATACCTATTTTATTATTGAACATCCAATAATCTGAATCGTATTTCACCTTCCAGTATGTTAGGGTTTTAGTTACAATACAATTAATTATTTACATTAATTCAGATCATGCTTAATTTTTAGCGTTACATAACAATAATAATGTAATATAATATGAACAAATAAATTAATTAATTAACAAACCAAAATTAACTCAAAGCCTCTTAAAAATATGATAGATAAAGTCACACGGCTTCCTAGAGCAGTACTTCTTACATAAAACCTATTTGACAAAGGCAGTTGAAATCTATTTTGGCAATAACCTAATTTTTTTAATAACTCAATTTCTTTTGTAATCAAATGCGGGACACTCAAATAACAGATGTGAGATAGTCTGGCTGGTTTTCTTGCAGATACAGGTATCTGCACCTATTTTAAATCGTTGAAAATAATGTCCAAATTTACCATGGCCAGTCATGAATTGTGTTAATACAGAATACCTATTTCGATTTATTTTAATAGGATATATTGAGTTTCGTTGTGAAAGATCGAAAATTGTGACCGCTAGAGCGATTTTAAAATTTTTGCTTCAGGTGAAATCCTACACCTAATAGTTTTAGAGGATCCAGTTGTGAATCTAAACCATTCAGGGACCCACTCAAACACACACAAATGTTTCCATCAAACTAGGTCTACTCGTTTAGGAGGATTATCTATAAAGATTACATTAATGTCATCCATTCTACAGAGATCAGAGTCTCTTGCATTACTTCCTGAACTATTACTCTCCCAAGTTAAGTCTGCACGACTAGAGGGGAAGTGTTTTAGCGCTAGTGTCCCCAAACTAATTGTCTATGGAAGGAGGAATCCCTAAACACACATGAAAGATCATTATATGGTTGTGAAATTAGTCTTTTGGTCGACGACTGCTGAAAGTTTCGGATCATTTAAAATAAGTGTTTTTCATCTCTCTCCTGCCAGCCTCACAATATAACGCAGGGATAGGGAATTGGTAACATGTAATGAAGAAAGTAAATGAGGGACAGTTCGTTCCTCAGTAGTAACATGGATACTGAATTATTAATTTGGTCAACGACTAATGTAGCTGTCAGATCATTTAAGGAGGACTGTACTTACCAGCGCTTGCCTCCCAGTCGAATTACAGAACACAGGGAACAAGGAGTGGCAAAGTAGTAAGAGAAGGAAATAAACTTGTCAGCACATTCTTAGCATATTTTACACGTGCAGATTTAACAGTAATGTATACAAGTGAATACAATTTGCCGCGTGTGGACAAGTTTCCTAGGTGGTGTTTTTTCGGAGTTTTTCCTCACCTGTAAGACAAATGTCAGGAAACTTTAAGGCCCATACGGTCCCCAAACATCATCTGGCCATTATCATTATGATCCTTAACATCGCCGATGTGGAAAGCAACGGGAAGCTACCACACCTATAACTCCCTAGTAAAGGTACATAGCATAGCATAGCATAGCATGAAAATTTATTTTCCTCTTCTTTATCAGTTCCACCATTGTTCCTTCCTTCACCCACTCTGTCTGGTATATATTCATTTTTTTATTTTTTTCTGTCCATTTTATACGCTCCATATCCTCATCTCAAAACCTTCCAATCGCTTTTCCTCATTCTGTCGTAATGTCCAAGTTTCTGCACCATACAGTACTTCGCTCCACACAAAGCACTTCACTAGCCTCTTCCGCAAATTACAATTTGATTAAGATATTTGGTCTATGTATTCTTACCTCTTATGGAGTCAAGGATCAGGGTCGACAACTTGAGGAAAGTCAGTCTGTAATCGGTGACAATGGGGCTCAGAAGCCTTGAAACATATGTTCAACAAAAACAACCATAAGAGGTAAGAATTACTTACTTACTCACTGGCACTATCGACCCCGTAGGTTCATGGCCGCGCGGATAATAAGCTCTCCATACATCCCTATCCTGAGCCAATGCCTTCCAATCATTCCCTGTATAATCTACATCCCTCAAATCATAGTTAATGTTGTTCTCCCACCTCATTCTTGGTCTACGAACTGAGCGTTTTCCCTCTGGTTTTCCTACAGGAAGCTTCCATGCACGTCTTTCATTCCCCATATGCGCAACATGTCCTGCTCATCGCAGTCTACGAGACTTGACTGTTTGTATTATATCTGGCTTCTTATAAATACCATGTAGTTCATTGTTATGTAGTCTTCTCCATGCACCTGTCTGTTCATCTCTCTTTGGTCCAAAATTTTTCCTAAGTACTTTATTCTCAAATACTTGTAATCTCCTTTCCTCCCTTAAAGTAAGAGTCCATGTTTCGCATATAGTATAACTGGTAGAATAATAGTTTTATATATTTTCAGTTTAACGTTTTTTGAAAGGAGTTGGGACGTCAAGAGTCTCTTTAATGCATAATATCATTATATAATATATTTCTGTATGTGACCATATAAGAGGTAAGAATACACAGACCAAATATCTCAATTATTAAATGTCCATTCCCATTATATAATATATTTCTGTATGTGACCATATAAGAGGTAAGAATACACAGACCAAATATCTCAATTATTAAATGAACCTCTTAAGGTTACTTCCTATTGCATTTTAGAATACAATTTGATTAATGATATTCCGCAAATCAGCAAAATGAAACCATAAATTCGACTTCCTGAAAAGCTCGTTAGTTCACGCATTTCCTGCGTGATGGGATTTTTAAAACATTGTAAAAATCGATAGTTATGTATCAGTTTGATATAAAGTTATAATATTTACAAGCAACTTTATTGTTTAGATACGTGTTGATGTCATTTAAGGCGCTTTAAAGTGTCACATAATGTTTAGCATCTAGGAAGGTGTCGTAACTCATAATGTATTCTCGTTGACGTTGTATTTCTGTTCCATTTAGTTGTTAAAAGCTACCCAGTTTGTGCACATTTTTCCGCAGTTACTTGTTTATCTAAGACACATTTATGAAATGTTCTTCATTTCGTTTTTTATCTCAGTTTCTTTGTGTTGTAGTTATACAGGGCGTTACTAAATTCCCATTACACACTTCAAGGACGTCTAGTAAGGTCCATGAACCATTTTGATTATTGTGATACTCGTTTTACTGACCTAAATACTGTTCTTACCCAAAGACTTCAAGTTCATAATTCTGGCTTAAGTTTTATTTGTGGTATTCGCAGATTTGATCACGTTACACCATCCCTGGAACAATTGTCATGGCTTCGTCTACAAGATCGTAGAACCATCCATTCCATATCTCTTCTCTAAAAAAATATTACACACATCATTACCTTATTATTAGGGCTGAAAAAAAGTATCAGTATCAGGATAGTAACTACTTTCTATACATATTGTTTAAAAAATGCGTGTCTTTATCAAGCGTCTCCACTGCCTGCTCGGAGCGGAGAGTGTGTATGTTCGACTCTCCTCAGTAATAGACCTGTTTACGTGACGTGTGGTTGTATCAGAATGCCGAAACAAAAATTGTGCACAGGTGAGTCCATTCCTACACAAAGCGGACCGTACTAGAAGTCTGTCCCTAGTGACGCGTGTCAATGTGCAGTTTGTAAATATAGCGGTCTAAGTACGATGCAGCCTAGCCTAATGTAAGTAATATCAGTCTGGTGGATAAGTTGAATATTTCGTTTGAGGTTAGCCTTGTAACGTAAATAAATAGTACTAGTGTACCTTAACCCATAACTTTTTCGGACCTACTTATTATTTATCACACCGCTTCACTAGACTCTCTGATATACATAAATTAGACACCCGATCCCATCAGCACATTGTCCTTTATATCCATCCTCATCACACTACCTATTACTCCAAATATTTTCCAGTTTCACTTACTAGAACATGGAATTCTCTTCCACCCTATATCAGAGAGTGCCAAACTTTACTATCTTTCAGAAACAAATTGAAAATAAAATTAACAGAAACATCTCACTAATATTACTTTTATACCTAATAATATTATTTTCATTATCTAATAAAATAATATTAAGATTTGTCAGTATATTTATGTAATGTCTCATATACAAGTAGCAGCAGTAGTAGGACTTTATCAGACAAAAGTAAAATATCTACAATATTATTTACAAATATGAGTCGCACAAGCAGTAAGCCGTACGTGCTGTTGACAGTCCGTTACAATAAATAATAATTGGTAATAGTATAAAGAAAAACAAAAAGAAAACAATAACATTACAATTACATAAAGAAAACACAATAATATTACAATTACATAATAATACAATAACATTACACATTAATTAAGTTATGTAGAAATTATTAAGAATTAATGGTATTGCATTTTGATAATATGTATTTATTCATGAATGAGTGTTGTTCTTATTTTCCGCGTTTTGTCCAGAAATTTACCCAAGTTTATCGAATTTTCTGGATTTACCATTAACTCGTAGCATGCCAATCTTTCCCGATTTAGAAATCTTTCCGGTAATAACTGATGTCTCCAATATTCTAAATCATCACACTTTCCTAATATACGAGTATATATATCTCGTCTTCCAAGCTCCTGCACATTGGACATATTCGCATATCGTGATCGTAGCTAATTTTTAGAAATTTCCATGCCCCTAGCCTAAACCAAGCACGCCCTTATCTCTCTTTTAATCCTAGGTTGAGTATATAAGATTCTTTTCCCCAAACGTGCTTTAGGTCTCTTTGTAAATACAGTGAGCGTTTTCCCGTACATTGGGCGAAAATATCTTGTTGGTTTATATCTAAGTACCTCCTCCTTATTTTTCTCCATACATACTTGCGATTTTTAGTCCGTTTTTCCCATACCCAACTCATCCAAATCTTTTGGAGTTCTCTCCTAACCTCGTCTGCCCAAAATGTCACATCTATGTTTCTAATTTGGTGGTCGTAACAAATTGCTCTAAGGGTCAATTTCACCAACAGAGGTAACTGTATTACGCCAGTGTTCCCCGTGTATAATACACAGCTTAAACTGGCGTAATACAGTTACCTCTGTTAGTGCAACCGACCCTAAGCATTGTTTGTTCACCTTGGATTACCCGCAACTAGTATTTGAATACACGAATTTTGCAGTTTATGTCGTCCTGGATTGACCCAAATTCATATAAAATTCCACTGTTGGAAACGGCCTTACAAAGTCCTGTAATGTATTTTAGAAAATGCGTATACACCTTATTTAGTATTTCTGTTCTTTGGAAACCCCAAATCTCACTAACATAGTGCATTACTGGCCTGACCATCGCTCCATACATTTTTTCTAATGTGCTGACTGGAATATCAGGCACTCGACCCAGAATACCGAGTACACTGTTAAGTTGTCCCCTCCCTTTAAATAATGCTATATCAATATGATTTTTCCACTTTCCGTTCATTTTCAACGTCGTACCAAGATATTAAAAATGTTTCACGTTTTGAAGTATTTGATCTCTGTATTTCCATTCCTCTGCTCTACTATAAACCGTCCCATTCTTGAAAGTCATTGTTTTTGTCTTACTAATATTTATAGTCATCCGAAATTCCTACAGTATATTTCCAGTCGGTCAAGAGCTCTTTGCAATCCCTTGATTGTCTTGGAACAGATAATTAAATCATCTGCATACAACAGGACTGCGACTTTAACATTTCTTATCTCCGGAGCCTCAATGTCTCCTTCTAGCATTACGGCTGCTATATCATCAACGAATAGATTAAATAGCATTGGTGACAAAATGCAGACTTGTCTCACTCCCCGATTGCCTTGACTGTTCTCTGTGATGTGCCCTTGATCTACTTTTATACAAAATTTAACATATTTATAAATTTACATTAAGGCTTGTATCATTTTATGAGACAATCATTTCCGATTTAATTTTTCCCAAAGTGCCCTTCGGTCCACAGTATCAAATGTCATCTTAAAATCAATGAATGCACAAAATAATTTACCCCTCTTGATTTTCAGATTATCATCAATTAATGTTCTCAGAACAAATACGTTACCCACTGTTGAGTACCCTTCTCCAAAACCTGCCTGATATATAAGCGATAGATTAAATTTAGAGTTTATTACTTTCTTTGTACAGTTAGAGCAGAAAGTATTGATACACTTAAAAATAACGCAGACAGAAATAAATAATTTCATTATTCCTTCACTACATACAAACCAAAAATATACACCTTTAAATTGAACTGTGTGAAGTTAAATACACGTAGTTTCCTCTGTACTAACATGACAATTAACGAGTAAAAAAAATATTTGTACATGGACAATTAACAAACAAAAAGTATTGATACAGTACTAAGTTTTGGTCAACAGAATGTTCACATGAAGTCGAGTGGGGGTGGGTCTGGTAATATTGTTATTCACTCTTGCCTTGAGTACTTTGCCGTGTAGTTGTGTGTGATCTGGCTGCAGATTAAGCTGGAATGGGGCGCAAAGGTAGAAATACTACAGTAGTAGAAAGGGAATTAATTATTGGTTTGCATAATCAGTATAAATAGCTAAGTGGAATTAGTGAAATAATTGGATGTCCAAGACCAAACATTCAGCATATAATTGATAGAGTTGGCGGACGAAAATCTTTCGAAAATAGCCACAGATCAGGACGTCCTAGAAAACTGTATGTTAATGTTGACTATTTAACTCATACCCCAAATGGGAGTCAATGACCAATCACGTTTCAATGATTTCGGTTTTACAACCAATCAGAGTCGTGTTTCACGAAATATTTATCAGTGTTATATTTAACATATTAAAGAAAGCTCCTCCTTTTTAATATTCTGAACAGGTCTGACCATTATTTTGCAGTGACTGAGTCTGTAAGAAATACGGCTACCAGATTGTATATATAGTGCATATATGTCAACACATAGCGCTTGCAGGAGTTAATATAAAAACATTTGTAGCAAATGATTATACCACCAAAAAAAGAAACCACTGTTTGCACTTTCTTAAATGTATTTTTTCCCAGGTAATAATCCAGAAAAATATAATTGTCATATTTACATTATACGACATCAGAAATTAATTAATATACAGTTTGATGTTTCATTTTTTCTCCACTAGAGAGCATTCTTACAATATTGCGTTCCTTTGGCAATAAATAGTATGATCTGGTTGCAGTGATAAACAAAAGAAGCAGATGAAGCGTACCTATCGTTTCTCATTTGTTTTCAAACATTGCCGTTTACATTAAATATATAAATATTTTGAAATAACTATAGTTAAATAATGATTTGTGAGTAAACAGCTTAATTTTATTTGTTAAATAGTCCTAACAAATGCCACTGTTGATTTCCAAATTCACTAGATAAATTCACTCCTCACTTCGTGAGTCGTGAATTTATCGATAATTTGGAAATCACTTGTGGTATTAATTATGAAAAATCATTAATGTGAAAAGTAAACCCTAAATTAGCAGATAGAATCAGGAACGACTTCAATATTGGTATTACTGCTAGCAATGTTCGTAACAGTCTATGGGCTAACGAACTGCATGGGAAAACAGCCCGTAGAAATTGCTTAATATGTGAAGAAAACTGAAAGAAACATTTGAACTTCGCTAAAACACACAAAAACAGCCCCAAAGAATTTTGTAAAAAGTAATTTATACTCATGAGCCGAAAATCGACATTTTCCTTTCGGTTGGTAGAAGAAAACTCTGGAGGAATTGAAATACAGAGCTACAAAAACAAAATCTCCAACCCATTGTGAAACATAGTAGTGGTTCGTTATTAGTCTGGGGATACATGAGTACCTCTGGAGTCGGGATCTCGCATTTTATCGATGGTGTGATGGATCACAAACAGTTCCATATGAACATAGTGGAGACCAATCTTCAAACCTCTGTAGAGGAAATGGGGATCAAACAAGGTTTTTTATTTATGTAAGACTAGCTAATACCCGGCGTGCGCTGCTAAACCTATATATATGATAATGTGTTTTTGCATTTAGATGAATAAGTAAAAGGAAAAATAAATATAAATTTATATCGTTATTATTTTTAGATACCTCGTGCTGATTACCCGGCGTAGCCCGGGAATCAACGCATCCCGATGTACATGGCATAAACCAGCTGATAGGAATAAATCGTTATTTTGAGTTATCCATAAAAGAATACCCGCCATGCGCTGCTATGCTTGCCCGAGAATCTACTTATCCCGATCTCAATAAAAGACAAGAATTGTTATTGTGAGTTATCCTTAAAAGATAAAGGTATGCTGTCGCGGACTTGTCTGTAGAGGTTTTTGAGATATTCAATCCTGTATACAATAATTTTGTGTATTTGTTATGGTTTAGGCAGCGTAAGCCATTTTAGCTTACAAAAAGCGATTTTTTTCACGTTTTTCACTACAGAAAGGTGAAAGGCTTGAGCATTAAAACTCTCTTAAACCTATAACCTTCCCGGGAAAATCCTGAACATTTTGCAAAAAGTCCAATGACAATCGGATGAATCGGACATGCTTGCCCGGGAATCTACTTATCACGATTTCCTTGACATCAATGAAAGACAAAAATGGCTTTAAGCTGTAACAGATAAACATATACTGTCGCGGACGTTTGTGTAGAGTTTTTGAGATATTCAATTCTGTGTACATTAATTTTGTGTATTTGTAATGGTTAGGTACCGTAAGCCATTTAAGGTTAAAAAAGGGACATTTCATGTTTTTACTACAAACGGTGTTTTGTAAGGGTGTAGGAGTTGAGTATCTCAACTCTCTTGTAACCTGGGTTCATCCCGGGAACATTTTGCAAAAAAACCCCATCACAATCGGATGAACGGTGTGGCCGCGCATAAAGTACAAACAAACCAATAAACACACAAACATTCATTTTACACGCTGTATATTAGCTTGACCTGTATCTATCTATCTATGTAACGAAATCTTTCACGCGATTTTCACCCATTTAAAATCATTGGATCGTCTTGAAACTTTGTATACTTGTAGAGGACCCGTGACAATACAATAATTTCACATTTATTTTCTAAAATCCTGGCCATAATCATCACAAAATCAAAAAGCGTTTTTGTATCAATGTAACGGAATCTTTCAACGCGATTTTCACCCACTTAGAAACATTGGATCGACTTCAGACTTTGTATACGTGTAGAGGACCCATGACAATACAATAATTTCATATTTTGTCTCTAAAATCCTGGCCAGAATCATCCGAAAATCAAACAAATGAAAACTGGTATAATAGGTTGCGGACTTGTCGAGTTTTTAGTCAATCGTTGTAAGAGCTCAGTTGGTAGAGCAGTGAACTCTTAGTGGTATATAATTTCAGTAAACCATACGTCGCTGGTTCAAATCTGGCTGGGAGAGTTTTTTTATAGAAGAGTATTACTTTTAGCTCATAATACAATAGTATCGAATTTAAAGATATTTACATTTTTATATTATTCTGTAAAATATTAAAACAAAAAAATTAAAAATAAATAATAGTTTTAAAAAAACTAAAAGAACACGCTTTATTAGAAAACTAAAAAATGAAAAATAATTTTAATTTCCAATACGCTTGGGATAAAAAAAGTGGTCAACAAAAAAATCATCTCCAACACATGTAGAATAAAATTAGAGTTATCAACAAAAAGAAAATAATTTTACCATAAAAAGCGTGGGGTGCTTTTTATGATTTTTACATTTTATTCTTAGAGAGCTTACTTTTACCAATAACTGTTTATTATCAAATATATTAATTGATATAGAGCACCCCACGCTTTTGATGGTAAAATTATTTTCTTTTTGTTGATAACTATAATTTTATTCTATATGTGTTGGAGATGATTTTTTTGTTGACCACTTTATTTTATCCCAAGGGTATTGGAAATTAAAATTATTTTTCATTTTTTAGTTTTCTAATAAAGCGTGTTCTTTTAGTTTTTTTAAAACTATTATTTACCCTAAATATTTTAAAACACCGGTAACTATATTCAAATAATTATTTTTTTAGTAAAGAGCTTAATTTTATTCGTTAAATAGTCCTAACAAATGCCACTCTTGATTTCCAAATTCTCTAGATAAATTCACTCCTCACTTCGTGAGTTGTGAATTTATCGATAATTTTGAATCGCTCGTGGCATTACTTATGATAATTAACTGCTTAGTATGTACAGTTATTGTATTTTGTTGTATTTAAATGTAACATAGGTTTGTCCTGTGGTTGGAAGTGAAAGCCACATGACCTTAACTCCACCAGGTTAAATAAATATATTCTATTCTATGAATGGCTTCGCTTAACATAGGAACTTATGTTCGGAAACATAGTGTTTCCCGCTACACACAAAATATCACAACACACGCTTCTCTCTTTAATGCCTACTGCTTGTCGTCTGGGTCCACAAGAAGGGTTCGATGTGATGCCCACCTTGACATAACGTCTTCGCAGCCATAAATCCGCGCCAGTAGATCCTCCTTGGATGCTATAGAGATCTCATAAATCGAGGATTTCATGTGGCCCCACAGGTAGTAGTCTAGCGGGGTCAAGTCGGGAGAACGTGCAGGTCACCACGACTAAGTGGACCAAATGATGTCAGCCTTCCCATTGTACCGAGCTTCGCCGTACAATAACACAAGGTCAACACACATGTAGTACAGTATGAAAAATTGGGCGGATCACAAACTCAACTGAATGGCTCCCACTCTTTATAGACAATCGGCACTTGATGCCAACCCTGTGTGACTGCCACCTTTACCCCAGGACAAGCTACTGGTACTCATTTTCGTTAGTGGCTGAATTGACCCAGGTCCATGGTACCGCTAGAATGTTTTTAGGTCATTTTAAAAATTCAGACCTCATCGGGATTCGAACCATCGACCTTCCGTTTGATAGCGAATTGTCTTAACCAACTACTCTAACGAGTCTCTCTTTTACTATATATATATATATATACATAGGATGCAGCATAAATCAAATAATAAATAATAATAATAATAATAATAATAATAATAATAATAATAATAATATAATTGCGCACAATCGTGCAAAATTAATTAATTGGCGTATTGCGCTAATGACATTGTCACTTTGGAACACAATTCCAGACGATATCTTCAACATTTCTATCCGCACAGTTTACATCTGCAACTGTCTTCGATTTGATGGTAAGTGACATTCCCACACACTTTGTGATGGAAGCCATGGGCCTGCATAGCGGTTTATCTGGTGCCTCAGTTCCTTGTTTGGTCCAAACCAGCTCCTATCTATCATGGCAGGCGTACCGTAGAATTCTTCAGGAAGGGCATCCCGCTTCTGTCTTCTCTCTTGCTTCAGCTAACCGAAAATGTAAATATATAAGTTTCTGTAGCTTACAACATTTATCTTCTTGTAAGCCCTTGTTTCCCTCAACGAGATTTAAGCGCTCTTCCTCTACAGGAAAGAAATTGAACCATACTAATTCTTTATGTAACTGTAATGTTAATGTTTTTTTTTAGTGTATAATGCTATTGTGTTATTACTTAATTGTAATATTATTGTGTTTTCTTTATGTAATTGTAAGGTTAATGTTTTTAGTGTATAATGCTATACTTACTTACTTACTCACTCACTGGCACTATCGAACCCGTAGGTTCATGGCCGCACGGACATAAGCTCTCCATACATCCCTATCCTGAGCTAATGCTTTCCAATCATTCCCTGTATAATCTACTTCCCTCAAATCATAGTTAATGTTGTTCTCCCACCTCATTCTTGGTCTACCAACTGGGCGTTTTCCTTCTGGCTTTCCTACAAGAAGTTTCCATGCACGTCTTTCATTCCCCATACGCGCAACATGTCCTGCCCATCGCAGTCTACGGGACTTAACTGTTCTTATTATATCTGGCTTCCTATAAAGACCATGTAGTTTCATTGTTATGTAGTCTTCTCCATTCACCTGTCTGTTCATCTCTCTTTGGTCCAAAAATTTTCCTAAGAACTTTATTCTCAAATACTCGTAATCTCCTTTCCTCCATTAAAGTAAGAGTCCATGTTTCGCACCCATATAATATAACTGGTAGAATAATAGTTTTATATATTTTCAGCTTAACGTTTTTTGAAAGGAGTTGGGACATCAAAAGTCTCTGCAATGCATAATAGCATGCATTTCCAGAATTGAGCCTATGTTTAATTTCTTTGTGCATCTCATTCCTATTTGTGATTATTGTTCCTAGGTATTTGAATTCAGCCAATTCCTCAAAATTTCCCTCATTTGTCATTAGCTGTCCATTTCCATTATATAATGTATTTCTAACGTGTGAACCATATATTTAGTTTTACTGATATTTACTTCCAGTCCTAATTTCTTAGTGTTACTCAATAGTGCGTGCGTGTTGGCCTTTAGTATCTCCTCGCTATCGGCCAGTAGTACTACATCATCAGCATAAACTAACAGCTTATTAATACCATTCAGTTGTAAGCCTTCCTCATTCTCTAAAGATTTAATGGCATGCTCTAGTACAAAATTAAATAGTAGAGGAGATAGTGCATCTCCTTGCTTCAACCCATTCTGGATTTCAAAAGTGTCTGAAAACTGTTTGCCTACACGCACCCTACTCGTTGAGCCATTTAGACACATTCGTATAAGTCTAACTAACTTTTTAGGAATTCCGAACTCCAGCAGGATACTATATAACTTCTCCCTCTTAATTGAATCATATGCTTTTTGGAAGTCTACGTATAGTTGATGTACAGTACCATTATATTCCCATTTCTTTTCTAAAATCTGTCTTATACTAAAAATCTGATCTGTTGTAGACCTGTTTCTTCTAAATGCACATTGATGATCTCCTAGAATGTAATCAATATAGGGAGTAAGTCTGCTTACTAATATATTTGTTAGAATTTTGTACGAAGTTGAAAGTAATGAGATGCCCCTATAGTTGTTGCAATCAGTTTTATCTCCTTTCTTATAAATTGGTACGATAATTGATTCCTTCCATTCATCTGGAAGAGCTTCTTTTTCCCAAATCATACTAAGCAACCAGTGTATAATGCTATTGTGTTATTATTTAATTGTAATATTATTATTGTGTTTTCTTTATGTAATTGTAATGTTATTGCTATTGTGTTATTACTTAATTGTAATATTATTGTGTTTTCTTTATGTAATTGTAATGTTAATGTTTTTAGTGTATAATGCTATTGTGTTATTATTTAATGGTATTATTTTTATTGTGTTTTCTTTATGTAATTGTAATGTTATTGCTGTTTTTGTTTATTTTTCTTTACACTAGTACCAATTATTACTTTATTGTAACGGACTGTCAACAGCACGTACGGCTTACTGCCCGTGCGACCCATATTTGTAAATAATATTGTAAATATCTTACTTTTTGTCTAATAAAGTCCTACTACTACTACTACTACTACATAATTATACTTGTCTTCATATAGACGTCATTGGAGTGGCACATGGTCAGCGTTCCACCTCATACTGACATCTAGAAAACCAAAGTAATACTAAGACGGGAAAATTCGGTAAATTTTGCTTAGAGACCTTTTTATTCAGGCTTACAGATCTTTTACGAGACTGAAAATCTTCAGACACGGGACGCACGGCTTAAAGTCCCTCCCGGAGGACTTGCTCCTTGTATTTTTCCGTCCTAAAAAATCTCGAACCCGGCCGGGTATAAACCCGCGACCCTCGGGATCAGAGGCAAGGAACATAACCACTAGTTCACCGCGACTAAAAAAAATATACCGAAATTATTCGAAGATAGCAAATTACCTCAAGCAGTAGTATTCGAGATTATGAGAGTCCGTAATCAAACCTCAGTTTCAACCAATCTGATTATTTTTCCCCTTTGAGCCCATGTGCAGTGGTTAACTGACTTATGCCGCACCCTGTACAGTACACGCTCACCCGACTCCTGACGTCACTGCAACAACATTACCCCGACAGTGGTTGTTCAGCTGAACACGTAACAGTGTTCAACTTGAACTGAACTTTCATAGGAATAATGAAGCAGTTCTGGTCCCGCGCCGTAGCCGAGTGGTTAAGGCAAGATGCCTTAGAGCAGAGTTGCGCTGGTTCGGGTTCCCATGGAGGAATATATTTTCTCATGGAATTTCAGCCAGAATGCAACCGGTGCCCACCCAACATCAAGAGGAATTTCGCTAGCTACGTTTAGTAGTGGCTCCAGGTTTAGAAAACCAGCTATAATGGCTAGGGGACCCGACATGCTGACAACATGTCACCCCTACACTGGCTAGATGATTATCTACCTCTGTTATTAACACATGTGGATGTAAGGCCAGCAGCCGGCTTGTAGGCCAAGGAGAAGAAGCAGTTCTCTTGAACGACATAACATCGGTCGAGATATTACTGAAGATGAAACCATCTACGTTTTGAAACCGGTATAGCGTAGTTGTTAAGGCATTGCGCTACAAGTCGGAAGGTCGAGGGTTCAAGTCCCAGTGGGGTCAGGATTTTTTAACTGACCAAAACTTCTGGCGGCACTATGGTCCTGGGGTCGACTTAGCCTCTAACGGAAATGAGTACCAGACGCTTGTTGTAGGGGTAAAGGCGGCCGGTACCCAGGGCTGACAACCCGGCTGACATCAAGTGCCGATTGTCTAGAAAAAGTGGGAGCCTTAACCTCCTACTACCCCAAGGGCTTCCCGAGGCCTGTTGTCGAATTAGTTTGCTGTACTATAATTAAAATGCTGGATATTAGGTGAGGTGTAATACACTGCTCAAAAAAATTAGGGGATATTGTAGAATAACCTATTAAGACTGTTTTTAGGAACAGTATTAGATGCAATCACTTTCTATTACTCCAAAAGAATGTAAACAAGAGTTTTAAGTCATTACGTAACCTCTGTACCACACCAGATGTCAAAGAGATCCTGATTAGGAATATGGCAAACAAACAAAGCAACATTAACATGGGTGAAAATGTTTCTTTAGTATGGTGTATGGTCTCCTCGAACGGCCAGCACTGCCTCACACCTGTGTGGCATTGATGCAATGAGGTTAGCAATGAGTTCTTGGGGGATATGTGGCCACTCTTCCATAAGAGCAATGTGCAGCTCTGGAACAGTTGTGGGAGGTGCTGGTCTGCCTGCAATGCGCCTGCCTAATGCATCCCACACATGCTCAATCGGCTTTAAGTCCGGGGAGGAAGCTGGCCATTGCATACGCTCGATACCCTCCACTTCCAGCATGTCGTCCACCAAGCCAGCTCTGTGGCGTCGTGCATTATCGTCCATAAAAAGAAAAGAATCACCTATGGCACCAGCATAAGGCACGACAAAAGGTCGGAGAATCTTATCTCTTGTGCCGGTTCGCTCAGGGTAGAATATTATCACTCAGGGATGTTTATATCCATTGTCATGGCTTCGTCTTCAAGATCGTAGAACCATCCATTCCCTATGCCTACTCTATAACATATTACACACATCTTTACCTTATTATTTATCACACCGCTTCACTAAACTCTCTGATACACATAACTTAGATACCCGATCCCTTGAGCACAGTGTCCTTTATATCCCTCCTCATCATACTACCTATTATTCGAAATCTTTTACAGTTTCTCTTGCTAGAACATGGAATTCACTTCCACCCTATGTCAGAGACTGCCAAACTTTACCATCTTTCAGAAATAAATTGAAAATAAAATCACTAACAGAAACAACTCACTAATACTAATACTACTTTTTAAGAATTAATAATGCGTTTTTGCATTATTTAATAAAAATAGACTTAGGATTTGTTTATATATTTACCTAATGCCTTGTATTAAAAGCGTAGATTAATTCATTGTAGTGTTTTTTTTTCTCTTCTTTTTATGCATAGTAGATTCGAGCTGTTATTCCTTTTTTATTCATTGTATCATTAATTTAATTTTAATTGTATTTAGTTTCATTCTATTATTAGACATTAATTTCATTATTATTCAATATGACAGATAATGAATTGTTCAATAACTATTATTGTAACTTTTTTTGTGTATTCATATGTAACATGTTTGTCCTGTCTAATATGACTACTATTGTAATTTTTTTGTATTCATGTGTAACATATGTTTGTCCTGTTTTATATGACTATTATTGTATTTTTTTTTGTATTCATATGTAACATATGCTTGTTCTGGTGAGTGGAAGAGAAGGCCACATGGCCTTAACTCCACCAGGCTAAATAAATAAATAAAAATAAATAAATATATTATACACTTATTATTTCAGTTTATTGGATACATTTTGTAAGTACAATGTATATTTACAGAGTTTTATACTTCACTCGGTGTGGAGTTGATGAACTACTTCCGCCCACGTGTTTTAATATCACCTTCGCGAGCGGTTACTAAAGAACTTGACTATTGCAGAACGTAGGAGCGTGAGAGTGTTTTCACACGCGTCCTCGCTTTATAAGGGCGATGACTCCTCCCATAAAGTCGCCACCCCACTCCGAGTGTATATGTTATTCATTATAGCTTAGAGGGGTAGGTACCATTCGTTTAGGTTTCTATGTTGGTAATAGACTCGTGTGCACGTTTTGTGCGCCTTCCAGTTATTACTATTAATGGTACGTTTTAATACTCACGAGTCTATTACTTCTTGCCACACTATGTACCTTACCGCAGTCAAAGTACCACCTTGGATGACGTAGAGGTCCGTACGTCCACCAGTACTGACTCCTGCCCACACCATCAATCCACCGCCACCATATGGGGATCTTTCACGTACAAAATCTGGATTGTTTCGTGTCCCTTTTTATCTCCAGATGAATACACGCCGACTATCACATTCCAGGTTGAATCGCGACTCACCAGAAAAAAGAACTGATCTCCATTCAGCATGCCTCCACCCACGATGTTCCTCCGCCCAGTTTCTGTGATCTCTACGGTGTTGTGGAGTTAACGTGGTACACACCATGGGCCTACGGGCATAGAGACCACTTCCATGCAGTCGATTAGGGACAGTTTGAGTTGACACCCTGCGTCCTGTTGCTGTTTGAAGTGTATTTCGCAGTTGAGTTGCATTCTGCTGTCTATTCCGACGGGCTGTTAACAAGAGGTAACGGTCATCCCTTGCTGTTGTTGCCCTTGGTCGACCTTGTCCGGCTCTTCTGTGAACAGTATGTTCTTTGAAAATGATTCCAAAGTCTGGAAATCACGCTTTGAGACACCCCAATGGCTTGTGCCACATCTTGTTGTGTCTGTCCAGCTTCCATCCTTCCTATGACCCTCCAAGCCATTGGTTCAGGTAAATCACATTGTCGAGACATCACTGTCCCTAAGGCAAGTCATTCACTAACTGAAAACTGGACTGGATTTAAAAACAGCAACAAAACATTCACCCCCACACCACCCTTTCACATCAACAGTACAGACACTGCCCTCTGGTGTGGTACCGAGGTTACGTAACAACTTCAAACTCTTATTTACATTATCTTGGAGTAATAGAAAGTGATTGCATCTAATACTATTCCAAAAAAATAGTCTTAATACGTTATTCTACAATATCCCCTAATTTTTTTGAGCAGTGTAGTTATGTACGCAACAAGGGAAGTAAGTAGTAAATTACTGGTCAAGGACGTGTTTGAGGGCAGCAAATAAGTTCGAGACTAGTAATGTACTTACTTCCCGAATTGCGTATATAATTTTGTTCACTCATGTACTAATAATTCTGTTTTATTTTTTTACTAGCTAATACCCGGTGTGCGCTGCTACACCTAAATAAATGAAAATTAATGTGCTTTTATGTTTAGTTGAATAAGTCTGAGGAAAAATAATTATAAATTTATATTTTTAGATACCCCATGCTGATTACCCGGCATTGCCCGGGAATCTACTTATCCCGATCTTCTTGACATAAATGAGATGAAATACGAAAATTAATGTGTTTTATGTTTAATTAAATAAGTAAGATGAAAAATTTATATCGTAATTATTTTTTAGATACCCCGTGCTGTTTAACCGGCGTTGTCGGGAATCTACTCATCCCGATCTTCTTGGCATAAATGAGCTGAAAGACGAAAATTAATGTTATGAATACATAGAGTATTTTATATAGATATTTAATTATTCAAGCAAAGTCTGTTGAAATAAGTTTTAGACATGATATAGTTCAGAACAAAGTTTTCCTTAGCTAACTGTAAATCTCTACATTTAGACTATGGAATGTATTACTGTTAGGGCTGTGGTATTTAGTACAGTTAGAGAGTAGAAAGAGGTCAAAGCTGAGTATATAACCCTGGGGAAGTGACGGCCTCGGCCTGTCTGTGTGAAGTGTTGAAGGGTAAGTCACCGACCATTTTTCTTAACAAAATGCTAGGATTTTTGGTAGGGAATCAATTACCTTAACTATTTTAATACTATATTTTCAAGGGATAGTAGAATTTTAAACAATGTAGAATAGGGTAGGATTTATTATCCCACATCTCCTGTTCTCAAACTCCAAGGAAGTTAGGTATAAGGTTTCATAATAAGCGTAGAGTAGTTATTTAGGTCTAGACACTTAGGTTTATTTGTAATCATTATATTTTAGTAATAAAATAGCTGGAATTAAAAATCCATCTGTTTATTTCAAACACGTATGCATATATAACTGTACATCCTCATACTAAAGCTCGGCTAGATGAACACGCTACCAGATTTTCCAAGTCCCGAAGGTCCTTTAAGCCTAAGAAAACCAGCGGTACTTAATAATTAATGTACTTCTTATGATTAGTTGAATAAGCAAGATGAAAAATAATTATAAATATATATCGTAATTATTTTAAGATTACCCTTGCTTATTACCCGGTGTTGCCCGGGAATCTTCTTATCTCGATCTTCTTGGCATAAATGAGCTAAAAGACAAATTCGTTATTGTGAATTATCCGTAAAAGAATACCCGTCATGTGCTGCTATGCATGCAGAGGTATGTACGTACATGTCTCGATCTTATTGGCATCAATGAAAGACAAAAATGGTTATTGTGAGTTATCCGTAAGAGATAAACATACGCTGTCGCGGACATTTTGTTGAGCTTTTTGAGATATTCAATCCTGTGTACATTAAGTATGTGTATTTGTTATGCTTTAGGAAGCGTAAGCCATTTAAGCTTCCAAAGAGTTACTTTTTTCATGTTTTCCACTACAAAGGGCGATTTTTAAGGATGTAGGAGTTGAGTATCACAACTCTCTTATAACCTCTGTTCATCCCGGGAATCTGCTGAACATTTTGCAAAAAGCCCACCATCACAATCGGATCAACAGTATGGCCGCGCATAAAGTACGAACAAACAAACATTCATTTTTACATATTATATTTCGTGTGAATTTGTATCTTGGTTTGAAGAGTTCAATTGCTTGATAGCAAGGAAATATTGATAAAACAACTGCAATTGTTTACTGTTGTCTGAATTAGTGTCAGAAATTTTAAATAAGGGTTTCAGACTGCATATTAATTACAGATATGATTAATTGTGATGTAGAGGAAGCGGCGAATGCTGCAGTTCATTTTCTATTACCAGCAAAGTCGAAAAATGTATATGAAAGTTATACAGAATATTTAAGGACTGGTGGAAATTAAAAAAATTGCAGGACGTAAAGTAGGGAAACATATTGAAATAAATAAGAAAAATTCTAGTGAAAATCAACCAAATTTTGTGGCTAATGTTAATAATTGTAACAACTGTTCAATCACTATAAATTTGAATTATCGAAGTGAGAAATAAGTGTGATACAATAAAATTGTATTGTATTACTCAATAAAATGTTAAGTAGGTAATATTTTTACATTATTAATTAAGTCAATTATTTTTCTTCCCTAGGGAAGTAAGTTGAACAGTTACATGCCGTTGTCAATAAATACCAAGGCCTCTCTGATACATTCAACTTACGTCCCTAAAAACAGAATGATAGGTAGGTCATCACTAGTGTAGGGGTGAACTTTAATTTAAATCTTAGTAATCGACTTGCTTATTTTTTCGTAGTTTCTGCGTGACGGACTTTTGTTGACGACCTTTACTGCGTTCATACGCATTTTTTGTTGCAATAGACTATGGTAAGCCCAGAACTCCCTTTAAAATGTGGCTTGCTTTTAATTCGATGTTCCAATTTGAATCCATGACTTGTTGAAATGATGAGATTTTGAAGTAAATTTCGAACTTATGTAAGTTCGAATTTTATTTTCCACTTAGATAATTATAGTTCTTTCAAGTAAATGGAAAGGATAAATTATCGTACCAATCTATACGAAAGGAGATAAAACTGATTGCAACAACTATAGGGACATCTCATTACTTTTAACTTCGTACAAAATTCTAACAAATATATTAGTAATTAGAATTACTCCTTACATTGATGATATTCTAGGAGATCATCAATGTGGATTTAGAAGAAACAGGTCTACAACAGATCATATTTTTAGTATAAGACAGATTTAAAAAAAGAAATGGGAATATAATGGTACTATATATCAACTATATATAGACCTCAAAAAGGCATACGATTCAATTAAGAGGGAGAATTTATATAGTATCCTGCTGGAGTTCGGAATTCCTAAAACGTTAGTTAGACTTATACGAATGTGTCTAAATGGCACAAAAGAGTAGGGTGCGTGTAGGCAATCAGTTTTCGGATACTTCGTAAATTCACATTGGGTTGAAGCAAGGAGATGTACTGTCTCCTTATACTATTCAATTTTGTACTAGAGCATGGCATCAAATCGTTACAGGATGAAGGAAGCCTACAACTCAATGATATTATTAATAATATATATCTTCTTCTTCCTTCCAAGTATTAGGCTAAGGCCTGTTACGATCCTACAGAAAATGTTCCGATCCTTTCGGGAAATTCTCGTATAAGACTTGAAAGCATAATAATAGTCCCTTCGATTGGTTACTGGCCAAAGGAAGGCAAGGCCAGTGATAGGGCTGCCATCTTATAGCCTCTGGTCAGGCTTTTCTGGAGAAGAAAAGAAAATAAAGGAGAGAAGAAATGGAAGAAAGGAAAGACTCTCTAGCCCTCGGAAGCCCTAATAGCGTCGGGGTCGAAAAAAACCAGAGACAACCAAGAGAGGTTAAGTTAAAAGGGTGCAAAACAGAAGTAAGTGGAAGAAATGTTTTGCTCAGCTTGGGCACCTTGTTGTCGCCATCCACATATCCCCTAGATGAGGACCACTGAGGTTAATAATATATAATAATAGTAATAATAATAGTAATAATAATAATAATAATAATAATAATATTAATAATAATATAATTGCGCACAATCGTGCAAAACTAGTTAATTGGAATATTGCGCTAAAGACACTGTCACTTTGAAATACGATTCCAGATGATATCTTGTACACTTCGGTCCTCATAGTTCACATCTGCAAATGTCTTCGATTTGATGGTAACATTCCCACACACTTTGTGGCGGAAGGCGTGGACTGCATAGCGGTTTATCGGTTCCTTAGTTCCTTAGTATTAATAAGCTGTTAGTTTATGCTGATTATGTAGTACTATTAGCCGATAGCGAGGAGATACTAAAGGACAACATGCACACACTATTGAGTAATACTAAGAAATTGGGACTGGAAGTAAACATCAATAAAACTGAATATGTGTTTACACATAGAAATGCATTATATAGCCTAATGGAAATGGAAAACTAATGACAAATGAAAGATTTTTTGAAGAAGTGGCTGATTTCAAGTATCTAGGAACAATAATCAGAAACAGGAATGAGATGCACAAGGAAATTAAACATAGACTCAATTCTGGAAATGCATTACAGGGACTCTTGTCATCCCAACTTCTTTGGTGACAATAGACTGTGGTAAGCTGTGAATTGTGGCTTGTTATTAAATTGGATCCATGACTTGTGGAAATGATGAGATTTTAAAGTAAGTTTCGATCTCGTGTAAGTTTGAATTTTAGAGAATTGTACAAATCTTTCAATCTTGTTCCCTCGAGTGGAGTGCAGAGGCAAATATAAATTCAATTTAAAAGCGGTATCACTCCGCCTGCATAATTCAAAGGTATAGTACACAAAACCCTATCATCAGAATTCGAATCTCTCTTCTTTTATCTTCTGCCTCCTCTTCTCTGCCAAATATACATTTATCCGGATCTAGACTTCTTGGTAAAAACTGTTTACTTCTAACTTCTTTTCCCATATGTCATCTGTGTGTATTAATAAAACATTTGGCAACTTTCTTATTCTCCTAAGGAAGATAAAAAATTCATTTTCACAAGTAAGAAAATAAGACTTCCCCGAGTACAAATCTCACCTTAAAAACAGGGGGAAAATATATCCGTCGCGCAGGGATTGCGTAAACTATGCAAACTACTTAGAAGGGGGAACTATCAACCATTACATGTCAAAACCTACTTTGAAATTTCTCCCACTATTTTAGATTATATTTTATACGAAGGGCAGCAAGAATTTCAACAAGAGAAAAAAAATAGGAACTCAGTTATAAGGGAGAAAATGAAGATTGAAGACACTATTTTAGATTATATTAAAACTCAGCAATTAAGATGGTACGGACATGTCCAGCGAATGGAAGAGGATCGACTAAAAAAATCTGTTTTGGAATGGAAACCTGAGGGAAGACGAGGCAGAGGAAGACCTAAAACCCTCTTGGAGTCAGGGAGTATGTTTATACATGAAGGAGAAACATCTACAACCAGGAGATTGGATGAACCGACAAAATTGGCTATTAGGAATAGGACTATGTCAAAGACATTAATCAACCGACCATCTATCTATCTATCTATCTATCTATCTATTATTATTAGCACAGAAATCGAAATATGGAGACTGTAAAGGATGTCAATCGGATAAAAAGTGATTTTTATGTTGTACTTGAAGAATATCGTAAAATTCCCTGTCTTAGAATGAGCATAAATTATTCAAATGAATTGCATTTTATTGCATGACCTTTGGTATAGAATATACTTTGTAATTGTGGTATAAAGTAGTTAAAAATAATTTATGGAACCATTAAACGTGGGGTGGTTAATATTATTGTGTGCAGCACTTTGATGAGATATTCCTTGCATTAAAACAAATAGTCTTCACTTCTGAACGTTATATCAGATACGTCATCCATTAAAATTATCTAATTGCACTGCAGATGTCATTAATCACTGGTGCAACAAAAACAAATTATTCTCTTTTAACGTTAAAGTATATTACATCGCCTGTTTAAACATTTTATAATAATAATATATTTTTTATTTAGGAATTTTCCACAATACAGTGTTTCTCCTTCAACCCAATGTGATTTGTCGCCAGAGGTTCCTGTCTAAAGCATCTTCTTCCCTCAAATCTCTATCTTCCACACGTCTCTTCACTCCATCCATCCATCCATCTTTCTCTAGGCCTGCCTCTTCCACTTCTTCCATTAGCTTTCCAATTAAAGATCTTCTTTGGTATTCTCTCGTCTTCCATTCTTATGAGGTGTCCATACCATTTCAAACGTTTTTCTTCTATTTTTCCTAATATGATTTTTTTCTTCAACTTACATAATTTCCCTTATTGTGCTGTTTCTGTACTTACACCTTCTTGAAATTCTTGTAGATCGCCTCCAAAAATCCATTTCTAATGCTAACAACTTATTGGCTTGTTTTCTACTTATTGTCCAGGTTTCGGACCCATATATTAAAATTCTTTGTAACAGAACGTGAAATATAGTTTTCTTCGATCTGTAGATTATATTTCTATTCCAAAGCACTGAGTTCAACATAACAATAATAATAATAATAATAATAATAATAATAATAATATAATAATAATAATAATAATAATAATAATAATAATAAAATAATAATAATAACAATAACAATAACAATAACAATAACAATAACAATAACAATAACAATAACAATAACAATAACAATAACAATAACAATAATAATAATAATAATAATAACAATAATAATAATAATAACAATAATAATAATAATAATAACAATAATAATAATAATAATAACAATAATAATAAATAACAATAACAATAATAATAACAATAACAATAACAATAATAATAACAATAATAATAATAATTTTATTAAGGATTTTCTCTATGTTACAGTACTTATCATTCAGCCCAAATGTATTTTGCTCCGCCACAGATTTCTATCCTCACCATTTTCTTCTTTGAGGTCTCTGCTGATCATGTTTCTTCTAACTTCATCCATCCACTGTTTCCTGCGTTTCCCCCTCCTCCTCGTGCCTTTAGCATTCCAATCCAGCATCATTCTTGGAATTCTATTATTCTGCATCCTCTTCAGATGTCCATACCATTTTAATCTTCGTTCTTCTATTACTTATACAATATTATGTTTAACATTTATTATTTCTCTGATTTTCTGATTCCGAATGTTCTCCTTTCATGATTTTCTTGATGCCCTTCGCCAAAAAATCCATCTCTGTTGTCAATAATATAATCTTTTTCTTCTTCTTCTTCACTTCACGGGCTAGGCAAATTGCCTGTTCCGCCTCACAGTTGTTCTGTCCATCTTTTCACTGGCTTTCCTACATTCCTTGAGCCTCTTGGCTTGTAGTTGAATGCTGTTCTTAATAATCTTGTTACATTCATTCTTCCCACATGTGTAAACCATTTCTCTCTATATTCTCTGATTTTCTCATCCAATGGATATACATTTAACTCTGTTCTTATATCTTCATTCCTTATCCGATCTAATCTTGTGCAGCCTTTTGTTCTTCTAAGGAAGTTCATTTCTGCGCTTTGTATTCTACGTAACAATATTTTGGTCATTACCCAAATTTCGCTCCCATAAAGTAATGCAGGAACTGCCAATGTTTTATAAAACTTCAATCTAGCATATCTTCTTGTTTTATTCTTTAATGTTTAATGTATAGTTATACATATCATTTGAAATTTCGACAGTTTCATATTTATGTAATTTTCAGTATTTTGTGTTTATAGTAAAATTGTAACCCAAACAATTAAAATTTGTTACTTGTTCCAGAGGTTTCATTTCTATTACGAGATTTGATCTGATATGTTCGTTTCCTTTCCAAAATGCCATTATTTTTGTTTTTTCTTTTTGATATTTTAAAATTATATTCTTGGCATAACTGATTTAATTGATGTAAAGTGTACTGCAAATTATTTTCATTTTGTTCAATAATAACCACATCGTCAGCATACATTAAAACGTTTAATATTTTAAAACGGTCCATTCTTATACCTAACAATACGTTTCCAATTTTGGATGATGTTATTAATATATAAATTAAAATGAGTAGGTGATAAACTACACCCTTGTCTTACACCTCTATTTATTAAAATAGCTTCGGTATTTAATGTGCGTATATTTATTATAATTTGAGATTTTTACATACAAATTTTTTATCACATAAATTAATTTTGCGGGGTGGTCATACATTTTCATAATTTTCCATAACTTATCTCTATCAACACGATCAAATACCTTCTCAAAATCAATAAAACCAACATGCGTCTGTAGGTTATGTTCTCTTCTTTTTTCAAATATTTGCTGTAATATGAATAAATCATTTATATATAATTATTATCTCTTATTGATCGTCCCGAACTAAATCCGTTATGTTTCTTCTTCGAGTATTGCTTCTGCTATTATTTTTTTAAGTATTTTATTTATAATCATTGCATAGATTTTATAAATTTAATTAAGTAGGCTAATTCCTCTATATTTCTTACATTCTCTTCTATCTCCTTTTTTTAAATTACGATATGACTTCAGCTATATTCCAGCTTTATGGTATTCTGCAGTTTCTCCAACATTCATTAAATAAATGCAATATTCTCCAATGTAGAAATGTTCCACCATATTATGGCAGCTCCATAATTATCTGATCAGGACCAGCTGCTTTTCTGTTTTTGGTTTCTTTCAAGGATTCTTAAAGTTCATCAAATGTAATCATATCAGTTTGAATTTCTCCTGTTTCATTATCTGGATATGATTCTTGTTTTTCTTCGTCTTCTTTTTCTTCTTTACACCATAAATTTTTATAGTGTTCTATCCATCTTTATTTGTTAATAACATCTATCTTTGCAGTATCCTATTCTGATTTATTAAAAGGTTTTATTACCTTGTATGCAAAATTTTGTCTGCCATGAATATCATTTTTTTCTATTTCACTTATAAAATTATTCCAAGAATGTTGATGAGCTGTCGTAATAATTTGTTTTGCTATATTCCTTTTTTCCACATATTGTTGTCTCGATTCTTCTGCTTTTTGTTGAAGCCACTGTTTATATGAATTTTGTTTTTCTTTAATTGTCAGTTCTATTTCTTCATTCCAAATTCTTACTCTTTTTCTGCTTCTATTTTTTCTTTTTTTCCCTATTGCTTCCTGGGCTGCCTTTTCAATGCACGTTTTAATATTATTTCATTCATCATCTAATATATCGCTAGTTGGTGTGTGCATGAGGTATTGTTGTAGTCTTTGTTGATATAATTATCTTATGCTTTCCTCTTACAAAAGGTATACTTTGTACACTTCATTTGTTGATTTATTCCTGATTTTACTTTTTTTTCCATCTTGCAATAATATAATAATAATTTTATTTCTGATTTATAATAACACCGGAACGACCCAAACCGCATAAGATGTAAAATAATAATAATAATAATAATAATAATAATAATAATAATAATAATAATAATAATAATAATAATAATAATAATCCACGCAAGTATTAAGCCATGTGGCGTATTACGGTCTCAAATAGTAATTTTCAATCCAACGCTTTTTTGGACGTCCCAGCGATCTTTTGCCTTGGGGGCAGTAACGAAGCATAGCTTTTGGAATTCTGTGAGATGGCATTCGTTGAAGGTGGGCTTTCCAGTTGTTCTGGTAGTTTTGTATATGATGGACAATGGATTCTACACCCAACTCTTCCATAATTTCATCATTTATTTTATGGTCCCACTTTGTATAGCCTGCTGTACGGCGCATAAATCGCATCTCATTTGCTGTTATTCGGCTTTCATCTCTTATTCGTATTGTCCATGCTTCACTACCATATCTTAATACTGGTCTTGCTAGAACCTTATAAAGCCGTAATCTTATGCTATTCTGTACTAAACATGGTTTCATAATACTGTTAATTATCCCTTACTTTTTTTGTGAAATTTGTGATTTTCTTTGCTATATCAGCTTCATCTTGAAATGTTAAATTATAACCCAAATAATTAAATTCTTTTACTCTTTCTAAAATTTCATCGTCCAAAACAATCTTGCTAGGTATATAGGGTATTTACCACAAAAGTAATAATAATAATAATAATAATAATAATAATAATAATAATAATAATAATAATAGCCCACCGCTGTGGTTTGGAGGTAGCGTGCTGCCTTGTCACGGAGCAGGCCCGGGTTCGATCCCCGGTCGGGACAGTTTTTCTGGGTGAGGTTTTTATCGGGTTTTTTCCTCACCTGTAAGACAAATTCCAGGAAAACTTTAAGGCCCAAACGGTCACCGAAATCATATGGCCATCGCAATCATAATTATTCATATTCATCTTAGATTAAGCTTAGGATTAGGGACTCTCCTGGCGCACCACTACCATCATCATCACCCATCATATCATCGGGGCAACGTAACCCCGCCTTCCAGGCGCCCCAACCTCAGAAGTGGGTTACAAGTACGCATTGCCAGGAGAGAACACCAGGAATGTCGAAAGACAACCTGGGGCATTTGCGAAATAATATATATATATATATTTATTTATAATAATAAATAATAATAATAATAATAATAATAATAATAATAATAATAATAATAATAATAATAATGGGTGGTTGCGGTCTCATTACAAATCAGAAATAACATGAACAATCAATTCTGATAGATTTTATTGGTCAATAGATGCGAACGAATGGGGAATGAAAGAGGAAATGCTAATAAAATTCGTACAAAAATCCCATTGCAATAAACAGTCACAAAGTAAAATATTGAAATAAATACCAGGCAGGTGCTGTCGTCCTCAACTAGGAAACGTATTTTATTAAAAACTGTAAGCCTTCCAGAAACCGTACCTTGTCCGCTCTTAGAGTGATCCTAACATCAACATATGCAAATTGTATTCTTCCGCCATTTGCGCCACAATAATTGTCACTTTTGACAGGTAGATGACAACACAGCAACATAAGACTCGACACTTTCAGCCATTTTGTTGCATCTGAATCTACTGAAGCATGACTGAAATTCATCGCCCGTATGTAATAAACTATTTTAAGTTGTAATTATTGATTAGGTATAATTTAGAATATGTTCTATGTTTTGAATATTATTATTTTCAATCACGAAGGATAACAAGTGCACCGTTCGTGCTGGATCACACCAATGTTGTTGATAAATACTTTGAGTTGAAAACATAGATTGCTCAAATTGACATGTCGTTGCCCGGGCCCATAAAAGACAAAGATTAATTCAACTTTCCTTAATGAATTGTTAAACATGTAATGTGTTGTAACCTATACAGATTATAATCGTGGAAGTTCATAGGAAAGAGGGAATCATATACGCTTGAGAAAACTTTGAAAGTTTACACTCATATCTGACAATGACTAACTACTAAATCAATAGGCAGAAGTTATTTAAAAAAAAGCAAATAACTAAAGTTTAAATAGAGTAAAAAAAACAGTCAGATATAACATTGAAATAAATAAAAGATAGTTAGCTTAACATTGAAATTAACTTGACAAAAGAAAACAACAATGTCATTGATCATCTAATAAAATAATAATAATAATAATAATAATAATAATAATAATAATAATAATAAAAAAAAACATACGTACACTGTTACATTCACACTAGTCCCGCCAAGGGCTAGGGGTATACGATAATTGTGGCCCCATCCTGGCCTGATCCTCCGAGCTATATCGACCTGACTCCTTCGGTTGATAAACAGATGATGATCCGATGTTAGTAAGCACAGCTTTATTTGAGAGTTCACTAGGAGAGGGGAGTATGCGCGATAGCACACGACGCGTAAAGGAAATGAGGGGGGTACGTAGGACAGAATTTGGCACTGTTCACTAAGATCGCAGAAGATATGGAAACGCGACGACGTATTGGTTGCGCAGTATGACGTAATCCATGTATCAAAAACTTGATTTCGGTACACAAGTATATTCAGAGGACATATTTTTAATTTTGGGAAGGGAACTACTTTTCACGTACTTATTGTTTCTAGAACGTACGTCGGTGCCCCTAACCAATGAAAAGCGAGCAGGTCATATGGTTTTGTTTTGATGAAGATCACTTTAAGAGCGGGCAGCCTTTAGTTTACATCTTCAGCAGAACTGTCAGCTACTACCCGTTGTTCGGCGACGCTTATGACATCAATGGTCTTCCAAAATCGTCGGTAGCTCCTAACATGATTCTGAGAGACTTGTGTGTTTTTATTGTTTGACGAAGTTTTTAAACAAAAGTTTATTTTAGTTGAGAACGAATGATGTATGAGGTAATCTGTTAATGTAGCTGTTAGAATAACAGTTTTATATATTCTACAATAACGTTTTTAAAGTAAAATGTATGATGACGGAAGTAATTCTACTTCATAATAACACGTGTTTCCAGAATTGAGCCCATGTTTAATTTCTTCCTTCATTTCATTGCTCATATACCTCTACCGATCTAAGTTCCAGTTGTAATGTAAACAAACCAGATGTATGACTGCGTTTTCATTGGTTGAGTAATGGTTTTATCTTTAAGCGTGTAAGAAAATATAGTTCGCTCTCTAACACTTTAAATAAAGGAAATATATATATGTATATATATATATATATAATTATCTAGCACATATCTATATGTTATATGGGAGAATCTTAAAATAATTATAAAATTATAATAATACGGGTAAGTCAAAATGATGGACACCGATTTAATAAATGTATTCTGTGAAATCTACTGAACGTATAATGTGAGATATGCTCTGAAAGGCAAACGCTCAAAGTTTAGTATCCCTCCCGCGTGGTTTCATTTTCTACCGCTACGCTGCACAGGAAGCAGGTAAAGAAAATGGCGGTGATTGGAGAGCAGAAGTCGTTCTGTGTGCTTGATTACCATGCAAATAACTCTGTGATTAGTGTTCAACGGCATTTCCGTACCAAGTATGGACGAGACCTACTTACTGGAAAGGCCATTCGTACGTGGTATGCACAATTTAGAGATGCGGACTGCATATGTAAGCGAAAATCGACTGGCCGTCCTTCGACTGGGGAAGGGACAGTGGAACGTGTTCGCACATAAGTCAATCTACCGGGCAGCGATGGAACTGGAACGTCCACATAAAACTGTATGACGAATTTTGCGGAAACGTTTACAATTGAAACCCTACCGCTTACAACTGGCACAAGCCTTAAAAGACAGTGATTATGATGTGAGAGCGTCCTTCTGTGCTGACTTGCTCGCATTAAAGGAACGGGATGGGTTCTCCAAAAGGGTAATTTTCAGTGATGAAGCGACGTTTCACCTTTCCGGGAAAGTGAATAAACACAACATAAGCATTTGGGAACTGCTAATCCCAATGGTATTTTGGAACACCAACGCAATTCACCCAAAGTGAATATGTTTTGTGCCATTTCCCATGAATAGATTTATGGGACCTTCTTCTTCCTTGAACCTATTGTGACAGGACATGTTTTTCTGAATATGCTGAAACAATGGCTCCTTCCACAGCTCGAAGAGGATAGTTCAGATTTCAATATTCAACTGGATTGTGCCCCTCCGCATTACCATGGCAGTGTTGGGGACCATCTCAATGAGGCATTGGAACAACGTTGGATAGCTCGTGCATCTCAGGATGATCAACCTCTCATTCGTTGGCCATCTCGTTCCCCCGACTTGACCTCGTGTGATTTCTTCTTGTGGGGTTTCTTAAAGGATCTTGTTTACATACCACCACTTCCAGCAACCTTCGTACCCGCATTACTGCAGCCTTTGCAGAGATTGACCGCAACACACTACACAAGGTTTGGCAGGAGATAGACTATCGACTTGATGTGTGTCATGTTACACGAGGTGCTCACATAGAACACTTATTATATAACTGAAAAAAAAAAACTTTGAGAGTTTTGCCTTTCTGAGCATATATCTAACAGTATGATACGTTCAATAGATTTCACAGAATACATTTATGAAATCGAGTCCATCATTTTGACTTGTCCTGTACTTTAAATAAGAATTATTATATTACGCATGTGTAATGTAGAATACGTTTAGATTTCAATTGTTTCAAGATGGTCGTTTCTCTAGAATTTCTTTCAAAATTTGAAACGAAACAATTTGAAAAGCTGAGAGAAACAAATTAGCCTATTGTGAATGTTTTCAAACAGTTTAGTGAAAAATATCCCACATTTGACATTGAGGATGTGGTGAAAATAACGGTTGAATTTACAGGTGAATGAGCAAGGAACATAAATTCTGCTCGTAAGGGAATTGTAAATAAAGGATATATTTGACATCATGGAAAAATGCGTAAACGTCTGATTAGGTAGGTCCATATATAATTTTTGTCTTAAATGAATAAGAAATGGAAGTTCCTAATTATTGGTCCATCTTACCTTGTATTCAGTTTTATTTCCCGTAAAGTACAATGTTGTCTAAGAACAATGTTTCTATGGTACACAGTTCAGTCATATGACGGGTAAAAGTAGCACCACGGTTCCCCCAATAGACGCGGTAATACCTTATACAAGTTTGTTTACAGTACAACTGGAACTTAGCTCGGAATTAATATACGTATTAGAATTCAGCCACTTTAAAAATAAATATTCTGTCCATTTGTTTTGTGGGTAAAATGGAAAATTATTATTATTTTTTTTAAAAAATCGAGTCTTATTGTTCAGACTAAAAATTTGAACTCGGGAAAAGATATTACATTATCTGAATAGATTTTTCTTGTTTCGAAAAAAAAAATGCAAATAATAAAATGATGGTAGGCCTACTGGCGAATTTATGTTTTTGTAACAGAGATTTTATGAAATTGAAAATTGCGCAAGTTAGTTTTATCATTTTAAAAAATCAACTCTTATTGTCCAGACTAAAAATTTGAACTCGGGAAAAGATGTCATTATATTATCTGAATAGATTTTTCTTGGTTAAAAAAATGATATTTACAAATAATAAAATGGTGGTTGTAGCGAATTTATGTTTTTGAAACAGAGATTTTATGAAATTGAAAAATGCGCAAGTTAGTGACGTGGAAATGATGAGCATTTAGCTGTGGCAACTTGCAATTCATGGCACGAGCCTCCAAGCAACGGGGGTTGAATGCATAAAAATATTAGACGACATAAATGTGTGTTTTGCCTTGTAAATGGATCAAGCCTGTGATATATCAGAGGGCGTTAAGACGAGCAAACGAGATAACTTACTTTTTTAGGGTGCGGCGCTGGCGTCGGGACGACCAATATTTCTCATAAATGCGACAGTTACCACATGTAGAGTATAAAGTATTTGGTCATAACCTGAAGAAAATAAAACAGGACCCTGCGTTCTCTTTAATAACATAATGTGTCTATTTAACATCAAACAAATTGTGAATGAGTATAAATGGAGATACAATAATCCATCACGCAGGAACTGCACAATCGCTCAACATACATAATTTATGGTTCCACTTTGGTGGTTTATGAAATATCTATAGGCCCTTATATATACATACATATATATATATATATAATATATATATATAACACTGTAAAATATAACCTATATCTTTATATATACATATACATATTTATTTATATATAGAATTTTAATGTTTACAAATCTTTCTGTGCCTAAAGTTTTATTTTTATTCTCCACTCGTCTCTCTCCATCCAATCCATGTCCTCCAGTCCTCTTGCTCTCATTCCAGTTCTTATTTCCTGCATCCACGAGTTTCGAGGTCTTCCTCTCCTCCTCCTTCCAGGTGGACACCATTCTAATGTTTTCCTGGGTAACCTTTCTTCTTGAATTCGTCGTACGTGTCCATACCAATATAATTGCTTATACCGTATATAATCTACTATTGAATAACCAATATTCATTTTTTCTCTTATGACAGTATTTCTTATTTTGTCTAATTTTGAACATCTTGCTGCTCTCCTCAAGAAATCCATTTCCATTGACATAAATTTTGTTCTAAGTTTTTGTTGAATTTCCAAACTTCAGCTCCATATGTGACAGTACTTCTCACTATTGAATTATATAGGCCTATATATGTATATATATAATTTTTCTGTACGTCTGTTTGTCACTGAACTCGGTCTAAACGACTAGACCGATTTTGATAAAAATGTTTGTGTGTGTTTGAGTGCGTCTCTGGATGGTTTAGATTCACGATTGGACCCTCTAAAACCATTAGGTTCAGGAGTTCACCTGAAGTGAAGATTTAAAAATCGCTCTAGCGGTCACAATTTTCGGTGTTTTACAACGAAACTCAGTATATCCTATTAAAATGAACCGAGATAGGTATTATCAAAAATTGAGCGAAATCCGACAATTAGAAGTGGAGGTTCGCCAGAAATCCGAAATTAAAAGCTGTCTATATGATTGGACCCATTTCGATGAAATGTTGTTTGTTTGAGTGGGTCCTTGGATGGTTTAGCTTTAGATTCACAATTGAATCCGGTAGATGGCCCTGCGATCGGGTTATAGGATTTTTTTACGTATGATGTTTAGTCATCTTCATTACCGATATATTCCGCGCGACAACAATGTGACGTCATCATGCACACTTAACAGATGGAGTGAGGAGTTTTCTTGTGAACCTATTTAAAAGTCTTATTTAGTGAAAGTTATGGTAAAAAGTAACATATTGTTATCGTCCGGCCATGACGTGAGGATTGATAGTTCGCGTAGGACAATGTATGCCGGGTCCGTTAGTATATATATATATATATATATATATATATATATATATATGTGTGTGTGTGTGTGTGTGTAAATAATACAAGATAGTTAAGTACCATTTTCTCCTCTGTTTTTCTTTATTTTTAAAGTAGCTATTTACGAGCTTTAGTATTATCAATAACAATTTGGAAACAGATAATTCTGCCGTTTTTAACTGCAAGGCAGTGTTTATGGAAAATCTCCATGGTGCAAGAGCTGAATTTCTTGCAGATAAGGACGTGAAGTACAAAGGCTATGCCCAAAAAGTATCTGCCGTTTTTAACTGCAAGGCATTAAATCCAGCGCCAAATTTCCCATTTAAACTAAGGGGAAGTAATACATGTACATGTGTTAATCACAGAGGTAGACGATCATCCTGCCAGTGTAGGGGTGACATGTGGTAAGCATGTTGGGTCCACCAGCCATTACCACTGGTTTTCTGAACCTGGAACCGCTACAAATTGCTCACGTTGCTGGGGGCTAATTTAGAATACTATCACCCCATCGTCAGTTACACTCCAACATAAATATACATATTTTAAGAGGTATACAAATTTCTGATTTAATTATGATTGTGTTCAATTAAACCGATTTTTTAGCAGCTATTGATAATCAACTTCTATAAGATTCATGATGTGTTCCGTTGAGGTATTAGCTAATGCAAAACACGTTATCCAAGAAGGACATTGCATGTTAAATATTGAAAACACCCTAACAGTAATGCACAGAGAAAATAATCCAGCGAAGATAAACGTACTCGAAGAGATGAAAATCATGAAAGCAGCTCACAACAATGACAATCTGATAAACGAAAACGAATCCAATACATGTAACCTCTCTACCAGATCTTTAGTGAAACACCAGTTTTGTATCCAGCCGATGATGGGACAAGTCCCAAAGCGCTACAGTTAAATAACTAATTAAGTTGAGGAGACGTACCTTTCAGGTGAATATTCCATAATTTTATATTTTAAGCTATTGATGAGCTTTAGTGTTATCAGTAAAAAAATTGGAAACAGTTTTTTTTCCTACCTTTACACAAAACAGTTACGTACATTTTTCTCCTCCGTTTGTCAACAGATTTTCTTTTTAACATTAGAGGATTGCCATAAGGATAAAGTGATACAGACAATTTTCGAAAGTTACGAAATACATTTTAAAAAATTTAAAAAAAGTAATTCAAGTATATTCTACAGAGTAGAAATTTTGTAAAGATGGTTTCTTAAAATTGAAATTGATCCTCTAATGGCAACGATGACAATTTTAGGCGGATACACTCTGTCCAAATCTAAGAAATTCCAAAATTTAGCTAAGAAATATGGTATAGTACCTCTTTCACCGATCGTCAATCCTGTGACAGTTATACTATCTAATTGGTATTTATCTTTGTAATAGTCAATTGTTGGCTCATATATGGTTTTCTTTTCATAGTCAACTTTCTCAGGTTGGCTACTATGAGTCTCAAAACGAATGCCTGCATCTATCTAATATATACAAATGAATGTTTGTTTGTTTGTACTTTATGCACGGCCATACCGTTGATGCGATTTGATGGTTTTTTTTTTGCAAAACGTTCAGGAGATTCCCGGGATGAACATAGGCTATGAGAGAGGTGAGATACTCAACTCCTACACCCTTAAAAATCACCCTTTGTAGTGAAAAATGTAAAGAAAAATGTCGTTTTGTACGCTTAAATGGCTTACTTTGCCTAAACCATAATAAATAAACCAAATCAATATACACAGAATTTAATATCTTAAAACACTTTACAAAAAAGTCTGCGGCAGCATATGTTTATCTTTTACGGATAACTCACAATACCGATTTTTGTCTTTCATTGATGCCAAGGAGATCGGGATAAGTAAATTCCCGGGCAAGCATGTGCTCCTATACCATTCATCCCATTGTCATGGGGCTTTTTGCAAAATGTTCAGGATTTTCCCGGGAAGGTTATAGGTTATAAGAGAATTTTAATGCTCAAGCCCTTCACCTTTAAAAATCACCTTCTGTAGTGAAAAAATGTCGCTTTTTGTAAGCTTAAATGGCTTACGTTGCCTAAACCATAACAAATGCACAAAATTATTGTACACAGAATTGAATATCTCAAAAACCTCTACAAAAAAGTCCGCGACAGCATAAGTTTATCTTGTGTTTCATTGATGCCTCTTAGATCTGGATAAGTAAATTCCCGGGCAAGTATAGCAGCGCACGACGGATATTCTTTTATGGATAACTCAAAATAACGAATTTTGGCTTTCATCTCATTTATGCCAAGTATATCGGGATGCGTATATTCTCGGGCAACGCTGGGTAATCAGCACGGGATATCTAAAAATAATAACAATATAAATTTATATTTATTTTTCCATTTACTTATTCAACTAAATGCAAAAACATTTATTTAGGTGTAGCAGCGCACGCCGGGTATTAGCTAGTGCATGATAATAATAAAACGTGCAGTACAATGTCAAATAAAATAAAATACAATTTAAAACTTACAATGTCTAATAAAATATAAAGTGAGGTAATAAGTGAGGTGACGTGTAATTTATGGTAAATTTACCCATAATTTGTACAAATTTTGGTAACGTCTGTAAATGAAAATGACATACATAATTTTTAATGGAGTTACTTATGGGTACACATATTATGAGGAAGTTCATGATGTGGCCACTAATGGAAGTAACAGACGAATAGATGTTATTGCATTTAGACCATCTTCTAAAATTTGTATGATATCAGATCCCATAATCCGTTTCGAGACTCATAGTGACCAACGTGAGGAAGTTAACTCTGTAACGAATTCCATATATGAGCCAACATTTGACTAGTACAAAAATCAATACCAATTAGATTGTATAACTGTCACAGGATTGATGATCGTGGCAAGAGGTACTATACCAGGATTCTTAGCTCAATTTTTGTATTTCTTAGATTTGGACAGTGTGTATCTTTGTAAAATCACCATCAATGCTATTAGAGGATCAATTTCAACTTTAAGAAATCATCTTTACAAAATTTGTACTTTATAGAATATACTTCAATTACAATTTGAAAAATTTTAATATATTTACAAAATGTAGTTAATTTCCAAAAATTAATTGTCTGTATCACTTTGTCTTGTGGCAATCCTCTAATGAGGAAAGTTTTATATAATAAATTTACCTCTTCGCAAGCAATTCCCCTTATATCTGGTTACTTACTTCTCTAACACCCTGTGTTGGACTGCTATATAATGACGTGGTGTGATGTAATGACGCCATTAACGACGCACTAACACCACTCTATGAAAATAGACGTTTTCTGGGTCATTCCACTTTTTTGTTGAGTATTGGACCATTGAACTGTGGGCAGGTAGAATACCAACTATGTATTGATGAAGTCTGTGATATTGATCACATTTAGTCCAGACGTGAAAACGGGAACATGTCGACGTTAATTCCGTTAAATTCTGTTCCGTGAGATTCAGATATCGCCCCTTTAATTCCACCAAAATTTGCTTAATATTTATATACTTAATTCTTCTGTACGTGTGTTTGTCACTGAACTCCTCCTAAACAACTGGATCGATTGTGATAAAATGTTTCTGTGTAATAATAATAATAATAATAATAATAATAATAATAATAATAATAATAATAATAATAATAATAATAATGTTTTATTTATTCTGGCAAAGGTCAGGCCTTCTCTTCCACTCAACCAGCACAAACACAAATAAATATTTGACAAATGTAAATGTACACTATACCAATTATAAAGAGTTAAAGATACATTAAATGTAGCAATGTATATTTCATGTACAAACAAACATTTTATACGATAATAACAATAATAATACGATAATAATAATAATAATAATAATAGTAATGATAATAATATAATAATAATAATAATAATAATAATATAAACATGATAAATTATACGAGAAACACCAATTAATATATGTACCTTACACTGGGTAATGAGGTTAGAGCAAATATAAATTTAGATTTCTTTTAAAAGATGCCAATGTCCGGCAGCCCCTTATTTCTTGTGGTAGGGAATTCCAGTTGCGAGAAGTGGAGATGGTATATGACATGGAGTGATGTGATGTCCTATGTTGCGGTATATTAAGCAAGAGACTATGTAGTGATCTTGTGTTGAAGTTATGGTTTGAGGATAGATACTGGAAACGGGATGATAAATAATTGGGAATCGTGGTTTGTAGGATCTTAAATAAGAGAATTAGACAGTGCGATTTTCTTCTCTCTTTTAGATGTAGCCATGACAATTCGTGGAATAATGGAGAAATGTGATCGTATTTTCAAACATTAAATAGGAATCTGATACACATATTATGGACACGCTGCAATTTGTCCGACAATCCGTCGCTTGTTTGTTTGATTGGGTCCCTCTATGGTATAGATTCACAACTGGACCCCTCTAAAACTTAAAAAGTATAGATCGATTATATTTTCTCATTTTTGTCTTTTTATAAATACTACCGTATAACTTGCATCCCCGTACATCTTATAATTTTATTTATACTTTTTCAAATATTTTATCATTAAAGGAATTAAAAATATATATGATTTGTATATATATGTTTACAATTATTAAGAATCTATCTCACCATAACATGCCCTTAATTTTTAATAAAGATATACATAATTATTATACTAGAGATTGTACTTTATTACACAAAGATACTAGTTTCTCACTAAAATATGGTATAAAAGGGATTCGTTATGCATTAATAAACCATTACAATAACTTACCTATTTAATATCAAGATTTCACGAATGTTAAACATTTTTGTAATTGTAATAAACTATTTTTTCTCCTTACTTTCTTAGTTAATTTTGTTCCTTTAATTATTATTATTATTACCCTGTTTAAATATTGTATTTATCTATATATATATATATATATCATACATAAGTTTAAGCAATACAAACTACTATAGATGCATCTATAGTAGCTTTTCTTGTTTTTATTGTTGTTTCATGGCCATAATTTTTTGTATATTGCCTCTTAATATGAGCAATCTTTCTCTTTGGGGTCTTTGAAGAAATAAATAAATAAAAATATGCATAATTTTAGCACCTTAGGTCTTTTCCAATAAAAAATAAATATATGGCCACACATAGAAACACATTATGTAATGGAAATTGAGATTTTGAAGAAGTGGCTGAATTCAAATACCTAGGAAAATTAATTACAAACAGGAATGAGACGCACAAGGAAATTAAACATAGGCTCAATTCTGGAAATGCATGCTATTATGTATTACAGGGACTCTTGTCCTAACTTGTCTAAAAAAATGCTAAACTGAAAATATATAAAAATGTTATTCTACCATTTAAATTATATGGATGTGAAACATGGACTCTTACTTTAAGGGAGGAAAAAAGATTCCTAGTATTTGAGAATAAAGTTCTTAGGAAAATGTTTGAACCGAAAAGAGATGAACAGACAGGTGAATGGAAAAGACTACATAACAGTGAGCTACATGATCTTTATAGGAAGCCAGATATAATAAGAACAGTTAAGTCTCATGCACTCCAATGGGTATGAAATGTCGTATGAATGGGGAATGAAAGAGGGACATGAAACTTTTTATAGGAAAACCTAAGTGAAAACGCGTAATTGGTAGACCAAGGAAGAAGGGAACGAATATCATTAACCATGTTATTTATGGAAGGGAATTATACAGGATGGTTGGAAAACATGAGCTCAGGATAGTGATGCATTTGGGGCTTATGTTCGTGCGTCCATGAGCCTACGGTTTCAATATTGTCAGTGAGTTAGCTACTTATAGAGTGGGGGATGCAATGAGACCAGAATTTGGAATGGATCTTAATTATGTAGGATAAGAAGAAGATGGGAGAATGACAATAGCCATGATTTTAGAAAGGTTAATTATAGAGCGAATGATTGGAAAACTTTAGCTGAAGATAGGAATGTATGGAGGGCACATGGCACACCGGGTTCGATATTTTCAGTGAATTAGTTATTTTATTTATTTCAGGATTGTTTTTGTTATTTACTCAGGTACCATCAACCAAAGTATACAATTCTTCCATATTTCCCGGTCTTGTGTGTCTGCTTCTGTCATATTTCTCTTCTTCATGTTGTCTTGAATTCCCTTTATCCACATGGCTTTGGTCTACCACGTTTCCCTTTTCCAGGACGTATCCATTTCAATACTTCTTTGTTTGTTTCTGTGTCCCTTCTTCTCATTATATGCCCATAACTTCTTAGTTGGGTTTCTTCAATCTCTTGTACAATATAATTTTCTACATTCATAATTTCTCTTATTGTATTATTTTTTTATTTTTCTAATGTTGTTATTTTTGCCTATCTTCTAAAAAAGTCCATTTCTGTGACTAATAATAATTTATTTTCCTGTTTTTGTTTCAACGTCCATGTTTCCACACCATATAATAACATACTCCTCACAACTGTGTTATATATTAATAATTTAGTCCTCTTGGTTATATCCCTACTCCATAAAATAGAATTTAATATGCCAATATTTTTTTCTATTATTTTTTCGATGTCTAACTAGATGATGCATCTTTTTGAATTATTGATCCCAAATACTTAAAATATTCCACTGTTTTAATCTTTGATGCATTTATTTCTAATTCCTCGTAAAGATCTGAGCTCATATATTCTGTTTATTATAATTCATTGTTAAACCCAATCTTGAGTATTCTTCCTCTAGTTTCCTACCCATATAGTTTGCATGTTCACATCTTCAAGTGACTACCACTTGATCAACTGCGGAATAATAAGTTATGTATGTATGTATCTAATATATAAAAATGTTTGTTTGTTGGTTTGTCTGTTTGTTTGTACTTTATGCGTTGCCATACCGTCGATCCGATTGTGATGGGACTTTTACAAAATTTTCAGGAGATTCCCCGGATGAACATAGGCTATAAGAGAGTTGTGATACTCAAGTCCTACATCCTTAAAAATCGTCCTTTGTAGTGTAAAACGTGAAAAAAGTAGCTCTATGGACGCTTAAATGGCTTACGCTGCCTGACCCATACCAAATATACATAATTAATGTACACAGAATTGAATATCTCAAAAAGCTCTACAAAAAAGTCCGCGACAGCATATGTTTATCTCTTACGGATAACTCACAATAACCATTTTCGTCTTTCATTGATGCCAAGAAGATCCAGACAAGTACGTAGATTCCTGTGCAAGCATAGAAGCACCTGGCGGATATTCTTTTACGGATAACTCACAATATCGAATTTTGTCTTTTAGCTCATTTATGCCAAGAAGGTTGATATAAGTGGATTCCCGGGCAACACCGAGTTATCAGCACGCGAAATTTTAAATAATTACGATATTCATTTATAATTAGTTTTCAACCAATCATAAAAAGTAGGCTACATTAATGTTCGTCTTTCAGCTCATTTATGCCAAGAAGATCGGGATGAGTAGATTCCCGGACAACGCCGGGTAAACTGCACGGAGTATCTAAAAATAATTACGATATAAATTTTTCCTCCTATTTATTTAACCAAACATAAAACACATTAATTTTCGTATTTCAGCTCATTTATGTTAAGAAGTTCGGAATAAGTAGAATCGCGGACAACGCCGGGTAATAAGCACGGGGTATAAAAAAATATACATTTATAATTATTTTTCCTTTTACGTATTCAATTAAACATAAAAGCACATTCATTTTCATTTATTTAGGCGTAGCAGCGCACGCCGGGTATTAGCTAGTATATATATATATATATATATATATATATATATATATATATATATATATATATATATATATGAGGAATGTGTCGACATTGTAAAGAAAAGAAAGCTAGCAAAAATGAAATGGTTACACGAGCCAAATGAGGTAAATTTAGAGCAATTGGGTAGTGTTAGACGGGAAACCACCAAGTTACTAAAGAGTAAAAAGAGGGAATATTTGAGAGAGAAGATTAATGATCTTGAAATGAATGCAAAAAATAGGAACATTAGAGAATTATATCAGGGAATTAGTATAGAGAAGAAAGGGTTTCAGGCTAGAACAAACATAATTCGGAATGAAATGGGGATATGATTGCAGATTCTAGGAATATATTAAATAGATGGAAAGGTTACTTTAATCAGCTATTAAATGTACATGCAGAACAGGACATTGAGGAGGATAATTTACAGACAGCAGAAATGCTAGTCGCAGAGCCAAGTGCATTAGAGGTTGAAATGGCGATTGAAAAATTGAAGATGTATAAAGCATCAGGCTCAGATGAGATCCCAGCAGAACTGATAAAATCAGGGGGAGAAAAATTGATGGACAAGATACGCTGGTTGCTTAGTAAGATTTGGGAAAAAGAACCTCTTCCAGATGAATGGAAGGAATCAATTATCATACAAATTTATAAGAAAGGAGATAAAACAGATTGCAACAACTACAGGAGCATCTCATTACTCTCAACTTCGTACAAAATTCTAACAAATATATTAGTAAGCAGACTTACCCCCTATATTGATGACATTCTAGGAGATCATCAATGTGCATTTAGAAGAAACAGGTCTACAACAGATCAGATTTTCAGTTTAAGACAGATTTTAGAGAAGAAATGGGAATATAAATGGTACTGTACATCAACTATATGTAGACTTCAAAAAAGCATATGATTCAATTAAGAGGGAGACTCCTGCTGGAGTTCGGAATTCCTAAAAAGTTAGTTAGACTTATACGAATGTGTCTAAATGGCTCAAAGAGTAGGGTGCGTGTAGGCAAACAGTTTTCAGACACTTTTGAAATCCAGAATGGGTTGAAGCAAGGAGATGCACTATCTCCTTTACTATTTAATTTTGTACTAGAGCATGCCATTAAATCTTTAGAGAATGAATAAGGCTTACAACTCAATGGTATTAATAAGCTGTTAGTTTATGCTGATGATGTAGTACTACTGGCCGATAGCGAGGAGATACTAAAGGCCAACACGCACACACTATTGAGTAACACTAAGAAATTAGGACTGGAAATAAATATCAGTAAAACTAAATATATGGTCACACGTAGAAATTCAGTATATAATGGAAGTGGACAGCTAATGACAAATGAGGGAAATTTTGAGGAAGTGGCTGAATTCAAATACCTAGGAACAATAATCACAAATAGGAATGAGATGCAAAAAGAAATTAAACATAGGCTCAATTCTGGAAATGCATGCTATTATGCATTGCAGAGACTTTTGATGTCCCAACTCCTTTCAAAAAACGTTAAGCTGAAAATATATACAACTATTATTCTACCAGTTATATTATATGGATGCGAAACCTGGACTCTTACTTTAAGGGAGGAAAGGAGATTACGAGTATTTGAGAATAAAGTTCTTAGGAAAATTTTTGGATCAAAGAGAGATGAACAGACAGGTGAATGGAGAAGACTACATAACAATGAACTACATGGTCTTTATAGGAAGCCAGATATAATAAGAACAGTTAAGTCTCGTAGACTGCGATGGGCAGGACATGTTGCGCGTATGGGGAAACTTCTTGTAGGAAAGCCAGAGGGAAAACGCCCAGTTGGTAGACCAAGAATGAGGTGGGAGAACAACATTAACTATGATTTGAGGGAAGTAGATTATACAGGGAATGATTGGAAAGCATTAGCTCAGGATAGGGATGTATGGAGAGCTTATGTCCGCGCGGCCATGAACCTTCGGGTTCGATAGTGCCAGTGAGTTAGTTAGTTATATATATATATATATATATATATATATATATATATATATATATTTCTATTAATTATCAGAGATTGAAGGTAAAAATACATTGCTCGATGGATTGTATGTTGTTGCGAAAAGAGCTTGATGAAGTATTTGTGTGGACAAGAACATAAAGAGAGTGTCCGTGGACTGTCATACGGATCAACTCTCCAGGAGTGTGGGTTCTTCACGACTAAATTCCAACAACAAGCTTTAGTCCAAGTGCTGCCTCTACTTCAGACAAGAAATGTTAGGAACTGTCCCAATACACTTCCTAAACCCAACATCTCTATCCATGTCAGATTCATATTTAATGTCCGGAAATACGATCACATTTCTCCATTTTTCCACGAATTGTCATGGCTACATCTTAAAGCTAGAAGAAAATTACACTGTAGTTCTCTTATTTAAGATAATATATGCCTCGACTCCCAATTATTTATCCTCTCGTTTCATCCAACCATAAGTTAAACTCACGCTCACAACATAGTCTCTTGCTTAATATACCGCAACATAGGACATCACATCACCTGCACCCATATATCCATATCCCCTCGCCAATGATAAGTATAAATGATTAAAAATAGTTATTTAATATATTACGGCAAATATATGTCGTCTGTACTCAAATTAATCAGCGAGAAACAGGGATTCCAGAAATAATAACATCATGCGGATAGCATCAACCCCATAACATTTTTATCAAATGTTATATAAAAGTCATATTAAAATAATATACTAAGGAGGTTGCTGGAATCTTATGCTTTGTAATATTGGAAAAACCCATCCTTTCACAATAGGAAGCAATTTTTTACATTTAGCTTTATGGAAAATATAAATTTCAACAATGGAGAAGAACTAAAACCTAGTATTGAATGCACTTATTTAGGAACAAAATTAGACCATTCAGGCGATAACACAATGGAAATTAAAAATGGAATCGCACAAACAAAACAAGCAATAAATGCTTTAAACTCTGTTTGGTGGAGCAAAAATATTACAAAAAATGGAAAATTACAAATATATCAAACCATAATTCAGAGCATTTTAACAAATGGTGCTGAAGTCTGGCAAATTCCTACCAGGGAAATGAAAAGAATTTTAAGTACAGAAATGGATGTTTTAAGATGATCAGCTGGAAAATCTAGAATGGATAGAATACGAAATAAAGAAATAAGGTAAATTATGGGTGTACAAGGGGAGCCAGACATCATAGACATTATAGAAAAGAAAAGATTACAGTGGTATGACCATGTCAAAAGAATGCCAGACCAAAGATTGCCTAAAATTGTTATGGAATGGATCCCAATGGAAAAGAGGAAGACCGAAGAAAACTTGGATAGAAGGGGTACAAGCAGCTATGAATATCAGAGGAATGGAGGAAGATCAGTAGATGGACAGAGAGGAATGGCGTTTGGTTTCCGGAAAACGGCGGCAACTGCCATGATACCGGATGATGATGATGAGCTTTATGTCACAAACGTACAAGCAAAGGGTTATTGCAATTTCTTACTACAAAGAACTATCCCAACATAGCACAGTAGACTACTGACAATTGCGTACAATGGTGTTAGAAAACTCCAAATTCAAGTGATGAATAACTACTCCCTTGCCATTAGCGCGGACATGTCAATCAACCAAAAATATTATTTTAGCAGAGAAATGACTAGAACATTCTGGAAAATCATTATAAAAAAGCAAATTAGCGAAATATTTGGCAACTATGCGAGATATGCACTTACGTGGACGTATGGACTTAGGTATGATAAACCCACCCAAATTACAAAAAGGAACCAATCCTGACCAATGTAACATTTTCATTTTGTAAAAGCTGTAGTCATATTATGTAGGTGGGGATCGCGAAAACGACTCTACAGAAAATAAGGAAAGTGGTCGCGAGTAGTACAGGACTGATAGCGAGGGGAAGTAGTAGGCCGACGAGAGAATAGGGCTCTACAACTTAAAGGAAAAGTTAACATTTCCTAAGAGCGCGACTTGTGAAGTTTATAAGTTCTAATATCGACTTCCATTATTTATACATCTGTATACATGTATACATTTCTCTGCGCCTTATAAATTTAGGTAGGCCTTGTAAACGTAGAGAAAATTAGTAAAAAGTAGGATCCGAGAGAAATAGCGAGAATAGGTAACGCAAAATATTAAAAGTTACGGCTACGCACATTGTACCTACATCTTAAATTAGTGGCTCCGGCCAAGTGTATCTACAGAAGCGTAGTAAACTGAAACTTTGTTATCATAAGTAACTATAAGGACTATTTAACGAATAAAATTAAGCTGTTTACTCACAAATCATTATTTAAATATAGTTATTTTAAAATATTTATATATTTAATGTAAACGGCGATGTTTGAAAACAGATGAGAAACGATTGGTACGCTTCATTTGCTTCTTTTGTTTGTCACTGCAACCAGATCGTATTATTTATTGCCAAAGGAACGCAATATTGTAAGAATGTACTCTAGTGGAGAAAAAATGAAACACATCTAACTGTATAATAATTCATTTATGATTTCGTATGATGTAAATATATTTTTCTGGAATTTTATTACCTGGGAGAAAATACATTTAAGAAAGTATTTAGTACACAATTGATCTTCTTGGTGATACAATATTAAAATATATATACAGTCAATATGCCCATTTCACCAATAAATGTTTAAAATGGTCAACTAGTTTCTACAGCCAAGCTGTCATTCTCAAGACCAGATATTGACTCAATATCTGGTCTTGAGAATGACAGCTTGGCTGTAGAAACTAGTTGACCATTTTAAACATTTATTGGTGAAATGGGCATATTGACTGTATATATATTTTAATTTAAGAAAGTGCAAACAGTGGTTTCTTTTTTGGTGGTATAATCAATTGCTACAAATGTTTTTATATTAATTCCCGCATGTGCTATGTGTTGACATTCATGCACTATATATACAATCTGGTAGCCGTATTTCTTGAGGAGTCGGTCACTACAAAATAATGCTTATGACCTATTCAAAATGTTAAAAAGGAGAAACTTTAGTTGGTAAATTCTAGGCGAAAGACGACTGTGATTGGTTGTAAATCGAAAATCATTGTGTGATTGGTCATTGACTCCCATTTGGAGCATGAGTTAAATAGTCACCCTGAATGAAATCGTCTAGTGATTGCACCACGTGGCCATCCTTTCTCTCGTGTACCTGAATAGGAACCTTGCTCTACCTACCCAAAACGAACCTTGAACCAGCTAGTCCGGGGCACCAAACTGTCCATGTACTATATCCCTGGACACCAAACTTAATCAACCCAAAATTAACCCTACATCAAATAAAAATCCTGTTACACGTGGCACCCAACGTTCGAGCTTAGAACTGGGCAGCCAAAATCCTGTTACGCACTTCACATCATATACTATTTTCACTTTTCGCAACTGGAATTGCCTACCACAAGAAATAAGGGGCTGCCGCACATTGACATCTTTTAAAAGAAATCTAAATGTATATTTGCTCTAACCTCGACTTCATCATTACCCAGTGTATGGTGCATATATTAATTGGCGTTTCTCATAAAATTTATCATACTTATAATATTATTATTAGTATTATTATTATTATTATTACAAGTATTATTATTGTTATTATCATTGTATAACATGTCTTTTGTACATGAAATTTACATTGCAATATTTAAAATATTTTAAATTCTTTATAATTAGTATAGTGTATATATAATCTATATTGTCAAATATGTACTTGTAATTTGTGCTGCTTGAGTGGAAGAGAAGGCCTCGTGGTCTTAAATATGCCAGATTAAATAAAACATTATTGTTGTTATTATTATTATTATTATTATCATTATTATTTTATTTTATTATTATTATTATTATTATTATTATCTTTTGTAATTTTACAGCCTACAAACATTTAAAAGGAATATATATATTCATCCATAGTAATTCTGCCCGAAGGCAGGTCCTTCACTGCAATCATAGCATTTTCATGCTATGATTGCAGCTTTACTAGGGAATTGTAGGTGTGGTAGCTTCCCGTTGCTTTCCTCACACCGGTGAAGGATGATGATGATGGTAATGATAAGGATTATGATGATGGCCATATGATTTCGGGGACAGTTTGGGCCTTAAATGTTTCCTGACATTTGTCTTATAGGTGAGGAAAAACCCCGATAAAAACCTCACCCAGAAAAACTGCCCCGACCCGGGCCCGCTGCGTGGCAAGGCAGCACGCTACCTCGAGATCACAGCGGTGGAATATATATATAATCGAAGTATTTTATTTTTATCGCATGCCCTCATAATTTATTTGTATAAAGTTAAACAACTGTAAGTACAATTTGGTGTACGTAGGTCCATGGTAACTTGTGCCGACTTGCTTCCAAACATGTCAGTACTTGCTAAAGAGAACGAAATTTAAACAATATATTTTTTTAATACTTAGTAAACAGTTATACGTTTTGTGCATATTGATGTTTTATGTACTGAATAAACTTATAGTTCTAGAATCATTCTATACTGACCCAGTACACATTTTCATGTCTTACGTGTGGCACGAGTTGTCATGATCCAATCGCAATAATATTTATTTGAAATATTAAGGTCAAAAAGAAAAAAATAGAGCGATATGCGTATTTGATTTTGTGAAAAAAAAATACTCCTATATGTCTGGGATACCCTAATATAGCGCTAATACCAGACGTGCGTTGCTACATCTAAATAAATTAAATATTAAAGGTTAATTAATTAAAATTGTATGGTATATGCTGAGAAGAATCATTGTGACGGTTGATATGCAGTTTTTAATTTCAGATTTTAAGTAAACGTCTACTTCTAATTATCGGATTTAGCTTAATTTTGGATAATGCCTACCTCTGTTCATTTTAACAGGTCATACTGAGTTTCGTTTTGAAACATCGAATATTGGTTGGGCTAGAGCGATTTTTACACGCTTTATATTAGCTTGACCTGTATCTATTTATGTAACGGAATCTTTCAACGCGATTTTTACCCACTTAAAATCATTGGATCGACTTGAAACTTTGTATACTTTTAAAGGACCAATGACAATACTATAATTTCATTTTTTTCCCTAAAATCCTGCCCAGGATCATCAGAAAATCAAACAAAGTGTCTGTGCAATTATGTAATGGAATCTTTCAACACGATTTTCACCCACTTAAAATCATTGGGTCGGCTTGAAACTTTGTATACTTGTAAATGACCAATGACAATATAATCATTTGATAAATGTTTCTAAAATCCTGGCCATAATCATCAAAAAATCAAAATAATAAAAACCGGTATAATATGTTGCGGACTTACCAACTTCTTACTCAATCGTTTTAAGAGCTCAGTTGGTAGAGCGGTGGACTGTAGTGGTATATAACTTCAGTAATAAATAGGTCGCTGGTTCAAATCTAGCCCGGATGATTTTTTTAGTAGAGTATTACTTTTAGCTCATACTACAATAGTATCGAATTTAAAGATATTTACATTTTGTAAAATATTAAAACTAAAAAATAAAAAAATAAATAATAGTTTAAATAAATAATAGTTTTAAAAACTAAAACACCACGCTTTATTAGAAAACCGAACTAAAAAATGAAAAATAATTTTAATTTCCAACACGCTTGGGATAAAATTAATGTGGTGAAGAAAAAAATAATCTCCAACACATTTAGAATAAAACTAGAGTTATCAACAAAAAAAAAATTGTCTTTCAAAAGCGTGGGGTGCTCTTGCTCTATATCAATTAATATATTTGATAATAAACAGATATTGGTAAAAGTAAATTCTCTAAGAAGAAAATGTAAAAACCATAAAAATCACCCCACGCTTTTGATAGTATTTTTTTTGTAGATAACTCTAGTTTTATTCTAAATGTGTTGGAAATTATTTTTTTGTTGACCACATTAATTTAATACCAAGCGTGTTGGAAATTAAAATTATTTTTCATTTTTTAGTTCGTTTTTCTAATAAAGCGTGTTGTTTTAGTTTTTTTTAAACTATTATTTATTAAATTTTCACTACAGCTGAACTCCTACGCTTAATGGTTTTAGAGGGTCCATTTCAGAATCTAAACCATCCAGGAACTCACTCAAATACACTCAGAAACATTAATCAAAATAGGTCCAATAGTTCAGGCAGTTTTTAAATTCGGATTTCAGATAAACCTCCGCCTGCAATTGTAGGATTTTGCTCATTTTTGGATAACACCTATCTCGGTTTATTTTAATACGATATACTGAGTTTCGTTGCGAAAAATCTAAAATTGTGACCGCTAGAGCGAGTTTTAAATTTTCACTTTTGGTGAATTCCTACACAATCTGTTTAGAGCGTCCAATTTTGAATGTGAACCAGCGAGGGACCCAATCAGACACACACGCTCACAATTTCATGAAATTCGGATCAGTCGTTCAGGAGGAGTTCAGTGATATACACACGTACAAAATAATTATTTATTTATTTTCATGAAAACACATCAATAGTTCATTCATTCCAAATTTGCTAAAATAGTAATAATAATCATCATCATCCGGTATCATTTGCAGCTGCCGCCGTCTTCCGGAAACCAAACGCCATTCCTCTCTCTCCATCCATTGATCTTCCTCCAGTCCTCTGATATTCATAGCCGCTCGTACCTCTTCTATCCGAGTTTTCTTCGGTCTTCCTCTCTTTCTTCTTTCCATTGGGATCCATGCCATAACAATTTTAGGCAATCTTTTCTCTGGTATTCTTTTGACATGGCCATACCACTGTAATCTTTTCTTTTCTATAATGTCTATGATGTCCGTCTCCTCTTGTACACCCATAATTTCCCTTATTTCGTATTCTGTCCATTCTAGATTTTCCAGCTGATCTTGTTAGAACATCCATTTCTGTACTTAAAATTTTCATTTCCCTGGTAAGAAATTGTCAAACTTATTAAAATGCTCTGAATTATTGTTTGATATGTTTGTAATTTTCTATTTTTTTAATATTCTTGCTCCACCAAACAGAGAATGATAATAATAATAATAATAATAATAATAATAATAATAATAATGATAATAGTAATAATAATAATAGTAGTAATAATAATAATATGATTGTGTAATGGTGGTCAGTCGCCAGTGATTGGATGATATAAAAGCAGAACAGATTGTATTTTGAAATGATGTTATGGAACTTCTAGCTTTCTCCCCGCGTGAACGTGTTGACCCGTGTATAAGCTAGAAACACATTTGTATTTAGAATTGGGGTGCCATAAGCCAGAAATACTGTGGATGGGAATCGATGAGCTGACCACAAATCAACCGCTTAACGAGAAGACCATCCGTCACGCATGATATTTTCTCACGCACTGCGTCGAGAATCAGCAGGTGTAAAGCCGTCCTAATTTATACCCAAGTGCATTACACTGTTAATTCAGGCTTTACAGCTCTATACTCTATAATTATTATTATTACCTACTTTTTAGGCGTAACAATTAATAGCGACCAGTACATTTCGTTTCTCTTCATTTTCCATACTATATTATTGTAATAACGTTGCTATTCGCACTTCTTCTGTCTTTATTAACATTGCGTAATTTTTTTGCACGATAATGCGTTTTGTCGTAGTTGCAGCAATGGCGACCATGAATGAAAGTTCAATTTCCTAAATTTCGGGGTTGCCAACCTATAAATAACTATACTGTAATATTATTGGTAAATTACCTACCTAGTGCCGGAAGTAAAACCACTGCCCTTTATGCATACTACGTACAATGTATATACAAAAAATATCCAAAAGCTAGTATTAATAATTTTTTCCCCCAAAAGCCCGTGGTTGTCATTTAAACATTTCTGGCATTCTCTCCTGCATGGCGTACTTGTAACCCACTTCTGAGGAGACGGAGTTACGCTATTCCGATGATATGGGAGTTGATGATGATGGTAATGATGCGCCAGGAGAGACCTTAAACTAAACTTAAGCTAATTAGGCGAATATGATATTGATGATAATAATGGTCAGATGTGTTCGGGGACCATTTGGGTCTTAAAGTATCCTGAGATTTATCTTACAGGTGAGGAAAAATCCCGAAAAAACTCACCCAGGAAACTTGTCCTTACTGGGGAACGAACCCGGCCCCGCTGCGTGACAAGGCAGCGCGCTGCCTCGAGCCCACACCGCTGGACTAGGTAGTGTTAATATACATTGTACAAAACGAATCACTGCATTTTAAATGAACTGAACTTTATTTGAAACAATATAAAACAATAAATACATACTTGCCGCCATTTTATGACTGATCGGTGACAAGCCTGCCGTAATCTCAACTAATAAATATTGCTCAACACTGTTAACGTTAGTCAGTTGTTTATAATGAACGGAGATATTTCCAACAAAGATGTTATTTTACTATTATTTATTATTTTGAAAACACCATCGCGCAAAAAAAATAATGTACAACGCACGTTTGTGAAGTGTTTTACAGAACTTCGGAAATTAAAACTTTGCTATCTATCGGTTTTTAATCATATCCTCTCTCCTGTAAAAACCACTTCCGAACCTCACATTGCAATATACTAAAACATTTTTAACAATACTTATAACTAGAGAATAGGATTTTAAGCTGCAAATTTTGGTCGTAAAAGAGAGAAAAAAAAAGGTTTTGAAAATACATACAAAAAGGTGGAAAAAAGTGCTGCTAAACAATTGAATTAAATTTTAAATCAATTACATGAACTGAGTTTATATAATATGCATTTTGCACCAAATTTTTCTTCTTTATAGATTCGATATGAGGTAATTCATCTTCTTTTTTCTTCTTCACGGTTTAGGCTTATTTTACTAGCCTGTTCCGGCTCCAAATTGCTGCTCTTTCCATCTTTTCCTTGGTCTTCTCAAACTTCTTCTTCCTCGTGGTGAATAGTTGTATGCTGCTTTTGGTATTCTATTCTCAGTCATCATTGCCAAGTGCTCTTTCCAGTTTGTTCTGTATTTCTCTATTGTTTAGTTTAATTCCTACATTTTTAGTTGTTGTCTTAATTCTGTGTTATGTTTTTTGTCTGTCCTTTGATATCCTGCTATTGGTCTGAGGAATCTCATTTCAGCAGCTTGTATACTGGCAGATTCTTGTGTTGTCACTGTTCATGTTTCGGATCCATAAGTAATAATAGGCACTGTCATTGTATTCTATAATTTCATTATAGAGTCTTTCCTGGCTTTAGAGGTAATACATAATTCGTTTATTACAATATATACTTCGCAGGTGGAACATCAAAGAATTATGCCATCAGTTTCGATAAACTGCGTTTTGAATTCTTCTGAAAGTGCATACAAATTATCCTTCTTAACATTCACCACGTTATTGTGAAAATCCAGTTGTAATACAAATAAAAATACGTTGTGGTTCCAACTAGTAAATCACACCCAACTACAAGTCGGTAGGTAGATAACTGTTAAATTATTGCCAGTACTGACTGAACTTATTTTAAACTGTTAAAGCAAAACTGTTGAAATTTAAGTTTGACTTCACAGCTGCAGATTGGCCATTGTTGCTGGGATATAAATTACTAGTGGTTTATATAAATTATATTTCAATATTTATTATTGACTATTGTTGTCTTCACACTGGGGTATAAATTACATAACTTATATTTTAATATTTATTTAATATTGTTGACTTCTGATTGAAATTTTAAAAAGCTGTTCTTTTAAAAACGCAGAGAAGATTAGATGAAAAGGTGCTTAAACATAAAAAAGGGGGAAAGGGGCGAAATAGTCATCTCGCGAAAAGGTGCAAAAATATGCAACAAATTGTGTTCATTTAGCTTCATTTAATTCCCTCAAACACATATATTGAAATTTTGGTATGAAAACTGCTATGTTTTTTGGAAATGTGCCGCATCTCAAAATCTCTTGTCTAATAAACTTTATTTTACAATTTTTAGGCATTTATTTATTTACGGGAAAACGGTAATATTACGACATGTTTAGATAGTATTGTGAAACTCGCTAGCTATTTTTCCCTCCTCTTCCAACGTTGCCACCATCAACAACTCAATTTTACTATTTTTGTTAGGTTAGTGTTAATTCGTGTACATCAGATTAGTGTACATATAATATAATATATAATTTTGTTTTATTAAGGATTTTTTCTACATCACAGTAGTTGCTCCCCAATCAAAATGTATTTTGCTCCGCCACAGATTTCTATCCTCAGCATCTTCTTTTTTGAGGTCTCTGCTGATCATTGTTCTTTTCAATTCATCCATCCACTGTTCCCTGGATTATTTACTTCAGTAAATTATATGCGTATAATTTATTTTCTTAGCTTCTGAAAAGAGAAGTTAGTGTATATCCATTTCTAATAAACATTTGGGAATGTATTGCGAAGGTTGGTCATACTGCACATGCTGCCATCTAGCGACAGCTCAAAAAGTTTCTGTAGAACTTCAAAGATGTATGGTTTCACCTATAGCGACAGCTTTATAAACTCATGCGCATGCTTTCTGTTATACTGTTGGATATATATTGGGAAAGGAAAAATACCGCTTTTTAATGTACATGTTTGGTTTAACTCTCCTTATAAGCCGCCATTTTACCGAATTCCTGAAGCCAATGACAATGTTCTCTTGAAAATACTTTTAAAAAATACATATTTTCTCTGATCGTATCTGTACCAATTCCGAACTAGGTTCCAGTATTACTGTAAACAAATTTGCATAAGGTATTACTCCGCCGACACTCTCAGTTCAGGGAACCGTGGTGCTAGTTTTACCCACCATATGATTGAATTGTGTACGGAATTGTCATCAATAGAAACATAGTTCTTAGGTAACATTGTATTTTACAGGAAATAAGACTGAATACAAGGTAAGATGGTACTGTAGCAAGAATTAATAGACTCTAAGTACCAAAATGTAATTATACGATTAATAGTAATAACTGGAATACGCACAAACGTGCACATGAGTCTATTACCAACATAGGAACCCCAAACGAATGGTACCTACCCCTCTAAGGTGTAATGAATAACATGTGAATTTGGAGTGGGGTAAATGACTTTATGGGAGGAGTCATCGCCCTTATAAGGCACGGACACGTGACAAAACGTTCTCACATACACTCACACTCATACGTTCTACAAGAAACAAGTCCTTCAGCAACCGTCCGCGACCTTTAGTAAATTTTAAAATCTTAAGTATTTTAAAATCCAAGATAATTAGTAACTCGGAATTTTAAGTGGTATTAAATACACGTGGACTTAAATAAAATCATCAACTCCACTCCGAATATTAGTGAGATATAAAATATTGTAATTCTATGTACATTATTAGTGCAAAATTATTCAATAAACTGGAGTAATAAGTTTAAATTTATTTAAAATTACATAAATAATGTAAACATCCCTGAGTTATCATATTCTACCCTGAGCGAACCTGCACAGTGCCAATAATTAGGAACTTCTATTTCTTTATTTATTTATGACACAAAATTATATACGGACCAACCTAATCAGACGTTTACGTGATATAGAGCAAACGGCGAATGCTGCGGTTTATTTTCTATTATCATCAAAGTCGAAAAATAGATGTAAAAAAGTGTGCAGAATATTTAAGGACTGCTGTGAATTACAAAACTGTAGTACATGAAGTAAAGAGAGATATTGAAATAAGTAAGAAAAATACAAATGAAAATCAACCACATTTTGTGGCTAGTGTTAATAATGTAACAACTGCTCAATCGCTATAAATTTGAATTATCAAAGTGAGAAATAAGTATGATACAATAAAATTATATTGTATTACTCAATAAAATTTTAAGTAGATAATATTTTTACATTATTAAGTCAATTACTTGTCTTCCCTAGGGAAGTAATTTGAGCAATTACATGCCGTTGTCAATGGATACCAAGGCCTCTCTGGTACATTCAACTTACTTCCCTAAAAACAGAATGATAATTAGGCCATTATTAGTGTCCTATAGGAGTGAACAGATATAAATATGTTGAAGCCAGCCAACATGGAATTGAGTGTGTGTATTAGGTCGGTCCCTGAGCTCGCTCGTGCACCTCTAATATGGCACCATGGTAATAGAATTTTCCACGGAAGAATGAGTTGTTTCTGCCGGCCGTGTCACAGCCAGCTACCTCAGCACAGAATGGAGATGGCAACCCAGAGTTATTTCGTCGCATGTGTTTTTATAATCCGCTTCATGTTAACTAACATATTGTTTATTTCCATTGTACTTGTGCTCTCAAGTAATAAACCACATGAAAATACAGAATGGTATATGTACAACCTAGTAATAATAATAATAATAATAATAATAATAATAATAATAATAATAATAATAATAATATGATAAATTATACGAGAAACAGGGAAATGAAAAGAATTTTAAGTACAGAATTGGATGTTTTAAGAAGATCAGCTGGAAAATCTAGAATGGATAGAATACGAAATAAAGAAATAAGGGAAATTATGGGTGTACAAGAGGAGCCGGACATCATAGACAATCTAGAAAAGAAAATATTGCAGTGGTATGGCCATGTCAAAAGAATGTCAGAGCAAAGATTGCCAAAAATTGTTATGGAATGGATCCCAATGGAATGGAGGAAGACCGAAGAAAACCTGGATAGAAGGGGTACAAGCAGCTATGAATATCAGAGGAATGGAGGAAGATGAATAGATGGACAGAGAGGAATGGCGTTTGGTTTCCGGAAGACGTCGGCAGCTGCCATGATACCGGATGATGATATACGAGAAATACCAATTAATATATGTACCTTACACTGGGTAATGAAGAAGTCGAGGTTAGAGCAAATATTGAGATTTCTTTTAAAAGATGTCAATGTCCGGCAGCCCCTTATTTCTTGTGGTAGGGAATTCCAGTTGCGAGAAGTGAAGATAGTATATGACATGGAGTGATGTGATGACCTATGTTGCGGTATATTAAGCAAGAGACTATGTTGTGATCTTGTGTTTAAGTTATGGTTTGAGGATAGATACTGGAAACGAGATGATAAATGATTGAGTCGAGGTATGTAGGATCTTAAATAAGAGAATTAGACAGTGTAATTTTCTTCTCTCTTTTAGATGTAGCCATGACAATTCGTGGAAAAATGGAGAAATGTGATCGTATTTTGGGACATTAAGTATGAATCTGATACACATATTACGGACACGCTGCAGTTTGTCCGTCACTTATGTTAGTTAGTAGAACGTCACAATATTCAAAATGCGGCATCACTAAGATTTGAATTAAGATTCTTTTAAGAGTTGTAGGAAGAAAGTTTTTGAGACACTTTAGGGTGTTATGAAAACTCTCTTCATCAACATCAGCAGCACTTCATGAAAATGACATCCGAAATAGGGCAAGGATTGATCATAATATATAAATAAACTATTGGATCCGGCAGATGTTGTCCTGCCCGGAATTTCAATACGCGTGTCATGGCCGGACGATAAAAATATGTTTTTTTTCATAAAATTCACTGATTAAGACGTATTAATAAGTTCGCAAGAAAACTTCTCCCTGCCATCTGTTAAGCGTGCATGATGTCACTTTTTTGTCGCGCATAATATATCGATAATGGAGATGACTACATATATGTAAAAAATCCAATAATCTGATCGGAGCGCCAGCTACAGAATCCAGTTGTGAATCTAAACCATCCAGGGACCCACTCAATCTCTCTCACAAAATTTCATTAACATCGGACCAATCGTTTAGGCAGTTTTTAATTTCTGGTTTCAAGTAAACCTCCACTTTTAATTGTCGGATTTCACTCATTTTTGGATAATACTTCGGTTTATTTTAGTAGGATATACTGAGATTCGTTGTGTTAACATCGAAAATTGTGACCGTTAGAGGGATATTTACATTTTCACTTCTAATCAATTTAAATATCTTGGATATTATCTCTCTATTTGGGATGAAAGGATATCCCTGAAAAAATACTAGTTATAATAAAAGTTTGGGAATTATTAATCAAGTTATGAAACCATCCCTTGTACAAAAAACACCAGATTACGTTTATATAACACTTTGGCTAGACCAGTGTTGACCTATGGTAGTGAAGCATGGACACTAAAAAGACAACATGAAAGCAGAATAACGGCTTATGAAATGAGATTCATGCGCAGAACAGCGGGTTACACCAGATGGGATCGGAAAAGGAACACCGATATCTTAAAAGAATTGAAGACTACGCCAATTTTGGAATATATTAAACAGTACCAACTAAATTGGAAACACCATCTTGAAAGAATGAGTTCAAATCGGATCCCCAAAGCTGTTTATAATTGTATACCAAGAGGACGAAGATCACTGGGCCGTCCTATGAAGCGCTGGAGGGAAAATTTTCTATAGGATCGTAACAGGCCTTGGCCTAATACTTGGAAGGAAGAAGAAGAAGACTTCAGGTAATCTCCTACACCTAACGGTTTTTAGAGGTTAAAATTGTGTATCTAAACCATCGAAGGTTAAAATCAGACACACAGAAAAAATGTTATCAAAATGTGTCCTGTCGTTTATGAGGAGTTAGGTAAGAAACACGCGTACAGAAGAATATACATATATATATTTATATATATATATATATATATATATATATGAGTGTGAATCTGTCTGTACTTTACGGACTCAAAAACTACTTGACCAATTTGAATGGGGTTTCACCATCATTTAGAGAATTTTTCTAGGACGATTATCATATATAACATATTACCCTACGTACTATAGGGCCGGAGCTAAAAAAAGTGCATTAGTGTACTAAAAAAGCAGCTTTTTGGACGCTTAAATTACCTATGCTACCTAAACCATAACAAATAAATCAAATTAATGTACACTAAAAATTCAACATAAAAGTCCGCGCCATATGTGCATCTTTCACGAATAACTCACAATAATCAACCTTGTTTTTCAGCTTATTTATACCAAGAATATCGGGATAAATAGATTTCCGGGCAACGCCGGGTAATCAGCACCGGATATCTAAAATAATTAGATATAAATTTATAATTATTTTTATTTATTCAATTTATTCAGGCTTAGGAGCGCACGTTAGGCTTATATAAAAAATGGATAAATATGTATATACGTACATATAACTGTCACTATAGAACCCGTTGGTTCATGGCCGGCGAGTTTATTATTTTTTTCAATCTTTTTACAGTCTACTTTCGTTATACCACGTCTCCCATCTCACTCTTGACCTATCTACTGGGCGTTTCCTATAAGGAGTTTTCAAACCCCTCTTACATTCACCATTCGTGTCACATGTCCTGTCCACCGTAGTCTACGAGGCTTTACTGTTCTTATTGTGTTCGTTTCCTATAAAGATCGTGTAGGTCTCTGTGATTTGTAGTCTTCCCCATTCACCAGTTTGTTCATCTATCTTTGGTCAGGTTTGGTCAGTATAGCTCATGTTCGGTCAGGTTGGTTTAGTATAGGTCAGTATAGTACAGGTCAGGTCAGATCAGACAATTTAACCCTTAAATTGACAAGACACTAATATCTTGTGTCAGTTATTTAAATGTGGCGGACCGCAGTGAGAACGAAATCAACCATAACTATTTTTATTAGGTATATTGTGTCGTTTTTAAAGGTGAAGGAGTTCAGTATCGCAACTCTCTTATATCTTATATTCATCACGGGAATCTCCTGAACTTTTGCAGAAAGCCCCCATCAACATAATCGGATGAAAGGTATAGCAGCGCATAAAGGACAAACACACACACAGACATTCATTTTAATATATTAAATTGGCTGTACGTGCAATATTGTATATCTTAGAAATATGGACTCTGAAAAACAGCCAATTAAAAGAATAGAAATTGCATAAATGAAATATTTACGATTTGTGGTAGGATATATTTTAATGGATAAAAACGAAGTGAAAATATCCGTAAAGAACTACAAATATTCAGTTTGACACACAAAATAGAAGAGTATAGGAGAAAATGGTATGAATATGTCTGCAGAATGGATACCAACAGATAGTCTAGGAAAAGGAGGAGAAAGAGATTGGGGACATCCACATCAGCTATAATACTTGGAGCCGGAACGATCCAAAAATTTGTTTGCAAGAAGAATTATTATTTAAATGTGGCGGACCGCACTGAAAACCAAATTGTGTATAACTGTTATTATTAGGTATATTGTGTAATTCCACACACATTTCAGTAATTTCTAGCAGTTAGCTTTCTTCTGTTTTATCAAAAGTATTAGATAAATTAAAACAATTGATATATCCTATAGGATACATTGCGAATTTAAGGGTTAAATTGTTGAACCTCGCCGGGTATCGAACCCAGGTATGCTATCTCCTGAGCCACAGAGCTGAGGAATTCGCTTAGTTTTCCAGTACCTGCATGACAGAATTTCATTATATAAAATACATTATAATACAATTTAATACTGTCCTGGATGCAGGCAGTAAATGAACGTTTTGTGAAGTTAATAACATAAAACTCGTGTAATTGTGTTGGCAACTAAATGTATTTAATTTCCGTTGTATTAATGCGCGCACGTTATAATTGTATTGCTGATCAATTAACAACGTGCACCGATAATTTCATGACACTCATGTTATCACTTTACAGTTATTATAATTGTAATTCACCGGGTGTCTCGAAACTGTCAGCAGCATCAACAGTTCACTTTGAACCTCGGCTTCCCTTGTTATAACTCACTTCTAGACTTTGTATCCCTGCTAATCAACCTTCTTCCTTTAATTAATTAGAGACAGGATTCAGGAGAGAAAAAAGAACAATGAGGAGAATAAAAAAAAGTAAAATGAAGTGAAAGATAGAGAAGGCAAAGGAAGAATAAGAGGAAAGGAAGGCAAACGTAAAAGAAAAAAATAGAAATAGAAAAAAACATGAAAAATGAAGTAAACAAACGAAAAGTGAAAAAAGAAAACAAGAAAAAAGAAGAAAAAGAAAAGAATAAAAAGGGAAAAATGAATAAAAAGAAGAAATAAAAATAGGAAAAGGAAAAATAAAATCAAGAAAAAGGAAAAATAAGAGTAAAATAAGAAAAAAACACACCGATTCCGATTGAGGGTCTTTCCACTTTTCAGCGGTTGCCCTTTTACCAGCCGGCTGCTGGCCCTTCACATCCACATGTGTCAATCACAGAGGTAGATGATCAACAGCCAGTGTAGGGGTGACATGTGGTTAGCATGTCGAGTCCCCCAGCCGTTATAGCTGGTTCCTCAACCTGGAGCCGCTACTTATTGTAGCTACCCAATTGCCTCATGATGCTGGGTGGGCACCGGTCCCATACTGACCGAAATACCATGAGAAAAATTCTTCCCCCATGGAGACTCGAACCAGCGCAAGTCCCGTAGCTCTGCGCCAAGGCTTCCTACCTTAACCGCTCGGCTACACAACAAACAAAAATACTAAAAGGAAAAATAAAAACGAGAAGAATAAAAGAAGAAAAAGTAAAAACAAGAAAGAGAAGAAAAATAAAAAATAGAAATAATAGAACAATAAGAGAAACGAGAAAAAAGAAGAAAAACAAGAAAAAAGATGAAAATGTAAATAAGAGTAAATTAAATAAAAGAACGAATAGGCTATATGAAAAGGGAAAAGAAAATCAGGAAGAGTAAAACGAGAAAAAGAAAAAAAAACAAGAAAAAGAAAAGAAAAAGAAAAAAGAATAGTAAAAGAACAAATATACAAAAAGGGAAAAGGAAAACAAGAAGAGCAAAAGAATAAAAAGGTAAAAACAAGAAAAAAGAAGAAAAAGAAAAAAGAGTAAAAGGCAATAAGAAAAACAGGAAAAAGAAGAATAAAAAAGACAAAAAGAAGAGTAGATTAATAAACAGAAAAACAAGAAAAAAGAAGAGAAACAAGAAAAGAAGAAGAAAATAGAAGAAAAAGAAACAATAAACGTAAGAGGGAAAAGGAAAAAGAAAAATAGAAGAAATAGAAGAAACAAGAGTAAAAGAAGTAGAATATAACAAGGAAAAATCAAGAAAATTAAAAAAAGTAGAGCAAAAGATGAAAAAAGAAATAGAGAAAATAACAAATAAGACTAAATTAACAAAAAAGAAACAGAAGAAACAAAAAGAAACAAAGAAAAAATGAAGACGAAAAAGGTAAATGGAAGGAAAAGATTAAAAAGAAGATGAAGGAATAATAAGAAGAATGAGTAGGAAGAAAAATAAAAAAGAAAAGGAGAAAACATAATAAAGTGAATAGATAGGAAAGGAAAATTAAATAATAATAAAATAATAAAGTATAGAAAAAGCATGAAAATAAAAAAAAATGAAAAGAAAAAAGTTAAAGTTACATATGTTCAGAGGAGTGGGCAGTCGTTACCAGGAAATAAACAGAATAGCAATACTAGACTGTTATCTTGTGACACCTTCATTTACAAGTTAATATTGCAAATGGCCGAGTAGACATTACGTACGTTAATTCCGATGATAGCTACATTTTGAAATATCAGAGAACACTCGACGCTAATTTTATTTCCTGGAAATATAAAGATGAGCAAGAGGTTATTTACGATGAAGGGAATCGAGTATTGGTTTATCGATATTCCACTTTTCATATCCGCGGATCCTTTTCCAATACTTCGCTACGTTCTGATATTCAATCATTTATAATACAAGATATCCTCCCTCTGATACTATCAGCAGATATCACCTTACTCTCGTTCATCACATTACGTGTAACATCGGCTTAAATTACTGTAATTGAACAGACTTCTGCATTATCGACCTCTTCATTAAGTTTTAAAGCATGTTATTGTTTGTATAAAAAACCCGTCAGGCAGGAATTCCTCAGGAAGTCTTAAATCCAGGAAACATAATTTCTTATGATAGCTTATTTAAACGTGTCTGACTGTGGTGAAAACAAACTATGCTCAATAATAAGTTATTATGTTTACTTATTGGATAATATTGTATAATTTGACACAAATTTAAATATTTTGTACTGATTAATTTTTGCATAGATTTATTAAAAATATTAAATATACTAAAGTAGCGGACCCGGGTTCGATTCCTTGTCGGGACAAGCTTCTGGGTGTGATTTTTCCGGGGTTTTCCTCACTTGTAAGACAAATGTCAGGAACCTTAAGGCCCAACGGTCCCCGAAAATCATCCGGTCATCATCATCATCCTTATCATTATCATCCTTCGCCGGTGTGGAAAGCTGCGGGAAGCTACCACGCCTATAATTCTCTAGTAAAGCTGCAAAGATAGCATGGCAATGCTATGATTGCAGTAAAAGACCTGCCCTCGGGAAGAATTGCTATAGAATAGAAAAAATGTATTTTAGGATAACTAATTCGCTGGCATTATCGAAGCCATATGTATATATGACCTCTCTACACATCCCCATCCTGAGCTAATATTTTCCAATCATCCCCTGTTTAATCTACTTCACTCAAATTATCATTAATGTTATTCTCCCGCCTAATTCTTGGTCTACCAACTGGACGTTTTCTCTCTGGTTTTTCTACAAGAACCTTCCATGCACCTTTTTCATTCCCCAATTGTGCAATGTGTCCTGTGCATTGCAGTCTATGAGACTTAACTGTTCTTATTAGGTCTGGTTTCCTATAAATATCATGTAGCTCACTGTTGTGTAATCTTCTCCATTCGCCTGTGTGTTATCTCTCTTTGGTCCAAAAATGTTCATCTTCATCATCATCCGTCTCGAATTAGGACTTTATAGACCTGTTTCTGCCGCATCTAGCAGTCTTTTAAGAGATCTTCCTGATCGACGATGTCCTTTGGGTTTATATAACATTATTATTTTTGGGATTCTTGAATTATCCATTCTTTTTTTACATGGTCTAGCCAGTTTAATTTCTACCTGTTGAATTTTTCTTCTACTGATTATACTTATAATAGTTCTAAAATTTCTTCATTCTTTTTTCGATCTAAAAGAGTGTATCTTGCTGTCCTTCTGAGATATTGCATTTCCATTGCATTGATTCTCCTCTTGTCTCTTTTTTCTTAATGTCCAAATTTCACTTCCGTATAAAAGGAGGGTAATGCTATAGTGTTATGTATTTTTATTCTTGTGTGTTTTATATTAATTTAGCTTTTAATGTTTTATTTATTATTCGTAAGATTTGTGTAAATTTGGTGACTTTCTTGTTCACATCTTTTTCATTTTGATGAGGTATTTCACAACCATATAGTTGAAATTTTGTATTTGTTCTAAGCATTGGTTATTGTGCATTATCTTACTTCTGATTGGATCTTCTCCTAACATTTTTCCTAACAACTTTATTCTCAAATACTCCTCCCTTAAAGTAAGAGTCCACGTTTCACATCCATATAATATAACTGGGAGAATAACAGTTTCGTATAATTTCAATTTAATGTTTTTGAAAGGAGTTGGGACGACGAGAGTCCCTGTAATACAGAATTCAGCCTATGCTAAATTTCTTTTTATACCTCATTCCTATTTGCAATTATTGTTAACAATATTTCTTACGGTACATTGCTAATATAAACATTAATTGAAAGGCTTAGGGCAATAACATGATAATCCATATATTGTTCTTTCTGAGGTATCCATCCATCCATAGTAATTCTGACCGAGGGCAGGTTCTTCAGTGCAATCATAGCATTTTCATGCTATGCTTGCAGCTTTACAAGGGAATTGTACGTGTGGTAGCTTCCCGTTGCTTTCCACACCGGTGAAGGATGATGATGGCCATATGATTTCGGGGACCGTTTGGGCCTTAAAGTTTTCCTGACATTTGCCTTACAGGTGAGGAAAAACCCCGATAAAAACCTCACCCAGAAAAACTGCCCCGACCGGGGATCGAACCTGGGCCCGCTGCGTGACAAGGCAGCACGCTACCTCGAGACCACAGCGGTGGACTTCTGAGATATAAGGATTTTAAAGTTTCAAAAAATTATAAACACTAATTGGGCAGTATTGTTGTTAATACATTGTGTGTCTATATGTTTTAACTCATCACTGGCGCACTTACAAATTATTTTATGGATATTTCAATACATCTATTTGCTAGCATTGTAAATGGCATTTTTAACTGACTGTGGCTTATCATGTTACTGCCCTAAGCCTTTAAATTATATTGTATTGTATGTAGTTTCACTATTCAGTGGAAAACATTATTTGATACGATACACAACATTGAAATTAGGGACAAATGTCATATTCAAGACATAACCCAATTTATTATAGATAGACGAAAATATTGGAAAGGTCGTATGGACCATGCCTCCATTCCTTGGGATACCTCGGTCAAAGACCATACTCACAAGTCCCAGATTATTGTCCTCCCTCATTTACATTGCGTCCACGTTCAAGTTCTCGGCAATAAAACCAACATCTCAGGGAGAAGTCGCAACTTCAGGGAAATTGCTGAGCTACATAGTACATCTGGTCGCTCATTCCTAACGACCCCACAGTTGGTCCACGGGCTCCTCGAGCCTAGTCGGGACGACTGCTGTTGCAGATTCACCGACCATTCCCTGTTCTGCCTCCAGGGACGCATCCTGCAGCCGTTGTGAGACCGGCTAGGACTTGAATCCTCAAGCCCCACAGTGTGAGACTTTAGTACGTCCAGGTGCTCATCTCCTGGTGATCCCACTGTTTGTCCACGAGCCCGTTGGCTTAGCCGGGAGCCAAATCAGTTGCTCCCCTCTGCGCTGGTCCGAGCCGTGCTCTGGTCTGCCCCCAGGTCCTGTTGCTATTATGGGCCAGCAAGGAGCTCGCAAGCTCTAACAGGTAAGCAATCTACCGACCCCACTAATGGTTCACGAGTCCCTTGGACTTAGCCGGGAGGACTGTCTAGCAGATCCACCGAACTTTCCCCCATTGCACCACCTGAGGACGTGTTTTGTTGCTGATGTGATTCCAGCCTGAGCATTACTACGCCAGGTCGCTCAACCCCTGACGACCTCACAGATTGTCCTTGGGTCACCCGGTCCAAGAGTCGGCGCTAATCCCACACCCAAAAGACCGCGCTTTCTCCTCTTCTGAGCTTACTGACCTGGTAGGCAGTTCCCTAAGCATTACGCCTGGTATTGTCCTAACCAGCCCGTTCGCAAGACTATGCCTCGTCGTGCCGCTGCTGTGAGTCCAGCCCACTGAGCAATGTAGGCATCCAGGGTGCTCATCCGCCCTTGGTGCCTCCACAGATGGACCTCGGGTTCATTGAACCAAGAGAAAGGTGCTTCTGATCTCCACTTCGCCACGGTGGTCGCCATTCCTGCTGTGGGTCCAGGATGTGTGAGCTTTAGTACAACAGAGCGCTCATCTCTTGTTGACCCCGCTTATGGTCAGCGAGTCCATCCGACTTGGAAGAGAGGACTGACTGGCAGATCCACCGACCTTTTCCCACTACGCAATTGAGGGGACGCGTTTGGCTGCTGAAGTGGGCGCAGCATGAGCTATGTAGTACACCAGGTCGCTCGAGTCCTGACGACCTCACAAATGGCCCGCGGGACCTGTCTGGACCTAGCCGGGAGGAATGCAATCAACATACCGACCGTTCCCCAATCCGCCACCAGGGGACGCGCCCTGTTGCTGTTTTGAGCACAGCGAGGGGCCCGAGGAGCGGACCTTCCAGGGATTGGAAAGGTCATATGGAAAGAATGGAAGACAACCGACTTGCAAAAAGAGCTAAAGAAGATATACCAATGGACGGGAGAAGAACAAGAGGAAGGCTAGCCAAGAGATGGATAGACAGTGGATCCACATCCAATACATCTTCCTCCAAGGAGTGATTTTGGAAATAAACAGGATGAAAATCCTAAAAATTATGAATAATAATAATAGTAATAATAATAAAAATAATAATAATAAGAAGAAGAAGGAGACGTATGTAGTTTAATTGCAAAAAAACATCATGGTGGGTGATAAAGCTTATTTGAAGTTTATGTCTGTGCATGAAATACTGTTGAAGGACCGATGTTAAGGTACGTAGAGAAAATAATTTCCGTTCTTGTAAGGTATCTTGTGAAAGCATATCTGTGAAGGAGCATTAATAATTGCGCTACACGACTCATTAGGGTGTTTGTTAATTTTAATAAGTTCCGCTCCCCTCTCCGTATCAAACTTGTTACGTGAATCTACCGCCAGCTAAACTTACGAGGGAGTTAGCGAAAGTTGCGATCGCAAAAAAGTTTTGGTTTGTTTGTAGGAGTTTTACATGTACAATACAAATAAGCTCACAATATCTGTCATTGAGTATTTAACTCATACCCCAAATGGGAGTTAATGACCAATCACGTTTCAATGATTTTTTTACAACCAATCGCAGTCGTGTTTCACGTCGCTCTTTATCGAATTCTCTTTATTTCCTCCTGCTATTGTGATAAAGAAAGCTCCTCCTTTTTAATATTCTGAACTGGTCAGAGCATTATTTTTCAGTGACTGACTCTCCAACAAATACATTGAATGTAGCAAATAATGAATACATTCCTTCTAACTACACATTTGATAATTGTGTGTATAATTGCGTTTTTAAATAATGATTTAACTGAGTTGTTTACTAAAGAAATAAATTAATAAGCTATAATTTTGGTTACTAGGGTGAATTCTTACAATATTGCGATCCTATTTGGCAATAAGTTGCAGTGAATAAAGAAACGAAACATCAAACATAACCACACATTTCTGATATGTTTTCAAACATAGCAGTTTACACATATAAATAGTTTAAAATGCCGGTAACTATATTTAAATAATGATTTTTGAGTAAAGAGCTAATTTTATTCGTTAAATAGCCTTAAAAAATGTCACTCTTGATTTCCAAATCCTCTAGATAAACTCACGAGTCTCAAAGTGACGAGTTGATTTGGAAATCACGCGTAGCATTACTTGTAACTATTTAACTCATTTCGCAAATGGTAGTCAATGACCAATCACGTTTCAATGAATCCTGTTTTACAACAATGACAGTCGTGTTTTACCTCGCTCTTTATCGATTTCTCTTTATCAGCTCCTGCTTTTGTGATAAAGAAAGCTCCTCCTTTTTTAATATTCTGAACAGGTTAGACCATTATTTTTCTCCAACAAATGCATTGAATATAGCAAATAATGAATAGGTTCAGTGATTTTACTGAGTTGTTTATTCAAAATTTAAAAGATTAACCTATAATGTTGATTATAATAGTTTGATGTGTTTCATTATTTCTCCACTAGAGTGCATTCTTACAATATTGCGATCCTATTTGGCAATAAATAATATGATCGAGTTGCAGTGAATATACATAACCTCACATTTCTGATTTCTTTTCAAACATCGCCGTTTACATTAACTATATAAATATTTCAAAACACCGATAACTATTGATGTTTTTATTATTGATTTAACATTTCTCAATGAAAGATAAATTATATTTGAAGAGAAATTCATTGAGAAATGTTAAATCAATAATAAAAATATCATTAGAAGCTTTACTAGCTTTATAAAGTAATGTTAAATTCCCAATAAATGTCTTCTTAACTAAGAAGCCGCCATTTGCAAAGATAGAAGCAATGGTTTCAAAAGCATTTGGCGATAGGGAATTACAACGTATATAAGAGAAAAATTTGCGTCTAGATCGTAACTCGCCTCGGTAGCTCAGTTGGTAGAGCACTTGGCCCGGAAAGCCAAGGGTCCCGGGTTCGAGTCCCGGTCTAGGCGAAAATTTTTCTCTTCAAATATAACCGGTAACTATATTCAAATAATTATTTTTTACTAAAGAGCTTAATTTTATTCGTTAAATACTCCTAACAAATGCCACGAGTGATTTCCAAATTCTCTAGATAAATTGGAAATCACTCGTGGCATTACTTATGACAATTACACTGCACTTTACAATTATTATCATGTTCAGTCACCGAGTTCAAAAAATGTGTTGTTGGTAGCTGTTGGCAAAAGATGACGAGGATGAACAAGTCCACAGATTATAAAGTAACCTGCTTGACACAGTAGGAGCATTCATTAACCAGTCTTCCGAGTGACATCAGAAATACGTTCAGAAGGTGTTTTAAACCTCTCTGGTCTGCAGCTACAGTCTAGGAGTACCGAATGAAGTCTGCGAAGATTGGAGAACAGAACTGATTGTGTATACTATTTAACTCATGCCCCAAATGTGAGTCAATGACCAATCAGGTTTCAATGAATTTTGTTTTACAACCAATGACAGTTATGTTTCACCTAGCTCTTTTTCAATTTCTCTTTATCAGCTTCTGCTTTTGTAATAAAGAAAGTTCCTCGTTTTTTAATATTCAGAACAGGTCAGAGCATTATTTTTCTCCAAAAAATACATTGAATATAGCAAATAATGAATAGATTCCTTGATTTTACTGAGTTGTTTTCTAAAAAAATAATTGAATAACCTATAATATTGATTGTAATATACAGTTTGATGTGTTTAATTATTTCTCCACTAAGGTACATTCTTAAAATATTGCGATCATATTTGGCCAATACATAATATGATCAAGTTGCAGTGAATAAACATAACCACACATTTCTGATTTGTTTTCAAACATCGCCGTTTACATTTAATATATAAATATTTAAAATACCGGTAACTATATTTAAATATTAACAATTTAGTAAACAACTTAATTTTATTCGTTAAATGGTCCTAACAAATGCCACTCTTGATTCCACAAATCCTCTACATAAATTGGAAATCGTTAGTGGCATTACTTATGAATACATATCGGTAAATAAATTGAATCCCTTGACGATGGTGTGAACTGATAGTCGTTAGGAATACTGAGATCTTCAATCCGCTTCAGCACTGCCTTCAACTGTCGCAAGAATAGCATATCAAGTGCAAATAACTACATTAGCTAGAGAAAAAATGTTTACGATGACTAAAGTTACAAAAGTCATGATATCATGTGAGGTGTGGTCCATTGTAAGCGGAACATCGAATCTTCGAAGCTTACAGTGTTATTGGCTATGACACTTAGTTTATACATTTTTGTAATCAGCACCTCAAACATATTCATATATCATCATCATCATCATATGCATTCATGGATTAGGTCTGTTGACCCGTTCCGACTTCAGCCCATCTCTTTCTAGGTCTGCCCACATCTCGGGTGCCTTTAGGTTTGTATTTTGTTATTTGTTTTAGATATCTATCTTCATTCATTCTGTCTATGTGTTGCTTCCATTTTTGTCTATAAGTTATGTATCTATTTTATCAGTTATTGCAAATATTTCAAGTTCCTGTCTTATTTCTGTGTTCTTGATTCTGTCTTTCTTTGTGCACCCTTTAACAGATCTCAAAAATTTCATTTCTGCCGCCGTTATCCTACTTAGATCTTGTTTTTTATGTATCCAGGCTTCTGAACCATAGAGCAGTATCGGTACTGCCAACGTTTTGTAAAATTTCAATTGGGTCTCTCTTGTTGTTTTGTTATTTAGTGACCGTTTTATCGTACCACATATTCCCTGGAATTTTGCTATTTTATTAGTTATATCATTATCATAATTAAATGAAATGTATATTCATATATATAAACCAAAACCTTTTTTTCATTTGCGATCGCAACTTGCGGTAACTTTCTCGTGAGGAAAATGTTAAGTTCCATCAGTAATGTAAAAACCAGATGTATGACTGCCTTATAGTTGCTTGTATTACTGTTTACCCTTTAAGCGTGTGAGAAACTCTAGTTCGTTTTCCAACGCTCGAAATAAATAAATTAACATAAATAAAAATGTATATTTTTCTAGTCCTGTTTTTATCAGTTCTGCTGGTATCCCATGTAAACTAGATGCTTTATACATCCTGAATTTTTGTATCGCCATTTCAACTTCTAATTCACTTGGTTCTGTGACTAATATTTCTGCCTTGTGGAAATCATCCTCTTCCATATATTGATCTGCATGCACATTTAATAGCTGATTAAATTATTTTTGTATATATTTACTGCATGTGTATATACGTTACAAGGGAGAATCTTAAAGCTATAATTACAATTTATTGTTACGCAAGCGCGTAATACAGAATACTTTGGGAACTTAATTCTCTCAATGTGGACAATTTCTGCAGAATTTCTTAAACATTGGAAAGTAAAACATTTTAAAAGAGCGGAGAATAAAAAGACTTTGAATGTTTCCTAAACTCAATTTGGTGAATAATCAACTTTTATAAGATTCATGATGTGTTCCGTTGAGGTTTATTCAAAATTAATATAAAATTATAGAATATTCACCTGAAAGGTTCGTCTCCTCAACTTAATTATCAATTAACTGTAGCGCTTTCGGGACTTGTCCCATCATCGGCAGGATTCAAAACTGGTGTTTCACTGAAGATCTGGTAGAGGGGGTTGCATGTATTGGGTTCGTTTTCGTTTATCAGGCTGTCGTTGTGAGCTGCTTTCATGATTTCCATCTCTTCGAGTACGTTTATCTTCGCTGGATTATTTTCTCTGTGCATCACTGTTAGGGTGTTTTCAATATTTAACATGCGATGTCCTTCATGGATAACGTGTTTTGCATAGCTTGATTTACCTTCTGTGTGAACGAAGTCTCGAAAATGTTCTTTGAATCTGATGTTAAAACTCCTGTTTGTCCTTCCTATATAAAATTTGCTGCAGTCCTTACATGTCAGTTTATAAACTCCTTTGCTGTTGAAAATGTTATTTTCTTCAATGTCATTGTTTATTATGTTGTTTAATTTGTTATTGGTTCTGTATGCTATTTTTACGTTTTTATCGGCTTTCTTTAGTGCATTGGCAAATTTTGTCGTTTCTTTTCCTGTGTATGTAAGTGTTATCCATGTTTTCTTGTTGTTGTCAGATTCTTTTTCTAGTTTAGTTATGTTGGTTATGTTGTTCTTCCTTTTTTGTTTTTTTACGAGCTTATCTATGAATTCTTTATTATAGCCATTGGTTTTTGCCATATACTTAATGTAATTGAACCTTTAACAAAAAAGAAGAAACCATGAAGATAAACAAAATCTGGATCCCGGCACTGCACAATACGACAACGAAGCCTATGACTTCTGCTAGCGACAGCCTGGACAAAACAGCACGCAACACGGACCGCGCAGAAAACCGCCTCTCCACCAGGGGCGTGCCTATAAATAGGGAGGGAGTTTCCAACGACCAGCCAGTCTGCAGCCGACTGTTGAGGAGTTCACAGAGAGCACGCAGTATCTCCTGAAGATGTCTACCGCAGCAGTAGACGAAACGTCGAGTAGAAGAACGACTGGACCACGGCCTATATGCCCGGAAGACGAACCTAATAGGGATCAAGACGCCGGCCGTGAAAGCCTACAGTTGTACATTAAATAAATAGCAACACTTTTTAATTATGATCAGCCATAAATATTTTCAGATTAACCTTGTGCCTGTCTGTACAAATTAATGGAGCAAATAAATTCAAAAATAGGCTCTAAGGTGGACTCTGGAGTCCACTTAATCCGAATGTGGAAGTTAAAATGGACCTATCTTGTAATGTAAAAAAGTTTATAAATCATGAAGATGTTTCCATATTTGAATAAAATAACAATGCTGTTTTATAGTTACAACACTAGTGATAATCACTGTAATTAAACAATATCCAAATCTCTTAATTAAAAGAAGAAAAACAACAAATTCAAAATAGGGGTCCACATTACCCGAAGTTCCTCTATATACATATAAAGATTAGGTCATTTTTATGTTACAATGCATATTTTAATAAAGTTTAGGTCATAACTGCATACAATTTTTTTTACATATTTTTGTGGTTTTTAGTTAATAAAAATTCTAGAGCTGGTTATTAGAATCATTTGATAAAGCCAGGTTTAAGCGGATTTCAGGTTAGGAATCCGTGCTAAGTATATAGGAAACAATGCTTTGAATATAGGGCTGTCGCCTGGTATCTTAGAAGCTCCCCCGGGAGTGATAAACTTTCCACACACTCCTGCATCTTTACTTCCAAGTTCTTCTTAATGAAAGCTCTCTGGGAAAACTCATTCAAATGTTTACATTACTTGCAAATGAAGACTAAATTGAATCGATGTAATCGAAATCTACTTCTTTCACTTTCTACCTCCTCCTCTCCCCCCTGTCTAAATGCCACTATGTCTCTCTATCAGCAATTCTCTGTCTTTCTGTCTGTATATCAGTTTTTGACGTGTGTCTTTTTTATGTTCTTATGCATACACCTATACATGTAATTCTAAATCACTGGTACTATCGAACCCGTAGGTCCATGGCCGCGCGGATATATATTTCTCCATACATTCCTATTCTGAGTTAATGTTTTCCAATTATGCCCTGTATAATATACTTCCTTCAAATCATAGTTAACGTTATTCTTCCATGACCTAGTGTGTGCTTAACGGTTTTCCTACAAGGAGTTTCATTGCACCTCTTTCATTCCCCATTCGTGCCACATGTCCTGGCCATCGGAGTCTACGAGGCTTAACTGTTCTTATTAAATCAGGTTTATCATAAAGATCTTGTTGTTAATTGTTATGTAGTCTTTATTCGCCTGTCTGCTAGATTAAATAAAACATTGTTATTATTATTATTATTATTATTATTATTATTTATTATTATTATTATTATTATTATTATTATTATTATTATTAAGGAACTAAATATTTTCAATCTTACAGACCGAATAATTAAATATAGGAACGACTGGAAAGAACATATTGATAGAATGCCAGAAGGAAGATTTCCAAAATTATTGCTAAATTATAAACCACACGGAAGGAGAAATGTTGGACGCCCACACGGAAGATGGTCTGAACAATTTTAACAATTCTAGCTTTATGAAACCGGAACTAGCTAATAGGGTTAATCCCTGGATGATATTATTGTTATTATTATTATTATTATTAGTATTATTATTATTATTATTATTATTATTATTATTATTATTATTATTATTATTATTATTCGTCTGTCTTTTGTCCAAAATATTCGTAACAACTTTATTTTGAAATATTCCTGATATTTTCTCCTCCCTTAAAGTAAGAGTCGATATTTCACATCCATGTACGAGTAATATAACTGGGAGAATAACAGTTTTATACCATTTTCAGTTTAACTTTTCTTAGAGAAGTTGGGACAACAAGAGTCCCTGTAATACATAATAGCACACATTTTCAGAATTGAGCCTATGTTTAATTGCTTTGTGCATCTAATTCCTGTTTGTAATTATTATTGCTAGGTATTTGAATTCAGCTACTTCTTCAAAATTTCCCTCATTTTTCAGTAACTGTCCATTTCCATTGTATAATATATTTCTATGTGTGAACATATATTTAGTTTTATGGATGCTTTCTTTCAGTCCGATTTCTTAGTGTTGCTCAATAGAAGTGCGTGTTGGGCCTTAGTATCTCCTCGCTATCACCTAATAATACTACATCAGAATATACCAACAGTTTATTAATACCATTGAGTAGTAGGCCTTCTTGATGCTTTAAAATTTCAAGGTATGTTCTGTTACAAAAAAGAATAGCAGAGGAGAATATTAATGAAACAATGCAATCACATTATACATTAATTAAGATAGATATAGCTAGCCATATCCCCTCCATGGTATATTAACCTTATCGTGGTGGAGTGGCTTGCGTGCTTCAATGATACCGACGGCGGTAGCATAACTGGCAATAGGGTTACCATACCGGTCTGGACCAAGGTGAAAAGCCAGACGAAAATAGTACCTTGGTCGAAAGAGTGACGATCTTTCACCGTAAAAACACAACCGTCAAGAAACGCGGACATGGGTTTCACTGGGATGAAATTTTCCGGAGGTTAAATAGTCCCCCATTCGATTCCTCCGGGCGGGAACTACTTCACGGATTCCAATGCCAAAGGCTCAAACACAGAGGCATGTTTCTAGGAACATGGAACGTTAGGACTTTACATAATATCGGGGCGCTAGAGGTATTAACGCGGGAAATAGAAAAGTCGCCCTTGGATACAGTCGCTTTACAGGAAGTTAGATGGCCAGGAGAAGGTAGTCAGTGCGTTATATTACGGGGGTGCAGAAAGACCTGAATTTGAAACTGGGTTTTTAGTCCGAAAGAGGATCCTGTCCACTATTCGAGATATCAAGTTTGTGAATGATAGGATGGTATACAGTTAAGTCTCGTAGACTACCGTGGGGAGGACATGTGGCACGAATGGGGGAATGAAAGACGTGCATGGAAAACCAGAGGAAAAATGCTCAATTAGTAGAGCAAGAATGAGGTGGGAGAATAACATTAACCAAGATTTAAGGGAAGTAGATTATACACTGAATGATTGGAAAACATTAACTCAGGATAGGGATGTATGGAGAGCTTATGTCTGAGCGGCCATGAACCTATGGGTTCGATAGTGCCTCTGAGTTAGTTAGTTATATCAACATGATAGATAAAGCCTAGTCCCGATACATATTCTTCACTACAGGGCACTAGGATGAAGATACGTAGAAAGACTCAGTAAAACTTCGACAGATCAATTCTAATCTGAAAGAGACCTTAAGGTGTAATGCTGATGATGATACGTATTAATAATATTACACTTTGTTTGCATATTTGTTTATTCACGAATGACTATTGTTCTTATTTACCGCATTTTGTCCACAAATTTACCCATGTTCATTCAATTTTCTGGGTTTAGAATTAACTCGTACCATTTCTAAAGAATATGCCTGCCGAGTAAAATCATAACTAATTCCACCAATCATGTTAAGAAGGAAAATTAATAAATTAATTATATTAAGTTTTGAAAAATAATAAACACATGTGAAATGAAGATCTTAAGAACTATTCAGAGGAAAACATGATTTATTAAGGTATACAACACAGAAATTAGGGACAGATGTCATATTCAAGACATAATCAAATGTGTTATTGATAGACGAAAATATTGGAAAAGTCATATAGAAAGAATGGAAGACAACCGACTTGCAAAAGAGCTAAAGAAGATAGATAATGGACGGGAGAAGAACAAGAGGAAGACCAGCCAAGGAATGGATAGGCAGTGGATGGACATCCAATACGTCTTCCTCCGAGGAGTGATTTTGGAAATAAACAGGAAGAAAATACTGCAAATTATGAAGTAGAAGAAGACGTTAAAAAAAAATAAAAATATCTTGGCTAAAAACTGTACAAATTGCATTTAGATTTTTTACGAAAAAGATTATGATGTTATATTAGTTAAATTGTGATTGAAAAGTTCAATTTAGCAACTTATTTTAAGTGGAATATACTACTTTTTTCTCAAATATAACCCTAGCGATCGATTCGGCTCAGTTTCTCTAGTTAGAACATGGAATTCTCTTCCACTCTGTCAGAGACTGCCAAACTTTACCATCTTTCAGAAATAAACTGATAAAATTATTAACAGGAACATCTCACTAATATTACTTCTTTTAACAATTAAAACAAGTTTTTTTTTCCCCCGCGATAGTGCGTTATGTCGTACTTACAGCATTCGAGACTATGATTTAAAGTTCAATTTCCCAAATTTCGGGGTTGCCAACCTAAATAACTAAACTGTAATATTACATAGCCTATTACCTAACCCGTGCGGGGAGTAAAACTGCTGTCCTTTATGTATACTACGTACAATTATACAAAAATATATCCAAAAGGTAGTGTTAATATACATTATACGAAACAAATCACTGCATTTGAAATTAACTGAACTTTATTTCAAACAATATAAAACAATAAAGTCGTACTTGCCACCATTTTATAACTGATTGGTGTCACAGCCTACTGTAGTGTCAACTACATTATTTTTTGGCATTTACCATATAAACATAGGCCACACTGTTAACGTCAGGCAATTGTTTATAATGAACGCAAATATTTTCAACAAAGTTATTATTTTACTATTATTTATTATTTTTGAAAAAAACATCGCGCAAAAAATAATGTACAACGCACGTTTGCGAAGTGTTTTACAGAATCACGGAAATTAAAAACCTTGCTATCGCTCGGTTTTTAACCATTTCCCCGCTTCTGTAAAAATCATTTCCCAACCTCGCATTGTAATATACTGTTTCATTATTTGCGCAACAATATGTCTTATATATAAGCGTCTCAATATGTCATATATATATATATATATATATATATTAATTCGTTACAGTTTATTACTTTCTTTATACTTTTTCCCTCTTTTCATTATAGTAGATTCAAGCTGTCATATATTTGTGTATATATTCTTTTATTAGTTTTAATTTTAATTATATTTAATTTTATTTAATTATTAGACATTATTTTTATTATTGTTTAGTTTGACCAGATAATTAATTTTTTATTATGTAATGTTATTATATTTTTTGTATTTAAATGTAACATATGTTTATCCTGGTGAGTGGAAGAGAAGGCCACGTGGTTTTAATCCCACCAGGATAAATAAATAAATAACATCATCATCATCATCATAGTACATTCACGAATTTAGGCCATTTGTTGACCTGTTTCGGCCTCAAGAGAAACACCATCCAAAAGTCTTTTGAGTGGACGTCCTGGTCTTCTTCTTCCTGCAGGTTGATATCTTAACATTTGTTTGGGTATTCTGTGGTCTTCCATTCGATGAACATGTTGCATCTTTCGTTTCTGTGGATCGTCATATTTCAGTTCCTTCGGGATTTTCTCGTATTGAGACTTGAAAGTAGTTTTGAAGTTCCTTAGGACAGGTTACTGGCCCGACGCTAAGTAGTCCAGTGGTAGGGCTGCTACCTTTTAGTCTCTGGACAGACATTAGGATACTGCATTTACTCAGTACCCGATGGAACGGTTATACCGCCGTGACTCGGTCCTCAGAGCCTCGTTTGTGAAAACGGGTTGTACCACGAGAAGGTGAGGATGAGAATTGGGTAGGAGAGGTTATACACACGTCACTACCCCTTACAAATAAATAACAAGAATTAAAAAATAAAAATAATTTGGATTAAAGGAAAAAACTAATTTTTGTATTTATTTTAATTGGAGATGTTAGGTTTTGCAAGTAAAGTTCCACATTTATTTTGTTGATTTATTTTTTTAAGTGTTTGATGAGGATCTTTATATGTTTTTTTTATTTTTTGCAGGTGAGTCGGTGATGATTTTTCCTGAATAATGGTGAGAACATTTCAAATATTTCTGTAACATCTTATAATATGAAGATCAATAGAAATTGTCAGAATTGTGTGAAATGTTTCCTGCCAAATGCAGTGTCGTGAAAACAGATACAATTTCTTTAATTCAACTTCGCAGGAGTTTACACAAAATAAATTACAATCTTCTTTATTTCTTTCACAATAATTCTCTGTACAAGCCCCTATGATTTGAGTCTATCACAAATACAGCTTCTCACTTGTAGTTAAATTCTTGACACTACCTAAAGCACTAACTTTCCGAACCCTATATTTTTCTTCAGATCAGAATATATTCGTCGCCTTTCAGAGCACGACTGACTGACTGACTGACTGATTGCGGTCTCCATCCGGTCTTTTATAAGATGCGTAGAGGTTTCCAGAGATGGCCGACCAGGATAACACCAGCTACAATTTCAACAATCACGAAAGCAATCCTTCGGATGTGGTACCAGTTCGATTCCTCCCAATTCCTGAATTGTTATGGTTGTTGTTGCAGAATGGGGTCTCGCATTATCTTGCTGCTAGAAAACTCCCTAAAACATTGCAAACATCATTTATTTGCGGACGACATGCATATCTACTTTCACTCAGACAAATATTCTTTAAATGACGCGATAACCAAAATTAATGAGGACCTTGACTCGCTAAGGGCGTGGACAGAGAAATATGGACTTCAATTAAATCCTAGAAAGGCACAAGCAATCATTATGGGCCATCAGAGACTATTATCCTCAATTAACACAAATGCAGTATTACATGTGTCACTTAATGGTGTTCAGATCCCTCATAGTGAGACAGTACAAAATTTAGGAGTATTTATGGATAAACATTTAATTTGGAATAAACAAATAAATAACATTTGCAAAAACTATCTTCTCAATAATACACTCATTAAATCGTCTAAGAAATTGTTTACCGTTTGATCCTAAGGAAAATGTTAGTAGAAACACTTGCAATCCCCATTTTGATTATTGTGATACTCTTTTTACTGACCTATATACTGTTCTTACCCAAAGACTTCAACGTGTTCATAATTCTTGCATACGTTTTATTTGTGGTATACGTAGATTTGATCACGTTACACCATCCCTGGAACAATTGTTATGACTTCGTCTACAAGATCGTAGAACCATCCATTCCCTATGCCTTCTGTATAACATATTACACAAATCATTACCTTATTGTTTATCACACCGTTTCACTAGACTCTCTAATACACATAAATTAGATACCCGATGCCTTGAGCGCAATGTCCTTTATATCCCCTCCTCGTCACACTACCTATTATTCGAAATCTTCTACAATTTCTCTTGCTAGAACATGGAACTCCCTTCCACCCTATGTCAGAGACTGCCAAACTTTACCATCTATCAGAAACAAATTGAAAATAAAATTACTAACAGAAACAACTCACTAATATTACTTTTTAAAAATTAATAATGTGTTTTTCATTATTTAATAAGAATATATTTAATATTCGTTAATATATTTACCTAATACTTACTTACTTACTCACTGGCACTATCGAACCCGTAGGTTCATGGCCGCACGGACATAAGCTCTACATACATCCCTATCCTGAGCTAATGCTTTCCAATCATTCCCTGTATAATCTACTTCCCTCAAATCATAGTTAATGTTATTCTCCCACCTCATTCTTGGTCTACCAACTGGGCGTTTTCCCTCTGGCTTTCCTACAAGAAGCTTCCATGCAAGTCTTTCATTCCCCATACGTGCAACATCTCCTGCCCATCGCAGTCTACGAGACTTAACTCTTCTTATTATATCTGGCTTCCTATAAAGACCATGTAGTTCATTGTTATGTAGTCTTCTCTATTCACCTGTCTGTTCATCTATCTTTGGTCCAAAAATTTTCCTAAGTACTTTATTCTCAAATACATCTAATCTCCTTTCCTCTCTTAAAGTAAGAGTCCATGTTTCGCACCCATATAATATAACTGGTAGAATAATAGTTTTATATATTTTCAGTTTAACGTTTTTTGAAAGGAGTTGGGACATCAAGAGTCTCTGCAATGCATAATAGCATGCATTTCCAGAATTGAGCCTATGTTTAATTTATTTGTGCATCTCATTCCTATTTGTGATCATTGTTCCTAGGTATTTGAATTCAGTCATTTCCTCAAAATTTCCCTCATTTGTCCTTAGCTGTCCATTTCCATTATATAATGAATTTCTACGTGTGACCATATATTTAGTTTTATTGATATTTACTTCCAGTCCTAATTTCTTAGTGTTACTCAATAATGTGTGCGTGTTGGCCTTTAGTATCTCCTCGCTATCAGCCAATAATACTATATCATCAGCATAAACTAACAGCTTATTAATACCATTCAGTTGTAAGCCTTCCTCATTCTCTAAAGATTTAATGGCATGCTCTAGTACAAAATTAAATAGTAGAGGAGATAGTGCATCTCCTTGCTTCAACCCATTCTGGATTTCAAAAGTGTCCGAAAACTCTTTGCCTACACGCACCCTACTCTTTGTGCCATTTAGACACATTCGTATAAGTCTAACTAACTTTTTAGGAATTCCGAACTCCAGCAGGATACTATATAACTTCTCCCTCTTAATTGAATCATATGCTTTTTTGAAGTCTACATACAGTTGATGTACAGTACCATTATATTCCCATTTCTTTTCTAAAATCTGTCTTACACTAAAAATCTGATCTGTTGTAGACCTGTTTCTTCTAAATGCACATTGATGATCTCCTAGAATGTCATCAATGTAGGGAATACGTCTGCTTACTAATATATTTGTTAGAATTTTGTACGAAGTTGAAACACATTAATATTACAATTAAATAATAACACAACAGCATTATATACTAATTAATTTATATATAATTGTTAATAATTAATGGTATTGCATTTTGATAACATATATTTATTCATGAATGAGTGTTGTCCTTATTTCTCGCGTTTTGTCTAGAAATTTAAGTTGAAAGTAATGAGATGCCCCTGTAGTTGTTGCAATCAGTTTTATCTCCTTTCTTATAAATTGGTACGATAATTGACTCCTTCCATTCATCTGGAAGAGCTTCTTTTTCCCAAATCATACTAAGCAACCAGTGTACCTTGTCCATCAATTTTTCTCCCCCTGATTTTATCAGTTCTGCTGGGATCTCATCTGAACCTGATGCTTTATACATCTTCAATTTTTCAATCGCCATTTCAACCTCTAATGCACTTGGCTCTGCGACTAGCATTTCTGCTGTCTGTAAATTATCCTCCTCAATGTCCTGTTCTCTATGTACATTTAATAGCTGATTAAAGTAACTTTTCCATTTATTTAATATACTCCTGGAATCTGCAATCATATCCCCATTTTCATTCCGAATTATGTTTGTTCTAGCCTGAAACCCTTTCTTCTCTATACTAATTCCCTGATATAATTCTCTAAAGTTCCTATTTTTTGCATTCATTTCAAGATCATTAATCTTCTCTCTCAAATATGCCCTCGTTTTACTCTTTAGTAGCTTGGTGGTTTCCCGTCTAATACTACCCAATTGCTCTAAATTTACCTCATTTGGCTCATGTAACCATTTCATTTTTGCTAGCTTTCTTTTCTTTACAATGTCAGTACATTCCTCATCAAACCATTACTTGTTTTGCCTCTTTTTTAAACAACCAATGCTTTCTGGTGCTGACAATTTAATAGTATCTCTTATAGCCTCCCATTCTTTATTTATATCAGTTTCTTCTTCGTTTGCCACATTGTCATCGGAAGATCCCAGTACTTTAAATCTATTCGCAATTTTGATTTGGTATTCTTGCCGCATTTCATCATTTTTCAAGTTTTTTAATTCAAATTTTACAGAATCATCTTTAGCGTTTGTTCCTCTCATAAGCGATAGCCGTTGTCTGATTTTCACTCTGACCAGATGATGATCCGAATTGCAGTATGTCCCTGTAACTGATTTAACATCAATGATGCTACTGTGCCAGCGTTTATCCACTAATACATGATCTATCTGGTTCCGAGTTTCTCTAATCAAGTGTATTTATGTATATCCTTATGCTGAAATGTTGTGCTCTTAACAATGCCTTGTATAAAAAGAATAGATTAATTCATTGTAGTTTATTACTTTCTTTGTATTTTTTCTTTCTTTTCTTTTTATGTATAGTAGATTCGAGCTGTTATTCCATTCTGTATTCATTATATCATTCATTTATTTTTAATTGTATTTAATTTCATTGTATTATTAGACATTATTTTCATTATTATTCAATTTGACAGATAATTAATTTTCTTGTATTTATATGTAACATATGTTTGTCCTGGTGAGTGGAAGAGAAGGCCACATGGCCTTAACTCCACCAGGCTAAATAAATATATTCTATTCTATTCTAAATAAATCTATTCTAAAGTCACTATTCATTTCCATGAAAAAAAACTGAATTTTTTATATTTTCTTTGCAAACCTTAGTGCATCATGTTTAGCACAGAAGAACCATTGTTTGTGCACGGGTACGTGGATTATCATATGAAGACGCCAGAGCTGAATTTACTCATACATTCCATAAACCAGCCTCAACAAGGCACGTATTCGTCTGCTTGTAAACAAAGTAAGTGTACCGGCAGTATGTGTGATGAGGTACGACCAGGAGTATCAGCACAATCAGTGCAGCAGGTTCAAATTACCAGTGATAGTGCGAACCCATCAACTCCACGCCTCGGTATGGAGTTGAAAGCCCTTTGCAACACAATGTGGAAAATTCAACGTTTCGCTCAACGAAAAAAAATCTTATTGCGTCTAGTTGATCGTATCACATAAACAGTAGCTTTGTACGGTTTAAATGTTAAGGTCTACATTTTGTTTCACAGTTGAAAAATGGAGCATGTGTTTTCACCAGATGGTGGTCATGTAGAAAGACAGTAGAATATTTCTAAAACTTCACAATAACAGTGATTTTTCAATCATTACCTTCCTTCATTGAAATGGATAGTGATTTTAGATACAACTTGTATTTCTGTTAACTAATGCTAGTTAGTATATCCGTCTCAATATATTCCAGTTAGATTCATACCGACTGCACGTCCGTTTGTAACAAACTCTCAGTGAATCACACTATATTCAAGATCAACATTACTTATGATTAGGGCTCAAGAGTTGAGGAAAAATCCTTTTTTCATTTTATGCCTGAAGACGAGGCCCAACTTAATATATATATACATTTTGGGTCATTGTAGACCAGAAAATGGTGGGTTTTATTTGTCTTTTTTTTTTTTTTCCTTTTTTGACTTTTTTCCTTTTTTTGGCCTTATTGGTCTCTTTTTAGCTTTTTATATGTCTTAACGGCTATATTTGCAACTTTACCTTATTTTGACTACATTTATAGTATTTGTATAATTCAAGAATCCGCAGAGTCTAGTCTCAATTCCAATTTCTTTTAAAACTCTATCTAGAATTTCTTTCTAAAGACTTTTCACATTGCAAACTCTTTTGTTCCGCGAGAAACTATTTATTATTTATGTATTATTTATTTATTTATTTATTTATTTTACCTGATAGAGTTAAGACCTTAAGGTTTTCTCTTCCACTTCACCAGGTTAAATTATACATACAATAAGAATTATGATAAATGATACATAATAGAAATAGACTACACAATGTAAAGTTGACGAGGGAAAGAAAGAAAAATAGTAATAATAATAATAATAATAATAATAATAATACCAAAAATAATAACCTATAATTAGATTAAGTAAATGGCTTAGCAAAGAAAGTTAAAATATAAAGGAATAATAAAATAACCCGTTATTTTTAACCAGCCTACCGACAGCCTGATGCCCATTGCGGGTTCGCTGAATTGATTCTAGGTGGGAAAATCGTTCATTCTAAATTACACTGAGCAACAAAAAATAAACTTTTTTTTTTGTGTCAGAAAGAAAAATATGCAATCATTCTAAATTACACTGAGCAACAAAAAAGAAACTTTTTTTTGTCTCAGAAAGAAAAATATGCGATTTTGATAGTATTTTTTATCCTGAATTCAAATATGATATCAGTTTTGCTCCATCACGCAAGGTTTCCGAGAGACAGGAATTTATAATTTCAAACGCTTTAATATTTTCTACATTCGTAACTACACAATATTCGAACATTCGGACTCACCTAGAAAGTAATAAATGACGATTTTCTGCTATATTTCATCTGTGGAGCATCCCTCTTGATGGTCCAACAATAATCGGCCAGCATATTAGGATCCCATTTGCCTCGATATCTCTTTTCCATAGCTGAAATCATTTGAGTTAGCTCATTTGGTTTTATTTTGCAATGGACAAATGGACGAAAAAAGCGTTTATTAAAAACATAATTATTTGAATCCATTAATTGAAATTGAAAAAAAACTGTGGGTGATGGATAAATTCAGAATACATATTTGAAAACATGATAAAAAACTGCATTAGGTACAATTATTGATACGCATGTTATTATAGACTACACAATATGAAGTTGACAAGGAAAAGAAAGAAAATAATAATAATAATAATAATAATAATAATAATAATAATAATAATAATAATAATAATAACGATAAGAATAATAATAACAATAATAATAGTTGTAATAACAAAAATAATAATCTCTAATTAAATTAAGTAAATGACTTGGTAAACAAAGTTCAAAATATAAAGGAATAATAAAATAACCCGTTATTTTAAACTAGCCTACCGACAGCCTGATGCTCATTGCGGGTTCGCTGAATTCATTCTAGCTGGAAAAATAGTTAATTGTATATTATCCAATAACAATAATTTTAATGAACACAGAATTCCTTTTTCAAGCGTGGGGAGCTCTATATCAATTTGATAATAAACAGATATTGGTAAAAGTAAAGTCTGTAAGAAGAAAAGGTAAAAACTATAAAAAGCACCCCAGGCTTTTGATGGCAAAATAATTTTTTGTAGATAACTCTAGTTTTATTCTAGATGTGTTGGAGATGATTTTTCTGTTGACCACTTGAATTTTATCCCAAGCGTGTTGGAAATTAAAATTATTTTTCATTTTTTAGTTCGGTTTTCTAATAAAGCGTGTTGTTTTAGTTTTTTAAAACTATTATTTATTTCAAACTATGTTGAATTAAAAAAATACAGTATGAAAGTAGATGTATAGTCAGTCATCGATTTTTTTTGCAATGTATGTTGTATTTCACTAGAATTTTTGCTTTTTGAACATATTTTTTATTATATTAATTAAAAATGCGTTCAAAGAAACTAACTAACCCACTGGCACTATCGAACCCGTAGGTTCATGGCCGCGCGGACATAACCTCACCATACATCCCAATCCTGAGCTAATGTTTTCCAATTATCCCCTGTATAATCTATTTTTCTCAAATCATGGATAATGTTAATCTCTCACCTCATTCTTGGTCTCCCAACTGGGCGTTCCCTCTGGTTTTCCTACATGAATCTTCCATGTACATCTATCTATCATTACCCATTCGTGCCACATGTCCTGCCCATCGCAGTCTACGGGACTTAACTGTTTTTATTATATCTGGCTTCCTGTAAAGACCATGTAGCTCATTTTTATGTAGTTTTCTCCGTTCACCTGTCTGTCTATATATTTTTTGCCTAAAATTTTGCTAAGAACTTTATTCTCAAATACTCCTAATCTTCTTCCCCCCCTTAAAGTAAGAGTCCAGCTTTCACATCCATATAATATAACTGGGCGAATAACAGTTTTATGTATTTTCAGTTTAATATTTTTTTAAAGAAATTGGGACAAGAGTCTCTATAATGCATAATATCATGCATTTCCACAATTGAGGCTATGTTTAATTTTTTGTGCATCTCATTCCTGTTTGTAATTATTGATCCTAGGTATTTGAATTCAGCCACTTCTTCAAAATTTCCCTCATTTTTATTAGCTGTTAATTTCCAATATATAATGTATTTCTATGTGTGACCATATTTTTAGTTTATTGATATTTACTTCTAGTCCCAATATCTTAGTGTTATTCAATATAGTGTTCTTGATCCTCAGTATTTCCTCACTATATAGAAATACATTATATAATGTAAATGGACGGTTAATGACAAATGAGGAAAATTTTGAAGAAGTGGCTGAATTCAAAATACCTATTGCTACTATTAACTAACTAACTCACTGGAACTATCGAATCCGTAGGTTCATGGCAGCGCGGACATAATCTCTCCATATACCCCTATCCTGAGCTAATGTTTTCCAATCATTCACTGTATAATCAACTTCCCTCAAATCATAGTCAATGTCTTATTATTATTATTATTATTATTATTATTATTATTATTATTATTAACAGCTGCAACATGTTCAAAATTAGAAAAATAAATACGGAATGGTGTTCACTTGGAATAAGAAGGAAAGGAAGACCTCGAAACTCGTGGATGCACGAAATAACTGGAATGAGAACAAGAGGACTGGAGGACATGGAGTGGATGGATAGAGACGAGTGGAGAAGGAAAATAAAACTTTAGGCACAGAAAGATATGTAAACATTGAAACTCTGTGTATAAATAAATTAAATTATTATTATTATTATTATTATTATTATTATTATTATTATTATTATTATTATTATTATTAAAAACTGATTACTTAGACAATCTAGAGTTTCTCTTCAGCAAACCACTGGAGTTAGCGTATTAAAAAGTTATTGAGTTGATTTTTGTATCTGTGCTGTGTATTATAAAACTATTACAGCTGTGTTTAGAGCACTGGCTCCGGGTTGTGTGTTGAACAATGATTTAGTTATAGTTTATTCCCCGCGGATAATTTTCCACTGATATCTCTCACAGTTTGTATCGCTTTGTGCATAGAGTTGGGAATTCTGCCATTACCAAATGTTCATACTTATCTCTTCAGTTACACAAATTAATTATTCTCAACAATTCAATAATACATTTCACATAACTAACTAACTAACTGTTTGGATGAACAGATGTGTGTTAATGAAGACTATTTAATTACTAAATACAATCCATAGCAACTGAAGTAACAAATTCAACACTATGGAATATTATTTTATGCGTGATAGTGCGTTTTACAGCAATGGCAACCACGATTGAAAGTTCAACTTCCTACATTTCGGGGTTGCCAACCTAAATATCCATACTGTAAAGTTTTTTTTTCCCCCAATGCCCCAGGTTGTCATTTTCGACATTTCTGGTGTTCTCTCCTGGCATTGGCATTATTGCAACCCACTTCTGAAGTTGCGGCGCCTGCAAGGCGGAGTTACGTTACCCCGACGAATATGAAGGGTGATAAAATGATAATGAAGCGCCAGGAGAGTTCTTAACCTAAACTTAACCTATTCCAGACCATGGGCAACCACAGGAATGATTCCCTTTAAGGAAAAATTCCTATGGTTTGACCGGGAATCGAACCCGCGACCTCATGAACAGTAGTCAGGAACGCTGACCACTAGCCCATTAGGCTGGTCTATACTGTAAAGTAAATTAAAGTAATCCCACTACAGGCCTCAGGAGGCCTAATATAACTGTAATCACCTTAGATTATGTTTCAACTAGCCGCACTCTGTAAAAAATAATGAATTAAATAAAGAAACACGCTAGATAATAAATAGGAACAATAGCAGGCCTGGGGATATGGGCATTAAGCCCGAGGTAACCCACGGGGATGGTGGTGGGGCTCTTAAGTAAAAAAAATACAGGCCTCAGGAAGCCCTTGGGATAGTAGGAGGTTAAAGCTCCCACTTTTTCTGGACAATTGGCACTTGGTGTCAGCCGATTTGTCAGCCCTGCGTGACGGCCGCCTTTGCCCCCCAAAACAAGCGTCTGGTACTCATTTCCGTTAAAGGCTGAGTCGACCCCAGAGCCATAGTGCCGCCAGAAGGTTTGGGTCGGTTTAAAAATCCTGACCCCACCGGGACTTGAACCCTCGACCTTCCGGCTTGTAGCGCAGTGCCTTAACCACTACGCTACGGCGTGCCCCATACTGTAATATTACATATTACAAACCTCGTGCGGAAAATAAACCATTGTCTTCTATGTATACTATGTAAAATGCATATACAGAAATATATCCAAAATGTAGTGCTAATATACATAAACAAATCGCTGCATTTTAAATGAATTGAACTTTATTTGAAACACTATAAAACAATAAATACGCACTTTCCGCCATTTTATGTGTGATTGGTGTCACGGCCTGTTATAGTCTCAACTAATAAACATTGTTGACATTAGTTAGTTGTTTATAGCGAACGTAAATGTTTCCAACAAAGATGCTAATATTTTACTATTATTTATTTTTTGAAAGCACCATCGTGCAAAAAATAATGTACAACACAAGTTAGTGAACTGTTTTACAGAATCTCGGAAATTAAAAACGTCGCTATCGCTCGTTTTTTAAACATTTCCTCGCTTCCGTAAAAACCAACTCCCAACCTCGCATCGTAATGTACTATTTTTGGCCTTCAGATAGTAGAACACTACTTTTTCTGTTTTCACTGGCACAAATCACTTCCTACATCCTATTGTATATTTTACTCCTTCATAGATCCCTATTCTCTGCATCACTCTCTGTTAATCCTCTCGACACCATACTCCTAAGCAATCCTTGATTCCACTGTTCTCTTGGTCTGCCCATTCTTGTGTTGCCCTCCGCTTCCAAATTTAATACCATCTTAAGTATCCTGCCATCTAACATCCTCTATACGTGACCAAACCATTCCAGTCTTCTTTCTTCAATAACTTGTAGAACATCCATTATTTCTTTGATTTTAGTATTTATAATTTTGTCTCTTGTTGAATTTCTAGAAGCCCTCCTCCAGAAGTCCATTTCTGTCACCAGTAGTTTATGTGGTTGCTCTCTGCTCCATACAATAGTTTTCTCTCCACCAATCAACTATAAATACGTTTTTTAGTTTTGTTCAGAATGTTTCTACTCCACAACACAGAATTTAAAATCCAATTGTTTTCCTTCCTTGACTTGGTATTTTGTTTATATCAGAATTGTTTGTTCCATCTGACTTTAATATTGACCCCAAATATTTGAATTTAACTGTCATCGTTTTATCATTTTCAATCTCCAAAGTTTCATCTATTTGCATTCTAATGATAAATATTCCGTTTTATTAAAATTAACATTTTATTCCCAATTTTTATATTCCTCCATCAGTTTTCTTATCAAGTAAGAATCATCCTCGATGTCTTCTGTAATTAATACTTGGTCGTCTGCAAACAGGAGTTAATGCAAATAGTAATTTCGATTCAACGGAATTCCCATAGTGTTACATTTTTTGATTTTACTGTCTGAAAGCTAAAAACATTAAAATGTAATTTTGTTTGTTGCAATTGTTGCATCAGTTACTATGTTATTCGCCTGCAGATAATATAGGGGAAATTATTTCCAATCCAACGAGTTTACAATGCTTGTGCACTTACATATGTAACCTCCGTAAATCAGATCACATAGTAATAATAATAATAATAATAATAATAATAATAATAATAATAATAATACATTAATGATATACTAATATTACGTTATATAGTTAGCATCGAATTATTAATAAAAAATAAGAGAATTTCGTTTAGAAACCGATATAGCTTTTATAGAGTTTGTAAAAACGTTTGACAAATTTGGAAGATACCTTTTATTTGACATATTACAAGAAAAAAATACCAAGTTTGTTATTACAAAATTTAATATAAATCTACACTGATAGTAAAATAAATGTCAAAATAAATAATCGTATCTCTGAAAGAAAATATGTTCATAATGGAGTTGGACAAGGTTGCCCACTATTACCAGCACTATTTAATATTTACAGTAATGAAATCATTTCTAAATGGAACCTTGTCTATACACCAGATATCATAATAACCAGTACCTTAATATTAAATACCCTACTTTTCGCAGATGATCAAGTTATAATTTCCAATTCAGAGAATAACTTGAAAATAGGTTTATTTACAATGTATATATATATATATATATATGTGATATTAAATGATTTTGGGATGAAAAATATCAGTACAAAAGTTCAAAAGTAATAGCATTGTTAGGAAGAGATTCAATCAGAGGTAAGATAATACACAGTAACCAATGCCTAGAACAAGTACACAGTTTCAACCATTTGGTTCTGAAATATCTTATCAACATAAAAAAAAGATGTGAACAAGAAAAATCACAAAATTTTCACAAATCTTAGAAATAATAAATAATGTATTAAAAGCTAAATTAGTACAAAAATTCACAAGAATAAAAATATATAATACTTTAGCTTTATCCTCCCTTTTATATGGAAGAGAGATTTGGACATTAAGAAAAAGAGGCAGGAGCAGAATCAAAGCAACAGAAATGAAATTTCTCAGGAGAACAGCAGGATACACTCTTTTAGATCGAAAAAAGAATGAAGAAATTTTAGAACAATTAGAAGAAACACTCAACAGATATAAATTAAACTGGCTAGACCATGTAAAAAGAATGGATAATTCAAGAATCCCGAAAATGATGATACAATATAAACCCAAAAACATCGACGACCTGGAAGACCTCTTAAAAGACTGCTTGATGGGGCTGCAACAGCTCTACAAAGGCCTAATTTGTGACGGATGTTAATCATCATCCCACGAAATTAAAACAAATACTTGTACAGGCTCTTATAATGCCACACTTCCACTACTGCCACATATTATTGACTAATCTAACAACTGATCTGACAGACTACAGCATGCTCATAATGCGTGCATTCGATGTATATCCAATCTCTGTCGTTATGACCACGTGTCTCCTTCATTTCAACCTTCTCATGGCTACACCTAAATGACAGAAGAACTTTACATTGACATATCTTACTAATCAAAATCCTACACACATATTTACCAAGTTATTTATCAACACGTTTTCAAAATTTATCGGCTCATCACAACTTAGGAACAATATCACAAGACTTTTCTTTACTTTTGATACCACAACACAGGACATGTGTATACTCTGAATCTTACACTATATCTATGGCTAGAGCATGGAACTCACTTCCCAGTTCATGTCAGGAACTGTCAATCACTATCATTATTACTTACTTACTTACTCACTGGCACTATCGAACCCGTAGGTTCATGGCCGCACGGACATACGCTCTCCATACATCCACTATCATTATTTAAATAAAATTAACTGATATCTTAAGTTCGACACAATGAAAACATTAACTGCATAACAACTAGGCCTATATAGAGCATTGTATAAATAATCATCTAGGAAGCTACTTACTTTATTTTATACCATTTTAATTTTATTATATTCTATGTTTTTGTTAGTATTAGCTAGTATTAGATCACATCATCATTGTATTTTGTTTAGTCTGTATCTCAATAATATCTTAAAATCTATATATATTAATACGTGAAGGAAAAACTTTGCACCCCTTTTTAAGCAGATTGCGCGCACGGAGGAATGTGATACGGAGGGTTGTTTCCGATCTCTGACAACGATTTGCCAAGTAGAATGTGGCGTTGGAGTGTGAGTCATCAGGACAGGAACGTGCGAGGTGATCAAACCAGTCAGTGTGCTGCTTCTGTTACACTAGCACGCGTATTGCTCCCATAATGCCTAAGCAGATGGACCAATTTTGGGAAGGGTATATTACTGCCTTTTCCGATGCTAATTATAGTTATTCTGCGATTATTAAGGCTTGCAAAAAAACGTAATTTTGTGGTCTCAAAGTGTGGAATTAGCTCAGTGCTTAATAAAAAGGGAAAGGGTCACTTGGGATTAATTCCAAAAGGAAAAAACAGGCAAATCCACGACATGCTACGACCCACACCCCAGATGTAATCAGAAAGATCAAGGCCCTTATCTCTGGTGGTAACCCTGCCACACAAAGGGTGATTTCGAACATATTGGGAATATCCCTTAAAACTGTAAACACCACAATAAACAAAGATTTAAACATGGGGAAGCGCCATAAAAGCAGGATTCATAAATTGTTGCCACATCACATTGCCGAACGCCGCACCAACAGCAGGAAACTCTATGAAAAGCACCTGGCAGGAGACAAATTGAAATGTTTGGTCAGACTTGATGAAGCATATATTTATCTAGGAGACTGCAACAAACCCGGGCAATTTACTATAGAGAAAGGGGTGAAACAAATTTTCAAAAGTGGTATGCCGAATGCAGAGAAAGTTTCTCCAAAGGATTTATGATCATCGCGGGATGTTGCTACAATGGAAAACTGATCATTCGAAGAGTAGCTAAAAAGGCCAAAATAAACTCCCGGTACTACCAGGAAGAAATTCTCACCCCAATTTACTGGACCGAAATCCCAGTTCTCTATGGTACAGACAAAAACCAAGTCTAGGTGCACCAAGACAAGGCCTCCAGTCACACTTCGGGTTCAACCTTGGCGTTCCTGAAGAGAATGGGCAGGAAACTGGAATACATGCTTTTCCATTCAGAAACATCCTAGTGAAGTCTCTTGATGCATCACCGATGGAATTTTGTGCCTTTGGACTCTTCAAAAGGGCACTGGGAAACAGGCGTCCTCGAACAATAGACGGTCTCTGGAAAGCGTGTAAAGAGGAGTGGGAACTTAGACATGGCTGTGCTGCGTAAGAGTCTTCTGTGGTGGAAACTCCGATGCCGAGCCATAGCTCGGGTGAAGATGCATCAAATAGATCATGATCGATGGTGGAGACACAGCTTTTCTTAAGGTAAAACTTAAAAATCATTTGTTATCAGAGATCAGAAACAACCCTCCGTATTTGGCATAATTAAAGTTCACATAGAGTAGGAGTGCAGAAAAATAAAATGTGTGTATAATATGTGTTACAAATAAATTAAATTAGACAAATAAAATAAATTGTCTCTAAGGAATTTATGTGTATTACTCAAGCATTTGTGTACTCATTCATTTGTTTACGTTCATACTGAAAGTGCATTGTTGTAAAAAGAAAATTGTGCAGCAGCAATGTGAATTGACTTACTCTCGCGTATTTATTATTAGTGATTTTAAAAAAGTGAGTACATTTTATTATTTAAATTTAACCCTGTCTAATCTTGGTTTCAGTAATTTCATTACATCGTTTTTATATTTAGATATTCGCATCTACTTCCATTATGCCTCGATATAGAACATTGACGGGTCGTAGTGAGAGACAAAGAAGAAGGGATATATATTCCCGTACACATAATAATAGGACAAATGCAAGTGTAAATAGTATAAATAGTATACAAATGTCGCGTTTTAAATGTGGCTTTGCCAAGCTATACCACATATTTTCTATCGTTCGTATTTTTAAAATCGAAATTTAATGCATAATAATAATAATAATAATAATAATAATAATAATAATAATAATAATAATAATAATAATAATGTTTTATTTATTCTGGCAGAGTTAAAGCCATAAGGCCTTCTCTTCCACTCAACCAGCATAAATACAAATAAATATTTGGCATGATGACGTATTTGTGACAAACTTAAAAATGTACTGAATTGTGGTCGAATTTCGAATACTGGGCGATCACTAGTATTAATAAATATGTAATTTTTATATAATTTTATTATTCGCTGTTTGATGGGAAGAGGTCTTATGGCCTTAACTCTGCCAGCTAAAATAAAGCATTATTAGTATTATTATTATTATTATGTTACATAAGAATATATATACATCCATCCATCCATAGTAATTCTGCCCGAAAAGGCAGGTCCTTCACTGCAATCATAGCATTTTCATGCTATGCTTGCAGCTTTACTAGGGAATTGTGTAGGTGTGGTAGCTACCCGTTGCTTTCCACACCGGTGAAGGATGATGATGATGATAATAATACTGGTAAGGATGATAATGATAAGGATGATTTCGGGGACCGTTTGGGCCTTAAAATTTTCCTGACATTTGTCTTACAGGTGAGGAAAAACCCCGATAAAAACCTCACCCAGAGAAACTGCCCCGACCGGGGATCGAACCCGGGCCCGCTGCATGACAAGGCAGCACGCTACCTAGAGACCACAGCGGTGGACTATATTATATATATATATACATATATATATATATATATATATATATATATATATAATGAAAGAATATTAGAGCTTCGACTGAAAATAAATAGAGGTAATTTGACAGTTCTTGGTGTATATGCGCCAGAGGAAGGCCGCGAAGAAGACAATGAAGAATTCTATGAAATAAAGGATGATAATGATAAGGATGATTTCGGGGACCGTTTGGGCCTTAAAATTTTCCTGACATTTGTCTTACAGGTGAGGAAAAACCCCGATAAAAACCTCACCCAGAGAAACTGCCCCGACCGGGGATCGAACCCGGGCCCGCTGCATGACAAGGCAGCACGCTACCTAGAGACCACAGCGGTGGACTATATTATATATATATATATATATATATATATATATATATATAATGAAAGAATATTAGAGCTTCGACTGAAAATAAATAGAGGTAATTTGACAGTTCTTGGTGTATATGCGCCAGAGGAAGGCCGCGAAGAAGACAATGAAGAATTCTATGAAATATTACAAGAAATTTATAGCAAAATTAACAGAAATGATTACATTCTCATAATAGGAGATTTAAATGCCAGAGTGGGCAATGCTCAAGTCAACAATAATATTGTAACATTTGGCGAACCAAGCAGCAATAGGAATGGGACAAGATTAACAGATTTTGCTATCTACAATGAACTGAGAAAAACGAATACCTCTTACAATCATAGAAACATACATAAGTATACCTGGCATCGTCAGGACTCAAAATCAATCATTGATTATTTCATTTCAAATAATAAGATTTTTAAATTGTTTCTCGATGTCAGAGCTTACAGAGGATATGATATTGGTTCAGATCACTACCTAGTAGAAGCAAAAATAAAATTTCCACCAAGATGATTAAAAAAGAAGAAACAACAACAGAGCGTAGAACAAAAGTACAAGGTAAAATTATTTTATGATGACAGCATTAAATGGTTATATTCGAAAAGAATTCAGCAATATATGGCTACAACTCCAGAAAGTAATGATGTCGAAGAAGAATGGAAAACATTAAAATGATAATTCAAAATGCAGCTAATGAATCTTTAAGAAAAGTAAATATACAACAAAGAAGAAATAGAACTCTAAAAATCTGGGATGATCAAATAAAACAATTGATTGAAGAAAAAAATGCAGCTTATAAAAAATATTTGAACACAAAGAAAGTAGAAAATGAAATAGAATTCAAACGCTGTAGAGCTATTGTTAAGAGGGAAATAAGAAAGAGACATAGGAAAACATGGTTAAATTTTGTTACACATTTAGAATCAGATTTGCATAAGCACCAACCTAATGTCTTCAAAATATTAAAACATTTGAATAATGATATTGAAGAATCTACTAAATTAATTGCGGAGTAACAAAAGAAGATTTTTTCAATTATTATAAAAGCCTTTGGACTGACAATAGCTATGAAGATATAATTTTCCGAAATAATAATGAGACAGATTCCATAATATCATTGGAAGAATTGAACAATAGTTTAAAGAAATTAAAAAAGGGGAAGGCAACTGGCACAGATGGCTTGAATTCTGAATTGTACAAATATGCAGGCAAATAGTTCCATAAAAGAATGTTGTCCTTCTTTAATAATGTGTTCAAAAATGCAGATATACCACAAGAATGGAAGACAAGCATTGTTATACCCCTGTTCAAGAAAGGAACAAGAGAAAAATGGACAACTATAGGAGAATCAGTTTGTTAAACACATGCTACAAAATTTATGCAGACATTTTAAATGGAAAATTGAAAAGTTTCAGTGAAAAATTCCTTATGGAATGTCAAAATGGATTTAGGAAAGGACGATCTTGTATTGATTCAGCATTTTCTGTTAAACTATTGCTTGAAAAAAGAAGAGAATTCAGCTTAGAAACACATTTTGCTTTCATAGATTTTGAAAAAGCATTCGACACAGTCAAGAGATCAAAACTCTTAAATATATTGGAAGACAGAAATATACCAAATTTACTTCGGCAGAACATACAAAATATTTACAAAGACAACACCATAAAGATTAAATTAAATAACAGATTTTTTGAAGAAGGAATTATAAATCGTGGTGTGAGACAAGGCTGCCCCCTATCCCCAACACTCTTTGCAATTTATATCAATGAAGTAATATGTTGCTGGAACAAAAAATATAAATTTGGAATTAGCATATCAGAAAATAGAAATAGAAAATTAAACACCATATTGTTTGCAGATGGCCAAATAATAATAGCAAATTCCGAAGATAATCTACAGAAAGGTCTGTACGAACTTAACAAAATTACAGAAGAATATGGATTAAAGATATCTACAGAAAAAACAAAAATTATGGCATTTCAAGGTGTAGATCCTGTCAGAAGTAAAATTGTACTGGACAATAACATTTTGGAGCAGGTGAATAATTTTACATATCTAGGATGTAATATCTCATATGAAGAAGAAAAGGATGTAAATGCAAAAATATCTGAATTTTTAAGAATTTTAGGGTTAATAAATTCTATATTCAAGCCACAGTTAGTCCAAAAGCATTCAAGACTCAAAGTAGAGTGTTTATTAAAAACAATGGCTCTTCCAACTCTTTTGCATGGGTTAGCGAAGTAAAAGTATGGACGTTGAAACAGAAGGATATACAGAGACTTAGATCTGCTGAAATGATATATCTTCAGAGGACTGCAGGATACACACTACTAGATCACAAAAAAAAATGAAGACATCTTAGAAGAATTACAGATGAATCTTTAGGAAACAAAATTTCTGATTATAAGTCAATATGGATGCAACATGTTCATCGAATGGAAGATCACAGAATACCCAAACAAATGCTAAGATATCAACCTGCAGGAAGAAGAAGACCAGGACGTCCACTCAAAAGACTTTTGGATAGTGTTTCTCTTGATGATGATGATGATATATATATATATATATATAAGCTATTTTTACGTGCTTTGAGACGCGTCTTGAATGGAAGGAACATAAGGATAGTGATGACGTAGGAGGGGCAGTTGAATGAGCGATGGACGTAATGTGTTAGAACAATGATACGTCTAGAGAGACCTCAGCACGTGCTGAGCAATTATGCCTCAGTCCCTGGGTTAACAATAACCGCTATTGTTAGGGTTAATGGAAAAATAACAGCCTCTCACAACACCACTTTTTAATTACATTTCAGACACAAAATAGAGGTGTACCAATCTGCCTAATCCCAAGGTAAACACACATCCACTTCGAACTAAATATTTTTGGAACAGAAGCTTACGTAGCAACTTCGTTTTCTATCATAAGTAATTTTATCTAAATTTTATATTTTATTCTCATAATAATAATAATACTAGTAATAATAATACTAATAATAATAATAATAATAATCAAAATAATAATAATCAAAATAATAATAATCAAAATAATAATAATCAAAATAATAATAATAATAATCAAAATAATAAAAGTAAGTTCCGGTAATGTGAACCCTTCTGTTTGAGTGGACCCTGTTAATATCTTCTGTAATTGGTGCTGCCCTCGAACAGAAAATATTGTAACTTCTTCCCCTCATCAACTTTGACGGGGTCAAAGCCAGTTTCTTTCATTCTTTGTGCGAAGAAGGATTAATTTGTGATATTTATGAAAATGACCACTTTAAAAGTTTTTCAAGCTAAGAATCAATTCTTAATTTCTGTTATTGAATATTACAAATGTTGAAAAAACTCCTAAATATATTATATTATGGAGATGCTGTTTTAATATACTGACGGGTTTGGTTTGACATTATGTGACATGGTGGCTGTATAAAATAATTGAACATAACAAAGGAACTCGGTTAATGTGGACCTTACACGAATACGCATATTTTATCAATGAGGATGCTATCTGTAAAAACCATTCACTTAATTAATTTTATTTAATACCCTAGTAATTTTACTACAGAGACCGTCGCTTTTTGGTGTTGAGTGACTGTGAATATTATAAACAACCATGCTTTTTCAAAACATTAAATAAATAGCAACGCTTTTTAATTATGATCTGTCATAAATCTTTTCGGATTAATCTGTGCCTGTCTGTATAAATTAATAGAGTAAATAAACTTAAAAGTAGACTAAAAGCTAAGGTGGACTCTGGGGTCCACTTTATCCGAATATGGAGGTTAAAGTGGGCCTTTCTTGTAATGTAAAAAAGTTTATAAATTATGAAGATGTTTCCATATTTGAATAAAATAACAATGCTATTTCATAGTTACAACACTGATGATAATCACTGTAATTAAACAACATTTAAATCCCTTAATTAAAAGAAGAAAAACAACAAATTCAAATTGCCAGAATTTCCTCTAATAATAATAAAATAATATTAATAATAATAATAATAATAATAATAATTTTTTATTTATATACAGAATTTTAATGTTTACGCATCTTTTTGTGCCTAAAGTTTTACTTTTGTTCTCCACTCGTCTCTCTCCATCCAATCCACGTCCTCCAGTCCCCTTGCTTTCATTCCAGTTCTTGTTTCCTGCATCCACGAGTTTCGAGGTCTTCCTCTCCTCATTCTTCCAGGTGGACACCATTCCAATGTTTTCCTGGGTAATCTTTCTTCTTGCATTCCTCGTACGTGCCCATACCAATTTAATTGCTTATACCGTATATAATCTACTATTGAATAACCAATATTCATTTTTTCTCTTATGACAGTATTTATTTTGTCTAATTTTGAACATCTTGCTGCTCTCCTCAAGAAATCCATTTCCATCGACATAAGTTTTTGTTCTAAGTTGTTATTGAATTTCCAAACTTCAGCTCCATATGTGACAGTATTTCTCACTATTGAATTATGTACTTGTAACTTATTTTTCCTGGTTATATGTCTGTTCCATAAGACTCCAGTCATCATTGCTGTTATTGCTCTACCTTTATTTATTCTGTTTATAATAATAATAATAATAATAATAATAATAATAATAATAATAATAATAATAATAATAATAATAATAATAATAATAATAATAATGATAACAACAAACTCACTGGCAGCATCGAACTAATAGGTTCATGTCCACATATACATAAGCTCTCCATATCCCTATTTTAAACTGTTTTCCCGATATAACCTATGTAATTTATTGCCCTCAAATGATAGTTAATGTCATAGTCCCATCTCATTCTTGGTCTACATACAGGCCGGTTTTTTATATGGAGTTTCCATGCCTCTCTTTCTTTCCCAATCCTTATACATGTCTTGCCTATCTCAGTCTATGAGACTTATCTGTTCTTATATTATCTGGTTTCCTATAAAAATCATGAAGCTCTCTGTTATGTAGTCTTTTCAATTCACTTGCCTGATCATCTTTCTTTGGTGCAAATTTTTTCCTTAAAACTTTATTCTCAAATACTTGTAATATTTTCTCCTCCCTTGCAGTAAGAGTCAATGTTTCACAACCATATAATATAACTGCTAGAATAACAGTTTTATATATTTTCAGTTTAACTTTTTTGAGAGAAGTTGGGATAACAAGAGTCCCTGTAATACATAATAACGTGCTTTTCCAGAATTTAGCCTATGTTTAATTTTCTTGTGCATCTAATTCCTGTTTGTAATTTTATTGTTCGTAGTATGTAGAATCTTAAATAAGAGAATTAGACAGTGTAATTTTCTTCTATCTTTCATGTATATGCCTATTTGTAGGAAAATGGAGAAACTGTCCCATTGGCTCTATCGAACCAGTAGGTTCATTTCCGCACGGACATAATCTCTCCATACATCCCCATTCACAGCTAATTGTTTTCCAATTATTCCCTGTATAATCTACTTTCCTCAAATTATGATTGTTATTATCTTGCTTCATTCTTTATCTATCAACTGGGCGTTTCCCCTCTGGCTCTCCTACAAGTAGACTCCATGCCCCTCTTTCATTTTCCCATTCGTGCCACATGTCCTACGTATCACAGTCTACGAGACTTAACTCTTCTTATATTTAAAATCATTTACTTATTTCCAGTTTTTCTGAATATCTAATTATAGATTTGCTTTTTAATTATATTAAGAGTAAATTAACGGTACTATCGAACCAGTAGATTTATGGCTGAACGGACATATCTCTCCACTCATTCCTATCCTGAGCTAATATTTTCCAATCATTCCCAGTATATTCTACTTCCCTCAAATCATGTTCAATATTATTCTCCCACATCATTCTTCGTCTACCAATCAGACGTTTTCCCTTGGGAATAAATTACATCTGTAATTGGACGATGTTACGCATCAACCCACCAAGCGCACAAAAAAAAAATATATATTGATTTCATCTGTTGAACTGACTCATGGAGTAAGTGTATGCACATTTTTAGCGCCAAATCTGTAAATATAGCCTTATTATTACAGAAAGGTGTAAACGTCATCAGTCCTATCAGACATTCTATGTTTTGCAACAAACGACTATGAAACCAGATCTTCATAAATGCTAATCTAAGTTTTGCATCATGCAGCTAAGCTCCAAATGTTGCCACTTTTAGATTGTTGATACATAACTGTTAAACATGGAGAATAACTTGCAATATCCAGTTTGTTAGTTTGGCGCTACAATAAATATTGAAGATTGACTTAAACTTCAAACGAATTTTTCTCGAAAATTACATAATGGTGCATAGCCGGTTGATGCATAATGCCAACCAATTTAGAAAAATGTAAGAAACTGGAGAAATCGCATTCAATGAATGCCCTATACTATAATTCAAACGGAAAGATAAATATAGGCCGAGTATTGAAGAGATAGCTTCAGCTACTACTATGAGGCGGTCCGAGGCTTGATCCGTTCACGGTGAGTCATATGTGTGAATCCAGGAACATCATAGCAGACTAGATAACACCGTAGAGTAGATTTATTAACATCTATTCCAAAGATACGTAAGAGCAATAGATCTTTGACGTAGCGGTGTTTGATCCCCTCCGGTACAAATACTAGGGCATTCGATAAGTAATGTAAATCCTAGTGATCACCATTGTAATCTTGTAGTATGTTGTTGAGCAGTCTTTGTTTAATAGAATTAATAGAATTTGTTAAGAAGGTGGAATTGGGAAGTACTCGAACATCCACCAAATTCACCAGACATGAGCCCTTGTGACTATAACTTATTCTTAAAGATCATAGAATCTCTACGAGGCATTCGATTTTAATCAACAGTTCATATCCAGAAAGCCCTAGATTAATCAGATGAGAGATATATCCAGAAATGATGCTGCAGATGGAGTTCGCCGTCTTACAAGGATTTGGTAACTTACAGTTGACTTGACAAATAGCCCGGTCAAGTTAGCTCAAAAAATAGGGGTAGGCTTACAAAAATTCGCATAGAGCTGAAAATTGGTACGAATGTTGGGAACACCATTATGAATGAAATGTGAAAAGTCCCCATCGATTCCACATCTGTAAAAAAAAATATTCAAGGTCAAAGTTCGCAAATGTGGGTTTTTTGCATTTGTCAGCCAAATGGTAAGTTTTATCATTAAAATAGGTCGGACCAAAGTTGTAGACAATACAATTATCTATAAAAATTGTTCTTATACTTTTTTCATAAGAATCACCATTCTTGAGATATCACCATTTGAAACACTGAAGACAATAATACGCACGCTTTTCAACCGCAAGTTAACCTCTTATCTATCATGGGATATTTAATATAATAAAAATATTGGTTGAATAACATATAGGCCTACATACAAATTGTATATGATATGATTGTAAGAATATACACAAAAAATAAAATCAGTCCCTAATTTAATTGGCCCGTATAACCTTAAGCAACATCTGCCAACTATACTATTTTTTGTCCGGGTGGCGAAAGTCACATACCTGTTTTTTTCTGTAAGGCATAAACAAAAGACTTTTAGTATAGTGTTCCTTTACAGTGAATATATGTGGCTGTTGATACAGGTGCTTCTTAATAATATTTCTTAAAACAATTTGTGCTATTCAATAATTTAAAAAAGTCGCAATTTGCTTTGTTTGTAGTAAACCTTTGACTGAAAATAAAACGGTTATTGTTGATCGTGGATTGAAGAGTTTGATCGATTCAAGCGTTGAAACAAATGACGGGTTTTCTGAATACCTGAAGGACAAGAAATCTGTGATAACTCATGTGCAGTACCGTAAAATGTACACTCTGTAGAGTTCTATTGCTGCAGTTAAAAGACCGCATGAGATGGAGCAAGACAGTACACCTGAAATCAGTCCACCTTGTACTAGAGCACGCATAAGTCAATCCGTTTCTTGTTTTAAAAAAGATTGCTTATTTTGTGGATATGAAGCGAATGAATAGGCTGAGAAGAAAAAAGCGCAAAATGTTAGACGTAAAATTCATAAAGTTGCTACACTTGAATTTAAAGAATCCATTCTGAAGGTAGCTCGAACTCCTTCTGATGAGGTAGCAAACAATTTTACTGCACGTATTCAGTACGAATATGATTTAGTTGCTGCCGAGGCTAGATACCATAATAATTGCTATATTCCTTCTTGAGATCCACCACTGGGGGTAAAATCGGTCGTTCTCAAGATGAATTTACTAATGTTGTGAAGGAGAAAAAAGTGATGACCGTCAATTTTCATTGGAAGAATTACAAAATAATTGTAAAAATCCAGCTTTAGATAATAGATCAATTAAGATTCGATTGAAGTTAAAGTATGTTCATCACGATACTCTTAACCAAGCTTGGAATGAGAAAAAAAGTCAAAATGAAAAGGAAGAGCGATTTAGAATAATCAAAGATGCAGCAACAATCATTCGAGAGGACATTCAATCTTTAGTATTTGATAATACCAATTACCCCCGCCTAGTCGAATGTTTGAAAATATTAATAGCGATATTCCGGAGTCGTTGACTTATTTTTTGGAATACGTAATTCGTAAAAGTAAACAAATTAAACTAAAACTATTAAAACTAGTACGTACTAATATCAGCCACAGTATTATGACTGCTGTTAGCCTAGAAATTTAAAATAAAAATTGCAATTGAGTCAATTAATAGATAATACTCTGGAACCAATTCAAACGTTACTCCCATCTGCTCCACAAATATTCTTAAGACCATTTTTGCAATTGCAAAAAGGGTTGTAGAGCAAAATGTGGATGTAAAAAAGTCGGATTATTTTGTTCACCAGTATGTACCAATTGTCAAGGCCTGTGTTACTCCAATGTCGAATCAAATGGAACAGATGAAGATTTATACAATTTCTCAGAACAATTAACAAATATCCAACAGGAAAAAGAAGAAATCGAAGAAGACATTACTGCCGTAGTAGAATTCGAAGATTTTCAGTCAGATTAACACTACCCGGAATTGAGAATAATTTTTGTCACTTAAATCATTCCCAATAGTACCATTTTTCAAGTAATAGAATATAATTTAATAAAACTCAATCACAATAGATCGTGGAGTATACCTTTCGAAGACACCACATTAAAAAAAGTGCGCCAAGTACACTATCTCATAGGTGGTGCGGAAATGTGTAGGCCTACATATTATGTAGAATACATCTTCAAATTTTAGAATTGCGATATCTCAAAAATGGTGATTCTTGTGAAAATAAGTATAAGAACAATTTGTATAAACGATTGCATGGTCTACAATGTTTGTCTGACATCTTTTTATGATAAAACTTACCGTTTAGCTGAAAAAGGAAAAAAAAAAACATATTCGCGAACTTTGACCTTGAATAACTTTTTTGCAGATGTGGTATCGATGGGGACTTTTCACATTTTATTTATAATGGTGTTCCCAACATTCGTACCAATTTTCAGCTCTATGCGAATTTTTGTAAATTGAAATGTCTATTTTGACCGGACTAAAAAGAATAAAATGAAGTTCGTAATGAGAAAAGTAACCTAAATAATTGTTGTGTGATGTAATGGCAGTGTTGTTATTACTTATCGAATACCCTAGTAGAATAGAAGTTACGATGGAAATGGTTTTGGAAATACGAAGATTCCCAACTGTTTCGAAAACATACGAATGAAAAAGATAAATCGTATTTGTCAGGAGCTCATATGATAGTGGAGCTCGTACAAACAAGTATCTCTCTCTTTCTATCTCTCTCACTGTTTCTTTTTGATCTCTCTTTTTTATATCTCGTTTTCCAACTTTTTTTCTCTTTCTCTCTTTTTTATCGCTATTTCTTCTATATTTTTCTCTTTTTTATCTCCTTTTATGTCTTTTTTTCTCTTTTTTATCTCCTTTTATGTCTTTTTTTCTCTTTTCTTCTCTTGTGTTCTCATTTTTGTTTCTCTCTCTCTTTCTCTCTTTTTCTCACTGTTTTCTGTCTTTTCTCTCTTTTTTCTATTTTTTCTCTCTTTCTCTCCCTTTTTTCTCTCTTTTCTCTCTCATTTATCTCTCTTTTTCTCCAATTTTATCTCTTTTTCTCTCTCTCTTTATCTATCCCTCTCTCTTTTTTCTTACTCACTTTTCTCTTCCTCTCTTTTTCTCTTTTATACACACACAGATATTGCTTTGAGAACATTTCAATGTGAGGTTATACTTTATACTGTGTATATTCTCTTTGTGTCTGTAACATTAGGCAGCTGTGTGTTTGTTCAGGAGAGAGCCAGTCTGTGACTGACATTCAGGTCATGAAAACAAAAGCTGGTGAATGGCAGCCATGTTGACTGTTGTGCCACGTGGTCATAGCAACATCAATCCTCACAGCCCTCTTGAATATGTGAGCAAAATTATAAATCCCAATAATGTATTATTTAGAAGAAAAATCGATAACACACAAAAATTAGCAAGCATATTACTTTTAGACTTATTTATAGAATGAGCATTGTAGCATTGTAATATAATAGGTTAATTTTGACATTACAAACTTCATTTATAGTCTTATAAAGTCAACTATACGTTACCAAATCCTTGGCAGACGGTGTACTCCATCTGCAGCAACATTTTAGGATATCTCTCTCATCTGATCGATCTAGAGCTTTCTGGATATCAACTATTGTTTGAAATCGAATGCTTCGAAGAGGTTCTTTGATCTTTGTATACAAGTTATAGTCACAAGGGCTCATGTATGGTAAATTTTTGTGGATGTTCGAGTACTTCCCAATTCCACCTTCTAAACAAATTCTACTGAACATCTTTTTAGGGCGGTATTAATACTTTATTCATTACTTTTTACTTTATTTATTCTGGCAGAGTTAAGGCCATAAGGTACTTATTAAATGTGAGAAACAGTGAATGTATTCACAAAATATTGTTATTTCGAAACTTTCAATATTACAGATTTATATAACAAAGACAGCTCAACAACATACTACAAGATTACAATTGGTTACCACTAGGATCGCTGATTTACAGCAGTGTTGCCGTTACTTATCGAATGTCGTAGTGTTTGGGCTTCACCGTTTCCTGACATTTCTCTTACAGGCGATGAAAAATCGCGAAAGAAAAAATTCGGGGTGTGGCTGCGTGGCCGTGTGTTTTACCTTAATTCGTGTATGTAACAGGTAATATTTTCTTTAAGCGTTTTATATGGTCGCCTCAGCTGCAGATACACTGGCGCCGTCGTTGATCCGCTCAGGCGCCTTCATTCTTTTATGTTGCCGGCACCGCTTCACTCTGTCATATGGTGTTTTATGGGTACCACTGGATTGCTCTTGAGAAGCCCTTTCCAACCGTATTCGATCTCTATTTTTTGATTTGGCTTTTTGAGGAGTATAGACCGACATTGCATAGTTATTTTAAGTTTTTACTTTAACACCATATATATTCACTGTAACTAATTCACACTAATGTTTTATATACGCAGTCGATAGATCTTGGCGAGAGCTGACGACTGAAACTCAAACCAACGTCGTCACTTCTCCGAGCCAAAATTTATACTAATAGTATTGTTACAAAGCGAGGTTGGGAAGTGCTTTTTACAGAAGCGAGGAGCGAGGTTTAATTTCCGAGATTTTGTAAAACACTTCACAAACATGCGTTGTACATTATTTTTTTGCACGATGGGTTTTTCATTATAATAAATAATAGTAAAATAATAATATATTTGTTAGACATATTTGCGTTCATTATAAACAAATTACTAACGTTAAGAGTCTGATCAATGTTTATACGCGAAATGCCGAAACTAATTTAGTTGAGACTACAGCAGGCCGTGACACGAATCAGTGATAAAATGGGTGCAAGTACGAATTTATTGTTTTATATTGTTTCAAATAAAGTTCAGTTCATTTAGAATTCAGTGCTTTGTTTCGTATAATGTATATTAACACTAACGTTTGGATATATTTTTGTATATGCATTGTACATAGTATACATAAAGGAAAGTGGTTTAATTCCCGCACTAGGTAGGTAATTTGTAATAATACAGTATAGTTGTTTAGGTTGGCAACCCCGAAATTTAGGAAATTGAACTTTCAATCATGGTCGCCATTGCTGTAAGTACAACAAAACGCACTATCGTGCAAAAAGGAAAATTATGTGATGCTGCGAAACGACCTCAAAATGGTGGTGCTTGCCCCTCCATCGCGCGCGATGCGTCACAGTCTACACTGATCGTAACAAATTCTTTGATCCTTTATTTATCAAGTAATGTAATTAAATGTTGTATGTAGATGATAGATATGTAGATGCATCAAACTGTATCCTTCGATTTTGTTATCATCTGTTTTCTGAATTGCCTCCTACTGTGGACGCTAATTTAAAGACATTTACGGCATAAAACTCAATGGTATTAATAAGCTGTTAGCTTATGCTGATGATGTATTAGGCCTACTGTTGGGAGATAGCGAAGAGGTACTAAAGGCGTATTGAGTAACACTATGAAATTGGGACTGGAAGTAAATATCAATAAAACTGAATATACATTATATAATTGAAATAGACAGGTGTTGACAAATGAGGGAAATTTTGAAGAAGTGGCTCATTTCAAATAGGAATGAGATGCACAAATATGCTCGATTCTGGAAATGTGTGTTATTACGTAATACAGGGACTCAAGTCGTCCGACCTCCTTTGAAAAATACGTTAAACTGAAGAATATATAAAACTGTTATTCTACCAGTTATATTATATGGATGCGAATCATGGACCCTTGTTTTAAGGGAGGGAAGGAGATTACGAGTATTTGAGAATAAAGTTCGTAGGAAAATGTTCGGGCCAAAGAGAGATGAACAGACAGGTGAATGGAGAAGACTTACTTAACAGTGAGTCACATGGTCTTTACAGGAAACCAGATATAATAACAACAACAGTTAAGTCTCGTAGACTGCGATGGGCAGGACATATGGCAAGAATAGGGTATGAAAAATGTGGATGGAAGCTTGTTGTAGGAAAACCAGAAGGAAAACTTCGAGTTGGTAGACCAAGAATGAGGTGGGAAAGTAACATTAACCATGAGTTGAGGGATGAAGATTATACAGGGGAAGATTGGAAAACATTAGCTCAGGATAGGGATGTGTGGAGAACTTATGGCCGAGCGGTTATAAACCAACAGGCTCGATAGTTCCAATGAGTTATTTAGTTAGTCACGTCACCCTGGAATATAGTCCGCTCTGCGTACGAAGCAAGGAACCATCCCATAATTAAAATATTTAATAAGGCGTATTGAAAAGAAATTCAATCAGCAAAAATGAGAAATGGTATGATATCCTAGCTAACATTTCCTGTTGAAAAGATGAGGTAATCCCCACGCAGATCAAAGGGCTCATAAGGGTAGAGGAACCCTAAGCCAGTTTGATCTGCTCTTTCATATGGATGAAGAATCTATTCGCAAGTCTGATGTATCTAGTTGACTGTTTCCGACAGCGCTTGAGTTCTCATTGTCTTATTGCACGTCCTACGTAAAACATGAACCATTGTCCATTTACAATAGAAATATTTAATGACTGCTAGACACGTCAGAAACATGACTCTATCATTGTAACTCTCTCTAAGGGGTATATACGTTTCAAAACTATAATAATTCCGAGCTAAGTTCCAGTTGTAATGTAAACAAACCAGATGTAATACTGCATTTTCATTGGTTTTACGTTTGCCCGTTATTTGAAATCCCGGACCGCACTGAAAACGAAATCATATATAACTAAGTTATAGAGCAAAATCAGAAGAAAATGAATCTATACCTGTTCCGATCTAAGTCCCAGTTGCTATGTAAACAAACCAGATGTAATACTGCATTTTCATTGGTTATCGTTTGTCCGTTATTTGAAAGTTCCGGACCGCACAGAAAACGAAATCATATATAAGTGTGAGTTATTAGAGAAAAATCAGAAAAAAATCTATTCTTCTTCCGAGCTAAGTTTCAGTTGTAATGTAAACAAACCAGATGTATGGACTATATTTTCATTGGTCAAATAAATGTTTTACCTTTAAGCGTGTAGGAAATGTAGTTCGCTCTCTAAACATTGTAAATAAAGGCGTAAGAATATACTTATATTATCTAAGTACATGGCGTTTGCATGCATATTTTATTACTATATATATATATATATATATATATATATATAGTAATAAAATATGCATGCAAACGTCATGTACTTAGATAATATATATATATTATTATATATATATAGCGTTACTGCTATAAAGTAAAATATTCTCTTTAATAATTTGCTTAACTGTTAGGTTAGCCACTAGATGGCAGTTGAATGATATTTCCGCTACCTCTTGTGTGAATTGAGAATACTACATGTATAAGAAAATTGTATGTTTGTCTTGGAATTCTTGAGTAGCTCAGTTGGTTAGAGCGCTAAAGGTACAGACTTTAGAGACTCGAGTTCAAATCCCGACTCAAGCATTCTTTTTTCTTTTCATATCATATATATATATATATATATTATATTTATTTATATATTTTGATTACCAATGAGCCCATGTAGAACTACACAAATAACTTAGATGCGTTTCCTTCTTCTCCACATATCCCTCATTTTCTGACTATGGGCTTTCTTTCTCTCTTCTGTCCATGTTGTTCCAGTTTTTTTCTTGGATTTGTCCTATTGGTAAACCTGCCACTCGTGCACCTTAGTAATTCTAAAGATATATCTGTCTATGATATCTTCTTGAGTAACTCCTGCCAATTTTAAGCCCTTTTTTTCACTTCAGTAATCCATTTCATCGTTTTTAATATATTTTATATTACTATTATTATTATTTACACTATTATTATTTTCATTATTATTATTATTATTATTATTGTTATTATTGTTATTATTGTTATTGTTATTAATGTTATTAATGTTATTAATGTTATTAATGTTATTATTGTTATTATTGTTATTATTATTATTGTTATTATTATTATCCTAATTAATATAATTATCTTCATTGTTGTTATTATTATTATTATTATTATTGTCCCGCGCCGTAGCCGAGTGATTAAGGACTAGAGCTAAACAGAGCTACGGGACTTGCGCTGGTTCGAGTCTCCTTGGGGGGAGAAATTTTCTCATGGAATTTCGGTCAGTAGGGGACCAGTTCCCATCCAGTATCGTGAGAAATTTGGATAGCTAAAATAAGTAACGGCTCCAGGTTGAGAAAACCAACTATAACTGCTGAGGACCCGACATGCTGTCCATATATCACCCCAATGCTGGCAGGATGATTGTCTACATCTGTGATTAATGTATTAAACATTTTCCAAAACTGTTATTTTAACACAGTTCCAATAATGGATCATATTGTAATAATATTGTGAAAACAAAAATTGTCTGAATAAGGAATCGAACCTTCCTTCTCCGTAGGAGTGTGCAGCCCACTACACCATTCTAGACTTGGTACAATATGATCCATTATTGGAACTGTTAAAATAACAGTATTGGAAAATCTTAAATGACATCGATGACTGCTTACAAAAGTGCTGGTTTAAAATTCTCAAACATAGATACTTATAAATGAAGCCGGCCGTTAGCAATGGTAGTGACACTTACCTGGCAGTGGACGAAACGAGAATTATAGATTTGTATATGTGGAAAAAAATTGATAATGTTTGTACCAAATCTATAATGGTGTAGTGGGCTACACACTCCTACGGAGAAGGAGAGATCCACGGTTCGATTCCTGGTTCATACATTAACTTTTCTTTTCATAATATCATTATAATATTATATCTGTGATTAACTCATGTAGATGTGAGGCCGGCTCCCGACTGGTGGACCAAGGGTCTTGTAGGCCTGTCATGTCATTGAGTTACTATTATTATTATTATCATTAACTTAATAATAATAATAATAATAATAATAATAATAATAATACAATTTTTTGTAAGCATATGTTTACCCTTTACAGAGATTTAGGCGCTCTCCCCCTACAGGGAAGAATTTGAACCATACTAATTTAGTTACACTTGTTTTCGTATAGATGTCATTTTGAGTGGTACGTGGTCAGCGTTCCGCCTCATACTGACATCTAGGAAACCAAGGTAGTACTAGGACGGGAAAATTCGGTAAATTTTGCTTAGAGGTCTCTTCATTCAGGCTTAAGGATTTTTTAGAAGCCTGAAAATCTCCAGACTCGGGATCCACGGCTTAAAGTCCCTCCCGGAGGACTTGTTCCTTGGATTTTTCCGTCCTAAAACTCCATCGACCCCGGACGGGTTTGAACCCGCGACCCTCGGGACCAGAGGCAAGGAATAGTAATAATAATAATAATAATAATAATAATAGTAATATTATTATTAGTAGTATTAGTATTAGTCGTAGTAGTATTATTATGTCCACCGCTGTGATCTCGAGGTAGCGTGCTGCTTTGTCGCGCAGCGGGCCCGGGTTCGATCCCCGGTCGGGGCAGTTTTTCTGGGTGAGGTTTTTATAGGGTTTTTCCTCACCTGTAAGAGAAATGTCAGAAAAACATTAAGGCCCAAACGGTCCCCGAAATCATATGGCCATCATCATCATCATCATCATAATCCTTACCATTATCATCATCATCCTTCACCGGTGTGGAAAGCAACGGGAAGCTACCACACCTACAATTCCCTAGTAAAGCTGCAAGCATATCATGGAAATGCTATGATTGCAGTGAAGGACCTGCTCTCGAGCAGAATTACTATAGGTAGATAGTATCATTATTATAATTTATATTAATTTCACTATTACTATTATTATTTTTATTATTATTATTATTATTATTATTATTATTATTATTATTATCATTATTATCATCATCATTGATTAGCGTAATGGTAATGTTGATGTTAATCCAAGAAAAACGTGGTGGTCTATGGAACACGCAATGGAAGGGCGAGGAGAGCTTGAGAATCCATTTTTCATTGGAGTCGGCGTGTTGTCAGCTACAGGCTTTTAGAAGCCTTTGTTCCATAACCATTTGAAATAGTCTCTCCTTACTAGACGCTGTATCGATCCCCTCTCTCTCACTAGGTAATGACTTTCTTACTGAAAACTACTCTCGGATTGTACAAATTTTGTTTAAAATCGATTTACTTTGCTAAATGTGCCTTATTTGTTTTAGTTCTATTCTCATTTTATTTGACTATTTAACTCTTGCCCCAAATGGCAGTCAGTGACCAATCACGTTTCAAGGAATTTTATTTTAGAACAAATGACAGTTGTGTTTCACTCATTCTTTATCGAATTATCTTTACCACCTCCTGCTTTTGTGATAAGGAAAGCTTCTCTTTAATATTTTGAAGTTACTGACTCTGCAACAAATATATAGAATGTAACAAGTAATGAACAGATTCCTTCGAAATACACATTTGATAATTGTGTTCAATAATTGTGTTTTTAAATAATGATTTTACTGAGTTGTTCACTAAAAAATAATTTAATAACATGTAATATTGGTTATAATATACAGTTTGGTGTGTTCATTTTTTCTCCACTAGGGTGGGTTCTTACAATATTGCGATCCTATTGAACCGAAACATAATATGATCAAGTTGCAGTGAATAAACATAACCACGCATTTCTTATTTGTTTTCAAACATCACCGTTTATATCAAATATATAAACATTTTAAAATAACTATATTTAAATAATGATTTTTGAGTAAACAACTTAATTTTATTCGTTAAATAGTCCAAACAAATGCCACTCTTGATTTGCAAATCCTGTAGATAAATTCACTGGTCACTTGGTGACTCCTGAATTGATCTATAATTTGGAATTCACTCGTGACATTACTTGTGATAAATTCTTGATTATTTTTTATCTATTTTCTTTTAGTTAGATTTGTTTTGGTAGTTTGCTGGTTCTGAAATCATTTGAACTGCATTTATATATTGTATTTATTTATATCCACGCGTGAGGACATGGGCGTTACCTAGCGGGAGTTTGTTAATCAGGCATATTCAGTTATTATTTAGCTACAGATGTTAACGAGTGGCATGTTGTTAGCACATCGCCTCAATATAACATATAGTAGGCAAAAATATATTATTTGGATGGATGAAGAGAGTTTAAATTTTGTACAGGGACCTTTTTATTCAGGCTAGAAGATTCTTCGGCGAGTCTGAAAATCTTCAGATTCATCATAAAGAATGGATAGACTCGGCTGTGTTTGAAATCGCGATCTTCGGTACTGTCACAAAGAACACAACTACTAGAGCACTAGATTACACTGGTCAACGTGATTTGTATCTCATGAGTACTAATAGTTGTACTTAATGCAGTTTTTTTTATCGTGTTTTCAAATATGTATTCAGAATTTCTCCATCACCCACAGTTTTTTATTTAAATTTCAATTAATGGATTTAAATAATTATTTTTTTAATAAACCTAGACTTCTTCCCGGAAAAATCATGGCGCAGTGAGCGATGAGGACGGGGAACACTTTCATCAGGAGATTTCAGCTATGGAAAAGAGATATCAAGGCAAATGGAATCCTAATATGCTGGCCGATTATTGTTGGACCATCAAGAGGGATGTTCCACAGGCGAAATACAGCAGACAATCTCCATTTCTTACTTTCTGGGCGAGTCCGAATGTTCGAATGCTGTGTAGTTAAGAATGTAGAAAATATTAAAGTGTTTGAAATTAAAATAAATGCCTGTATCTCGGAAACCTTGCGTGATGGAGATAAACCGATATCAGATTTGATTTCAGAAGAAAAAATACTATCAGAATGACATATTTTTAAATTCTGAGACAAAAAAAAAAGTTCTTTTTTGTTGCTCAGTGTTATCAGGGATGATTGGAAAACATTAGCTGAGGATATGGATGTGTGGAGAGCTTATTTTCGGGCTGCCATGAACCTATAGGTTCGATAGTAGTGAGTTATGATCCCTGTTTTGTTCGTCTTTCGGGCTAAATGTCCGTGGTCCGATGTTCTTGAAACCCACGACGACCATTTAGCCCGAAAGACGAACCAAACAGAGATCAAGACGCCGAGCGTGAAAGTCTACAATTATACAGTAGTTAGTTAGCTGAAAAAGATACAAGCCACTTTTCGGCACATTTATGAATTGTTTGGTTCTACTTGCCCCCCACCGATTTTATCCTAAAAAATATGCATTTAAATATCTAATGAATTTACTGGTAATTATCGCATTGAAAAAAGTGGTCAGAACGTTTCAAATGAGGTTCTATGTCTGTGATTACTAAGGGTAGTGTTTTATGACCTAAAAACCAGCGAGATCTGGAAAAAAATAAAAGCAGTTATGACCTAAATTTTACAAAAAATATACACTGTAACATAAACAATATGTACTAACAATAGTATCCATCCATCCATAGTGATTCTGCCCGAAGGCAGGTCCTTCACTGCAATCATAGCATTTTCATGCTATGCTTCCTGCTTTACTAGGGAATTGTAGGTGTGGTAGCTTCCCGATGCTTCCCACACCGGTAAAGGATGATGATGATAAGGATGATGATGGCTATATGATTTCGGGGACCGTTTGGGTCTTAAAGTTTTTTCTGACATTTGTCTTACAGGTGAGGAAAAAACCCCAATAAAAACCTCACCCAGAAAAACTGCCCCCGACCGAGGATCGAACCCGGGCCCGCTGCGTGACAAACAGTACTCTACCTCGAGACCACAGCGGTGGACAACAATAGTATAATATTATGTCATAATTTCAGTTGTAAAATCAACTATTAAACCTGGTTATGACACTTAACTATGAGAAGCAAGCTAAAGTATGGGATTTATATAGTAGCATGTTTCTTATTTTATTAAAATTATCAGTAGCTACCTGCTTGTCGCGAGACATTACAAAAATATTTACTCAGGTATATACGTCCATATTGCGAATTGAAACGAAATAGGAGAGGAATATAGTTTTTACAAGAAACAAAATTCTCACAAATTTAACAAGTCAAATAAAGGCGGAAGAAAGAAATTTTACAATAAAAATTCCTTATTTCATAAAGAGAATGAAAATATGGCGAATATGACGAATCAATTACTACAATATGTTCTGCCACATATAAATGACCAAATATGCATACATATGACTTAACAATGTACTTTAATTCAATTAGTTTTTGTATAAAAATATTTATATTTAAGAAAAGTATAACTGTTACCAAGAAATACACTGTGTTGCAAAATTATGGACGGGGTTTTCAGTAGTTGGTATAGCTTTACTAACGAAATTGGTTGCATGGTTATTTGCTACGATGAAAGAAAAACTGTGAAAGTTTCATATATCCTGTATGCAGTAATTGGCTTCTTGTCATTATTACGTCACAGCGATAAATTTGTGAAAATGGCGACTCCTGTACAGAGGTATTTCTGTGTGTTGCAATTTGCGAGATCGGGTTCCATTGGTCCAGTGCAGCCAGCTTTCTGACGGCAATTTGAAATTGATCCTCCGACAGATAAGAGTATCCGTCGATTGTATAGACAGGTAGAAACAACTGGAAGTATCTGTAAAAGGAAAAGTCTAGGACGTCCACGAACACCAAATGAAAGAATCTAGAATGTCAGAGCAGCTTTCATATGTAATCCACGAAAATCTGTGCGGCGTTCTAGTCATGAACTGCAAATGCCTACTACGAAACTGCGGAGAGATCTACGAAAGCGGCTTCATATGCGATCCTACGTTTACAGTTACTGCAAGCTCTAAAACCTGCGGACATAGTGGCACGCATAGTGGAAATGCAACAAGGCGGAGCTCCGACGATAGATAGGACGCCCCGTTCCGGATGACATGGTTTATTTCCGATGGGTTCCACGATCTCCCAATCTCACACCTTGTGATTATTTCATGTGGGGGTATGTGAAGGATCATGTGTACGTACCACCACTTCCCGCTGACCTTCCAGACTTGAGAAGAAGGATTGTTGCTGCTGTTGAATCCATTACTCCAAATGACATAATTTTGGGAGGATTTCGAATATCGGCTAGATGTATACCCTGTAACGAAAGGTTCTCCCATGGAAAACTTATAAAATACGTTATGAAAACTCAAAGAATTTCTCTTTAATCCCATGTAAGTTTTGTTCTTATATAAATAAATAAATAAACAAATATATATATATATATATATATATATAATACACATACGAGGTGTATCAAAAAGGATGGCGCAAACTTACATGGTCGAAAGTACACGATAATAGAAGCATCAATGTCACAGTAAACATGGGTCCGCAAACGAGCCGTTTGCGAGATAATTACGAATGTATGGTTACAAGCCGCCACTGACTTCATTGTAAAGATCGTCCTAGTTAGTACAAATTAATTTGAATTTAGACTTCACTATTAATTTTTTATCTCATTTAGTTCACATTTCACAGTTCACTTCACTTATGGGTCTCCTATTAAAGGAGGTGTTCGAAGTGTCTTCCTTGCGCCTGGATGCAATACTGTGCTCGTCTCTGCTATGAATGTCGAATTCTTTCGAAAACCTCTGGATCACTTCTGCATTCTTGATACCTTTCGAGACTGTGTACTGTATCCGTCCTGTACGTTCTGCGTGTATGGTTTGATTACAACTCCACCTCTCGGCAATGTTCAGTTTTGTATACAATGAACATAGGACGGCTTCAAGTGCGCAAGGAGTAAACCGTACGATGTTACAAACAATGACGTCAGTGGCAGCTTGTAACCATACATTCGTAATTATCCCGCAACGGCTCGTTTGTGGACCCATGTTTACTGAGACATTATTGCTTCTATTATCGTGTACTTTCAACCATGTAAGTTTGCGCCATCTTTCTTATACACCCTGTATATATATGCAAAAAAACGCCAACAACGGACGTGAGGTGGTATATTCAGATATGTTGATCATTTTGAATAAGATAACAATGTCCGAAAATGATGAGTTTTCACACTATGAGTAGCTAACTTCTCAAGTGTTCCGTTAGTTGCGTTTCAAGACTCAATACTTAACAATACTGTCACAGTCACATCACGTTTTCAAACTATCCACATCCCATCTCATTGCAGAGCGTATATCGGCGGTATAATGATTGGCGTACACATACAAATACACCTGGCCTCGTTTGAATTATTTCTGCAGCAATGTGGATTCGGGCTATAAGATCCATAGGTGACTCTACTGGATTATGATAAATAGACTGTTTCATGTCGCCCCATAAAAAATAGTCGGGAGGGTTAAGATCAGGTGATCTCGGAGGCTATGGGACTGGTCCCCCTTTGCCAACCCTTCGACCTGAATACGTGGTATCCAAATGTTTCCTCACATTGGCATCGAAGTGAGCTGGAGCTCCGTCATGTTGCAGCCACATTCTGTTGCGAAGCCACATATCACAGGTTCCGTACCGTGAGGTATTGCCAAGTAATGAGTCTTCAATCCTTGGAACTAACACTGATCTTGAGACAGAATTAAGTAGTCGTAGTGTGAAAACGCATAATTTCCGGACATTGGTACCTTATTAAAAACTATGTCGGTGTATTTGCAACATCTGTACATATACATACAGGGTGTAACAGAACATCACAGATAAAATTATAGGGATGATAGGCCATGCAGAGAGGATCGTATTTTGTGAAGAACATATATTCGCAAACATGTTATGTGCAGATGGAGGTGTTCACTCATAAGGGTCGGAATTGAATACAAACAATTGTACACGTATAATGTTATTGAAAAATATATGTTTTTACAATACGTGTTCAAATATTTGACCCTGTGCCTCATTGTATGTTTGATATCGTCGCAGCAACGATCAGCCAGCACGACTGATCATGGCAGGATTCTTTTTGACGTCGTCAAAATACTTATTGTTTGAACACTTATTGTAAAAACATGTATTTTTCAATAAAATGACACGTGTACAATTGTTTGTATTCAATTCAGACCCTTACGGGTGAACACCTTCATATGCGTTAGCTCATAAACGACGTATTTGCGACTATATGTTCCTTCACAAAAAATGATCCTCTCTGCGTGGCCTATCATCCCTATAATTTTGTCGGCGAGGTCCTGTTACATCCTGTATGTATATATATATATAACCACTGCTGTCGTCTCGAGGTAGCGTGCTGCCTTGTCACGCAGCGGGCCCGGATTCGATTCCCGGTCGGGACAGGCTCTTGGGTGAGGTTTTTTTTCGGGGTTTTTCCTTACCTATAAGACAAATTTTAGGAAGCGTAGGGCCCAACGGTCCCCGAAAATCACCCGGCCATCATCATTATCATCCGTCACCGGTGTGGAAAACAACGGGAAGCTACCATACCTACAATTCTCTAGTATAGCTGCAAAGTATAGGATGAAAATGCAATGATTTCAGTGAAAGACCTGCCCTCGGTCAGAATTACTATGGATGGATATATATATATATATATATATCATGTAAGGGAAATTAAACAACTTTGAAACCCCGTCCATCATTTTGGTACACGCTGTATTTAAGAAACATATCACTGTCATAAAAACCCTGGTCCTAGCAATTAGATTGACGTATGAAAGCTGTGTGGTAGAGAAATCGTTATTTGCTTGTTTGAGTAAGAAACTGTCTTATTTCCTATTTAACCGGAGTTATCACGAAGCCCCACATTCCCCCGGGGGATCCGTCGCGACTCAATTTACGCAAATATCATAACCAAGTTGTACAAACACACTCTTCGGTTCCCTCCAGGGAAGCGAGAAGCTAATGGACATCAGCTCTGTGACAGGTGGAGGCGGCTCTACCCTCGAGGCCACCGTCTCTCTCTCTTAGATTGTTATCCAACATTTCATCCACAGATAAACTCGCTTCATTTACAAAACTTTGTTTAATCCGAGTTCTTTTTCCTCGTGAACAAGCGATCAATATTGAAACCTTGTCTAGCGCAGGGGTCAGCAACTTCAGTCCAGACGTGGAAATATCAAAAATAAGGTTTTATTTTTTTATAATACATTTTTTAGCGCTCAATTCTGGAAATGCATTACAGGGACTCTTGTCGTTCCAACTTCTCTCAAGAAACGTTAAACTGAATATATAAAACTATTATTCTACCAGTTATATTATATGGATGTGAAACATGGACTCTTACTTTAAGGAAGGAAAGAAGATTACGAGTACTGTATTTGAGAATAAGGTTCTTAGGAACATTTTTGGACCAATTAGAGATGAACAGACAGGTAAATGGACAAAACTACATAATAGTGAGCTACACGATATGTATAGGAAGCCAGATATAATATAAACAGTTAAGTCTCGTAGGCTGCGATGAGCAGGACATATGGCACGTATGTGGGATGAAAGAGCTGCATGGAAGCTTAAGATAGGAAAACCAGGGGGAAAACGCCCAGTTGATAGACCAAGAATGAGGTGGGGGAATAACATTATTCTTGATTTGAGGGAAGTATATTATACAGGGGATGATTGGAAAACATTAGCTCAGGATAGGGAAGAACCTAGAGCTTATATCCGCGCGGCCATGAACCTATGGGTTCGATAAAGCCAGTTAGTTAGTTAGTTACAAAGTAAAAAGCAAAAGTTTACCTTAAGTTCGAAATTAAAGTTGTTTAGTGTTTTATGTATAACAGGTTTGCCATATAATGAAACAACTTCGTTTGCCCAAATCTTTTTGAATTTTAGTATATTTCTTCATTCTTCTCTATTTTCCCAATCCAATTCGTCCAGACCTATCTCCCTCATACCTCCTCCATTTAACTCTATGTGGAGCTCTCTTCCCTTTCCCAGGTGGAATCCATTCCAAAGCTTGTCTGGGTAATCTTGTCACTGCCATCCTACGTATATGACCAATTGACCATGTATTCGTCGTACATGCCCATGCAAAATAATAATAATAATAATAATAATAATAATAATAATAATAATAATAATAATATCAGTAGCTCACAATACTCGTGTCCTATGTAATGTAAGGTTAGGGATGAGATGAAATCGGTATTATCGGAAATCTGTTATGTACAATGGTCATTTCTCACAAATGATCAAAAGCGCAGATTAGTAGTAGTAGTAGGACTTTATTAGACAAAAAGTAAGATATTTACAATATTATTTACAAATATGGGTCGCACGGGCAGTAAGCCGTACGTGCTGTTGACAGTCCGTTACAATAAAGTAATAATTGGTACTAGTGTAAAGAAAAATAAACAACAAAAACAGCAATAACATTACAATTACATAAAGAAAACACAATAATAATATTACAATTAAATAATAACACAATAGTATTATACACTAAAAACATTAACACTACAATTACATAAAGAAAACACAATAATATTACAATTAAGCGCAGATTAAATTATATGGAACGAAATATATAAAATGGGTATGGAGAAACGTCGTGGAATGAATTTTATGTTCCCCGAGGTCTTGCCTTCGTTTTATCCACATGGAATAACAGGGATGCGAACTAGGAATCCAGAGGCGATTGCAACGTTTATGCAGTGCCTATGGGAATGTTTTACTTGTCATGAAAAAATGCGGTTATGGGAAATAGATATTTTCTTTACGTCAAATGCAATCAATATGATTTTATCGAAACAGCTTCTTTTGATGTTTTTGTGGCAACCAAAACGCTACATTATAATGTGTGCGTATATTAATGGCAGAAAGCACTGGATGGTGATCATGTATATTTATACAAGTTTTTTCATTTATTTTATTGGGTCGTGTAACATCTGATCTGAAACTGAAATCAAACTCTCTTCTTATGAAATATTTATAGCTCAACGTCATTCCTTTTGTGATGTTGAACTGTACAAACGATAGCTTTCCTTGTGTCGCATAAAATAATTTGAAATCAATCCGTTCATATCGAAATATTTGATCGCATTTCCATTGTAATCCTCATTTCAGTTGTGTTCGTGAAGGAATGCAATTTTCATGTAACTTGATGATGATGATAATAATAATACTACTACTACTACTAATAATAATAATAATAATATACATATATAGATATTTTCAGTGTTTACACATCTTTCTGTACCTAAAGTTTTATTTTCCTTCTCCACCCACACCATGTCCTCCAGCCCTCTTGTTCTCATTCCAGTTCTTATTTCTTGCATCCACGAGTTTCGAGGTCTTCCATTCCTTCTCTTTCCAGGTGGACACCATTCCAGTATATTTCTCGGTAACCTTTCTTCTTGCTTTCGTCGTACGTACCCATACCAATTAAATGGCTTATACAATATATAAAAATGCATATTTGTTTGTTTATAAGAATCAAATGAATCGTGAATTCTTATTATCTCATACTTCTATTTTTTTACACAGCGCCGCAGTATCGGCGACCATCGTCACCATCATCAGCTGCTTTCACGACTGTCAATTTTTTCTTTTGCCGGTAATTATCTAAACTGCCATCTGGTGTTGTTTTGAAGTAATCATTTTCTAAACTGCCATCTGTTGTATTTTTGAAGAACTTTGTAATCAAGCTTGGTTCGTCCGGAATCTCAACGTTCATGGTTCTAGTATGGTTTTTTTTAAATATATATATTTTCCCAAACTGTTAAATCCAAAGGTTTGGATACATGTTTCAAAAGTGTTGCTTCTTTTTTTCAATTCTATGATCCTCTAATAAACTACGTATGTGCTGCAAAATCTGATTTTTCAATTTCTCCATTCTTTATGTTTCTAAAGTGTTCTATTTTACGAGTTTCAAAGTTCCTTTTTGTTTTCATATATATATATATATATATATATATATATATATATATTATATCCTATTGCAATCTTTGTAATCAATTTGATAAATTCCAGATTTCTTGTTGTCTGGGGTGTTGACGTTATTATTATATGGTTTCCAGAAGATTACCCCAACTGAATTTGTTAATTGGAGCCAATGTTACATTACATTTTCTGATTTTTTAAAAAATGTATTATGAACTTCAGGGTGGTAAGTAAATTGCTTGAATTTTTCATCCTTGGAATCATGTTCTAGAGTGGTTTATTCCTGTAACGTTTGCTGCTGTTTAAATTTCTGTAATTTATTCTTTATTATGTCTTCATCAAAACCATTTATTTTAGCAATATGTATAATATGATTATATTCATTATCAAAATCCTCCACATTAAGTGGAACATTTATTAGTCTGTGTAATATACTATTAAAAATTTCATGTTTATATGAAACATGATTAAAACCTGTTTGTTTGTTTGTTTGTTTGTTCGTACTTTATGCGCTGCCATACCATAGATCCAATTGTGATGGGGCTTTTTGCAAAATGTTCAGGAGATTCCCGGGATGAACATAAACTATAAGATAGTTGTGATACTCAACTCCTACACCCTTAAAATCGCCCATTGTAGTGAAAAATGTGAAAAAAGTGAAAAAAGTGACTCTTTGGGCGCTTAAATGGCTTATGCTGCCTAAACCATAACAAATACGCAACATTAATCCATACAGAATTGAATATCTCAAAAATCTCTACAAAAAAGTCCGCGACAGCATATGTTTATCTTTTACGGATAACTCACAATAACCATTTTTGTCCTTCATTGATGCCAAGAAGATCGAGATAAGTATGTCGATTCCTGTGCAAGCATACAAGCATATGGCGGGTACTCTTTTACGGATAACACATAAAAACGAATTTTGTCTTTTAGCTCATTTATGCCAAGAAGATCGAGATAAGTAGATTCCCGGACAACACTGAGTAATCATCACGAGGAATCTTAAAATAATTACGATATACATTTATAATTATTATTCTTTTCTACTTATTCAACTAATCATAAGAAATACATCAATTTTAATTTATTTAGGCGTAACAGCGCAGGCCGGGTATTAGCTAGTATTTTATATAATCTACAATCGAATATCTAATATTCATTTCTTTCTCGTATGACAGTAATTCTTATTTTTTTCTAATTTTGGACACCTTGCTACTCTCCTCAAGAAATCCGTTTCCATCGACACATTTTTTTTTTTTTTTTTGCTTTATGGTTTTGTTGAATTTCCAAACTTCAGCTCCATATGTGACAGTACTTCTCACTATTGCATTATATATTGTAACTTATTTTTCTGGTTATACGCCTATTCCATAAGACTCCATTTAGCATTGCTGTTACTGCTCTACCTTTATTTATTCTGTTCTTCCGATTGAGGGTCTTTCCACTTTTCAGCGGTTGCCCTTTTACCAGCCGGCTGCTGGCCCTTCACATCCACATGTGTCAATCACAGAGGTAGATGATCAACAGCCAGTGTAGGAGTGACATGTGGTTAGCATGTCGAGTCCCCCAGCCGTTATAGCTGGTTCCTCAACCTGGAGCCGCTACTTATTGTAGCTACCCAATTGCCTCACGATGCTGGGTGGGCACCGGTCCCATACTGGCCGAAATACCATGAGAAAATTTCTTCCCCCATGGAGACTCGAACCAGCGCAAGTCCCGTAGCTCTGCGCCAAGGCTTCCTACCTTAACCGCTCGGCTACAGCGCGGGACATTTATTCTGTTCTTAATATCACTTTTTGTTTATCCTCTTTACCCACTTTTACCCCCAAATACTCATTCTTCACATCCTCTAATATACCGCTTCTGATCTTCTAAAAATAAATCTTGAGTATAATAATAGTAATAACAATAATAATAATAATAATAATAATAATAATAATAATAATAATAATAATAATAATAATAATAATAATAATAATAATAATAATAATAATAATAATAACAATAGTAATAATAAGATGAAAAGAAAACACGCCAACAACCTTTAGCAGTAGAGATGGATTTTGGAGGCGATCGTCAAGAATTTAATGAAGAGATAATGTCAGAAACAGCACAATACGGAAAAGTATGCAAGTTTAAAAAAAAACATAAAAAACAGAAGAAAAACGTTTGAAATGGTATGGACACTCAGAAGAATGGAAGAAGATAGAATACCAAAAAATATATACCAATGGTCACCCCCTGGAAGAAATAAACGTGGTAGACCAAGATGGAAATGGAAAACCTACGTCAGAACAATAATGGAGGATAGGAATTTGGAAGAGAGAGATTGGAATGATAGAGATAAATGGAAACTGAAGACGGCAAACCTATAGGTAGGGGAAAGCCGAAGAAGAAGAAGAAGAAGAAGAATGAATATCTTTACAATAGAGTAGATTTCCTACAACCCATTGTAAATTTTACTCTTCCATACATCCGTATTCTCTGCATCACTCTCTGTTAATCCTCTCGACACCATATCCCTATCCACTCATTGAACCCACTTTTCTTTTGAACTCCCCTTTCTTCTGTTTCCATCCGCTTGAAAATTTAGTATCATTAGGTATCCTGTCATCTGACATGCCCTTTACGTGACCATCTTCTCCCTCAGCCGTCAAATAACTATTTTTTTCAATTCCTATCATAAATAAAATACATGACCTTTAGAGTCCTATACAGGTTATCATGAAATAATTGAGACATTTGCGTCATTGTTAACAGCGTTTACGATGTCTCGATAGTTGGTGGTCGATTAAAGGAAAGTTATGTAATTTACACCGAATTCATTTTTTTTTTCACAAGATTGTAAAATTTCTTTTGTCTACTGTGTAATCTTGGGTTTACGAATCTCCTTTTCTTCGGAGATAGCAAGCAGACACTAGAAGACAAACTACGACTTTTCTATATTTTGACCACAGAAACGCCAGTAGTTTCAGAAAATTCTCGCCGACTAAACCACATATGATATATATTTTGTTTGTGTTATTCTTCGGCCAAAGCTGTAAATGTTAAAACAAGTTTCTTTGAAAGGAGATGATTCAGTGACATCTCCGCTAGCCCTTCCGGAGCCACGGTTCCGGTAAATGGGTTCACCCTCTAAGTAACTAACTCACTGGCACCATCGAACCCATAGCTTCATGGCCGCGCGGACATAAGCTCACCATACATCCCTATCATGAGCTAATGTTTTCCAATAATTCCTTGTATAATGTACTTCCCTCAAATTATGGTTTGTTATTCTCCCACCTCATTCTTGATCTACCAACTGGACGTTTTTGCCCTGGTTTTACTCACGAAGCTTCAATGTCCTTCTTTTATTCCCCATTTGAGACTTAACTGTTCTTGCTATCTCTTGTTTCCTGTAAAGACCATGTACACTTAGCGACAAAAAGAATGAGCCGCTTCAAAAAGTAGTGTTCCTGTTATGGCCCAATGCGCATGTTCGGAAAGCATGGTTCACGAGTTAACGCATTGCTAAATGTTTTAAATACAATGTATTTGGTTTTAATCGTCTTAAATAGTTAAAGAACAGCGAAGGAGACATGTTTCTAGATATTTACGAGTGTTCGACAAATGCAATATTACTCAAATTGCGACATTCTAAATAAAGTTTAACTCTCGTTCATAGCGCAAAAGTAAACAAGGCAATTAGCATCTGACGTTCGAGTAGCGTAGATCATTAAACTACTTACAACGAGACGAAATGTATCTGAAAGCCAAGGTTCGAATCCTCCGTCAATTTTTTTCATTTGTATTTTCGAAACATACATCCCATAACATTTAATATCCTGCCACGTAATCTACGTCCACTTTAGACTATCTTAAGTAATAGTCCTGTCTTCGTAAACTCTGTAACACCATTTAGCTACCGGTATAAATTTAATTGTGTGTGCAGTACCACGTTTTAATAATAATGCTATAAATATATATAATAAAATATAATATAGCTTCATATATTTATGAGTTGGTTTATTTATTATGCATTAGTGGGAAAAAAGTTTCAACCTTCAATTAAAATATTTAGTTATATATATATAGTCAATTCCAGCATAATAATAGCCCATAGATGATAGACAATAATAATAATAATAATAATAATAATAATAATAATAATAATAATAATAACAATGGAATTATTAAATGATGAGAAGAATGTAATTACCTGGAGATCAAAATTAACTCAAAATGTACCCAAGAAAATGATATAAAATATATAATTTAAAACACCAAATCGGTAATAACAATGTTAAACGGAGGTTTGTGGGATAAGAACATAAGCATAGATACCACATTAGAAATTTATAAATCCATAATTGGAAGCACGCTAACATACGGTGCAGAAACTTGGCAGTTGAAAACAAATTTGAGTTTATAGCTTATATCTACTGAAATGGATTGTTTCAGATACTCAACTAGACATTCTAAATTGGAAAAAATCATAAATACAATCATCAGACAACAAATGAAAGTCCAAACTTCAATATTATATTTTGTGAGATACAGACAACTAGAATGGTCTGGTCATATATGTAGGATGCCAGAGAAAAGATTACTTAGACAAGCTTTCGAATGGATTCCACCTTTAAGAGGAAAGACAGGTCAACCTAGATTTGAATGGACGGATGATGTAAGAAGAAGTATGAGGGAGCTAGGTCTGGAAGAATTGTAATGGGAAGATTGGAGAAAGAAGATAAAAATTTAAAGAGCTTTGGGCATAGGAAGATGTTTTATTACACTGTAAATCCGTTTATAAATAAATAAATAAATACTATTAATGTTAAAAATAGGAATACTTCAAAATAATTAGTATTTTTTTCTTTAAGAATAAGATCACAACATAGTCTCTTGCTTAATATACCGCAACATAGGACATCACATCACTCCATGTCATATACCATCTTCACTCTCGCAACTGGAATTCCCTACCACTATAAATAAGGGGCTGCCGGACATTGCCATCTTTTAAAAGAAATCTAAATTTATATTTGCTCAAACCTCGACTTCATTATTACCCAGTGTAAGGTATATATCTTAATTGGTGTTTCTCGTATAATTTATCATATTTATATTATTATTATTATTATTATTATTATTATTATTATTACCAAAGAGAGATGAACAGACCGGTGAATGGAGAAGACTACATAACAATGAACTACATGGTCTTTATAGGAAGCCAGATATAATAAGAACAGTTAAGTCTCGTAGACTGCGATGGGCAGGGCATGTTGCGCGTATGGGGAATGAAAGACGTGCATGGAAGCTTCTTGTAGGAAAGCCAGAGGGAAAACGCCCAGTTGGTAGACCTAGTATGAGGTGGGAGAACAACATTAACTATGATTTGAGGGAGGTAGATTATACAGGGAATGATTGGAAAGCATTAGCTCAGGATAGGGATGTATGGAGAGCTTATTTCCGCGCGTCCATGAACCTTCGGGTTCGATTGTGCCAGTGAGTAAGTAAGTATTATTATTATTATTATCGTACCATTATTGTTATTATCCTATAAAATGTTGTTTGTACCTGAAATTTGCATTGCTACATTTATTGTATCTTTAACTGTTTATAATTAGTATAGTGTATATCTATATTTGTCAAATATTTATTTGTATTTGTGCTGGTTGAGTGGAAGAGAGGGCCTTATGGCCTTAACTCTGCCAGAATAAATAAAGTATTATTATTATTATTATTATTATTATTATTATTATTATTATTATTATTATTATTATACAGAATAAAATAGGAAGCATTTTAACAATTAAAATAATCTCACCGGGAATCAAACCTGTGATATCTTGCATGCGAATCAAACCACTAAGCACTGAGCTAAGCTTTTGCTTCTTTGTTGTGTTTAATAATAATGCTCTTCAAAGGAAGAAGAGAAACGTATTGTAGCTCTAATGTGCAATTAGCTTACTCGTGTGAATCGCGCGTTGGAACTTGAAATATTCGTGATCAAGAGTCCGCACATTCTTTTTATCGCTAAGTGTACATCTGTCCTCCTTACATTCCGCCATTTTCAAAGCGATTATCATATTATTCATGAAATAATACTAACTAACTCACTGGCACTATCGAATCCGTAGGTTCATGCTGCGCGGACATAAGCTCTCCATACATCTCTATCCTGAGCCAATGTTTTCCAATCATCCCCTGTATAATCTACTTCCCTCAAATCATATTAATGTTATTCTCCCACCTCATTCTTAGTCTACCAACTGGACGTTTACCCTCTGGGTTTTTCTACAAACAGCCTTCATGCATATCTTTCATTCCCCATTCGTGCAACATGTCCTGCCCATCGGAGTCTACGAGACTTAAACGTTCTCATTATATAGGACTTCCTTATAAAGAACACGTAATTCACTGTTATGCAGTCTTCTCCATTCACCTGTCTGTTCACCTCTCTTTGGTCCAGAATTTTTCCTAAGAACTTTATTCTCAAATACTCGTAATCTCCTTTCCTCCCTTAAAGTAAGAGTCCATGCTTCGCATCCATATAATATAAACTGGTAGAATAACAATTTTATATATTTTCAGTTTAAAGTTTTTGAATAGAAGTTGGGAAGTCAAAAGTCTCTGTAATGCATAATAGCACTCATTTCCAGAATTGAGCCTGATTAATTTCCTTGTGCATCTCATTCCTGTTTGTGATTATTGTTCCTAGGTATTTGAATTCAGCCACTTCCTCAAAATTTCCTTCATTTGTAATTAGCTGTCCATTTCCATTATATAATGTATTTCTATGTGTGACCATATATTTAGTTTTATTGATATTTACTTCCAGTCATAATTTCTTAGTGTTACTCAATAGTGCGTGCGTGTTGGTCTTTAGTATCATGAAATAATAATAGAATAAATGTGCACAAGTTGTGCAGAAGTTATATAAGTTACATAAATTTTCTTTAATTACTTTGGTTTACATTGTTTATTATTTGCAGAATTCTACCAGTCTAGTTTCTTGCATTGTAACGGTCGCATGGTTGCTCGCACAGTTCACACACACAGTTGTTCCCGGGATCGTGGAAATACTTCATCTTGCATATTTTATGGTGATATCCATGCACTGCTGTTGAGTTCACCAGGTGTCGGAGTTCTTGATTGGTGTTGGTCCAGAATCTGTTTGCCATGGCTTCTGTTGTACAGCCATATCTCCCTCCTTTCCTTCTCTCTTTCGTGTAGTAGCCTTGTATAATAAGTGGATGGTAGCGTCATGCGCAGTTCTTCTGTGAAGAAGGGTTCCTTGGGGAGTTCAAATCCCTTATAGTGAGACAGTAAAGCATCTAGGAGTATTTATGGATAAAAATCTAAATTGGAATAAACAAATAAACCATATTTGCAAAACAATCTTCTCAATAATACACTCATTAAATCGTATAAGAAATTGTTTACCGTTTGCTCTAAGGAAAATGTTAGTACTAACACTTGCAATACCCCATTTTGATTATTGTGATACTCTTTTTACTGACCTAAATACTGTTCGTACCCAAAGATTTCAACGTGTTCATAATTATTACATATGTTTCATTTGTTGTATTCGCAGATTTGATCACGTTACACCATCCCTGGAACAATTGTCATGGCTTCGTGTACAAGATCGTAGAACCATCCATTCCCTACGCCTTCTCTATAAAATATTACACACAACATTACCTTATTATTTATCACACCGCTTCACTAGACTCTCTGATACACACACGATCCCATCAGCACACTGTCCTTTATATCCCTCCTCATCACACTACCTGTTATTCGAAATACTTTACAGTTTCTCTTGCTAGAACATGGAATTCCCTTCCACCTTATGTCAGAGACTGCCAATCTTTACCATATTTCAGAAACAAATTGAAAATCAAATTATTAACAGAAACAACTCACTAAATTTACTTTTTTTAATAATTAATAATTTGATTTTTCATTATTTAATAAAGTTTTAAGATTTGTCAATATATCTACCCAATGCCTTGTATAATAAGCGGCAAATTAATTAATTATAGTGTATTATTTTCTTTGTATTTTTTTTCTTTTCTTTTTATGTACAGTAGATTCGAGCTGATATTCCTTTTTTGTATACATTCTTTCATAAGATTAATTTTAATTGTATTTAATTGTATTGTATTATTATACATTATTTTCATTATTGTTCAGTTTGACAGATAATTAATTGTTTAGTATGTACTATTATTGTAACTTTTTGTATTTAAATGTAACATATGTTTGTCCTGGTGAGTGGAAGAGAACGCCACGTGGCCTTAACTCCACCAGGCTAAATAAATCTATTCTATTCTAAATAAATATATTCTATTCTATATATGCTAACCTCGACTTTGTGTGTTTTGAGACACCAAGGGCGGCTTGCAAGAAGCGTGATTTCATTGTTCCCAAAGTTATTTGTTCTCTTAGATTCAGCTTCTCCCAAATGAGGTCTATTCCATAGGTTGCGATGGGAACTATTTTTCTGTTGAATAAGGCCATGGCCGTTTTTAGTGACTGGATATTGCTTTGATGCCAAACATGGCTTTTGTGGCAACTGCTGCACGGGATTTTATGTGTACCGTATTCTAAATGACCTGACAGTGGTTTGCAACGTCAGTCCCAGATATTTGAAGCTGTTAACTGTCACGAGAGGTTCTATTCCTAAGTAGATTCCGCAGCCTCTCGACCTCCGTTGCGGAACGTTATCTGTACGGTTTTCCCCGAGTTTATTTCCATTTTGTTTTCCTGTGCCCAATTCTCAAGTTGGTTGGTTGCTCTTTGCAGGTCTTGTATGGAGTTCGATCCGATGACCATGTCGTCTGCATATATGTAGATTTTGACTGCCTACGTCTCCTGTCTAATCATTTGAACGACATCGTGTTCATGAAAAACAGCTGAATAACCTTCTGAGGAATAACATGATTTAAAATATTGTTCTACCATCTGTTGAGAAATACGTGTATCAACTCGTCACATGGTAAAGGCAATACTTGGGGACTTTTACATGAAATGAAAATTCTTAACAGAATGTGGTTTAACATGTCACTGCCCTAAGCCCTTTAATTATATTGTACATACCATGTAATATCTATTTTTATTGTAATTAGATGTAAGAATATTTTTGTATTTTTTAACCTGGTTGAGTAGCAGACAAGGCCTTAAGGCCGTAACTCTACCAGGCATTTTTATTATCTCACTGTTACGTTGTCTTCTCCATTCGCCCCTGATTTTATTAAATAATTCTGTGATAAATTATACGTTCCGTAAGGCTATTTTATCATTAAATCGGACAACCACTTTCTTTGCAAAGTTGTTAATGAAACTAATTACTTTAGTTATTTATATACAATTAACTGACACCCGGCGTGCGCTGCTACGCCTAAAAAATACAAATTAATGTGTTTTTATGTTTAGTTGAAAAAGTGAAGAGAAGAGTAATTATAAATGTATATCGTAACTATTTTTAGACACCCCCTGCTGATTACCCGGCGTTGCCCAGGAATCTACTTATCCCGATTTTCTTGGCATAAATGAGCTGAAAGACAAAATTCATTATTGTGAGTTGTCCGTAAAAGAATTCCCGCCATGTGCTGCTACGCTTGCTCGGGCAACTTCTTGGCATCAATGAAAAACAAAAATGGTTATTGTGAGTTATCCATAAAAGGAAAACATGCTGCCACGTAATTTTTTGTAGAGATTTTTGAGATATTCAATTCCGTGTACAATAATTTTGTGTATTTGTTATGGTTTAAGAGGCGTAAGACATTTAAGCTTCCAACACGTTACTTTTTCACGTTTCTCACTTAAGGTTGATTTTTAAGGGTGAAGGAGTTGAGTATTACAACTCTCTTATAGCTTATAAACCTTCCCGGGAAACTCCTGAACATTTTGCAAGAAAAACCCATAAGAATCGGATGAACGATATGGCAGCGCATAAAATACGAACAAACAAACATGCATTTTATATATCTACTGAATTAATAAACACTTCTAAAACTCATATTAAAGCACCATTGAGGTTATGTATTAAGATATTAAATATATACTTTTGAAATTTTACATATTTGTGATAAGGGTAAGAAGTTGGACCTTTTGGAGGCTGTAGAAATAAATAAATAAATTGAAAAGTAGTAATAAACTGTTTAATTCTCAACTTGATATGAATGAATCGCCTTTGTTAAATAAAAAAAAAAAATATTGTTGTATTGTTGCTTAGATCAGTTGGAACACAATTCATGCTTTAACATGTCTGAAGAAGGTACAGTGTACCGAAACAGCTGTCACTGAATTATATCTTAATACATATGAAAATCAAATAAAACTAAGTTTTATTTACATTTAATTAATAAATATTAAATTGATACCTGGTAAGTCAGTCGTCCTCAAATAAATTACTAAACTTCATCAAGTAGTTCCAATATGGAGGCCTTTCAAATTATAACATGCAGAAGATGAAACATTGTTTTTGAAATGCCCCCATATTGGAACTACTTGATGAAGTTTAATAATTTAGTTTAGGACGACTGACTTACCAGGTACCAATTATATATTTAACATCTGATGAATTAAGTAATAAATGAATCTCACATAAAATGACACGTTTAGTAGCAAGAGCTGCTCCATAAGAACAATGCTACGTGAAAACCCCTACAGTATATATGGATTGTCGTCATAGAAACACGCGATGATAGGTGTGACGTGCCTTTCTCTATTCATTACCGAGTCGCATCCTGTCACTCTCCTGCCCTCTACTGGCCGACACTTGAACTACAAATACGTCTCATTCAGACACACGACTGTCACTTGTCCTGTCTAGTTAACAAGAAGTGTCACCCCCCTCTCATTCTATCGCACGATCCAAATGTGACACGATGACGTATCTGACATCTTTAATTTCACATTTTCATTGATGTCGAAATATTTTAAAAGTTTTATGTTTTAAATAATCTTGTTCTCTTAATTGATTTATTTTAAATTACATTAACTTGTTTTATAACGAGTCCAAGCGCTCTCTAACTAACAAACTACCTCTCTGGGAATATCGAATTCGAGATTAGCCCATTCGCTTCAGATTTAAATGCTCAATGCATTTCGCTAGAAAATGGATTCAAGTTATTGTAAATTATATTGTCAGTTTTCACACATTCAAAACAAACAAAAGGTAACGGTACTTGAGATCGCAATAAGGGTGAAGGACAAAACACATGCCTCTAGTATTCATATATGTTAACAAAATATTGCGCTGCCAAGGGATGTACAAAATATTGCAAAATATATAACAGCAGAGTTAAGCGATTGTACCTCGTCTTCTGAGTTGAAGGCCATTTAATTGTCGGCGAGTTTACCTCGTCTTTTTAGGCGAATCGTTTAATGGCGGCATGCACTAAAGCTCTCCGCTCATCCCTATTATGAGCTAATAATTTCCAATTATCCCCTGTATAAATAATATTCTTCACATCATGGTCACTTATTCTCCCACCTCATTATAGGCCATTGTACCAGGCGCTTTCCCACTGGTTTCTCCTATAAGAAGTTTCCACCCTCCTCTTTCATTCCCCATTCGTGCCACATGTCCTGCCCATCGCAGTCTACTAGACTTAACTGTTCTTATTATATTTGGCTTCCTGTAAAGATCATGTAGCTCACTGTTATGTAGTTTTCTTCATATATATCGCTGTTCAAGCATTAATTTTTCTTTTCATGATGTACTTCGCTTTCATTGCTTAATTAAAAAAAAAGTAATTGTAACATCGAAAAAAAAGTCACTGCTATAAAGTAATGATCTCATTAAAATTATTTCTTGTTATAGAAACCGTAAGGTGGCAGTGCGGACACTTCCCGTTACCTGATTTGAGAATTATATACAAGGAAGGAAAATTGTCTGCGTTGGGCTGCCTGGATAGCGTGGTCGCTAAAGCACTAACATATAGAGTTAGAGGTCCCAGGTTCAACCATTAATTTTTCTTTTTGTTATATATATATATATATATATGTAGTAGTAGTAGGACTTTATTAGACAAAAAGTAAGATATTTACAATATTATTTACAAATATGGGTCGCACGGGCAGTAAGCCGTACGTGCTGTTGACAGTCCGTTACAATAAAGTAATAATTGGTACTAGTGTAAAGAAAAATAAACAAAAACAGCAATAACATTACAATTACATAAAGAAAACACAATAAAAATATTACAATTAAATAATAACACAATAGCATTATACACTAAAAACATTAACATTACAATTACATAAAGAAAACACAATAATATTACAATTAAGTAATAACACAATAGCAATAACATTACAATTACATAAAGAAAACACAATAATAATATTACAATTAAATAATAACACAATAGCATTATACACTAAAAACATTAACATTACAATTACATAAAGAAAACACAATAATATTACAATTAAGTAATAACACAATAGCATTATACACTAAAAAAAAACATTAACATTACAATTACATAAAGAAAACACATTAATATTTCAATTAAATAATAACACAACAGCATTATACACTAATTAATTTATATATAATTGTTAATAATTAATGGTATTTCATTTTGATAACATATATTTATTCATGAATGAGTGTTGTCCTTATTTTTCGCGTTTTGTCCAGAAATTTACCGAGGTTTATCCAATTTTCTGGATTTACCAATAACTCGTAGCATGCCAATCTTTCCCGATTTGAATTTAGAAATCTTTCCGGTAATAACTGACGTCTCCAATATTCTAAATCATTACATTTTCCTAATATATGTATCTCATCTTCAAAGTTCCCGCACATTGGACATATTCGCATATCGTGATCGTCGCTGATTTTTAGAAATTTCCATGCCCCTAGCCTAAACCAAGCAAGCCCTGATCTCTCCTTAAATCCTAGGTTGAGTATATACGATTCTTTTCCCCAGACGTGTTTTAGGTCTCTTTGTAAACACAGTGAGCGTTTTCCTGTACATTCGGCGAAGGTATCTTGTTGGTTTACATCTAAGTACCTCCTCCTTATTTTTCTCCACACGTTCTTGCGATTTTCAGTCCCTTTTTCCCATATCCAGCCCATCCCAATCTTTTGGAGTTCTCTCCTAACCTCGTCTGCCCAAAATTTAACATCTATGTTTTTAATTTGGTGGTCGTAACAAATTGCTCTAAGCATTGTTTGTTCACCTTGGATTACTCGCAACCAGTATTTGAGTACACGAATTTTACAGTTAATGTCGTCCTGGAATGACCCGAATTCATATAAAATTCCACAGTTAGAAACGGCCTTACTAAGTCCTGTAATATACTTTAGAAAATGCGTATATACCTTATTTAGTATTTCCGTTCTTTGGAGACCCCAAATCTCACTACTATAGTGCATTACTGCGCCTGACCATCGCTCCATACATTTTTTCTAATGTGCTGACTGGAATATCAGGCACTCGACCCAGAATACCGAGTACACTGTTAAGTTGTCCCCTCCCTTTAAATAATGCTACATCAATGTGTTTTTTCCACTTTCCGTTCATTTTCAACGTCGTACCAAGATATTCAAAATGTTTCACGTTTTGAAGAACTTGATCTCTGTATTTCTATTCCTCTGTTCTACCATAAACCGTCCCATTTTTAAAGGTCATTGTTTTTGTCTTACTAGCATTTGCAGTCAATCCCCAATTCGTACAGTATATTTCCAGTAGGTCAAGACCTCTTTGCAATCCCTTGATTGTCTTGGAACAGATAATTAAATCATCTGCATACAACAGGACTGGGATTCTAACATTTCCTATCTCCGGAGCCTCAATTTCTCCTTCTAGCATTACGTCTACAATATCATCAACGAATAGATTAAATAGCATTGGTGATAAAATGCAACCGTGTCTCACTCCCCGATTGGCTTCACTGCTCTCTGTAATGTGCCCCTGGTCTACTTTTATACAAAATTTAACATATTTATAAATTGACATTAAAGCATGTATCATTTTATGAGACAATCCTTTCCAATTTAATTTTTCCCAAAGTGCGCTTCGGTCCACAGTATCAAATGCCATCTTAAAATCAATGAATGCACAAAATAATTTACCCCCCTTCATTTTCAGATTGTCATCAATTAATGTTCTCAGAACAAATAGGTTGTCCACCGTGGAGTACCCTTCTCTAAAACCTGCCTTATATTTTGAGAGCCTATTGTTCTCTTTAGCCCATTGTCTGATTCGTTCGTAAAGTACTTTACAATATATTTTTCCGAACACTGACAAGAGACAAATTCCCCTATAACTTTCTGGTATCTGTGCCCCACCTTTCCCTTTGTATAGCGGTTGGATGACACCTGTCGCCCAGGCTTCCGGATAATCTCCTCCATTAAAAAAGTTTGTTGATCGCAGTTTTCAAAACGTCTAATAATTTATTCGATGATATCATATTTTTCAAGAATTCCCCTGGTATTCCATCAATTCCAGGTGCTTTACCATTCTTTAAACATTTAATGGAAGAAACCACTTCATTTTTCGAAATATCCTGATCCAGTAATTGAATATGAATTGGGTCAGGGATCTCAACTATATTTCCTTGATTATATATATGTATATGTCCACCGCTGTGGTCTCGTGGTAGCGTGCTGCCTTGTCACGCAGCGGGCCCGGGTTCGATCCCCGGTCGGGGCAGTTTTTCTGGGTGAGGTTTTTATCGGGGTCCTCACCTGTAAGACAAATGTCAGGAAAACTTTAAGGCTCAAACGGTCCCCGAAATCATATGGCCATCATCATCGACATCATCCTTATCATTATTATCATCATTATCATCATCCTTCATCTGTGTGGAAAACAACGGGAAGCTACCACACCTACAATTCCCTAGTAAAGCTGCAAGCATAGCATGAAAATGCTATGATTGAAGTGAAGGACCTGCCTTCGGGCAGAATTACTATAGATGGATATATACGTGGTACAGTCATTAAGTTTTGAGACTGAGAGCATAGTGACGCTGTATTACGCTGTAGTGCATAGGTAGCGCCGTGGTATTGTACCTTGTCTGTTTCTCGTCCCAGCAAGACACAGTTGAGTGCATTTACTGCAAGCAGAACTAGGGCCTTTGTCGTGACGGTGATTTGAATGCGCATGTCGGAACTCGAGATGTAACAGTTAGAGCAACATCAAGTTTTGTCAGAAATTCGGCAGGACGGGTCAGCCATGGTACTTGTTACAAAATTCTGTCTGATGTCCTGGATGTGTCTCGTGTTACCATATCCAGTACAGTATGCCAGGTATCCTGTCGCAAGACCAACGTGATGATCACATGTCGATTTTTTTTTTCTCTTTCCTAGCATGAAAGCAATTCTACGTGGGCCTAGATTTCATTCATCCGAAGAGGTCATGACTGACACAAGAAAAGCCATACGGGACCTTCCTGCCAACATCTTTCAGGGGTGCTTCCAACAGCTATACCTACCACCGTTGGCAAACATGCATGACGGCCAAAGGCGACTATTTTGAGGGGGGTGTGATTCTATTTAATTGTACGCCTAGTTATCGGCATCTTGTGAGACATTCAGATTCTTGTGGGTGCCTATCCTCAGGCGTAAAGTCTCAGAACTTAATAATGACTGTACTAGTATTAGGGCATACGATAAGTAATGGCAACGCTGTTGTAAGTCAGTGATCCTAGCGGTGACCATTGTAATCTTGTAGTATGTTGTTGAGCAGTCTTTGTTGTGTAAATCTGTAATATTGAAAGTCTCTAAATAGCAATATTTTGTGATACATTCACTGTTTCTCACATTCAGTAAGTAATACCGCCCTAAAAAGATGTTCAGTAGAATTTGTTTAGAAGGTGGAATTGGGAAGTACTCGAACATCCACCAAATTCTCTAGACATGAGCCTTTGTGACTATAACGTATGCTTAAAGATAAAAGAACCTCCACGAGGCATTCGATTACAATCAAGACTTGATATCCAGAAAGCTCTAGATCAATGAGATGTGGGAGATATCCAGAAATTGTGCTGCAGATGGAGTGTGCCGTAATACTTTGATTTGGTAACGTATATTTGACTTGGAAAGATGCTATAAATGAAGTTCGTAATGTCAAAAGTAAACTAAATAAAATATAGCAGTGTTACCATTATTTGTCAAAAGCCCTAGTATTTTGACGTGAATACGTATTTAAATTTGCGTCCACAGTGGGAAGAAATTCAGAAAACCGATGTTAACAAAATCCGTGGAAACAGTTGGTGTTGCAGCTACATATATATCATCTACATACAAAATGTAATAAGACCACTCCATATATAAATGATAAAAGAATTCGTTACGTTGAGTGTGGAGTGTTACGCATCGCATGCGGCGGAGGGGGGAGCGCAGCCATTTTGAGGTCGTTTCGCTGCGTCACATAATTTTCGTTTTGTATACATTTTGACTTGGAGAAGTTACGACGTTCGTTTGAGTTTCAATTGTCAGTTCTTGTCAGTTCTTGTCAAGATCTATCGATTGCGTATATAAAACATTAGTGTGAAATAGTTATGGTGAATATACTCGTATGTGGTGTTAAAGTAAATAATTAAAATAAATAATGCAATGTCGGCCTATACTCATCAAAATGCCAAATCAAAATAAGGAATCGTATATGATTAGAAAGGGCTTCTATAGAGCAATCCAGTTGTACCCATAAAACAACATATTACAGAGTGAAGTGGTGCCGGGAACTTAAAAGAATGAAGGCGTCCGAGCGGATCAACGACGGCGCCAGTATATCTGCACCTGTGACGGCAACATACATATAATACACTCAAAGAAAATATTTCCTGTTACGTGCAGGTATTCACGTAAAATACAGGGCCGTGTCCACGATTTTTTATTTATTTATTTAACAAAGTTACCCAAATAGATTCTGCGAAAAGCGACGAACTACACGCGACAATAGAGAATGAAAAACATTAAAGATTAGATCCTTAGTTAGTGTCCTTAATTAACAGATAGAATGTGTATTGTAGCGGAAATGTGTGAATATGAAGGGATGCTTTTTGTTGAGAAATAAGACGGTGAACTGAAGGTTAATACGTGAAGAAAGCTGAGGGTACGCTAAGTTGAATTTATGAGAAAGAGGGTGTAGTGTGCATGAAGGCGTTTTAAATTATTCACAAGTTGTTGTTGTATCATCCCCTAGTCAGGAAGTGACGTAGAGACTCGGTAAGGAACTTACTTTGATACATATTATTCTGAATATAACAAGAACATAGAATGTTCTTTCAACAACATGCTTTTTAAAGAGGAAAACGTGTTATGTGTTTTCTTGTTTGGGGATTGTACTTCACCAAAAATAAATTGAAATAAATGAACGGAAAAACACACAATATATTGACTCTTAATTTGGTCTTCCAGGCTGATTGGTCGTGGTCATAACAATATGTAGCATTTTCCAAGACACTTACAGACGATTTATGTAATTCATAACAATCATTCAAAACCATAAGATAATATTTCTGTTTTACAATGTATAGTATAATATTGTTATAGTAAGCTACAACCCTAACATGCTTTTGTGGCGAAATAGGGTTTCAAAATATTTGGAAATAGAATAATAATAATAATAATAATAATAATAATAATAATAATAATAATAATAATAATAATAATAATAATAATGATACAAATAATATGTCGGTCTTCCGGGCTGAATGGCCATGGTCAGTCTGACCAGCTATAACGGCTGGGATACACGATATGCTGACCACATCTTACATCTATACTCCCTGGTTTATCATATGAACACACTTCATCATCATCATCACAATGAACAAATTCGTTTTAGGCCATGTGGCCTGTACGGTAAACCTAGCGAAAATGGTCTTGATCTTTCCACCGATGTTTTGGTCTTCCTTGGTCCCTATGTCCAGTTGGGGTATATTGGAGTGCCAATTTTGGAAGTCTATTTTTTGCCATTCTCCTCAGATGATTTTTCCATTCTTGTTGGTATCTTTGTATATCTTCATTTAAATTTGTTACTCCAAGTTTTCCTCTGATAATAGTGTTCCTTTGGTGATCCAGTCTATTAACTCCTAACAATGATCGTAAGAAGCGCATTTGGCTTACTTGAAGTTTATGAGAGTTTCTTTTATTTAAAATCGAAATTTCACTTCCGTATTTTAGAGCAGCTTTTGATGTGATGTTATGTAATCTTAGTTTTGTCTCTGTCCTCATCTGTTTACCAAAATGTCTTCGTATTACCCCATTCATTTTATTATATTTTTGTAATTTTGAATCAATGTCACTCTTATACTCTGCAAATACACTTCCTAAGTAAGAGAAATCCGACACTTGTTCTATAATTTTTCCATCAATCTCAATTTTAACCCGTTGTATGCACACTTCTTCTTCACTTCCTGGTTTAGGTAAGAGTTGCACTTAAATAATTTAATAAGGGCCAAACTGTCTTATGCTTCTCTAAATCAATAAATATCATGTGAATTGGTTGTTGAAAGGTGCAGTTTTCTCTAACTAACTCACTGGCACTATCGAACCCGTAGGTTCGTGGCCGCGCGGATATAAAATCTCCATACCTCCCTATCCTCAGCTAATGTTTTCCAATCATTCCCCGTATAATCTACTTCCCTCTAATCATAGTTAATGTTATTCTCCCACCTCATTCTTGGTCTACCAACTGGGTGTTTTTCCTACAAGAAGATTCCATGCACATCTTTCATTCCCCATTCCTGCCACATACCCTGCCCATCACAGTCTACGAGACGTAACTGTTCTTATTATATCTGGCTTCCTATAATGACCATGTAGTTCACTGTTATGTAGTATTCTCAATTTACCTGTCTGTTCATCTCTCTTTGACCCAAAAATTTTCCTAAGAACTTTATTCTCAAACACTCGTAATCTTCTTTCCTCCCTTAAAGTAAGAGTCCATGTTTCACACCCATATAATATAACTGGTTGAATAATAGTTTTCTCAATTATTTTTATATACAAAAATGAGTCCGTCTGCCCTTTATGAACTCAAAAACTACTTGACCGATTAGAATGGAGTTTTCACCAACATTTAGAGAATTTTTCTGCAACCATTAACGTATATAGAATATTACCCTACGTACTGTAGGGCCGGAGCTAAGACCCCTTGAACTATATTCAGAAGCTGATGAAACTTATCTGGTGTAGAAATAAAAACACAGGAAATGGTTAACAGAATTTGAGTGTGATTTATGCTCATGCGCTGGCGATTATCGAGGGATGTAATTTGTGTAGCTTTGAAGTTGTTAGAATCGCCGCGTGCAAGTTTACTTTCAACTGTCTCCCCCACAGAATGACATGCTTCAACGATGAAAGCTACGGTACAACTCTTTCTCTTAAGAATGGAAACTCAGGGATTAATCGATGGAAAATACTTTTTTTTTACAAAGTAGTTGAAGTTTTCCTCTAGTATATAGCAATCTGACATGTGCTAAAACTTTGTAACGGAAGATGGGTAGTAATTCCGAGCTATATATTATCATGTCCACCGCTGTGCTCTCGAGGTAGCGTGCTGCCTTGTCACGCAGCGGGCCCGGGTTCGATCCCCGGTCGGGGCAGTTTTTCTGGGTGAGGTTTTCATCGGGGTTTTTCCTCACTTGTAAGTCAAATGTCAGGAACACTTTAAGGCCCAAACGGTCCCCGAAATCATATGATCATCATCATCATCATCATCCTTCACCGGTGTGGAAAGCAACGGGAAGCTTCCACACCTACAATTCCCTAGTAAAAGTGCAAGCATAGCATGAAAATGCTATGATTGCAGTGAAGGACCTGCCTTCGGGCAGAATTACTATGGATGGAGGGAGATATATTCTAGCACATGTTTATTACTAGAGGTCACCCAGCGGTCCAAATTCGACCACAATTATATTTTTACGTTTGTCACAAATACGTTTTTATATATTAACTTTCGATTAATTTTAAAAATTCGAACGAGAGGAAATATGAGGTATAGCTTGCTAAGCTATATTTTTATTAAAATAATGCGTCATTTGACATTTGTATACTATTCAAAATTTGCATTTGGACTAATATTATGTGTACGGGAATATATATCCCCTCCCTCTTTGTCTCTCACTCCGACCCATCAATGCTCTATTTCGAGGCAAAATGGAAGTAGGTACGAATCTGTAAATATAAAAAAAATATGTAATGAAATTACCGAATCAATACTAATAAAATTCATTGTTAAAACCTTTGAGGTGGAGAGTCATAAATATAAAATAAGTTAAAATACCTTCTTAGGTAAAATCCGTCGTCCTCAACTTTTAAAATATGTGATCTTTATGCTTGTAGGCCTTTCAGGACATCCGTCTCATCTTCAGCAGTTCATTCTTCGCTACAGCATCCAGGTTGATGTTTGATGCTGCTGGTCCTAATGTGGCTTTGTCGTGACTAAAGCTTCTTCCTGACGATATCGTATAGTGGGCTGTTTAGTCTGGGAGTGCTTTCATTTATTCAAAGCTTGTTGTCTATTTCCTTGATAATTTCCAGGTCTTCCAATATGTTGATTCTAGTTGGATTTCCCTCTTTGTGTACTATTGTAAGGGTGTCTCATATTTGTTTTCTTGTAGGACATGTTTCAGAGCATCTTTGCTCTGTACAGGCAGACAATAGAATGAACTGCTGAAAATGGGACGATGTCCTGACCAGCCTACAGGCATAAAGATAACATATTTTAAAAGTTGAGGACGACGGATTTTACCTAAGAAGGTATTTTAACTTATTTTATATTTATGAAATTACTGAAATAAAGATTAGACAGGGTTTAATTTAAATGTAAATAATAAAATTTACTCACTTTTTTAAACCACTAATAATAAATACGCGAGAGTAAGTCCATTCACATTGCTGCTGCACAGTTTTCATTTTGCAACAATGCACTTTCAGTATTAATGTAAACAAATGAATGAGTAATACACATAAATTCCTTAGAGATAATTAATTTTATTTTTGTTTATTTTAATTTATTTGTAACACATATTACACATAAATTGTATTTTTCTGCACTCCTTCCTTATATGAACTTTAATTACGCCGTAGCGTAGTGGTTAAGGCACTGGGCTACAAGCCGGAAGGTCGAGGGTTCAAGTCCCGGGGGGTCAGGATTTTTAAACTGACCCAAACCTTCTAGCGACACTATGGTCCTGGGGTCGACTCAGCCTCCAACGGAAATGAGTATCAGACGCTTATTCTGGGGGTAAAGGCGGCCGTCATGCAGGGCTGACAACCTGGCTGACATCAAGTGCCGATTGTCCACAAAAAGTTGGAGCCTTAACCTCCTACTACCCCAAGGGCCTCCTGAGGCCTGCAGAGGGACCACTTTACTTTACTTACAGATTTCGAAGACTTATAATGGGGATCATGACGGTTTCGTTAGCAGAGGAACTCGTGTCCGGAAACGTACCGTTTTTCCGCTACGCACAAAATCCACAAAACACGTTGCTCTCTCTGACGCCTGCTGCTTGTCTGGGTCCACAAGAAGGGCTCGACGTGACGACCACCTACGTTCACAAACTTCAGGTGATAGGTGAATGATGTACGTAATACCCTAGTCTTTGGCGCCGAAAATACGTGAGGGTTGAACATGTGTTGTGGTATTTTGCCGGAAAACGATACGTTTCCGGAAATGAGTTTCTAATGATAAACGTAACCGTCTTGGTCCCACTACATGCCCTGAAAAGTCTGTTATGGAAATTTAGTTACACCCTATTCATTTAATATTGTAATAAATTAACCCTTAAATTGGCAAAATACTAAGTAATCAACTGAATTGGCTTTTACTTGATGAGAATCCATAATTTATTTAATTAAATAAAAATACAACTTAATGTTTTATGTGATTTTCATATTTATTAAAATATAAATTAGTAACAGTTGTTTCGGAACTTTGTACCTTCTTCAGACCACAGAGGATCAGAGAAGTAAGTGGACAAGTTTCGCGTACATGCCACAGGCGGCGCTAGTGTAGAACAATTAATGACATCTAATTTTTTTCAATTTTTTCAGGTACTAATATGAAATTCAGCATCGTCTGTTGGTAAAATCATGAATTATAATATATAACGCCATCTGGTGAACAATCGTGGAATTGAACTTTTATAGGAATAAATAACATTTAAATTTATCTTAAATTATGTAATTATTAATACCCAGCCTCTCAGACCTAAATATTGTTTTTAAATTTTAACAGAAAGGAAGAATGGAAATAAATAAAACATGTTAATTTATTTTCGTTTATTAAAATTTAAAAACGTGCATTATGAGCTCTTTTAAATATGTACAATTGACCTACCCCCTTATTCTCACATACATATTTTACACAATATTTATAAAAGAACCTTAGCCATATCGTACATCTGAAATCCATTATAAAGTTACATTTTTAAATGTTTATTAGAAATGGCTGTACACTAACATCACTCTTCCTAACCTAACAAATCTTAGAATTTTATCACATCTAGTAGGTTTATCTTTGTAAATAGATTCACATTAAAAACGCAAACAAGTTTTAATTTACTTACAAATTAGAGTAAAATAAAATATAAGTAATGATTTTTAACTTTCGATAATATATAATTTTTACAGTACCGTCCACATAGAACGAAAGAATAGCAGTTAAAAATTTAAATTTATAAATGGCTAATTTCCCATAATCCCGAGTGAACGTTCTCAATGCGAGTGAACACGCCGTGTGCCTTGCATTTGTTTTATTTAGTTATATATTCTGTTACTACGAAACAGCGCTACCATTGTAGTTTATCGTAAACGACCGAAAATATTTAGATGTCACAGTACTCAATTTTCCCTCTATTCGGGTGCTCTGTGCTTCAGACATGATTACAAATGAATGAATTTTGTTATTATATATAACAAATTTCACTCATTTATAATCATGTCTGAAGAAACAGCTGTTACTAATTTATACTTTAATAAATGTGAAAATCACGTAAGAGTCTAAGTTTCATTTTTCATATAATTAAATCAAACACTCATTTCTCGTGTCAGTTATTTGAATGTGGCGGACCTCAGTGAAAACGAAATATTGTATAACTGTTATTATTAGGTATAGTGTATGATTAAACACATACTTAACTGATTTAATTTTTGTTCATTTTCTTCTGATTTATTTAAAATTAAACCGACCGATGTATCCTGAAGGATAGATTACCTATTTAAGGATTAAATGAGCATTATTATATTATTACGCATGCGCAATAAATCGGTCTTTTATTTATAGTTTGCATACATATAAACATACATTTATAGCATATTTTCTAAAATTATATTGTCTCGGAATATTGTCATTAAGATTTCATAAAAATCTTCCTGACAATATCATTTTAGAAAATATGATACAAATGTATGTTTCCATGTATTGAAACTATAAATAAAAAAATGTATCGGTCACAATACAAGTTGGAAAGTCAACTAATGGGATGTAGATTCCACTTCTATTCTCAATTCCTCATTTTCTTTAATAGTGCCAACAGTTTTTTATAAAATAGTACGTTATTAAGTTTTGATTCTCTTCCTCCATTCATCTCTATCCTTCCAGTCCCCTGTCCTTCATCAAATTCATAATTCCCTCCATCCATGTCTTTTTAGGTCTCCCTCTTCTTTTCAAACCCACTCCAAACTGCTAACTAGCAATCTACTCCATTCATCCTCCTCACGTGTCCAAACCATTGTAATTGTTTATTTCCCACAAATTGTATAATTGTTTCGTTAAACTTAATTTTTTCTCGGATAATACTGTTTCCGATCCTATCTAATTTAGAACATCGTGCAGATCTTCTTAAAAATCAATTTCTGTAGATTGTAATTTACGCTTTATTTTATAGGCCACGTTTCTGCTCCATAGGTCATTAAACTTGTTACTATTGATTTATAAATATGGATTTTAGTTACTTTGAATATCTGTTTATCTGACATTCAGCGTTGCTATTGCAGATAGACCTTTAACTATTATTTTTGTTATTTCTAAATAATTGTTTCCATCTTAATTTATTTCAACTCCCAAATATTTAATTTCGTTACAAATATTAATGGTACCTTTTGGAATCTTCTAACATCAAATTTTCTCCACTGTCACCAATTACTACAATATATTGAGTTTTATTTACAATTATTTTTAATTCCAAAGGTAAAATAGTCCCAATGGAGACTATTTCAGAACCGCAATGGCAAAGACCAAAGACACTCGAATGGAGAAGATTGCATAACAATTAGCTACATGAGCTTTGTAGGAACCTAGATGAATTAAGAACAGTTAATACTCGTAGAATGCGATGGGTACGACATGTGGTACGAATTGGAACTGGAAGAGGAGCACGGAAGCTCCTTGTATTTAAACCAGAGGAAAATCGCTCAGTATGTAGCCAAGAATGAGGTGGCAGAATAACGTTTACCATAATTACGCTGATCAACATGATTTTTGTCTCATGAGTACCAATAGTTGTACTTAATGTAGTTTTTTTATCGTGTTTTCAAATATGTATTCGGAATTTCTCCATCGCCCACAGTTTTTTTATTTTAATTTCAATTAATGGATTTAAATAATTATTTTTTTATAAACTTTTTCCGTCCATTTGTCCATTGTAAAATAAAACCAAATGACCTAACTCAAATGATTTCAGCTACGAAAAAGAGATATCAAGGCAAATGGAATCCTAATATGCTGGCCGATTATTGTTGGACCATCAAGAGGGATGCTCCACAGACGAAATATAGCAGAAAATCGTCATTTCTTACTTTCTAGGCGAGTCCGAATGTTCGAATATTATGTAGTTACGAATGTAGAAAATATTAAAGCGTTTGAAATTATAAATTCCTGTCTCTCGGAAACCTTGCGTGATGGAGCAAAACCGATATCATATTTGAATTCAGGATAAAAAATACTATCAAAATCGCATATTTTTCTTTCTGAGACAAAAAAAGTTTCTTTTTTGTTGCTCAGTGTTATAAGGAAGTATATTATACAGGGGATGATAGGAATACATTATAGGTAAATAGGTTTTTATTGTCAAGACCATGGTACAATGTATAGGAATGTTATAATTTCTGTGGTGTCTCGACCAGTCAATATTAAAATATTCGTGAACACTGTAAATATATGTTACACAAAGCCAATAAAAACACAAATCACCAATTAAAAAAATAAAAGTGTCAACAATTTTATCAGGCTGATAAGTCAATATTAAGCCTTGATAATGGTAACGTCGCTACTGAAACGCGTTGAATCTTTTAATGTTTTAAATTGGTGATTTTGGTTTTTATTGACTTTCTGTTTTATCACCAAGAAGATCCCATTTATTAAATACTGTAAAGACGGTTCAAAGTCAATACTGGTTTAATTGTGGACCTGAATTCGAAAACGTGCTAACTCCAAAATATGACAATTTGAGTTAAACAGAACATACCTATGGTCCTGAATGACAAAAACTCTCTAAATCACACTCTTTCCCATATCTATTGACATAATAAAAAATACTTAAATTCTAAACTGTGCTATGTCCATGGAGTTGGTGTGATTTAGAATTAATTATTAAAATTGATAAAAATAGTAATAATAATAATAATAATAATAATAATAATAATAATATCTTTATTTTATCTGGCAGAGTTAAGGCCTTAAGGCCTTGTCTGCCACTCAACCAGGTTTTAAAAAGTACAAAAAATAGTTTTACATCTAAATTACAATACACATAAACGATTACATGTTATAAATACAATACAATTACACTGGCCAAACAAAATTTGAACTTTTTTATGTTACAAGGGAGAAAATGTGTGTTTCTAACTTACTTTTTTGTGCTGATTTCAAATCTTTTTACGGAACTTTTCCATCACCCAGGGTTTTCGAGTAATCACATTAAAACCATTTTTCGTGTCTATACATTACAATTTATTATATCTTAGCTGAAATTATATTTGCTCACCCAAAATGTATGTGAATTGGATTTTCGGCTGTATTTCGCTTTAGGAATATCCCTCTTCAGTGTCCAGCAGTAGTCTGCTAACATATTTGGACACCATTTACCCTGATAGCGCCTTTCCATTTCCGCGATGTCCTGGTGGAAGCACTCCCCCGTGTTCGTCGCTCACAGCCCCTAGATTTTCAGGGAAGAAATCAAGATGGGAGTGCAGAAAGTGAATTTTCAAAGACATGATTACCATCCCATTATCTTGTAGTTTTCAATCATCTCATTGACAAGTTCTCTGTAGTTATCAGACCTGAAGTTCCCCAGAAAATTTGAGACAAACATTTTTGAAAGATTGCCATGCAGCTGCTTCTTGCATATTTAACTTGTTCTGAAACTGCGTATCTTTCATCAGTTCCTTTAATTTGAGGGTCAACAAATCTCTCTTCTTTCAATTTTGGCTTCACTGATCCTTGGAAATTTATTTTTGAGGAAGAGAAATGCACCTGCAATCACGATCCATTGCTTTCACAAAATTTCTAATCAAGCCTAGTTTAATATAAGGAGGCGGCAATAAGATTTTTTCAGAACGTACAAGTGGTTGGTGAAGAACATTTTCTTGTCCTGGATTAAGTGACTCTCTCTTTGGCCAGTTCTTTTTAATATAATGATTACTTCTCTGCTATTCCACCTGCACAAGAAGCAGCAAAATTTAGTATAGCCAAGCTGTAACCCAAGTAAGATGGCTATAACTTTCAAATCCTCACATATCTGCCAAGAAAAATTGTCATACTTTATAGCGGATAGTAATAGCTTCATATTCTCGTAATTTTCCTTCATACCAACTGCATGGGCTAAAGGAATGGATGGATATATGTTTCCATTATGTAGTAACACCCCTTTTAAACTTGTTTTCGAGGAGTCTATGAATAAACGCCAATCCTCAGATTTATGCTCAACACCCAGTGACTGGAACAAATTCTCAACATCATTGCAGAAAACTAGGTCCTTCTCTTTAGAAAAGAAATCCTCAAATTCGCTTTGGCGATTGCGGAAAAAAGTTACTTTGGTGTCATCCTGCAGTAGCTTCCATCCTTTCAATCTTGAAGCAAGTAATTCTGCCTTGATTTTACTTAAACCAAGATTCCGAACCAAATCATTTAAATCCTCCTATGTTAGAAAGTGAGTTTCATTTATAGCATCATCTTCCGCAAAATCTGAATCATTCTGTAAATCCTGAACATCAGAAAGTTCTTCAATCATTGTTATGTGAACTAGTGGAATTGGTATGGGTAAACCTGGCCCATGAAGTACCGGTCGAATGGCTGAATCTAACATTGGATATTTAACGGTGTGTCTTGACTTGGAAGTTATTCCAGATATATTTGTCAAGCAGAAGTAGCAGTCTGTCAAATGATCCTTAGGTTCGCGCCATATTATTGGGACTGCGAAAGGCATATGACGGGATCCTTTCAACCAGCCAGTTAATAGTGTTACACATTTGCTACAACAGATTTCCGGGGCCCATATCTTGTTCTGGTCTATTTTGTTGTTAAAATAACAGTGATAAGCTCTTCATATTACAGGAGTAAAACTTTCGCTTCTGCACTTTGAAAGTGAGCTCACCACACATGAAACAGATAGTTGTTTCTATCGTTAACACACTTTCGAGGTATATTTCTTATACAAATACAATTTTACTCTTCTCTTTACAATGCACTACAATACAATACACTACTTTTAGTCGTTACAATACACTTCTATCACAATTCACTTGACTACGGAAGTGAGCACAGAATTAGCTTCTTTCTTTTAAGAAAGCTTCTATTCAACTGCGAACTTAAAACATACAATCACAGTTTTGTAGGAGAATGTCATTGTTGTAAGTTATGAATTCAAGGCAACAATAGCAAAACATTATAAGTCCATTGTTGGCACAATGAAATTAAATATAAATGTAAAATAATTCTTCTAAGCATCATGTTATATACCAAAAATGCTAATAAATAGGAAAATAATTATTTTCAAAATAAAAAAAATGGTGGGTGATGGAAAATTTCTGACTTCATTTTTGGAATCTGCAGATGAATATACATAAGAATCACCCAAAATCTTTTATGTAACAAAATCACTGTTGACCTGTGATATTATTTATAATGTATTTTGATTAATAATAATAATAATAATAATAATAATAATAATAATAATAATAATAATAATGCTTTATTTTAGTTGGCAAAGTTAAGGCCATAAGGCCTTCTCTCCACTCAACCATCGAATAGTATAATTATACAAAAATTACATATATATTACAATTTTAAGTTATTATTAAAATACAGACTAAACAAAATACAATGATGATGTGATATAATACTAGCTAATACTATCAAAAACATGGAATTAAAATTAAAATTATATAAAATAAGTAGTAGTAGGACTTTATTAGACAAAAAAGTAAGATATTTACAATATTATTTACAAATATGGGTCGCACGGGCAGTAAGCCGTACGTGCTGTTGACAGTCCGTTACAATAAAGTAATAATTGGTACTAGTGTAAAGAAAAATAAACAAAAACAGCAATAACATTACAATTACATAAAGAAAACACAATACAAATATTACAATTAAATAATAACACAATAGCATTATACACTAAAAACATTAACATTACAATTACATTAAGAAAACACAATAATATTACAATTAAGTAATAACACAATAGCAATAACATTACAAAGCATAAAGAAAACACACTAATAATATTACAATTAAATAATAACACAATAGCATTATACACTAAAAACATTAACATTACAATTACATAAAGAAAACACAATAATATTACAATTAAGTAATAACACAATAGCATTATACACTAAAAAAACATTAACATTACAATTACATAAAGAAAACACATTAATATTTCAATTAAATAATAACACAACAGCATTATACACTAATTAATTTATATATAATTGTTAATAATTAATGGTATTACATTTTGATAACATATATTTATTCATGAATGAGTATTGTCATTATTTTTCGCGTTTTGTCCATAAATTTACCGAGGTTTATCCAATTTTCTGGATTTACCAATAACTCGTAGCATGCCAATCTTTCCCGATTTGAATTTAGAAATCTTTCCGGTAATAACTGACGTCTCCAATATTCTAAATCATTACATTTTCCTAATATATGTATCTCATCTTCAAAGTTCCCGCACATTGGACATATTTGCATATCGTGATCGTCGCTGATTTTTAGAAATTTCCATGCCCCTAGCCTAAACCAAGCAAGCCCTGATCTCTCCTTAAATCCTAGGTTGAGTATATACGATTCTTTTCCCCAGACGTGTTTTAGGTCTCTTTGTAAACACAGTAAGTTGCTTCCTAGATGATTATTTATAGAATGCTGTATATAGTTGCTATGCAGTTAATGTTTTCATTGTGTCGAACTTAAGATATCAGTTAATTTATATTTAAATAATGATAGCGATTGACAGTCCCTGACATGACTGGGAAGTGAGTTCCATGCTCTAGTCATAGATACTGTGTAAGATTCATAGTATAGACAGGTCCTGTGCTGTGGTATCAAAAGTGAAGATGAGTGTTTGATCTTGTTCCTAAATTGTGATGAGTCTATATATTTTGAAAACGTGTTGTTAAATAACTTGGTAAATATGTGTGCAGAATTTGGAATAGTAAGGTATATGAATGTACTCTAGATTTATCGAATTAAATACATAATATGTACAAGATACATAAAAAAGAAACAAATTATTATTGACATAGTATAAATTTAAGTAAATAGAGAAAAGTGTAACTATAAAGCGTAAGTTAAAAGTGCCAAGTGTGCGACAACCCCTATCTTATTGTTAAACATTTCTTAAAAAGTGCACATTTATAATTGTGTTCCCTTTCCAATATCCCATACACAATGTATATGTAATTATTTATTATATTTTGCAGTTTTTTTCCATAATTCTGCTGCTAAATCATGCTAAGTCCATATTTAAAATTTTATTTTGAAGGACAAAACAACAGCCTGGTTGTTTCTTTTCATCTTAAAATATACCTTATAGTATGTTTTACACAATGAAAAAATTCAGAATCAAAAACTCAAATAACCAGATTAAACAGTTTTATGTTTCTCCTGAAAATTAAAAAAAAATGGACATAGCATGTTTTGGAATATAGGTCCCCAATTATTATTTTGAATACTGAAACGGGAAGATAATTTATACGACCTGGAAGACTATTGAACATATTCACGGATACCACCTCATAACTATTGTGAGTTTTACTACTTATTAGTTTAGAATAGGGATGTATGTAGAGCTTATGTACATCCAGACATGAAGCTACGAGTTTGATAGTGCCTGTGAGTAAGTTGTTTATGATTGGAACGTTAACCCTTAAATTGACAAAACAAAGTCAAAGTGAAAAGCCCTGCGAGCAGCTATTAAAATAGCAGGTGGGGAGCATTTCTTCGGACCACTGTGCGTGGAGCCTGGGGTTTCAGGACATAGTCCATTTGTCCCGGGCAGTCAAGAGTTAGTTAAGTTTGGTATGAGTTATGATAAAAAAATGAAGACATCTTAGAAGAATTACACATGGAAACTTTAGAAAACAAAATTTCTGATTATAAGTCAAAATGGATACAACATGTTCATCGAATGGAAGATCACAGAATACCGAAACAAATGTTAAGATATCAACCTGCAGGAAGAAGAAGACCAGGACGTCCACTCAAAAGACTTTTGGATGATGTTTCTGTTGAGGCCGAAACAGGTCAACAAATGGCCTAAATTCGTGAATGTACTATGATGATGATGATGATGATGAGTAATGATATGATGAATGATGGCTGATGACCAGCTGCAGCAAGCACCTGGCTCCGTTCCTTGTTTTATTTTATTTTTGTTTTACTATTTTTTAATGTTTTTTCGTAATGTTTGTAATATTTTCAGCGATTTAGACTTTACATGTAACGGAAAAAAATTGGCAAAACAGTAATTTGTCGTATCAGTTATTTAAATGATTCGGACCGCACTGAAAACGAAATCGTACACAACTGTTATTATTAGGTATATTGTGTAATTCGACACACATTTAAGTAATTTTTTATCGTTAACTTTATTCTGTATTATTAAAATTATTGGATAATTAAAAACAGTTGAAGTATCCTATAGGGTAAATTGCGAATTTTAGGGTTAAGAATCTGAATGAAGCAAACCGCTTCACCACCTCAACAATGTAGTGCGGCGTGACGGGAGAATCAACCAGAATTGTCATCACGTAGCTGTGGTAATCGCTGGCTGCACCACCCGCATTTCAAGCAGCGCCCTCTCTTCAGCCACAGATGTCGCTATACTCACTCATTATCGTCATTGCTCTAAAGAAAATGTATGCAATACTGTCTTACTCTTGTATTTTAAGACTATTTAACTCATGCTCCAAATGGGAGTTAATGACCAATCACGTTTCAAAGAATGTTGTTGTACAACCAATGACAGTCGTGTTTCACCACGATTTTTATCGAATTCTCTTAACCTTCTGCTTATGTCATAAATAAAGCTCCTCCTTTTTACACGCTTTGTATTAGCTTGACCTGTATCTGTCTATCTATGTAACGGAATCTTTAAACATGATTTTCACCCACTTAAAAACATTGGATCGACTTGAAACTATACTTGTAAAGGACCAATGCCAATACAATAATTTCATAATTTTTTTCTAAGATCCTGGCCAGGATCAGCAGTACATAAAACAAATGAAGATCGGTATAATAGATTGCGGACGTATCGACTTTTTAGTCCATCGTTGTAAGAAATTAATATTATATCCTCTGGTAGCTCAGTTGGTAGAGCGGTGGACTGTAGTGGTATATAATTTCAGTAATCCATAGGTCGCTGGGTCAATTCCGGCCCGGAAGATTTTTTTTAGAAGAGTATTACTTTTAGCTCATACTATAATAGTATTAAATTTAAAAATATTTACATTTGTATGTTATTCTGTAAAATATCAATGACAATTTTGTAAACTTGCTACATTGTAATTTATCCAAAAAATATGAAGAGTATACCATTAACTGTAACTATTTATCTATATTAAAATATTAAAAAAAATATTATAGGGATTTGATGTTAGATAATAAAATTTTTTAAAATATATAATTATATTCGTGCCTAGATACTAAAAATATAGTAAGCAATTACATTTTCTTTGGATTCCGGTTTATGACAATCAATTAAACTAAGAAATAAAACATAAAAAATTAATAATAGTTTAAAAAACTAAAACAACACGCTTTATTAGAAAACCGAACTAAAAAATGAAAAAATAATTTTAATTTCCAACGCGCTTGGGATAAAGTTAAAGTGGTCAACAAAAAAAATCATCTCCGACACATCTAAAATAAAACTAGAGTTATCTACAAAAAAAAAAACTAATTTTGCCATCAAAAGCGTGGGGTGCTTTTTATGTTTTTTTACGTTTTCTTCTTAGAGACTTTACTTTTACCAATATCTGTTTATTATCAAATATATTAATTGATATGAGCATCCACTGACTTGAACGGTCTATACAAAATCCTGAGCAGCAAGAGTTAGTACATTCCAAAAGCAGAAGATGGAACTCATGTTTCGAAAGGCCTCATGATTATCAATTAGTTGAGGACAACTGAGATCTTATGTGCCAATTTTTAGTAGATCACTTGATGTATTATTTGCCCAAGTTGAATCTGCACGTGCAAAATATGCTAGGGATGTACTGTCGATTTTCATTGTTCTCTTACTATGTTGCCACTGCCTGTCCCCTGTGTTGTGTTATTTGACTGTGAGGGGACGGCTGGTAAATACTGTGCTTTTTAAATGGTCTGTAATCTACAGTAGTCGTTGACCAAATGCATAATCTGGCAACCATGTTACTCCTGGGGAATGAGCTGTCCCTCCTTTGCCTTCCTCATTACATGTTGCCAATTTCCGTTCCCTGTATTGTGTTGTGAGGCTGGAACAGAGAGATGACAAACATTGTGATTTTAATAAACCGAAACCTTCAGCAGTCATCGACTAAATGACTAATGATTTTTTCGAGTGTGTTTAGGGATTCTCCCTTCCATAGAGGAATAGTTTAGCAACACTAGCGCTGACACACTTGCCCTTTAGCCGTGCAGGCTTAACTTGGGCGAGTAATAGATGATGCATTCTTGTATTGTGTACAGAGATGAGTGTTTGTGTAGTGTAAAGAGTGTTGTATGAGGGACGATGTGAAGATATGGGAGAAAGTGAAACCCAGTGCCGGCACATATCCCACTGTTATTGAAAGGCAACAAAGGGACCGCCAGGCTTATTTAACTAAACATAAAACACATTTAATTTATTTAGACGTAGAAGCGCATCCCGGTTATTAGCTAGTTAGATGTTAAATATTTCGTTTGATGCTAACCGATTTTTATTTGTTGGAGAAAGGAAAAAAATGGCTAGGACTTAGAATTGGCTTGAAGAGCAAGTTAACGTCTGGTTGTAGGGGAACCCCTCTAGGGAGGGGGTGGGTAATTATCACGCTCGCATTCATCCCCAGTAGCATCACCACCATGACATTAACGACTTTCACCCCCTTCATCCCTTCCAAAATGCCTTAAAATCTAATCAGACCTGAGTGCTACGTATTGCTTTTAAGGCAATGTTGCAGACATCTTGCCATCTGATAGACTCGTGTCTCCATCTTAGAAAATCAGAATTCATAGTTTATACAACAATAGTTATTTAAAAACAATAACATTTGTAGCTGTTGTGGCAGTCGTCCTCGACTAAATATATTTGTATGAAATATTCACCTAGACCTTTCGGAACCAGTTCCATTTTCAAAACTATTCATCGGATACTGGTTGTGTTTAACGAATAAATTGTATAGTGGTTTAATCTGCCAGGTTGATCAGCAGGTTATGCTTTGTTGCTTGCTTCGTAATTTCTATTTCTTCTAAGATTTTAATTTTCTTGTTATCGTTTTCTCTATGTATTATTGAGAGGGTGTATTGTGTTGAACTGTGTTTGTAACATTCTTAGCGAAACTTGATTTGCCTCCATTTTTATGAGTGTAACGAGCATTTAACCGATTTAATAAAAAATGCCCTCTCGATGCTACTACTACAAGTAAGCATATTAAAGAGAATTGTTACTTTAATAGCAGTGAAGCCTCTTTATTTCTTCTCTTCTTCTTCTTCTTCTACTCCATGACTTGTTTTCATATCAAGTGGAATTTAATGATTCTTCCCATTTAGTTAATGGGCATCCAACACTTCTATGTCCTATTGGTTTGTACTTTAATAACAGCTGAGGGATTCTCTCTGTAAGCATTCTTTCAACATGTTCATACCCATTGTTCCTCATGTTTGTCAATTCTGTTTGTTAAATTAAACATATTAGTGTTTTCTAATATCTTCATTTCTTTTTCTATCCAAAATTTTCGCTTATTCTACTGAACGTAAGTACTTAATTTCTGCAGTTTCTATTTTTCTTCTGTCTGAACGGTTAAGAGTCCAATTTTCATTTGCATATGTTAAGACAGGCACTGTCATAATTCTGTAAAGTTTTAATTGTGTGCTCCTCAAAGTTTTATTTTTCAGTATCCGTTTTATAGTGCCACACATTCTATAAAACTTATTTAATTTAATATTAATATCTTTCTTCTGACAGTACGATACATTGCATCCTAAATAATTGAAATTGTTTACCTGTTGTATTGTACTGTTATTAATACTGATTTTACACCTCATGTGGTCATTCCCGTTGAATGCCATTACTTTCGATTTACTTTCAGAGATTGACATATTTAATTTATTTGCTACTTCATTTAATTTACACGCTGCTGTTTGTAAATTGTCTTCTGAAGAGCTAAAGATTGTCTGATCGTCTGCAAACAATATGATATTTAGAATTGTTTATTTCAATGTAATAATTAATTTTTTACATTTAGCAATGAAAGCCTATTATGACATGAAAAGGAAAATAAACGCCTGATCCAGGATATTAAACCAGGATCTCTAAATTGATACTTTAAACCTCTATTGCAAAATGCCAAAATATAATTATAACATCGAAATATATATATATATATATATATATATATATATATATATATATATATATATATATATGTGTGTGTGTGTGTGTGTGTGTGTGTGTATCATCATCAGGTACCATGGCAGCTGCCGCCGTCTTCCGGAAACCAAACGCCATTCCTCACTGTCCATCCATTCATCTTCCTGCAATCCTCTGATATTCATAGATTCCTGTGCCCTTCTATCCTAATTTTCTTCGGTCTTCCTCCTTTCTATTGGGATCCATTCCATAACAATTTTAGGCAATCTTTGCTCTGGTAATCTTTTGACATGTCCATACCACTGTAATCTTCTATGATGTCTATGATGTCCGGCTCCTCTTGTGCACCCATAATTTTCGTTATTTATTTATTTCGTATTCTATCCATTCTAGATTTTCCAGAAAATCTTCTTAAAACATCAATTTCTGTACTTAAAATTCTCTTCATTTCCCTGGTAGGAATTTGCCTGACTTCAGCACCTTATGTTGAAATGTTCTGAATTATGGTTTGATATATTTGTATTTTTCTATTTTTTGTATTATTTTTGCTCCACCAAACATAGTTTAAAGCATTTATTGCTTGTTTTGTTTGTGCGATTCTATTTTTAATTTCCAGCGTGTTATAGCCTGAATGGTCTAATTTTATTCCCAAATAAGTTCATTCAGTACTAGGTTTCAGTTCTTCTCCATTGTTGATATATATATATATATATATATATATATATTGTAGTGTTTTGTGGATGTTGACTACGAGACAATCTGTACTCATTATATAATAAATTAATATATGTTATTTTCAATATATAAGTCTGTCTAATTCACTATTATAAAAACTGCATCATATTAGAATGGAATGATGCATTTGACGTCCGTTCTCATGCCCGGGGCGACGTTTAACCACAGCTGTCTTGTCACCGCGGATTCTCAACACATGTTCAATGTCTCTCACAGTTGTACAAAAAATCAAAACTTTATTATTGTAAAGGTAGCTAATTGTATTTTCAAAGAAATTAAAATAGATTATTTATTACTCGTGTAATATTTTGATCTCTCACATAGAACATGTTTCGAAGGATATTCCCTTCATTTTTAGCCACAATTCAATTCCTTCAGCAGCGAAGAAAATATGCAAAGCATTTGAGAATGGGCCAAAATGAATTCCATACACGAATATTGTGAGTAGAAAAAGTCCGTCACACAGGAATTGCGAGGTGAATTGCGATTACTAATCGCATTCATCAGCAAGTCCAATTTATGGACTTAATTTTCAATGGGTAGCGTGCCTATATCAATTATGTATCATTAATCATTCATTCATTTTTGAGAATTTTCCTCGTCATTGAGGGTTTTCTCCAACCAATCTTAGTAATTAACATGAATTAAAGAAAGTAAATGACAACGGACCTATAGATTATCAGTTTGTAACAAACATTAACAAATTTCCCTTAATTAAAGTTCTCCATCGTTCTCTGTCCTCTGTGTCTTCATCCGTTACACAAAATTTCCTCATTGAATGTTGAATGTTATTCTTCCAGGTTCTTCTTGGTCTTCCTTTTCTGTACCTTCTTTCAATTTTCCATGCATAGATAGCCTTTGGTAGTCTTCCATCCTGCATTCTTCTTACGTGTCCATACTATTTTCGCCCTCTGTGTTCAATCTCATCCATTATATTTCTTTCTGCAATCATCCATTTTCTAATTTCTGTATTTATCATTAATTTGTAACTTAGTTTTTCTAGTTATAACCAGGCATAGTAAGTTACAAATATATAATCCAATAGTAATAAGTACTGTAACATATGGAGTTGGTGTTTGGAAATTCAACAAAAACTTAGAACAAAAATGTATGTCAATTGAAATGGATTTCTTGAGGAGAGCAGCAAGTTGTTCAAAAGAAAAAAAAAGTGCTGAATCATACGACAAAAAATTAATATTAGATATTCAATAGTAGATATTTAAGATATATGCAATTAAATTGGTATGGACACGTACGACGAATGCAAGAAGAAAGGTTACAGAAGAAAACTTTGAAATGATGTCCACCTGGAAGAAGAAGGTAAGGAAGACCTCGAAACTCGTGGATGCAAGACATAAGAGCTGGAATGAGAAGAAGAGGACTGGAGGACATGGAGTGGATGGATAGAGACGTATGGTGAAGGAAAATAAAACTTTAAGACACAGAAAGATATGTAAACATTAAAAATCTGTATATAAATAAATTGTTATTATTATTTTGCAAATTAAGTGACTGTATGTTATAAGCACAGGTGCATGAAATAAAAAGCTATTTTAATTACAATTTTGAAAATACAAAGTGGAAGAGAATACCTTACGGTCTCAATTCATCTGGTAAAATAAATAAATAAATAAATAAATAAATAAATAAATAAATATTTTATATATATATATATATATATATATATATATATATTAAAGAAACACTTGTTTGTGACAACACCTACTGCCACATATCGGAAAAGGCGTTAGTTCTCTGACAGCCAAATGTTGTCATTAAGGGGTTCGGTTAGTTATCCCTTGTGTATACACCACTGCGTGACACACCTAGAAGGAGCTTGGCTTACCATCCGGATGCTGGCCTCACATCCAAGTGTTCATCACAGAGGTGGACAATCATCCTGTCAGTCGCTACTTATTGTAGCTACCCAAATGCCTCACATTACTTTTGGTGGGCACCGGTCCCATACTGGCCGAATTTCCATGGAAAAATTTCTTTCTCCATGGTGACTCGAACGAATGCATGTCCAGTAAGCTCTGCGCGAAGGCACCTTGTCTAACCACTATACGGTGATGAGGAACTCAAGTTCGGATGGCACCTTATTTGGAAGTGTCTGAACGGAATGAAAACAAATCATTCATAACGCAGTAAGTTGCTGCTTTTTTACATATTGCTGTATAATTTTACGCCAATTTAAATAGCGTCTACTTATCCATTTTTCCATTACTTTGTAAAAATATTAAATTAAACGAATGTATCTTATATTTAAGGGTTAATTCATTTCTGTGGTATATGTTGCGACGAACCGAACATGGCGGGTGAAAAATAGCAGCAAGTCTTTATTTGTATATCTGCGCTGGTTGAGTGGAAAAGAAAGTTTCATGGCCTTAACTCTGCCAGAATAAATAAAACTGTTATGGTTTGGTTGATGTCTATTGTGCTGCATCTAACACTGAATTCATTATCAGTCTTTCTCTCCAGTACTTTGAAGTTTTGGAAATGTCCTATTATTATTATTTTTTTATTATTATTATTATTATTATTATTATTATTATTATATTGGAATGGAAACCTGTGGGAAGACGAAGCAGAGGAAAACCTAAAACCTCCCGGAGTCTGGGAATATATTTATACATGAAGGAGAAACATCTACAAACAGAGATTGGATGGATCGACAAAATTGGATATTAGGAATCGGACGATATCAAATACATTAATCAACTGATCATCTATTTATCTATATCTCTATTATTTATTTATTATTTTTTTTTATTTCAGGATTGTTTCTGTCATTTACACAGGTTTCCTCAACCAAAATATACAAATTTTTTTACTCAATACTTCCCGGTCTTGCGTGTCTGCTTCTGTCATATTTATCTTCTTCATGTTATCTTGAATTCCGTTTATCCACGTTGGCGTTGGTCTACCACGTTTCCCTTTTCCACGAGATTTTAATACTTTTTTGTTTGTGTCTGTGTCCCTTCTTCTCATTACATGTCCATACCACCTTAGTTGGTTTTCTTCAATCTCTTGTACAATATCCTTTTCTACATTCATAATTTTTCTTATTGTATTATTTCTTACTTTATATAATTTTGATATTTTTGCTTATTGACATTATTTTCATATTATTATATTATTTTCATATTATATTATTATTATATATTTATTATTATTATTATTATTATTATTATTATTATTATTATTATTATTGATATAGAATGAAATTCCACAGTGTCAGAAATGTCTACAAAAGTTTATTTTCATTTGTGAAAAAAATATTGCAGCGAATTATTTTAAGATGAGATTACAGCAATTCGGTAAAATAAAGAAACAAAAGACATTGGACATAGTTATAGGGTGTATTTGTATTATCCCATCTCTAGCGATGTAACAAAATGATTGCGTATGAAAATTATAATAACCAAGATTGTTAAACGAATACTGCACGTTAATATTTTGTTTTTTGTCTAATGCCACCAGGTTGACTTTTACAACATTACTATCTCTCTCTCTCTCTCTCTCTCTCTCTCTATCTCTCTCTATCTCTCTATCTCTCTATCTCTCTATCTCTCTCTCTCTCTCTCTCTCTCTCTCTCTCTCTCTCTCTCTCTCTCTCCTGGCATTGGCGGAATTGTAATCCATTTCTTAGCTTGGGGCATCTGGAAGGATACGTTACGTTACTTCGATGATGTCATGGGAGATAAATGATAATGAAGCGCCAGGAGAGTTCTTAACCTAAACTACATACCGTAGCGCAATGTCGAGCCTTAGCTCCTCCTTTGTTAGGAGTTACAAATCTCACTTAATTTAGTTACTATTACTTGCCCATAGATGTCATACCGACTCAATAGGCATCTAGTAGGCAACTAGAATGATGAACGTCGTTAAATATTGATTTAGAGACCTTTTTATTTAGGCTTACGGATCTTTTACGAGCCTAAAAATCTTCAGAGTCGGGACCCACAGCTTAAAGTAATCCAAATGTGACATAAATGCGCTTTGAAATAAACGATTTTTTACTTAACGCTTTGCTTGGTCAGTTTTAACAGATTATTCATAACCAGCAAAATGATCTTACTTAGGAATTCGATTAGTTTACGCTGTTCCTGCGCGACAGACTTTTGAAAATAGACATGTATTTACCCAGAAATGTGTCCCTTGACGATGATGTAACGAGCCGGCTCTTGGATGGACAAAACTTTTACATGCGATTTAGAGCTGGGCTTTTAAACAACATTAGCTGAACGTAATACACAGAGCAGGTTGACAGATTCCAGGATTACCAGAGTGGTGCCTCCTCCTGGCGGAGAGGATTTCAAAATTTGTTTGTGAACACGTCATATCATTTCACCTTTTTACACGTGTAACACCCAGTTGCCTACTCTTCAGGAACAAGATAAACGTTGTTTAAATCCTTTAATAATAATAATAATAATAATAATAATAAAAATAACAATCTTAATAATAATAATAATGACAATACAAATAACAATAAAATACCAATAAAATAACAACAATAATGAAAATAATAACAATAATAATAATAATGGCAATACTAATAATAATAAAATAACAAAAATAGCAATAACAATAAAATAATAATAATTAATAATAATAATAATAATAATAATAATAATAAGACTATACTTTAATATACTTTACAACATGTCACATGAGTTTTAAATTACTTCATAAATTGCTGTTAAATTTTATTTTAATTATTTTTTTTGCAAATGCCCCAGGTTCTCTTTCGACATTCCTGGTGTTCTCTCCTGGCATGGCGTACTTGTAACCTACTTCTGAGGTTGGGTCGACTGGATGGCAGGGTTACGTTGCCCCGATGATATGATGAGTGATGGTGATGCTAGTGGTGCGCCAGGAGAGTCCCTAATTCTAAGCTTAATCTAAGATGAATATGAATGATGATGATTGCGATGGCCATAATGATGATGATGATAAGGATGATGACAATGATGATGGTCATATGATTTCGGGGACCGTTTGGACCTTCAAGTTTTCCTGACATTTGTCTTACAGGTGAAGAAAAACCCCGATAAAAGCTTCTCCCCGAAAATCTGTTCCGACAGGGGATCGAACCCAGGCCTGCTGCGTGAGAAGGCAGCACGCTACCTCGAGAGCACAGCGGTGGATTCAAATTTTATTCCTACGGTTTCATTTTTCAAAATATTTCCCACCATTTACAATGATTTTTAGATGTTTTCTAACGATTATTTGAATATATTTTTTTCACGATGTTCAACTACAAAAAGACGTGGCAACCATATTGACTTAATCAAATATTCTGTGTTCCAGTGCAGCCAACGTAGTGTCTGTACTAATTAACTTACACTAAATAAAATCAGCGTTCATTCTTTCACAGGTTAGAGTACCTGAATTGTGTTAGGTTAGCTTTTAGGTTGGTGGGCAACGCGAGTTCAAATATCATGTATATGTTAGCTGCATCCCGTGATTTCATAGTGTAAACAGCTTCGCGTCTGGTGACGCATTCGCATGATGTATGGTTGCAACTTAGAAAATAATTTCTTGTCACCTGTTATAAGTATTTCTAATAACAATAACAATAATAATAACAATAATAATAATAATATTAGTAGTAATAATAATAATAATAATTATTATTTTATGTATTTATATATAGATTTTCAATGTTTACACATCTTTCTATGCCTAAAGTTTTCTTTTCTTTCTCCGCTCGTCTCTATCTATCCACTTTATGTCCCCCAGTCCTCTTGTTCTCATTCCAGTTCCTATTTATTGCATCCACGACTTTCGAGGTCTTCCTTTCTTTTTTTCTTCCAGGTGGACACCTTTCCAATGTCTTTCTGGATAACCTTTCTACTTATATTTGTCGTACATGTCTATACCAATTTAATTCCTTACGTCTTAAATAATTTACGATTGATCATCATTATCATCTCCATTGTGACAGGTCATAGTCCTCGAAGGATGTTACGATCTGCTGAAGGTTTCCTTCCACCTCTTCATGGGTTGTCCAAATGATCTCTTCCCATGTGGAATATAGTTTATGATTGTTTTGGGGATTCTTGGTCTGGACATTCTATTAATATGTTGTTTTCAATTTTCTTGATAGTTATGGATATGGACAAGGATCGGGTCTATGTCGAGTTCCTGAAGGATTCATATACCACTTAGTATAACCTGCTGTTCGGTGCATGAACTTCATTTCATGACGGTAATCCCTGGGTCCACACTTCACTGCCATAACATAAGATGGGTCTTGCCAGAGTTTTATATAGATGATGACATGTGTTTTTGGTCGGCCGCGGTGGACTGCTGGTTATGCTCCTTGCCTCTGGTCGTTGGTTCAAACCCGGCGGGGTCGATGGATTATTTTAGGATGGAAAAATCCAAGGAGCAAGTCCTCCGGGAGGGACTTTAGGCCGTGGGTCCCGAGTCTGAAGATTTTCAGGCTCGTAAAAATCCTTAAGCCTGAATGAAAAGGCCTCTAAGCAAAATTTACCGAATTTTCTCGTCATAGTACTACCTTGGTTTCCTAGATGTCAGTATGAGGCGGAACGCTGACCACGGACCACTCAAATGACATCTATACGAAAACAAGTGCAACTAAATTAGTATGGTTCAAATTCTTCCTTGTAGGAGGAGAGCGCCTAAATCTCTGTACAGGGAAACATGGGCTTACAAGATACAAGAACACGTGTTTTTGAACTAGAAATATTACCGGTATATATAATTTCCTTAATACAGATGTAATAAAGTCACTACATATAAATTAAGTTTTCTATGACAAGTAAAAGAGAATACTAAATTCAGATTTTGAAAAGTATCTTCCACAATGAGTTTAAGCAAGGAGATGCACTATCTCCTCTACTATTTAATTTTGTACTAGAGGAGCATGCCATAAAATCTTTAGAGTAACAAGAAGGCCTACAACTCAATGGTATTAATAAGCTGTTAGTTTATGCTGATGGTGTAGTACTATTGGGCGATAGCGAGGAGATACTAAAGGACAACACGCACACACTATTGAGTAACACTAAGAAATTTGGGCTGGAAGTAAAAATCAATAAAACTCAATACATGGTCACACATAGAAATACATTATATAATGGAAATGGACAACTAATAAAAAATGATGGAAATTTTGAAGAAGTGGCTGAATTCAAATACCTAGAAACAGTAATTACACACAGGAGGAGATGTGTAAATAAATTTAACATGGCCTCAATTCTGGAATTACGTGCTATTATGCATTATAGGGACTCTTGTCCCATCTCCTTTAAAAAAACGTTAAACTGAAAATAGGCTATATAAAACTATTATTCTACTAGTTATATTATAAATTAATATAAAATTATGGAATATTCACCTGAAAGGTCCGTCTCCTCAACTTAATTAATCATTTAACTGTAGCGCTTTCGGGACTTATCCCATCATCGGCAGGATTCAAAACTGGTGTCTTATAAAAGTTAGTTATATTATATGGATGTGAAACATGGACTCTTACTTTAAGAGAGGAAAGGAGATTACGAGTATTTGATAATAAAGTTCTTAGGAAAATGTTTGGGCCAAAGAGAGATGAACAGACAGGTGAATGGAGTAAAATACATAACAGTGAACTATATGGCCTTTATAGGAAGACAGATATAATAAGAAAAGTTAAGTCTCGTAGGCTGCAATGAGCAGGACACGTGGCACAAATGGGGAGTGCATGGAAGCTTTTTGTAGGAAAGCCAGGGGGAAAACGCTCGGTTGGTAGACCAAGATTGGGGTGGAGAATAACATTAACAGTGATTTGAGGGAAGTAAATTATACAGGGAATTATTGGTAAACATTAGCTCAAAATAGGGATGTATGGAGAGTTTATGTGTGCACGGCCATGTACCTACGGGTTCGATAGTGCCAGTGAGTTAGTTATCTGTCACAAAAAGCTGTACCTGATGGGTAAAATTCTGATTACATATCTGAATTCAGTATGAAAAAATGCACTTGATTGACATCACATTTCATGTGAAGGAAACCTTGTCGACCTGTGTTATTTAATAAGGTTTTAACATGTTCTGAATGTTGTGAGTTTTAATATTGTTTCAAAGTCAACACAAACTGCGCACCTGTTGTGCGCATGAGAAGGAGGTTAATTTGCGGGGAAAGACAATATGGCTGTGGGCTCTCTATATGCTAATATTTAAAAGGCTTATATCTTCTACAGTCTATTTCAAAATGAAGCCCGTATTTCTTGTGAACCTGCTGAAGGTTGTAAACTTCTCCTTCATTACTTCATTACGCCCCCTCCCCTCTGCTCGAGTAGCATGTACTTTACATAACATACCTCTTTGCCTTATCATAAAAACCACAAGCGTCTCCATTCCACCCAGACGTCATTTTAAAATCATTCCTTTTTTTCCTTTTTTTAAGAAAAATGGGTCTTACAGGGTGTTGAAAATCCAATTAAATAACTGCTATCAAGTAAACCATTCCATGTCGAAACCCACATTGAAATTTAGAGTGTCATTGGTTGAAAAATGTACAGATCATACGAATTTAAATTAGCGCAAATGTTATATGATTATTTTTTTTGTATTGTAAGCCCATGTTTTCCCTTTACAGAGATTTAGGCGCTCTCCCCCTACAGGGAAGAATTTGAACTATACTAATTTAGTTACACTTGTTTTCGTATAGATGTAATTTTTTTGAGTGGCACGTGGTCAGCGTTCCGCCTCATACTGACATCTAGGAAACCAAGGTAGTACTAGGACGGGAAAATTCGGTAAAGTTTGCTTAGAGGCCTTTTCATTCAGGCTTATGGATTTTTTACGAGCCTGAAAATATTCAGACTCGGGACCCACGGCTTAAAGTCCCTCCCGGAGGACTTGCTCCTTGAATTTTTCCGTCCTAAAAAATCCATCGACCCCGGCCGGGTTTGAACCCGCGATCCTCGGGACCAGAGGCAAGGAGTATAACCACTAGTCCATCGCTGCCGACATATGATTATTTAATAAATAACTTGATTACATGATATTGAAGAATGAAGTGGGTGCTAGTGGATAAAGTTTTAATGAGAAACACACGTCCGGAAATTTAAATATTATTTTAGAACCACCCCTCCATGGTATCTTTACCTTGTCGTGGTGGAGTGGCTTGTGTGCTTAAATGATCCCGAGAGCTGTGCCGGCGGTAGCATTGCCGATAGAGTTACCCATGCCGGACTGGTTGAATAGAGAAGACTTACATAACAGTGAACTACATGGTCTTTATAGGAAGCCATACATAATAAATATAGTAACAGTTAAGTCTCGTACACTGCGATGGACAGGACATATGGCACGAATGGGGAATGTAACAGGTGCATGAATGCTTCTTGTAGGAACACCAGAGGGAGAACGTCCAGTTGGTAGACCAATAATGAGGTGAGAGAATAACATTTACACATGATTTGAGGAAAGTAGATTATACGGAGGATGATTGGAAAACATTAGCTCAGGTTAAGAATGTATGGAGAGGTTATGTCCGCGCGGCCATGAACCTACAGGTTCGATAGTGTCAGTAAGTTATAGTTATTACAGTTATAGTTATTACAGTTATTTTAGAACCACAATGACAAGCTGAAAAAATCCCCGCGTCATAAGGGTCAACGAATCAAGTAGTTTTCCATTTTGACATTCGTGTCTTTCTTGAATATTCATCCGAGACACAATGACATTTATGTCAAATATATTCAATGACGCATCTTGTAAAACAAAATTCATTGAAACGTGATTGATCATTGACTCCAATTTGGGACATGAGTTTAAATAGTCTTGCATTAATTTACAGAAAGTGGAAACATTTACATATTTGGGAAAAGTGATAAATGCAAATGGTTAAATGCAGTCTAAAATCAGTAAAATAATAGAGAAAAGTTTAAAAGTCTATAATTTAACTAAACAATTAATCTGGAATAAAGATATACCCACCAAAAGTAAAATGGCAATGTATAAAACTTATTTCAAACCAGTTCTAACATATGCAGCCGAGACTTGGACATACACAAAGAAGGGCTTGAGCAGAATCGAAGCTACAGAAATTAAATTCTTACGTGGAATGGTACATAAAACAAGTAGAGATAGAATAAGTAATAACAAAATTAGGGAGACATTAAATGTAGAAAAATAATAACAGACATAGATAAACAGTCTAAAAATGTTTGGACATTTAAAAAGAATGGAAAAGGAAAAATACTACCACAAATACTGTTAAATCTCAACATACAAGGAAAACAATCACGAGGTAGACCACGATAACCAAATGAAGAAAAGTTTAAAAGAATGTTGATACACTTGGGAAGAACTAAAAAGAAGGAAAGCTTGGGAAGATAGAGATGGTTGGATGCATATTTCGAATCAACCTTCCGAAAATAGGACACGATAAGAGGATGAAGATGATGATGATGATGAAGCGTTATAATGCAAAAAGGCCGTTTGGAAAAAATATGCCTTTTTAACTGCAAGGCGCAGAAATCCAGCGCCAAATGTCTCATTTAAACTACGGGAAGTAATACAACACCGGTTTTCGGAGACTCATTCCCTACTGTCCGTGCCGCGTCCCGCCTCACTCCACTCTAGCCTAGCCAAGCGTTAACTAACCTAACCAATCCACAACTAACCGAAATTAACCTAACATAACGTAACCTAACCCAACCCAACTCAGCCCAGCTCAGTCCAGCTCAACCCAACCCAACCAAACCAAACCCAACCCAACCCTAACCTAACATAACCTAACCAAAATACCGACCCAACCTAACAACAACACAAAAACACCTAAAACACAAAAACACCGAAAACGCCAAAAAACACCGAAAACGCCAAAAACACCAAGAAACACCAAAAGGACAAAAAAACCGTCCAAAACACCCAAAAATCGTCAAAAACACCAAAATATCGCCAAATACCGCCAAACAACGACAAATTCATCAAATACACCAAATAACACCAAAATCACAAAATACCTCCAACTACAGTAAACTAGTCAAAGCACCCTAAACCGAAAACCCTTGTCTAATCCGACCGTACTACACCTAAAACGAACGAATCATTGTTAAACCAGCTGAACCAGCCTAAAACGACGGGACCACCTCTGAAACTACCTAACAATGTCTTAAATGATAATACATCATAACTAAAACTACCGAACCAGCCTAAATAGTTCGAAACACCCCTAAACCGACATAACCACTCATAACACTACCGAAACATCCCTATATCTACAGAACCACCCCATAACTGACAAAACATCCCCATTGACAATGTTTAATTGTTTGGTAAGATACATTTTTATTTTTCCAGGGAGTATATAGCTGAACTTGCTTTGTCTCTTTATGTAACGTCTTTAAGGATTCCTGCAGAAGTGGAAACTATATACTTCTCAAACAAGTATACTATATACAGGGTGTAACTAAATCCCCATTACAGGCTTTGATGACGTGCAGTGGTGACCAAGACGGCCATATTTAGCGTAGGAACTCATGTCCGGAAACGTACCGTTTTCGTTCTACACGCAAAAAAAATACAACATAGTTCAACATTCGCTCATTTTCGGCGCCAAAAACCTGCACGTTCTCCCAACTTGACCCCGCTAGACTACTACCTGTGTGGTCACATGAAATACCTGATTTATGAGACCCTTGTGGCAACCGAGGAAGACCTATTGGGTGCGATGGATGTTGCAGGACCAAGGATTGGTAATCCAGTGTACTAGAAGATGTGTTGACGTAGGTGTTCGTCACATCGAGACGACAAACAGCAGGCGTCTGACAGAGCAACGTGTGTTGTGGTATTTTGCGTGTAGCGGAAAATGGAATGTTTATGGTCATGAGTTCTTATGCTAAAGTAACCGTTTTGGTCCCCACTATATGTGAATATACAGGGCGTGTCGGATTAAGTATTACAGATTTCCAGAGGTTGTAGAGGTGACTTAATATATAAAGGTTTGATAAGCAACCCGTGTCTTGAAATGTACTATTTCGGTGTAAAATTCTGAAACACAAGACACACGGTATCATTCCATTGTTTTTCGATCTTCAAATTTATTTTATATCGAAATGGTACGTTCCTTATCAAAACGTAAGCTACTAAGTCTCACTGCAACCCCTAGAGGTCTGTAACACTTATTCTCAAACATATGACACACGATATTAGCCCATCGTTTTTCGATCTTCAGACTTACTTTACATTGAAATGGTACGTTTCTGGACATGGGTTCCTTATTAATACTTTTTCTACTACTTCTGGAAGTCTGTAATACTTATTCTGAAACATATGACATACGATATCAGCCCTTTGTGTTTCGATCTTCAAATCTACTTTACATCTAAATTGTACGTTTCCGGACATAGGTTTCTTATCAAAATTGTATCTACTAAGCCTCCGCTACAACCCCTATAAGTCTGTACATACTTATTCTGAAACATATGACACACGATATTAGCCCATTGTGTTTCGATCTTCAAATTTATTTTACATTGAAATTGTACGTTTCCGGACATAGGTTCTAATCTAAACTTTATCTACTGAGTTCCCTCTACAACCCCTAGAAGTCTGTAATACTTATTCATAAACACAAGATACACAATATAAGCCCATTGAGTTTCGATCTTAACCAATTGTACATCGAAATGATACGTTTCCGGACATGGGTTCCTTATCAAAACTTTATCTACTAAGTCTACAATCCCTCGAAGTCTGTAATACTTTTTTCTGAAACACCCTGCATATGCCAGTATTGAGACTGATATCACTTCATAAAGCACGCCGTAGCGTAGTGGTTAAGGCACTGAACTACAAGCCGGAGGGTCGAGGGTTCAAGTCCCGTTGGGGTCAGGATTTTTAAACTGACCCAAACCCTCTGGCGGCACTATGTCCCTGGGGTCGACTCAGCCTCTAATGGAAATGAGTACCAGACGCTTGTTCTGGGGGTAAAGGCGGCCGTCACGCAGGGCTGACAACCCGGCTGACATAAAGTGCCGATTGTCTAGAAAAAGTGGGAGCCCTAACCTCCTACTACCCCAAGGAACTCCGGGTCTGTTGTGGGATCACTTTACTTACTTTACTTCACTATCACTTCATAAAATTTACCAAGAAAATCGAACAATGAATTCGTCTGGCAGAGATATTCGCTTTGTTTACGCAATTCCTTCACGAGGAATTTTTGTAATTGTGCGCGCATTCTTGATACTTGTAAAACGTTGAAGTAGAATGTGGTGATATAATTAAATGAAACGAGAAGCTGAATTCAATTAGTGAAAAGAGTTTGAATCTTGGGTTTCAACGGGTTAAAAACACTTGTCTTATTCTGCATGTATGCCTGGCTGTATAACCTCCAGGGAGCTCGGGATAGCTGAGAACGGGACAGGAATTCTAATGCACGCGCACTCCTACCTGCAATAGTGGCGTAAATGATTGTCTTGCTAAGTGACGTAATTAGATCCCTTCAATTAGACAACTATAGGGCAAATTTAACACCCTAATTCCTTCCCTTTCTCAAGACTATTTCCTCCTCTTACAACTTCATATTTCAAATAAAAGGTGCCAATCTTTATTTATATAATTCTTCTGTGGGTGTGTTTGTCACTGAACTCCTTCTGGACCGATTTTGATGAAATTGTCGTGTGTTTGATTGGGTCCCTCGATGGTTTAGATTCACAATTGGACCCGATAGATGGCGCTATCGCGTTATAGAATTTTTTATATCAGATGTGTATTCATCTGCATTACCGACATATTCCGCGCGATAACAATGTGACGTCATAATGCAAGCTTCTTGAGCCACAACAGATGGCAGTGGGGAGTTTTCTTGCGAACTTATTGCTTAGTGAATTTTATGATAATAAAAGTAACTTATATTTTTACCGTCCGGCCGTGACACGATAATTGAACGTTCGGGCAACACAACGTCTGCAGGGTCCGCTAGTTTAATCACAAATTTCACACTCCGCTTTTTATTCTAGGATATTCATACTATGGAACCCGTAGGTTCATGGCCGCGCGAACATTATCTTGCTAAATAATAATATATACATATTTTCAATGTTTACACATCTTTCTATGCCTAAAGTTTTATTTTCCTTCTCCACTCGTCTCTATTCATCCACTCCTCCAGTCCTCCTGTTCTCATTCCAGTTCTTATTTCTTGCATCCACAAGTTTCGAGGTCTTCCTTTCCTTCTTCTTCCAGATGGACCCCATTCCAAACTTTTTCTGGGTAACCTTTCTTCTCGCATTCGTCGTACATGTCCATACCAATTTAATTGCTTGAATCTTATTTAATCTACTGTTGAAGAATTAATATTTTTCTCGCGTGACTTTATTTATTATTTGTTTTTCTTTTTTAACATCTTGCTGCTCTCAGCAATAAATCTATATCCATAGACCTGCTCCTTTTTTATCCCAATTCGCGCTCATCGAATCACCCATTATAAAGTATTCTTCAGTAAATTTCTGTATATAATATTTTTTCCTGACAAGGGAATCACTGGATGCCGAAACCTATCTTGACTTTTTTTTTTCAGAGAATGGTATTGATTTACAAAGATCGTGTCCAAAATTATTTGCCATTTGTAACTGCCTAACACAAACTCCAGCACGAAATCTCTCATTTAAACTATAGGTAAGTAATACAACTCCTGTATTGGCAGACTGGATAACCCTCACTACCAGTTTTCCTCGTCCCACCTCGCTTCACACCGTTCTTAACTCATGCAGGGCTGTACTACTTTTCCGTACAGTGATTTGCCATTGCTGGATTCTGGCTTTGATTTGTGTGCCTTGCAGTTAAAAAGGGCACATACATTTTTGGCCACGGCCTTTGTACATCACAACGCTTCTCTGAGAGAAATTTCAATTTAGGTTTCGATATCCAGTGTTTACAGTTTACTTGTCTGACTTTTTTTTCAGAGAATGGTACTGATTTACAAAGATCGTGTCCAAAATTATTTGCCATTTGTAACTGCCTAACACAAACTCCAGCACAAAATCTCTCATTTAAACTATAGGTAAGTAATACAACTCCTGTATTGGCAGACTGGATAACCCTCATTACCAGTTTTCCTCGTCCCACCTCGCTTCACACCGTTCTTAACTCATGCAGGGCTGCACTACTTTTCCGTACAGTGATTTGCCATTGCTGGATTCTGGCTTTGATTTGTGTACCTTGCAGTTAAAAAGGGCACATACATTTTTTGGCCACGGCCTTTGTACATCACAACGCTTATCTGAGAGAAATTTCAATTTAGGTTTCGATATCCAGTGTTTACAGTTTACTTGTCAGAATAACTGTACACTAACTAACTAACTAACTCACTTGCTCTAACGAACCCGTAGATTCATGGCCGCGCGGACATAAGCTCTCCATACATCCCTATCCTGAGCTAATTCTTTCCAATCATCCCCTGTATGATCTACTTCCTTGAATTCATGGTTAATGTTATTCTCCCACATCATTCGTGGTCTTCCAACTTGTTTTCCCTCAGGTTTTCCTACAAGAAGCTTCCATGCCCCTATTGTATTCCCCATATGTGCCACATGTTCTGCAGACTACCTTTTGCGTACTTAAAATGTACGTATGTATTTACATGGTAAATTCGGCTAATTTCGTTTTTTTTTTTTTTTTCGTTTGTAACGAAGTTGTACTGGCAAGAAAGACAAATTATTTTCCTGCTTCGTAGATGGCAGAAAGTCTGCTTTCTTGCTGTGTTTTCATATTTGTGATAACAGCGTTCCTTGGGTGTATTTTATGTTAACTTGTAGAGGAAGTGTTTTCATTCTTGTTAGCAGTTGTTAGATTTAATACTTGTCTGTGTTTGATTAAATACCGTGTGATATGCGATTCCATGAAAAGTATCAAGGTTTGACTGCTTATAAGTGGGATTTCAAATGCATTGGATGTAACATGGAGAGTGATTAAACAGTTTGTCATGAATTTACTCTAATACTATCACGAAATTACTCGAGTTCTTCAAACCTCCAGAAAAAAATAGATATATAATTTGTCATATTGGTAATAAAATAAAATATTGGGCTATTCAGAAAGAAGGAACAGACTTCAAACATTTATTTCTTCCAAACTACAAAAAATATAAACACAATCCAACGCTCCTGGAAAGACAAAATTTGAAGTTCATATCACGGCCGCATTGGCGCTGTTGCTTGTGATGTTGATTGTACCAAAATAGCGACATATCAGGACGTTGGATTGGAAGAGGTAGAGCAAAACATTAACTTCATTACCGGTGGCCTCCCAGGTCACCAGACCTAACCCCGTGTGATTTTTATCTGTAGGGTTACGTAAAAAACCGTGTTTTTATCCCCCCTATGCCTGGCACTCTAGAAAATCTGCGATATCGAATTGCTGAAGTTGTAAATTCGATAACTAGAGACCAGCTGATTCGTGTATGACAAGAAATGAGCCACCGTTACGATATTTATCGTGTAACACATGTTGCCCATATTGAATGCATAAAATAGTGAAATTTGAACTGTTCTCTTTCCAGAAACGTTGGAATTGTTTCTATTTTTTTTGTAGATTGGAATAAATAAATGTTTGAAGTCTGTTCCTTCTTTCTGAATAGCCCAGCATATATATTACATTCATATATCCTTAACTTTAATAGTCCTAAGACTGTAACCAGAAATTTTCATAATATTAGAATATAATAGTCTGAAACTTTAGTATCACGAAAATACCAGAGTTTGCTATATCACTTACATTCTGTATATGTACTAGTAAAATGGTTCATATTGTGAGTTTGAAATGGGCAGTTAATAAAGTTATAATTAATTGCGAATGCGGATATTAATTTAAGGCATGGCGTCAGAATAAAGAGGCGCCTTACCATATGAATAGAGTCTGGTTGTACTGTTAAATGAGGATAAACGGATTTTGTAAGCAAAAAATAGGGAACGAGGCCTCTACTGCTACAAGAATCGAACCTCATGAGATATTAATAAAACTATCCTCAACTAAATATTAAGGTCTAAGCAAAACTTACGTCACATAAGTTTGCGACGAGTGACTTACAAGTCACGTGTGAATTTATCTAGAGGATTTAGAAATAAAGAGTGGTATTCGTTAGGACTATTTAACGAATAAAATTAAGCTGTTTACTCACAAATCATTATTAAGTATAGTTACTGGTATCTTAATAGATTTACATATTTAATTTAAACGGCGATGTTTCAAAACAAACCAGAAATGTGTGGTTATGTTTGATTCACAACAACTTGATCCTATTATTATCGTCAAATAGAATCGCAATACTTTAAGAAAGCACCGTAGTGGAGGAAAAACGAAACACTTCACACTGCATAGTATAACCAACATTTAGGATATTACGGTAATTTATTTTTAAGATAAATACATAGTTATTGAATACACAATTATCAAACGTGTAGTTCGAAAGAACCTATTAATTATTTGGTATATTCAATGTATTTGTTGGAGAGTCAGTCACTGCAAAATAATGTTCTAACCTGTTCTGAATATTAAAAAGGAGAAGCTCTCTTTATAACAAAGGTAGAAAGTGATAAAGATAATTCGGTAAAGAGCGAGGTGAAACACGACTGTCAATGATTGTAAAACAAATTTCATTTAAACGTGATTGATCATTGACTCGCATTTGGGGCATAAGTCAAATACCTTAGTTGCCTCCTAGAAGTCTCATTGGTACGTTGCCCACATGCCATTCATGACATCTATGGCAAATAAGCGTGACTGAATTACTTGGTCTAGCAATTCGTAACAAAGGAGAGGCTAAGGTTCAACAATGAGCTACGCCATTGTAGATCCTGAGGTAATCTTTTTCAATCGTCTTCTGTATAATGTATCACCTCAAATCATGGTTAATGTTATTCTCTTGCCTCATTCTTGGCCTATCTACTGATAGCTCTTCCCTCTGATATTTCTTCGTGGTGTTTCCCTGTCCGTATTTTATTTCTCATTCTTCTCACATGCCCTGCCCATCGCAGTCTATGATACTTAACTGTTCTTATTATATCTGGTTTCCTATAAAGATCGTGTAGTTCACTGTTATGTAGTCTTGTCCATTCACCTGTCTGTATGTATCTATTTATATTCTGTCCGTAGAATGTGTAGAGAAATTCACCAGCTTCCCGATTAGACATCTTTCTCGCTTGAAGCTAAAGAGCGAAATGAGAAATGTCAGCTGATCTGTTCTTCCTCCTGCACTTCCTTATACGGCCTCATTGGCCGGACATTTTTGCTCTCTTCTTGTGTAGATGGCTTATTTCGGACAGCTTCTCTACAGATTCTACGGACAGACTAGTCAAAAAAAATTCGTAACAAGATGACTTTCAACAATTCCATGCCGAAACCTACCTTGAAATTTCATGCAGAGAAGCGTTGTGATGTACCAAGGCCATATCCAAAAAAATATCGGCACATTTTAACTGAATGCACTAAAATACATCGCAATATCTCTCATTTAAACTAGAGGGAAGTAATATGTAATTCCTGACTTGGTGGACTGGATAACCTGAGAACGTGCCCCCGCACCACGTCCTGCCTCACTCCACTCTGCTCTTAAGTCATGTAGGGATGTACATCTGCTCCGTATAGTGGGTTGTCATTGCTAGATACTGACTTCGATATCTGTGCTCTGCAGTTAAAAAATACCAGATTTTTTTTTTGGACATAGCCTTGGTACATCACAACGGTTCTCTGGGAGGTAGGTTTCGGCATGCAATGGTTGACAGTTCCCTTGTTAGATAAATACACTATACAGTGCCTTCAGTGTAAGTCGCAACCCTAAGCGCCTCGCAACCAGCCGACAGACCAAGCGGTCAAAGTACCCCCGTTTCCCGGTAAATGAACTGGCGGGCAGGCGGCAAAGCAGGTTCCAATGACATTCTCTCTACCCGTATTTAGTGTTACTTGTGTAACTGTAAGGTACAGACGTGTTTTCCTAAGTTTTTCTTAACCAACTTGTGAATTTGTGTTCAGTTGTGAAGTTGTGACTGTGGTGTATATCACTTAACAGAGGGTATTTTTACTTTTGACAAATGCAAACAAGAAATCTTACACAAGTTGTCGCCTTAAATTGTGTTGTCAATTCTCTAACGCAACTGTACCAAATGAAGTTATGATTTAAAATACTCGAATATTAGAGGAACTTAAATAAAATATTGGAATTGTGAACTCAAACATTTCAAGTCAGGAATTGGATAGCGTGTTTCAAAATCTTCTTCGCCGGTTTGAATGTTGTATGGAAGCTGAAGGAGATACATTTTAAAATATTTTGTCGTAAGGTAAGGAATAAACAGCACATAAATCGATTTTATTCCATTGCAATCTCCAATCATTTTCACAGCTACTTAGATTTATTCGATGAGATTACCATACGAGATCCGTACGACGAGCGGTTGCCAGACACTAGGGTTGCAACTTAAAATGAAGCCCCTGTACTTAAAACTTAAAGGCTATCCGCTCTTAAAGTGATCCTCATCCAAACAAAACCATGTGACCTGCTTGCTTTCCTTAACTTATGGACACCGACGTACGATGTAGAAGCAATAAGTACGCGAAAAAGTAGTTCCCTTCATTAAATTAAAAATGTGTCCTCTGAATATACTTGTTATTCTTCGTGACTGAAAATAATAATCATAACACAGAAAATATTCTACAATATATCTAATCAATAATTACAAATTGAAATAGTTTATTACATATGGATTATGCATTTGAGTCATGCTTCAGTCGATTCTGATGCAACAAAATGGCTCAAGGTGTTGAGTCTTCCGTTGCTGTGTTGCCATCAACATTTTTTAAAACACAATTCTGGCAAAGCTACTGGTCAAAAAACCGTTATTTTAAATGTATATTACATGTTCAGTGAAAAATCTCACCAACTTAATTGTAATCTACACCATTCAGCGATCATATGCCTTATATACCTGACACGTGCTCCCTGTCAATGTGACAGTAATTGTGGGGTGAATGGCGGAAGGATACAATTGGCGTTTGTTAATGTTAGGATCACTCTAAGAGCGGATAAGATATAGTTATGAGGCAACAGGAACTCTATTTTGTTATAGAAAGAGATGTGGACACCCCTTCTGGTATCCACCTTGCCTTTAGTTTAATAGACTACCGTTTTACTTGTACGTCACCGGGGAACACCACACCCCCACTTTCCGACGCCGAGCAAACTTCTCACCGCAGGAGACGTATCCCTCGAGCCCAACCTCACTATGTCTAATCGATACAACAGTAAGTACAATCAATGTTCTCAGATTTAAATTACTACAGCTACTTGTGGACTCAAGTGTCTACCTTCAAACAGTGTCTGCTTTTACCATATTTCTAAACTCTGGAGACTGTTATCATGGAAATAATTTTGAAAATGTTGTACAGATCTTGACCGATCCTATATACAAACTCACTCAAAACCGTAGGTTCATGGCCGCGCGGACATAAGCTCTCCGTACATTCCTATCCCGAGTTATTGTTTTAAAATCGTCCCCAGTACAATCTACTTCCCTAAAATCGTGAGTAATGTTATTATCTACTTCATCATTAGTCTGACAACTGGACGTTTTATTATTGGTTTTCTATACCCCTCCCGTTCTTGCCACATGTCCAGCCCAACACAGCTACGAGACTTAACTGTACTTATTATATCTGGCTTCCTACGTAGACCATGTAGCTCATTGTAAAATATATGAATTAAATTGAATAATATTGAATTACCTATATCTGGTTTTCTTGCTTTAACCCATTACGAATTTCAAAGAATTTGATATATTTTTGCCTATCCGCACATATAATTATTATTATTATTATTATTATTATTATTATTATTCCATTCAATTCCATAGTAATTTTGCCCTAGGGCAAGTTTTTCACTGCAATCGTAACATTTTCATGCAATGCTTTGCAGCTTTACTAGGGCATTATAGGTGTGGTAGCTTCCCGTTGCTTTCCACACCGGTGAAGGATGATGATAATGATAAGGATGATGTTGATGGCCGGTTGATTTTCGGGGATTGTTCGTCCCTAATCTTCCTGACATTTGTCTTACAGGCGAGAAAAAAACCCGAAAAAACTTCACCCAGGAGCCTGTCCCGACCGGGAATCGAACCCGGGCCCGCTGCGTGACAAAGCAGCACGCTACCTCGAGGCCACAGCGATGGACTTTATTATTATTATTATTATTATTAATTATTTTTAATTATTATTATTATTAATTATTATTATTATCATCATCAATATTATCATCTAAAGAACTATAGGTTGTTATTACAATTATACAGGGTGTTACTAAATTTCCATTACAGACATTGAAGACCTGTAGTGGATACCAAGACGGTTATGTCTATCATAGGTACTCATGTCCGAAAACGTACCGTTTTCCCGCTACACACAAAAACCACAAAACACGTTGCTCTGACGCCTGCTGCTTGACGTCTTAGTCTATAAAAAGGATTCGATGTGACGACCACCTACGTAAACATAGATACGGTACCTCCGTACCATGTTCTAGTACACACGATTACCAATCCTTGGTCCTGCGACATCCGCCGCAGCCGGTAGGTCTTCCTCGGATGCCACAGAGGTCTCGTAAATCAGACATTTCATGTGACTCCACAAGTAGTATTCTAGCGGAGTCAAGTCAGGAGAACGAGGAGGTATTTGGCTCCAAAAATACGGGAGAGATAAACGTGTATTGTGGTATTTTGCGTGCGTGTAGCGGAAAAACGGTACATTTCCGGGCATGAGTTGCTATGCTAAACGTAACCATATTAGTCCAAATTACATGTCCTCAATGTCTATAATGTGAGTTTAGTTGCACGCTGTATATATATATATATCCATCCATAGTAATTCTGCCCGAAGGCAGGTCCTTCACTGCAATCATAGATGCTGCGCCTGCAGCTTTACTAGGGAATTATAGGTGTGGTAGCTTCCCGTTGCTTTCCTCACCGGTGAAGGATGATGATGATGATAATGGTTTTTGTATTGTATTGTAAGCCCATGTTTTCCCTTTACAGGGATTTAGGCGCTCTCCCCATAGAGGGAAGAATTTGAACCATACTAATTTAGTTACACTTCTTTTCGTATGTATGTCAGTTTGAGCGTGGTCAGCGTTCCGCCTCATACTGACATCTAGGAAACCAAGGTAGTACTAGGACGGGAAAATTCGGTAAATTTTGCTTAGAGGCCTTTTTCATTCTGGCTTAAGGATTTTTTACGAGACTGAAAATCTTCAGACTCGTGACCCAGGGCTTAAAGTCCCTCCCGGAGGACTTGCTCCTTGAATTTTTCCGTCCTAAAAAATCCATCGACCCCGGCCAGGTTTGAACCCGCGAACCTCGGAACCAGAGGCAAGGAGCATAACCACTAGTCCACCGTGGCCGACTGATGATAACGATAAGGATGATGATGATGATGGCCATACGATTTCGGGGACCGTTTGGGCCTTAAAGTTTTCCTGACATTTGTCTTACAGGTGAGGAAAAACCCCGATAAAAACTTCACCCAGAAAAACTGCCCCGACCGGGATCGAACCCGGGCCCGCTACGTGATAAGGCAGCACGCTACCTCAAGACTACAGCGGTGGAATTTATATATATATATATATAATTAAGAAAGTTTTCTTGCGTTTTCCGCGTCATGGATTCAAAGTTGTCCTCTGGCCACTGATTCCGACCTTGAATCCATGACGCGGGAAACCTAAGAAAACTTTCTTAATCATACTTATGTCCGCGAAAATCTACAGTATAACACACGCACACACACACACACGCGCGCGCACACACACACACACACACACACACACACACACACACACACATATATATATATTAACAGAAATTGTCAGAACCGATATTTAGATATTAATTTTTCTTTTCATGACACATTTGGCTTTCATTGCCATATGTCAAAATTTAATTCTAACATCGATATATATATATATATATATATATATAATATATATATATCGATGTTAGAATTAAATATATATATATATATATATTAAATATATAAAATATTTCAGGTAAATTGACACCTGGGAAACCAAGGTAGTACTAAGATGGTAAGACTAGGTAAATTTTGCTTAGAGGCCTTTTCATTCACTCTTACAGATCTTTTACGAGCCTGAAAATCTTCAGATTCAGGACCAACGGCTTAAAGTCCCTCCCGGAGGACTTGCTCCTTGGATTTTTCATCCTAAAAAAATCCATCTATTCTGGCCGGGTTTGAACCCGCGACCCTCAGGAACAGAGGCGAGGAGCATAACTTCTAGTCCACCGCGGCCGACATCCTATTATTATTATTTTATTATTATCATTATTATTTTCTAAAGAAAAATTCGTATATTATTATCATTTTATAAAGAAGAAAATATTATTCTTATTATTGTCTTGTAAAGTTAATTATTATTATTACTATTATTATTATTAATTTAGTTTTAATTCCGTTGTTTGAGTAATGGTGTTATGTAGATACAGCAGGTGGGAAGCAGATAGTTGCAGAGCTCAGGAATACAAACGGATTACCTAACACTACAAGTACAATTCAACGAAATCTAGAAACAAATGAACGTAAGCCAGAGTAGAACACTGCTAATCCCATACTTACCTGTGTCTGTGTTCACAAACAATATTATTAATCATTCACTCGCATATAGTTCTGTTACTCCCCCTCGGTTCAATACATCTTTCAATGTGTAAAAGAACTTGATTTTTCGAGCAAAGAGAGCTGAACTGATACGGGAATGAACATAAGGACTTTATTAGACTGAAAGTAAGATACATAAAATGTTATTTACAAATATGGATCGCACGGCCAGTAAGCAGTACGTGCTGTTGACAGTCTGTTACAAAAAGTTGATGTTTGGTAATAATATACTTAAAACAAAAAAAAAGAAATCATAATAATATTACAATTAGATAACAATACAAGTACGTTATACATTAACTTAGTTATGTAGAATTATTAAGAATTAATGGTATTGCAATTTATTAACATATTTATTTATTCATAAATTAGTGTTGTTCTTATTTTCCGCGTTTTGTCCAGAAATCTACCCAAGTTTATCCAATTTTCTGGGCTTACCAATAACTTGTAGCATGCCAATCTTTCACGATTTGAATTTAGAAATCTTTCCGGTAATAACTGACGCCTCCAATTTTCCAAATCGTTACATTTTCCTAATATATGTATCTCGTCTTCAAAGCTCCCCCACATTGGACATATTCGCATATCGTCATCGTCGCTAATTTTTAAAAATTTCCATGTCCCTAACCTGAACCAAGCAAGCCCCGATCTCTCTTTAAATCCTAGATTGAGTATATAAGATTCTTTTCCCCAAACTTGGTTTAGGTCTCTTTGTAAAAACAGTGATCGTTTCCCCGCACATTCGGCCAAAATATTTTGTGGGTTTATATCTAAGTACCTCCTTCTTATTTTTCTCCACACATTCTTGCGATTTTCAGTCCCTTTTTCCCATACCCAACCCATCCCAATCTTGTGGAGTTCTCTCCTAACCTCGTCTATCCAGAACGTAGTAGACTGCATAACACTGAGCTTCATGATCTTTATAGGAAGCCAGATATAATAAGAACAGTTAAGTCTCGTAGTCTGCACTAGCAGGACACATGACACGACTGGGGAATGAACGAGGGGCTTGGAAACTGGTAGGAAAATCAGAGTTACTCTACACAATAACAGTTTTGCGTTACTTGTTTGTTGGCGTGCTTCTGTGGTAAGTTGGCTAAGCTGTTTGAACAATGATATACATATTTTACATTATTTATTTATTTTTTATTCAATGCCACCAGTTTTTCATTGGGACATTTCTGGTATTCTCTCCTGACATTGGCATATCCAGTCAAGTCTCGTAGACTGTGATGGATAGGAGGAATGTAAGAGGGGCATGCAAATTTCTTGTAGGAAAACCAGAAGGAAAATGCTGTGTTCACTGATTAAGAATGAGGTGGGAGAATAACATCCATGATTTGAAGGAAGTAGATTATACAGGGGATGATTGGACAACATTAGCTCAGGATAGAGATATATGGAGAGCTTATGTCCACGCATCCATGAACCTTCGGGTTCGATGGTGTCAATGAGTTAGTAAAAAACTTGAGTATAGTTTTTTTTTTCAAGAATGAACAGATTTCAGAGAACGCCACGCCGTAGCGTATTTGTTATAAAAATACGTTACAAGTCGGAAAGTCGGGGGTTCGAATCCCGGTGGATTTTTAAACAGACATAAATTCGTCTGGTGGAACATGGTCCTGCTGTCGACTCATCCTCTAAAGGAAATGAGTACCATACGCTGTTCTGGGGGTAAAGGCGGCCATCACGCAGAGCTGACACCCTTGCTGAGATCTCGTGCTGATTGTCTAGAATGTTCGGAGCCTTATCCTCTTAAGGGATCTCTGTATCTACGATCAATATTATATTGTTCAACTAATGAAACCAAGTCCAGGACTTGAAACCTTTCGGATTTTAAGATAATATAACATCGAACTCTGTACATTTTATAGGACTTGGTTCCTTTACGTGCTGAAAGTGAAGACGAGGTTCGCGAGAAAATTGATATAAATTCATTCATTTATTTTTTAATTCCGATCCTCACATTCTGTACCTCTTCCCACCAGCTCAGTTCCAGTTGTAATGTAAACAAACCAGATGTGTGAACTGCGTTTTCATTGGTCTAATAATGGTTTTACCTTTAAGCGTGTAAGGAAATGCAGTTCCCTCTCTAACACTCGAAATAAAGGAAATAAAAATATATATTATCTAGCACATGTCTGCATAAGTTATATGGGAGAATCTTAAAATATATAATTACAATTTTAATACATTAAATAAGCATTTCGTTGTTTAATTCTTACGCATGCGCAATGCAAAATATGTTGGGATTTCTATTGTTTTAAAACGGTTGCTTTCTGTAGAATTTATTAAAAGACTGGAAAATGAACAATTTCAAAAGAGGAGAGAAACAAATTATTTTGAATGTTTTCGAAACAATTTAGTGAAAAATATCTTACATTAGCCATTAAGGATGTAGTGGAAATAACAGTATCATTTATAGGTGAGGCAGCATTGAGGATAAATTGAATAGTTGCCCCGAAAAGAAATCTAACTCACAAACATTCAAAAGTTGATTTTTCAGTAGATTACTGATCTATCCAGAGAATATCACAGCATGGTGCATGTAAAACTATCCATACTCTCTTCCAGACCTGTTTTATTAATTTTTAAAAGTTGGCTTTCAAGTGAATAGTGATCTATCCGTAACAAAATGGCGGAAGAAGTTAGTCAAGTCATGAGTAGCAGTTTATTGGTTAGATCTGTTTTCAGGGCAATTATTCAATTCTGTTCGTAATGAAATTGTAAATAATGGATATCTATCAACATGGAAACCCCGCAAACGTCTGATTAGGTAGATACATATATAATTTTTATCATTAATTAATAATAAATGGAGGAAGTTCCTAATTATTGGCACCATCTTACCTTGTATTCAGTCTTATTTCCCGTAAAATACAATTTTATCTAAGAACAATGTTTGTACCGTACACAATTCAGTCATATGGAGAGTAAAAGTAGCACCACAGATCCCCCAATAGACGGAGCAATACCTTATGTAAGTTTGTTTACAGTACAACTGGAAGTTAGCTCGGATATGGTATATGGAATGGAATGTATGTTTTTTTTTTTTTTCAAAAGAAAGAAAGTACATATGCATTTACATTGCTCACGGGCTTGCTCGGACGTGCGTGCATTTCTTTTCCATAAATAAAACAATAAAAATAATAATGATATAAACAAATACCTACATGGCTACACACATACATAAAACATGTAAAAACATTGTATATATATATTATATATATATCATCATCATGAACAAATTCGTTTTAGGCCATGTGGCCTGTACGGTAAACCTAGCGAAGATGGTCTTGATCTTTCCACCGATATTTTGGTCTTCCTTGGTCCCTATGTCCAGTTGGGGTATATTGGAATGCCAATTTTGGAAGTCTATTTCTTGCCATTCTTCTCAGATGATTTTTCCATTCTTGTTGGTATCTTTGTATATCTTCATTTAAACTTGTTACTCCAAGTTTTCCTCTGATAATAGTGTTCCTTTGGTGATCCATATATATATATATATATATATATGTGTGTGTGTGTGTGTGTAAAAGCTATGTCTACACTACATACATATTAATACACATCTACACTCATCCATAAAAATACCATGTATATAGGTATAAAAAGTCTCATTTTGTATATTAATAATTTAAAAAATGCTACAAACAAAGTTTAAAAAAGAGAGGAAAATAACACACACATATACATACACATGTGCGTGCTCATACCCACCCATCCTGCAGACATCAAATAGACTATCAGGCTATTCAACTTATTAAGCTAATATAACTGAAGATCGAAAACAAAGACCGTATTGAGATTCTCATTATTGATAATACATATATACTTATTGATCTTCAATCTTGCTATTGTCAAGACGAGGTTCTGGGGAACATGAAATTGGTATAAACTCCAATTCCAACAGAATTGGACTATATCCCTTTTGGAAATTCCTGATTCATTAATTTTTTTAATTCCGATTCTTATATTTTAGATGGGGAGTTCTGCAACACTCTGTATTTAAGTATTGAGAAGAGCAAATAGCGATAATTGAAACTTGGTGCTGACAGTGTAGGGAACTTGTTGATGGATGGTAGGAGATGAAGAGGAGGTCGTTGAGGCGGTATCAGTTCTAGGAGATCCCTCGCAATAATCTCCCTAGTTTATCTCCTCTTAAATATGTTTCATTCCACACAATACCAGCACAATTGCCTCTATTTCTGACGTTCTGTCTCCACCGCTAAATTACTCTACATTACGTCACATGAAAGGTGATTGATTACAACATATGGTGAATAATAATAATAATTACACCGTTTTAGATTATATTAAAACTCGGAAATTAAGATGGTACGGACATGTCCAGCTAATGGAAGAGGATCGGCTACCATAATGTGTTTTGGAATGGAAACCTGAGGGAAGTCGGTGCAGAGGAAGAGCTAAAACCTCCTGGAGTCAGGGAATATATTTATACATGAAGGAGAAACGTCTACAACCAGGAGATTGGATGGACCGACAAAATTGGCTGTTAGGAATCTTAAGACGTTAATCAACCGATGATATATCCATCTAATAATAATAATAAAAATAATAATAATAATAATAATAATAATAATAATAATAATAATAATAATAATATTCCATCCATAGTAATTCTGCCCGAGGGCAGGTCTTTAACTGCAATCAAGGCTTTTTCATGCTATCCTTTGCAGCTTTACTAGGGAATTGTAGTTGTGGAATCTTCTCGTTGCTTTCCACACCGGTGAAGGATGATGATGATAATGATAAGGATGATGATGATGGCCGGATGATTTTCGGGGACCGTTGGGCCATAAGCTTCCTGACATTTGTCTTACAGGTGAGGAAAAAACGCCGAAAAAAATCTCACCCAGGAGCCTGTCCCGACCGGGAATCGAACTCGGGCCCGCTGTGTGACAAGGTAGCACGCTACCTCTGCGTGACCACCTGTCGGAGGAAATACATAATAATAATATTACATAATACTAATAATTATAATAATAATAATACATAATATAAATTATAATAATAATAATTATAATAATACCCATAATAATAATAATTTTATTTATATACAATAATAATAATAAATAATGCAAAATTATAAGAAACATTTTAGGTCCTCAAGTCATACGTGAAGCATATAGACTCAAAGTAAAGAGAAAATAAAACTATATACAGACATTCATAGTGATATTAGAAGACGAAGGTTCAAATATTATGGGCATATTAAACGAATGGACACAAATAAACTTTCAAAAAAAAGCAAATCATGAAATTCTACGAAAATACAGTAAAGCACCAGTAGATACTATGAAATGGGTTGGTTGAAAAAAAAACAGAGGACTTAAAATTGGTAGGAATTACTCCAGAAGATATCATAATCAGAGATATCTTTAGATTAGAATTAAGGTACACAAGTGGCAGGTTGACCAAGTGCACAAACCCAAGAAAAAAAAAACAGGAATATCATGGACAGAAGAGAGAAAACTGCCGGCAGTCAAAAAATGGAGGACATGTGGAGAAAAAGGAAACGCATCTAAGTACTTTGCGTAGTCCTACCTGGGCTCTTTTGCAATACAATTATTATTATGGTTATGCTCCTTGCCTCTGGTCCCGAGGGTCGCGGGTTCAAACCCGGCCGTGGTCGATGGATTTTTAGGACGGAAAAATTCAAGGAGCAAAGTCCTCCAGGAGGGACTTTAAGCCGTGGGTCCCGAGTCTGAAGATTTTCAGGCTCGTAAAAAATCCTTAAGCCTGAATGAAAAGGCCTCTAAGCAAAATTTACCGAATTTTCCCGTCCTAGTACTACCTTGGTTTCCTAGATGTCAGTATGAGAAGGAACGCTGACCACGGACCACTCAAAAATGACATCTATTCGAAAACAACTGTAACTAAATTAGTATGGTTCAAATTCTTCCCTGTAGGGGGAGAGCGCCTAAATCTCTGTAAAGGGAAAACATAGGCTTACAATACAATACAAAATTATTATTATTATTAATATTAACAAACATATTTCTGTGCCTAAGTTTTATATTCCTTCTATAGTCGTCTCTATCCATCCACTCCATGTCCTCCAGTCCGCTTGTTCTCATTTCAGTTCTTATTTCTTGCATCTATGAGTTTCGAGGCCTTCCTTTCCTTCTTCTTCCAGGTGGACACTATTCCAATGTTTTTTTGTGTGACCTTTCTTCTTGCATTCGTCGTACGTACCAATATCAATTTAACCGCTTATATCTTATATGATTCAAGAGATCTAAAACAAGTTTGGGGAAAAGAATATTATATACTCAATCTAGTATTTAAAGAGAGATCAGGGCTTGCTTGGTTCAGGTTAGGGGCATGGAAATTTTTAAAAAATAGCGACGATCACGATATGCGAATATGTCCAATGTGCGGGAGCTTCGAAGACGAGATACATATACTAGGAAAATGTAACGATTTAGAATATTGGAGGCATCAGTTATTACCGGAAAGATTTGTAAATTCAAATCGTGGAAGATTGGTATGCTACGAGTTACTGGTAAACCCAGAAAATTGGATAAACCTGAGTAGATTTCTGGACAAAACGCGGAAGATAAGAACAGCACTTATTCAGGAATAAATAAATATGTTAGCAAATTGTAATGCCATTAATTCTTAATAATTCTACATAACTAATTTAACGTATAATGTAATTGTATTGATATCTAATTGTAATATTATTGTGTTTCTTTCTTTTTTTTGTTTTCTAAACATCAACTTATTGTAACGGACTGTCAAGAGCACGTATGGCTTACTGTCCGTGCGATCCATATTTGTAAATAACATTGTATGTATCTTACTTTTAGTTTAATAAAGTCCTTATGTATGTATATGATCCACCGCTATGGCCTCGAGGTAGCGTGCTGCGTTGTCATGTAGCGGGCCCGGGTTCGATCCCCGGTCGGAACAGTTTTTCTGGGTGAGGTTTTTATCGGGGGTTTTCCTCGCCTGTAAGACAAATGTCAGAAAACGTTAAAAGCCCAAACGGTCCCCGAAATCATATAGCCATCATCATCATCATCCTTCACTGGTGTGGAAAGCAACGGGAAGCTACCACATCTATAATTCCCTAGTAAAGCTGCAAAACATAGCATGAAAATGCTATGATTGCAGTGAAAGACCTGCCGTCGGGCAGAATTACTATGGATGGATATATTATATAATATAATATTTAATATTAATTTTTGAGTACTTTATTTATTTTTTCCATTGTTGAACATTTTGCTGCTCAACTCAAGAAATTAATTTCCATCGACATAAGTTTTTGTTGAATTTCCAAACTTCAGCTCCATATGCGACAGTACTTCTCACTATTGAATTATATATTTGTAACATATTTTTTTCTGGTTATATGTCTGTTGTTATTATTATTATTATTATTGTTATTATTATTATTATTATTATTATTCACTTCACGGGCTAGGTAAATTGCCTCTTCCGCCTCACAGTTGTTCTCTCCATCTTTTCAGTTTACTTCCTAGGTTCCTTGAACCTCTTGGCTTGTAGTTAAATGCTGCTTTTGGTAATCTTGTTACATTCATTCCTTCTATATGTCTAAATCATTTATCTCTTTATCCTTTGATTTATTATTCGGTGGATATATATTTAACTCTGTTCTTATATCTTCATTCTTTATCCGATCTAATGTTGTGCAGCCTTTTGTTCTTCTAAGGGTGTTCATTTCTACGCGTTGTATTCTGCTTTGTAATTTTTTGGTCATTACCCAAGTTTCAGTCCCATAAAGTATGCAGGAACTGCCAATGTTTTATAAACCTTCAATCTAGTATATCTTCTTGTTTTGTTCTTTAATGTTATTATTCCAAGTATTGGGAAGAAAGAAACAAGAAGTTATTGTTTTTTCCTAACTGGAAGAAGAGTATAGCTGTAATCAACGTGAATTGTGAGGACATTCTGTATGTGAAGGGGAATATAGTGTTGGTATAGAAGGGATGTATTGGCTGGAGTTGAAGAAGATTCACGAGTTTGAAGATTGTAAGTCGAGAGACGCTGCCAAAACTTATAATCTTGCAAAATTATGATGAACGAGGCAGTGGTGCTGTATATACAGCTTCTTTGCAACCAGTCATAAATTGTGTTTAAAGCTTTCATCATGATGTTACCAGAACTATCTCACTGCCACTATCGAACCCGTGCGTTCAGTAAGTCGTCTTCTCTTTCTTGTATTATTACAACATGGTCAGCATTTAAAATTTTCCTTGGGCTACTTTTATGCCTGCGTCAATTTTAGTCTCCAATTTTGAATTGTATAATTGAATAGTTGCCCCGAAAAGAGATGTAACCAACAAAAATTCGAAAGTGGAGTTTTCAGTGAATTAGTAATCTATCCGGAGAATATCACGGCATGGTGCATGTAAAACTATCCCAGCTCTCTTCAAGACCTGTTTTATTTATTTTTTAAAATTGGCTTTCAAGCGAATAGTGATCTGTAGAGGAAGGATTTTGATGCATTTGCATCTCTTTTCTATGAGAACTAAACAATGCTCAGTTAGATATACATTGCGTTTTGGCGGAAAATTATTTTTTTAAATTTCTTTCTTTGTCATTTTCTTTCGTTTACACTGTTCTTCCATTTTGTTTTACCTTTGTTAATCGTTTTTATCTTATTCACACATACAAACACAAGACAGGACACACACCCAGACCCAAGGTGGAGATTTAAAATCCCCTACCCCTCCGGGAATCGAACCCGGGTCTCCGGAGTGGAAGGTAGGGACTCTACCGACTACGCCATGGCGACTGACATCTTAAATAAGAAACCTTGTGATTCCATTTATTTGCATTTTTGTCAATTTTTTGGCATATTTCATTTTCTGTGGATTTTACAGTATATTAGTGCTTATTTCATCCACTCAAACATACTTTTTGGCAGTTTTATGCACTTTTGCGAGGAAATGTGCAAATTTTAAACATAATTTACTTTTACTGTCTCTACCAGTATACTTGAACTTACATTTTAAGAAGAGGTTCTGCCATCCCACACTCCAATTAACTGTAGATAGGACTCGTTTATAGTAATCAGCAGTTCAATTAGTGAACCAACGGAACCTAGTGAAAACTGTAGTAAACGATCTAGAAAAAGTGAGTAGGGAATTAGAAATGGATGTATTGAAGAAAATTATTATGATTTTGAGTAGAAATAAAATATTTTATGTGCTGTCATAAATAGCAGATGTTCTGTCAGGTGAAAATTAATATGTAGGAGTATTACCAGAGGGTTTAAAATCCAGTGATATAGTTTATTTTGAATATTTCACCTTTAGTATCGCTAGAAGTGGAAAGGAATTTCTCGATGTACAAATCAAAGAAAAATATTTTTCCTTCGACAATCTAAAGTAGTTATTTGTTGTACATTGCAATGCAGGAAGTAAAAAAGTGAACACCTTATATTTACCTGCAAATGTGAATTTTATAAATATCTTATTGCATTGTATTTAATTTTAGTGCGTTTTTGTAATTGTTAGTGCATTGTTGCATTTTTTAAATGCACTAGCTAATACCCGGCGTGCGCTACTACGCCTAATTAAATGAAAATTAATGTGCTTTTATGTTTAGTTGAATAAGTGAAAGGAAAAATTTATATCGTAATTATTTTTAGATACTCCGTGCTGTTTACTCGGCGTTGTCCGGGAATCTACTCATCCCAATCTTCTTGGCATAAATGAGCTGAAAGACAAAAATTAATGTATTTCTTATAATTAGTTAAATAAGTAAAATGAAAAATAATTATAAATGTATATCGTAATTATTTTAAGATTCCCCGTGCTGATTACCCGGTGTTGCCCGGGAATCTACTTATCTCAATCTTCTTGGCATAAATGAGCTAAAAGACAAAATTCGTTATTGTGAGTTATCCGTAAAAGAATGTCCGCCATGTGCTTCTAGACTTGCACAGGAATCTACATACTTGTCTCGATCTTATTGGCATCAATGAAAGCCAAAAATGGTTGTTGAGAGTATCCGTTAGAGATAAACATATGCTGTCGCAGACTTTTGTGTAGAGCTTTTTGAGATATCCAATTCTGTGTACATTAATTTTGTGTGTTTGTTATGTTTAGGCAGCGTAAGCCATTTAAGCGTCCAAAGAGCTACTTTTTATCACGTTTTCCACTATAAAGGGCGATTTGTCAGGGTGTAGGAGTTGAGTATCACAACTCTCTTATAGCCTATGTTCATCCCGGGAATCGCCTGAAAATTTTGCAAAAAGCCCCATCACAATCGGATCAACAGTATTGCCGCGCATAAAGTATGAACAAACCAACAAACAGACATTTTTATATATTATATTATTCTGTATTTTATTGTGAACTATCGTAACAAAATGGCAGAATAAGTTAGTCAAGTCATGAGTAGCAGTTTATGAGGTAGATCTGTTTTCGGGGCAACTATTCAATTGATTAATATAAAATTATGGAATATTCACCTGAAAGGTCCGTCTCCTCAACTTAATAAACCTCAACGGAACACATCATGAATCTTATAAAAGCTGATTATTCAATTGATATAAATGTTCAAAAGTATCGGGTGAGATTGGGAACCCTTGTCTGATTTCTTTATTAGTTAAAATTTATTCTGATTTCTGTCTTAAATGTTATAACAATTTTTCTGTATTTAATCTACTTTTAATTTTATGACATTCATCTTTATCTTTGTGAATCACTGTTCCCATCATCATAATCATCATGTTCGGTGCTACAGCCCATTGCAGGACTTGACCGTCCCAACTGTGCACCTCCATGCATTTCTATCTTCTGCTTTCCTTCTCCATCCCTGGACTCCCATAACCTTCAGGTCCTGTTCCACGCTGTCTAGCCATCTGGTAAGAGGTATTCCTACTTTTCTTATTCCCTCTACTTTAGAGAATGTAACTCTACGGACAATGTATGTTTCTTCCAGTCAATATAATGGCCCAGCCATCTCAACTTTGAAGATGTTATTATAGTATGTCAGTATCACCACATTCATTCATTTATAGTGTTCTATCCAAGAGCAGGTATTTCACTGCAAACTCAGCATTCTCCACTCTTTCCTTAACTCAGCTTTCCTTTTTGTATCCGCATACAAACCATTTATTTTAATATTGTCTATCACCTGATTTTTTTTTTTTTGCCTCTAACTTTCTTTCCGTTCACCATTTCTTCTAGGGCATCCGTCAGCAGGCAGATTCTTCTTAGCCAGTGGCCAATCCAATTTATTTTTCTCTTCTTTATGAGTTCCAGCTTTGTTCTTCCTTCATCCACTCTGTCTAGCACATGTTTATTTTTTTTTGTCTGTCCATTTTATACGTTCCATCCTTCTCCACATCTGAAAAACTTAAAATCGCTTTTCCTCATTCTTTCTAATGTGCGGGTCTCTGCACTATACAATTCTACACTCCACATAAAGCACTTCATGATTATATCTACTGCGCCATTTGCCATTTTCATTTATCGGTCTATAGAATCACGATCCCCAGGTAGACAAATTCTTCAACATCTTATATTTTATCTTCATCTATTTTTATGTTTAGAAAATCTTCCCTGATTACAATTCGTTCAAAAACTGTTCTGCAATGACCTGAACTCGTGACTTTGAGGTAAAGACGAATATCTTAAGTACTTCTGTCAATGGGACGATTTATAAAATGCGTATTTTTTATTGCAATAAAGAAGGTTTTCCCCATAATTCCACACACAGATAAGTTGTTTATCTTTTAAGTAGTATGGTAATGAAATTGTGTCTATTTACATTTAATTGGCTTGAAAATTATGTTTTATATTCGTTTTCCTGTTCTCGCAAATTGTAAGTTTAATTATTTTCCTCATGAATATGGGTTAACTATTTTTAGTGGTAGTTTTTCTTTACTCTAATTTAAATTTACTCTCCACAAGAATTTAATTCGTTCCTAAATACGCCAGAAGGTATTAAAATCCACCGACATAATAATAATAAATGTTTTATTTATTCTGGCAGAGTTACGGCCATAAGGTCATCCCTCCTCCATTCAACCAGCACAAATTACAATTATATATTGAACAGTACAGAATATGTAGGTATATACTATGCGATTACAGAGAATTAAAATATATTAAATGTTGCAATGGAGATTTTTATGTACAAACCACATTTTATACTATCATTTTTTTTTATTTACGAATATTCCACAATGCAGTGTTTCTCCTTCAACCCACAGTGATTTGTCGCCAGATGTTCCTGTCTAAAGCATCTTCTTCCCTCAAACCTCTACCTTCCATACTTCTCTTCACTTCATTCATCCATCGTTCTCTAGGCCTGCCTCTTCCACTTCTTCCATTAGCTTTCAAATTAAGGATTTTATTTAGTATTCTCTCTTCTTCCAAACAATAATAATAATAATAATAATAATAATAATAATAATTATGATAATAATTGAAAAGGTAAAGTGATCCCACTACAGACCTTAGGAGGCCCTTGGGGTAGTAGGAGCTTTCCAGACAATCAGCACTTAATCTCAGTCGGGTTGTCAGTCCTGCGTGATGGTCGCCTTTACCCCCAGATCAAGCGTCTGGTACTCGTTTTCGTTAGAGGCTAAGTCGATCCCAGAGTCATAGTGCCGCCAGAAGATTTGGGCCAGTCTTAAAAATTCTGACCCCACCGGGGCTCCAACCCTCGACCTTCCAGCTTGTAGCACAGCGCCTTAACCACTTCGCTACGGCGTGTCCCAATAATAATAATAATAATATAATAATAATAATAATAATAATAATAATAATAACCTTACACTGGGTAATGATGAAGTCGAGGTTAGAGCAAATATAAATTTAGATTTCTTTTAAAAGATGCCAATGTCCGGCAGCCCCTTATTTCTTGTGGTAGGGAATTCCAGTTGCGAGAAGTGAAGATAGTATATGACATGGAGTGATGTGATGTCCTATGTTGCGGTATATTAAGCAAGAGACTATGTTGTGATCGTGTGTGTAAGTTATGGTTGGAGGATAGATACTGGAAACGAGAGGATAACTAATTAGGAGTCGAGCTATGTAGAAAATAAATACATAAATAACTAACTCTAACTCACTGGCACTATCTAACCAGTAGGTTCAAGGTCGACGATATTTAATTAATTACACTGGTCAACATGATTTTTGTCTCATGAGTACCAATAGCTGTACTTAATGAAGTTTTTTATCGTGTTTTCAAATATGTATTCGGAATTTCTCCATCACCCACAGTTTTTCTTATTTCATTTTCAATGAATGGATTTAAATAATTATTTTTTTAATAAACCTAGATTTCTTCCCGGAAAATCTTGGCGCAGTGAGCGATGAGCACGGGGAACACTTTCATCAGAAGATTTCAGCTATGGAAAAGAGATATCAAGGCAAATGGAGTCCTAATATGCTGGCCGATTATTGTTAGATCATCAAGAGGGATGCTCCACAGGCGAAATATAGCAGAAAATCGTCATCTCTTACTTTCTAGGCGAGTCCGAATGTTCGAATATTGTGTAGTTACCAATGTAGAAAATATTAAAGTGTTTGAAACTATAAATGCCTGTTCTCTCGGAAACCTTGCATGATGGAGTAAAACCGATATCATATTTGAATTCAGGAGAAAAAGTATTATCAGAATCACATATTTTTCTTTCTGAGGCAAAAAAAAAAAAGTTTTTTTTTGTTGCTCAGTGTAATGTATGAATTAAAAGTTTGTACTGGAGTAGTAATAGTTATGGTCTTGAAATATAGAGAATTTGGCGGTACTTAAGCCTGAATAAAAAGGTCCTCAAAGCAAAATTTACCGATCTCCACATTCTAGTAATATTTTAGTTGCCCGCTAGATGTCTCATTGAGTCGGTATGTTGACCGCATGCAATTCATGGCATCTATGGGTAAATAAGGTACTAAACAAGCTTGGTATAGTAACTCCTAACAAAGGAGAGGCTATGGTCCAACATTGGGCAACACCATTATATATATAGCCTATATATATATATATATATAGTATAACACGAAAAGAAAAATAAGTCTAGACGAATTTGAACCCGAGACTTCTAACTCTATAAGTTTAGACGCTACCAACTGTGCCACTCAAGTATCCTAGCATATACATTTATTTTGTCCCCTGCACACTTCAACCACTCTAACAAAAACGCGTCCGCTCTTCTCGACGGCGTGCTTGAAAAAATTCGTGATATTGAGACGAACATGCATCGGATGGAGGACAGATTGAAATGGCTGGAATCTAAATTAGACTATCTCGAAAACCAGAGTCGCCGTAATAATATTGTGATATATGGAGTGCATGAAGAAGACAGGGAGAGCTAGGAGGAAACTGAACTTATAGTTAAAAGAGTAGTGGCTCAAATCAGGATTGATTTGGTGGACAGTGATATTGAAAGAGCGCACAGAGTATGTCGTTGGAATAGTGGAAAGAGACCGATTGTATGCAAATTATCACACTACAAAATAAAATGTTGTATCCTTAGAGACAGTAAATATCTTAAAGGGACCGGTATCAATATTGCCGAAGACTTTAGTGAGAAGGTGCGTCGCGAAAGGGACTTTCTTAAGTGACACATGCTCGAGGCGAGGAGGCAGGGCTGCCATGCAATCCTGCAATTTAATAAATTGATTATAAATGGACGAATCTGGAGCATGGAACTGCTAAAAAATATGGACAACCCTGAAAATGAATTTGAAGAGGTCATTGACAGCGAGTCCCCAAAACCTACAGAGGACGCTACAACAGCAGGTGATTTCCTTACAGCAGAGGAGGGAGAAAATTCTACACGAGAGAAAGAGAGAGGGAGTACTACGACTCTAACTCCGAGGGATCCAGTAAATATTCAGCACAAAACAGCCTAACGCAAAAAGAATACCCCACCTCTATGAGGTGAACGACCGGCGGACACAAGAACGCAAACACGAAAATCACTAAGACTGCTGAATTTACCCGCAGAAAAGGAACTATTGGGAGGGGGAAGTTCGAAAAATACAGGTAGGACTAATGACAAGGGAACACAATAGGATTTGTTGACAGTCGGTACATGGAACATCGAAGGGTTAAAACAAAAACTTTCAATGGACAGATGTGTAGAGTTTATTGAGACTTTTGATATATTAGCTCTAGGAGAAACATGGTTAAAAGCTAATGAATGCGTAAATCTATGTAATATGAAAGGTTATTTCAAGGGCAGTGAAACTAGAGAGAGGTAGATATCCAGGTGGTGTTGCCATTTTATATAAAGCTAACTTACCCATATATTAAAAAGGTGAATATTGCTTTAAAAGAGGCTATTTGTATATATTACCATGCAGGAAGAGCAGAAATGTGTCTGTTGTCTATTTACCTCCTACCACTAAATTCCAGGTATGCCAATCCACATTTTTTCGTTGAATTGTCTGACTCGTTGGCAGAAATATAAGATAGGTTTCCGGAAGCGGGAATAATAATTTTAGGGGACTTTAACTGTAGGATTGGGGAGGAAAATATCACTATAAAATCAGATGATAATGAAACACGAGGTGAGAGTAGGAGAAGCAAAGATAATATTATAAATTCAGAAGGAAACCAATTGTTCGCTTTTTGCGATGCATTTGAACTTGAAATTCTGAATGGGAAATATGGGGAAGATAAAAATGGAGAACTGACATTTATTAATAAAAATGGAGGTAGCGAAATCGATTATTCAATATGCACACAAGACATGATTTCAGTCCTAAGTAATTTCTGTATAGTCTCCAGAATCGAACCACACCACTTCCCAAACAAACTTATTTTAAATATGAAAGGTATTAGTGAGACAGTCAGTGATGGGATGACAACAATATTGCAGCCAATTACACGTTTCAGGTGTTTCGAGGATCGGAGAGAAGAATTTCTCAGGAGTTTGGAAACGCTAATACAGGATCTACAATTAAATGATTTTAACGGGGAGGTAATTATTAACACTTTGACAGAATATTTTCAAAAAGCAGGGGAAAAATTCAAGGTTAAATGCGCAATGAACCAGAAGGACAAAGGGTGGTACAATAATGCATGTAGAAAGAAGAAGAAGTTTGTCGAAAGTAGTCTTTTAAAGTTTAGAAAAGAAAGCACAGATGAAAACAGAAATAATTATGCGCAAGAGAGAAAGGAATATGAAGAATTACTGGGAAAAACAAAACTAGCATGGCAAAATAAGAAATCCGAAGAAATGAGAGTCGCGACTGAAAAAAGTGGGAACATTGCGGACATATGGGAAGCGATAAGGGAACTCAAAGTAAAGTCCATAAATCGGACAAGAATAACGCCCGTGGAATGGAAAAGTTACTTTGATAGGGTGCTGGGAAATGGGAGGTGAAGATATAATCAAGGAAATGGAGTTGAGATCCCTGACCCAATTCATATCCAATTACTGGATCAGGATATTTCGAAAAATGAAGTGGTTTCTTCCATTAAATGTTTAAAGAATGGTAAAGCACCTGGAATTGATGGAATACCGGGGGAATTCTTGAAAAATATGATATCATCCAATAAATTATTAGACGTTTTGAAAACTGCGTTCAACAAACTTTTTAATGGAGGAGTTTATCCGGAAGCCTGGGCGACAGGTGTCATCCAACCGCTATACAAAGGGAAAGGTGGGACACAGGTACCAGAAAGTTACAGGGGAATTTGTCTCTTGTTAATGTTCGGAAAAATATATTGTAAAGTACTTTACGAACGAATGAGACAATGGGCTAAAGAGAACAATAGGCTCTCAAAATATTAGGCAGGTTTTAGACAAGGGTACTCCACGGTGGACAACCTATTTGTTCTGAGAACATTAATTGATGACAATCTGAAAATGAAGGGGGGTAAATTGTTTTGTGCATTCATTGATTTTAAGATGACATTTGATACTGTGGACCGATGCGCACTTTGGGAAAAATTAAATCGGAAAGGATTGTCTCATAAAATGATACATGCTTTAATGTCAATTTATAAATATGTTAAATTTTGTATAAAAGTAGACCAAGGGCACATTACAGAGAGCAGTGAAGACAATCGGGGAGTGAGACAATGTTGCATTTTATCACCAATGCTATTTAATCTATTCGTTGATGATATTATAGACGTAATGCTAGAAGGAGAAATTGAGGCTCCGGAGATAAGAAATGTTAAAGTCCCAGTCCTGTTGTATGCAGATGATTTAATTATCTGTTCCAAGACAATCAAGGGATTGCAAAGAGGTCTTGACCTACTGGAAATATACTGCAGGAATTGGGGATTGACTGTAAATGTTAGTAAGACAAAAACAATGACCTTTAAAAATGGGACGGTTTATGGTAGAGCAGAGGAATGGAAATACAGAGATCAAGTACTTCAAAACGTGAAACATTTTGAATATCTTGGTACGACGTTGAAAATGAACGGGAAGTGGAAAAAAACATATTGATATAGCATTATTTAAAGGGAGGGGACAACTTAACAATGTACTCGGTATTCTGAGTCGAATGCCTGATATTCCAGTCAGCACATTAGAAAAAATGTATGGAGCGATGGTCAGGCCAGTAATGCACTATGGTAGTGAGATTTGGGGTTTCCAAAGAACGGAAATACTAAATAAGGTATATATGCATTTGCTAAAATATATTACAGGACTTAGTAAGGCCGTTTCTAACTGTGGAATTTTATATGAATTTGGGTCATTCCAGGACGATATTAACTGTAAAATTCGTGTACTCAAATACTGGTTTCGAGTAATCCAAGGTGAACAAACAATGCTTAGAGCAATTTGTTACGACCACCAAATTAAAAACATAGATGTTAAATTTTGGGCAGACGAGGTTAGGAGAGAACTCCAAAAGATTGGGATGGGCTGGATATGGTAAAAAGGGACTGAAAATCGCAAGAACGTGTGGAGAAAAATAAGGAGGAGGTACTTAGATATAAACTAACAAGATACTTTCGCCGAATGTACAGGAAAACGCTCACTGTGTTTACAAAGAGACCTAAAACACATCTGGGGAAAAGAATCGTATATACTCTACCTAGGATTTAAGGAAAGATCAGGGCTTGCTTGGTTTAGGCTAGGGGCATGGAAATTTCTAAAAATTAGCGACGATCACGATATGCGAATATATCCAATGTGCGGGAACTTTGAAGATGAGATACATATATTAGGAAAATGTAATGATTTAGAATATTGGAGACGTCAGTTATTACCGGAAAGATTTCTAAATTCAAATCGGGAAAGATTGGCATGCTACGAGTTATTGGTAAATTCAGAAAATTGGATAAACGTGGGTAAATTTCTGGACAAAACGCGGAAAATAAGAACAACACTCATTCATGAATAAATATATATTATCAACATGCAATACCATTAATTGTTAATAATTATATATAAATTAATTAGTGTATAATGCTATTGTGTTATTGTTTAATTGTAATATTATTGTGTTTTCTTTATGTAATTGTAATGTTATTGTTTTTTAGTGTATAATGCTATTGTGTTATTATTTAACTGTAATATTATTGTGTTTTCTTTATGTAATTGTAATGTTATTGATTTTTGTTGTTGTTTATTTTTCTTTACACTAGTACCAATTATTACTTTATTGTAATGGACTGTCAACAGCACGTACGGCTTACTGCCCGTGCGACCCATATTTGTAAATAATATTTTAAATATCTTACTTTTTTTCTAATAAAGTCCTACTACTACTACATTTATTTTTCTTCTTTATATATAATTCTCAGTTATGAGAGGCATCAGGACATTGGTCGAACTGCCATCTTCTGGCTACTATAACAAGTTAGCATTTTAAACTTCGTTCTCTAATATTTTAAAGAGAAATATTACTTTATAACAGTAACGCTTGTATATTTAGAAGTTAATAACATTTTTGACATATAGCGATGGAGGCCAAAAATGACATAAGAAAAATAAATGTCTGAACTGGGATTTGAACCGTAGACCTCAAACTGTTTACGTTAGTGCGCTACAACTGGGCCCCTCAGAAATCCTAGCACAAATATATATATATATATTTATTTATTTATTTTATTTATTTATTTTATGTATACAAATACAGGGAATTTGACAGAAGTCATTGTCCATACTTATAAGTAAACAAATTACTGGCAACAATAAAACATCATAGTAAAAGGGAAAACTTGTCTCTTGCTTCCCAGTATCTATCCTTCAGCGTAATTCGTCTCCTCGTAAATGACTGGACCTATTTTGAGGAATTTTTGTATGTATTTGAGTAGGCCCCTGGGTGGTTTAGATTCACAATTGAACCCTCTAAAACCATTAGGTGTATGAGTTCACCTGAAGTGATAATTTCAAAATCACTCTATAAGATACTAACTCACTGGCACTATCGAACGCGCAATTTAATGTCCACACGGATATAAGCTCTCCATATATCCCTATTTAAGCTAATGCTTTCCAATCATTCCCTGCATCTCTTTCATTTCCCATTCGTGCTACATATCCTGCCCATCGCAATCTACGAGTCTTAGTTGTTCTTATTATATCTGGCTTTCTATAAAGGCCACGTAGTTCACTCTCATCAAGTCTTCTCTATTCACGTGCCTGTTCATCTCTTTTTGGTACAAAAACTTTCCTAAGGATTTTATTCTCAAGTACTAATAATCTCCTTTCCTCCCTTAAAGTAAGAGTCTATTTTTCACATTCATGTAATATAACTGGGAGAATAACAGTTTTATATATTTCTAGTTTAACGTTTTTGAAAGGAGTTGGGATCTCAAGAGTCCCTGTAATGCATAATAGCATACATTTCCTGAATTATACCTATGTTTAATTTCTTTGTGCATCTCAATTCCTATTTGTAATTATTATTCGTAGGTATTTGAATTCAGCCAATTTTTCATAGTATATTATGATGCGAGGTTGGGAAGTGGTTTTTTACAGAATGGAGGAAAAATGTTTAAAAACCGAGCGATAGCGAGGTTTTCAATTTCCGAGATTTTGTAAGACACTTTACAAATGTGCGTTGTACATTATTTTTTGCACGATGGTGTTTTCAAAATAATAAATAATAGTAAAATAATAACTTCTTTGTTGGAAATATTTGCGTTCATTATAGACAATTGACTAACGTTAATAATGTGGGCAACGTTTATTAGTTGAAACAACAGGAGGCCTTGAGAACAATTATTGATAACATGACCGCAAGTACGTATTTATAGTTTTTATTGTTTCAAATAAATTTCAGTTCATTTAAAATGCAGTGATTTGTTTCGTATAATGTATATTAACACTACCTTTTGGTTATTTTTTGTATATAAATTGTACGTAGTATAACATAGAGGGCAGTGGTTTTACTTCCCACACGTGGGTGTAAATATGATATTACAGTATAATTATTTAGGTTGGCAATTCCGAAATGTAGGAAGTTGAACTTTCAGTCATGGTCGCCATTCCTGTAAGTACTACAAAACCCACTATCGCCAAAAAATAGTCTAATTTATTGAGTTTAATATAAATAATGGTAAATGTAAGCCTTTAATATTGAAATTGATGTCAAATTATGGTTTATGCATGATTTGGTTTCATTGCAAGGGTTTCGTCGTACAGAAATGTTTGTATTGCTGTATAACCTGAAATACTTACAAACCAGCCAAAACTTATTTTTCAAGTAATGTTATCAATTTTCTTTTCAATGTTTTTTTTTCTTGATTTGAATGAGTATATGCTTACGTACTTACGAACGTTGGTAAAGTTTACCCAATAGTTTGAAGTTCTCTTTAAATCTAATATATTTTTTACCGGTGCAAGTGATTTTTTTTAGAGTTCCAAGTTTGGTCTCCAGTATTGCCTGTACATATTTTAGCAAGAGAATATTAGGCCTATATTTAAAGTGATGGAAACGTAACTTATTTTTCAATACGTATTGAATTAAAGCGGAACAATGCAGCTTCGTATGCGAGCTTCGTTGTTTTATTGGTGACTAGCTAATCGCCTGCCTGCACTGCTCCGCCTAAATAAATAAAATGTGTTTTATGTTACTTTAATAAATGAAAAGAAAAACAATTATAAATTTATATCGTAATTGTTTTTAGATACCTTTTGATAATTACCCAGCGTTGCCCAGGAAATTACTTATCCCTCTATCTTCTTGCTATCAATGAGCTGAAAACAAAAAACGGTATTGTGAGTTGTCCGTAAAAGATAAAAAAAATCCCTCATTTGCCATTAGCTGTCCCTTTCCATTATATAATTGTAGTTGTGTGTTGAACATAAATTTATTATATTGATGTTTACTTCCAGTCCCAATTTCTTAGTGTTACTCAATAGAGTGTGTGCGTATTGGCCTCTAGTATCTCCTCGCTATCGTACAATAGTACTACATTATCATAAGTAATGCCACGAGTGATTTCCAAATTATCGATAAATTCACGACTCACGAAGTGAGGAGTGAATTTATCTAGAGAATTTGGAAATCAAGAGTGGCATTTGTTAGGACTAGTTAACGAATAACATTAAGCTGTTTACTCACAAATCATTATTTAACTATAGTTATTTTAAAATAGTTATATATTTAATGTAAACGGCGATGTTTTGAAAACAAACTGAGAAACGATAGGTACGCTTCTACTGCTTCTTTTTGTTTATCACTGCAAACCAAATCATACTATTTGTTGGCAAAGGAACGCAATATTGTAAGGAGGAGCTTTCTTTAATATGGTAATTATAACACTGATAAATATTTGGTTGAAACACGACTCTGATTGGTTGTAAAATAGAAATCATTGAAATGTGATTGGTCATTGACTCCCATTTGGGGCATGAGTTAAATAGTCAGAATAAACTAACAGCTTATTAATACCATTGAGTTGTAGGCCTTCTTCATCCTCTAAAAGATTTCATGGCATGCTCCAGTACACAATTGAATAATAGAGGAGTTAGTAGATCTCCTTGCTTCAACCCATTGTGAATTTCAAAAGTATTCGAAAAATGTTTTGCCAACACGCACCCTATGTGCCATTTAGACACATTTTAATATGTCTAACTTTATAGGGATTTTGAACTCCAGCAGGATACTATATAAAATAAAATAAGTTAAAATGTACCTTCTTAGGTCAGAGCCGTCGTCCTCAACTTATGAAATGTGTATGCTTTTTTGTCTGAAGGCCTTTCAAAATCTCCATTCCATCTTCAGCAGGTCTTTCTTCGCTACATTACTTGATGCTCTCGGTGCTAGTTCTAATGTAGTGAGGACGACGGCTCTGACTGAAGAAAGTACATTTTAACTTATTTTGTTTTATGGCTATCCACCTCAACGGTTTTAAACAATGAATTTTACAGGTGAGGATACTATATGCATTGATATTGTCCGTGCTGCCAATGGTGCACTTATAGATGTGTTTTAGTGTGTCTGTGGGGCAATGAAAATTGTGTGGGTTTCTCTATCGTTTAATACCGGCCTTATTTCATAATTTCACTTACTTTGTTAGTTACGATTAGTTAAAGTGTGGATGTTTGAATGGGACACCCTGTATATTCCATTAACCAACAAAATCGGAACATACATTTTATTTATGAGAAATTCACTAAGGTTATTATAATTTTTCCAAATCCGGATAACATTTTTTCATTTATACTGTTTTTCCTTTTTATTTTACCTTTCTTCCCTTTTTGTTTTACCTGTTTTTCCTTTTTGTTTTACCTTTTTTCCCTTTTTGTTTTACCTGTTTTTCCTTTTTGTTTTACCTTTTTTTCCCTTTTTGTTTTACCTGTTTTGTCAACTTTATTTTATCCTCACATAGACACAAGGACAGGACACACACACCCAGACCCAGGGTGGAGATTTAAAATCCCCTACCCCGCCAGGAATCGATCCCGGGTCGCCGGAGTGGAAGGTAGGGCCGACTACGCCACGGAGACGGGCAAATTATTAAAATCTTACTTGTTCAACATGGCTAGTTAGCCAAGATAGTTAAAGCGTGGTGCTATAGATCTGAAGATCCAAGGTTCGAATCTCGCCGAAATCCATGGTAATAGTGTCATTTATAATGTGTGGTATTTTAATTTGAATTGCGTGGAATTGTATGGTTGAAGTAGAATTGTGGAGATGTGGAATATAAAATAGGATAAAATGTAGATGCAGGGAGAATAGGAAAAATAGAGACACATATCTACGTAGCACCAAAAATCTAGTACTTAATTATTTTTCCCTTAAATGACTTAGTTCAAATGAAGGAGAATGATTAAGTATATCACTTATAGTTCATTTATAATTTAGGAAAAACTTTACAACATGTGACGGGAAACAATGTTTTAAGTTCCAATTGTATACCATGCGCATGCGCCAACGAACGCGAAGCGGTTTTCACAATGGAATAACAAAAAAGAAATATTTTAAGTAAAATTTTAACATACTTAAATCATTAACCAATTATAAATTCACAAGTATATGAGGAATTAATTTATACTTTATTTGGTAAATTATTTTTAGGAATTAGGCAAGACTTATTCGGCAACATATGCACGATATTTAACGAATCTAAAAGCTAACGTAACGCAATTTAAGCAGTCTAACCTGCGAAAGAATGTAACGCCCAAAAATAAATAGTAAGTTCTGAAATTCTGAAGTATACGTGTACAGTTAATTAGTACATAATCTATGTTGGCTGCACTACATTGCATATAATATTCGTTAAAATCATTACGGCTGGCACGTTTTCATGCTACTTATGTAGTTAAATATCATAGAAATATATATTGAAATAATTGTTAGAAAAATGTAAGAAGCATTGTAAATGGTGGGGAATAATTTGAAAAATGAAACCCTAAGAATAATTCTGAAGCATATGTGTATAGTTAATTAGTACATATTATATGTTGGCTGCACTGCAACACGTCTTTGTTGTTGCATATAATATTCGTTAAAATCAATATGGCTGGCACGTTTTCATACCACGTATGTAGTTAAATATAATACAAATATATATTGAAATAATCGTTAGAAAAAATGTAAAAAAAACATTGTAAATGGTGGGAAAAATGGAACCCTAAGAATATAATTTCACAGGAGTTTAATAAGGAATATAAAAAGTCGCGTCACAGATTGTAAAGTTTAGCCATTATTTAATCGTTTATACAACGATTGTTCATAATTACCTTCGCTTGTTTTACGCAGTTCCTGCGCGACGGACTATTTAAAATTGGTCTCATCACGTTGTGCAATGGTTAGAAAGCTGTTTAAAATGGCTGGCTGAAGTTGAAAGCATTTGCTTGTATCTTATTTTAGTGAGCATTTAGCAGAGAACAACAAATCTTAGAGACAATGTGAGGAAATATTAACAGAGCAGCAGTTTGTGTGCTCTTTGCTCCGATACATTCTATACGGCTTTATAATTAACGAATGAACCCACGTGACCTGCACAGCAGCGCTATTCCGTGCAGCAACGGAGTATAGAGCAAACTCGGTTAATTTCCTGACATGGAAAATTTCCTTATTTTTTTCGTTTGTAACAAGGTTGTTTGTACTTGTAAGAAAAACAAAATTTTTTTGCACGATAGTGCATTCTGTCGTACTTACGGCAATGACGTCCATCATTGAAAGTTCAATTTTCTAAATTTCGGTCTTGATAATCAATAAATAACTAAATAACTATATTGTAATATTATAAATTACCTACCTAGTGTGGAAAGTAAAACCACTGCCCTTTATGTATACTACGTAAATGTATATACAAAAATATATCCAAACGTTAGTGTTAATATACATTATACGAAACAAATCACTGCATTTTAAATGAACCTACCTTTATTTGAAACAATATAAAACAATAACCTCGTACTTCCCGCATTTTATGCCTGATTGGTATCACGGTCTGGTGTAGTCTCAACTAAATTATTTTCGTAATATACCGTATAAACATTGCCCACATTGTTAACATTATAGGCAGTTGTTTACAATGAACACAAATATTTCCAACAAAGATGTTATTATTTTACCATTATTCATTATTATGAAAACACCATCGTGCAAAAAATAATGTACAACGCACGTTTGTGTAGTGATTTACTGAATCTCGAAAATTAAAAATTTCATTCTCGCTCGGTTTTTAATAATTTCCTCATTCTATAAAAACCACTTCCCAACCTCACACTGTCTCGTAGATGGCAGAAAGTCTACTTTCTTGCTGTGTTCTCATATTTGTGATAACAGGTTCCTTGGGTGTATTTTATGTTAACTTGTTTTAATTCATGTTAGCAGTTGTTAGATTTAATACTTGTCTGTGTTTGAGTAGATACAATGTGATCTGTGGTTCCAAGGGTTCACTGTTTATATATAGGATTTCAAATGTAACATGGAGAGTGATTAAAAAGTTTGTCACGAAATTACTCGAGTTCTTCAAACGTGGATTTAGGGTCGGTTTCACCAACAGAGGTGACTGTATTACGCCAGTTATGCGTTATACATGGGGAAAACTGGCATAATACAGTTACCTCTGTTGGTGAAATTGACCCTTAGAGATCTATCAGTACCTTGTACATGCATTCCCTAATCGTTGTGTTGGAAGGGGAGATCCTGTCGCATGGCCACCGGATCTCACTCCACTGTATTTTTTTCCCTTGAAAACACTTGAAGCCGTAGGTCTAAGAAAACCCCAGTAGACACTGACGAAGAAGTGCTTGGTAGGGTCAACATTTACAGGAATATTTTATATTTTTTAGACAAGATCTCAACGTCTTAACTCTGTCAGTAAAATAAAGCTACTAGTATTATTGCACGGTTTGCGACCCTTCTGGTCCCTGCATCCAGAAGAGTCCATTGCCGTATTTGGATCTTTACTGGCCTAGAGAATCTACTAATATATTTAGCTATCCTAATAGTAGCGTCCAGTTCATAAATGTAAGTGCCATCTATATTTCTTTGCCCGGGCTCGTCTGAGGCAAAGATTGATTCATCTTTCCTATATAGATTTAATAACATATTAATTATTATTAACAAGAATTCTTAAACACACTGTAGTAATTTATATTACTTGTATTTAACTCAGTATAATATTTACAACCATGAAAGCTAGAAGGGAGAGGGGAGCTAATATAACCTTGAGAAAGCTTGTAGATAGGAAAAATATAAGGCAGCAGTAGCATAGCTAACAAGCACAGTAATTAAACATTCTTATTTACTTAAAATAGAATTTAATATTTCAATTATAAATCCGAAGTTGAAATACGAAAAGATGTTTAAACATTCTTGATCATTATGAACTTTAAATAAAACAGAAATAATAACAAAAAAGGCAATGTTTACTCAAACAAGCACTCATGCATACCTTTTTAGTCCAGCCGAGGGTTAGGGTCCATACTCCTGGATACCCTACCTTGGCTTACCGGACCAAACACAAAACAGCACAGCTCTCCTCGGACTCACGTCCACCAGACGATAACGAATGAATGAATGAATGAATGACCTTGTTTACAACTTGCTTCACATATTTGAGTGTTCCGAGGAAGAGGGGAAGTTGCGCACTTACAGAAGCGCAGAGGGAATGGGTAGGAAGGTGAGTGGGAGTAAACACAAAGAGAAAGGAAATTGACACAGTTCATAAATCTCACTGAAGAGGGTGGATAACAGTACATAGATGTTACGTATCGAAATCGTACTTTCGGTACATTATTATTATTATTATTATTATTATTATTATTATTATTATTATTATTTTACTTCATGAAATTAGGCCTTTTGACCTGTTTTCACATCAAGTGGGATTGAATGAATCTTCCCATCTAGTAAATGGGCGTCCAACACTTCTATTTCTTATTGGTTTGTACTTTAATAACAGCTGAAGGATTCTATATGTAGGCATTCTTTTAACATGTTCATACCAGTTGTATCTCATGTTGTCAATTCTATTTGTTAAATTAAAAATATATAAGTATTTTCTAATATCTTCATTTTTTCTGTCTAAAATTGTCACACCTGCTACTGAGCGTAAGAACTTCATTTCTGCAGTTTCTATTTTTCTTCTGTCTGAACGGTTAAGAGTCCAATTCTCACTTGCATATGTAAAAAAAAACACTGCCATAATTTTGGTAAAGTTTTAATTGTGTGCTCCTCAAAGTTTTATTTTTCAGTGTCCGTTTTATAGTGCCACGCATTCTATAAAACTTATTTAATTTAATATTAATATCTTCCTTCTGACAGTATGATACATTGCATCCTAAATAATTGAAATTGTTCATCTGTTGTATTGTATTATTATTATTAATGCTGATTTTACACCTCATATGGTATTGCCCGTTGAATGCCATTACTTTCGATTTACTTTCAGAGATTGTCATATTGAATTTATTTGCTATTTCATTTAATTTATACGCTGCTATTTGTAAATTTCTTTCTGAAGAAGTAAGGATTGTCTGATCGTCGCAAAGAATATGGTTTTTAGAACTGTATTGCCAACTTTAAAATGTATTATTATAATTATTATTATTATTATCGATCGGAACTTGGCGCCTGCCATAGATCCGTGTTGCTCTACATGTAATCACTTAATGCAGGTTGTAAAACAAATGCATTAACCGGGAAAGAAAACATAAATTTGTTTCACTTACGCCATTTTGATGTGTGTGCAGAGATGCACTTTGTCATCAAGTTAGAGCACTACCGTACATAAGTTACGTAACACGGCTTTACCTTCTTACCACGTTTTTACCTATTAATTTTACTTAAGGAACCTGCTACAAGAGTCTGCCTTATTTTTGTACCTTCTTTTTACTTTTTTCTTAACATAACTTGCAATAACCCAGGGTGTTGGCTCACAACTACCGTTTCACTGCATAAAATAATAATAATAATAATAATAATAATAATAATAATAATAATAATAATAATATAATATGATGATGATGATGATGATCTATTTACGTACAGAATTTTAATGTTTGCACATCTTTCTGTGCCTAAAGTTTTATTTTCCTTCTCCACTCGTCTCTATCCATCCACTCCATGTCCTCCAGTCCTCTTGTTCTTATTCCAGTTCTTATTTCTTTCATCTACAAGTTTCCGAAAATCATTTAAGCTTTTTTACTTATTAAATAATTTCAGTTATATTAAAATAAGACAGTATTTATTAGGTCTTCCTTTCTTTCTACTTCCAGGTGGACATCATTCCAATGTTTTTCTGGGCAACCTTTCCTCTTGTATTCGTCATACACGTCCATACCAACTTAATTGTTCACATATTATAAAATTTACTATTGAATTTTTAATAATAATAATATTAATGACATTAACAACAACAACAACAATAATAATATTAATGACATTAACAACAACAAAACAATAATAATAATAATGATAATAATCCATCCATCTATAGTAATTCTGCCCGAATGCAGGTCCTTCACTGCAATCATAGCATTTTCATGCCATGCTTGCATTTTAGTAGGAAATTGTAGGTGTGGTAGCTTCCCGTTGGTGAAGGATGATGATGATGATGATAATGATGACCATATAATTTCGTGGACCGTTGGGGCCTTAAAGTGTTCCTGACATTTGTCTTACAGGTGAGGAAAAACCCCGATAAAAACCTCACCCAGAAAATCTGCTCCGGCCAGGGATCGAACCTGGGCTCGCTGCGTGACAAGGCAGCACGCCACCTCGAGACCACAGCGGTGGACAATAATAATAATAATAATGGTAATAAAACAAAGAAATAGGAAGAAATACAGAACCTGAGAGATATTGACATCACAGACATTAAATGTGGAAGAATTGAATGGCTGGGCCATGTCTCTGGGTTGAATACTGATTGAATACCTAAAAAGGTTTTAAATTCTAAACCAGATAGTAAGAGAAGGATTGGTAGACCTAGGTTGAGATGGTTGGAAGATGTACAGGAAGATCTAAAACAGGCGAGAATCAAGAACTGGGAAAAAAAAAATTAACAAGTGATCGAAGTGAATTAATGGCTGTTAAAAGGAAAGTGAAGTTCAGACTATAAGGATCGTAGTATAAAGAAGAAGAGGAGGAAGAAGAAGAAAAATAGTACTAGTAATAATGATGAAAATAGGAATAGTAATAGCAATAATAACGCTGGTCAGCATGGTTTTTGTCATCATGAGTACCAATACCGTAGTTTTACTTAATGCAGTTTTTATCGTGTTTTCAAATATGTATTCGGAATTTCTCCATCACCCACAGTTTTTTTATTTAAATTTCAATTAATGGATTTAAATAATTATTATTTTAATAGGCTTTTTAGTCCAAATGAGCTAACTCAGGAAATTTCAGCTATGAAAAAGAGATATCACGGCAAATGGAATCCTAATATGCTGGCCGATTATTGTTGGACCATCAAGAGGGATGCTCCACAGGCGAAATATATCAGAACATCATCATTTCTTACTTTTTAGGTGAGTCCAGATTTTCGAATATTCTGTAGTTACAAATGTAGAAAATATTAAATTGTTTGAAATTATAAATTCCTGGCTCTCGGAAACCTTGCGTGATGGAGAAAAAGCGAGAGCATATTTGAATTCAGGAGAAAAAATACTATCAGAATCGCATAGTTTCCTTTCTTAGAGAGAAAAAGGTTTCTTTTTTTGTTGCTCAATGTGATAATAATAATAATAAATAATATTAATAATTCTAATTCTTGAGGAGGTTTCTAGAAATTCAACAAGAGAGAAAATTATAAACACTGAAATCAGGGAAATAATGTATGTTCTGCAAGTTATTGAAGAAAGAAGACTGAAATAGTTTTGCCACGTAAAGAGGGTGTCAGATGACAGGATACCTAAGATTATATAAATTTTTAAGCGGAGGGCAACAGAAGAAAGGGGAGACCAAAATAACAGTGGGTTCGAGGAGTATAGTGTCGAGAGGATTAACATAGAGCATTGTTTCCCAACCCGCGGTTCGCGAAACCCCAGGGAGCTAGCAAAATTTTTCCGTAATGACGGATTTCAGGTTATATCTATTATTGTTTCCATCATTTCTGAAGCATTGCAATAATAATAATAATAATAATAATAAATTATTATTATTTTTAAAAATTAAATTAACCCTATAATGCTCCTTGTTGCATATGTGTAACATCGGGAATTTATCACATTATTTTCACAATAAATTAATACTTGCCGCGACTGCCTAATTTACAGTTATGTAACAACGCTAGGAATGCATTTGATTTCGCTACAACTAGGTCTAGACGTTGTGTTACTTTTAAGCCGTAACTAGAGTAACGTTAGGTTTTAACCGTTAAGGGTTAAGTTAATTTAAGGTTATTAAACCTTTTGCAGGAAATTAAATTTTATGCATTTATACGGTATATATAGCGTATATATTTAAAACTCAGTGGTTCACTCAACTCAGATCGTTTGTGGAAGGGTTTCGCGAGTCGAAAGAGGTTGGGAACCGCTGATATAGAGTGATGCACAAAATACGGATGTATGGAGGAGTAAAATTTACAATGGGTTGTAGGAAAACTACTATATTATAGAGAAATTCCTATTAAAGACTATACTAAAAGTAATATACATACAATGTTATTTACAAGTATGGGTCGCACGGGCAGTAAGCTGTACGTGCTGTTGACAGTATAATATATATATATATATATATATATATATATTGTACCGGAGCTCGGTGGTAGGCAGAAGATCTCAGGGTTATGAACTCTTTATAAGCAAAAGAACAACGTATAAATGTACACTCAATTTTAACGAAAGAACTCTTTATTTTCGGAGAAATACACTTTTGTTAATACAGTTATAAGTTTTATCTAAGAGTGAAGTCGATGAAATACTTAGAGGTCCACGTGCTCGAGTCAATATTTTTAAAGTCCAAATGCTTAACGGACTATAACTTTAAATTTAACTATTTCTCGGACGAATCTAATATTAACACTGAATCGGAGATCGCGGTCTGCAGGTCTACGATGTTCCAACACTGAACACAGAGTCACTGAGAGTGATAGTAAGCGATTTTAACTGAATCGGAGATCGCGGTCTGCAGATCTACTATGTTTCAACACTGATAGTGAGTGTATTTTGATATAAGTTCTCGCTTATAAAGGCGGTGGCTCCTCCTACTTTTCTCGAATCCACTCCTTACAATTGAATATATATTTATGTTTTATAATATTATTTACTAGTATGTATAACATTTCTAAGAACTGGGTAAATTGGTTCTTTGATATTTAATAGAAAAATGTTTATCAGTTTCTTTGTAAACTGTCAATGTTAAGAGATTATCTTTTCTAGAGGTGAATGAATGTCTTTTGTTGTCTGTACTAGGCAGGTAGAAATTCTTTATCATCATTCCTTTGAATTGCTTAGTAGCGTTAATTGGTTTCTAAGAATTGGTCAATAGATTTTTAATATTTTTAATAGCTAACTGTCCCGCGCCGTAGCCGAGCGGTTAAGGTAGGAAGCCTTGGCGCAGAGCTACGGGACTTGCGCTGGTTCGAGTCTCCATGGGGGAAGAAATTTTCTCATGGTATTTCGGCCAGTATGGGACCGGTACCCACCCAGCATCGTGATGCAATTGGGTAGCTACAATAAGTAGCGGCTCCAGGTTGAGGAACCAGCTATAACGGCTGGGGGACTCGACATGCTAACCACATGTCACCCCTACACTGGCTGTTGATCATCTACCTCTGTGATGAACACACGTGGATGTGAAGGGCCAGCAGCCGGCTGGTAAAAGGGCAGCCGCTGAAAAAGTGGAAAGACCCTCAATCGGCAATCGGAATAGCTAACTAATGTTATCTTTTCTTATTAGTTGTATAGACTGCTAATTGAAATTCTTTTGACAATACCCTTTTTGTGTTCCTATATTATTTGTAAGTTGTGTAGTAGGTAGAGTTCTGACAATACCTCTTTATTTGTCATTTGTATAGCAGGTAGCGTTTTACAGTATTTATTCTAGACAAATGTAGGTGGAATTTTTACCTGGATATTTTTACGTTTTCCACATACATATTTTATAGCGATATTAGTAATATATTCTATTTTCATTTTTTTAAATAGATTTATTTAATTTTAATAACAATTTAATATATTTCGGAACATTTTAGTTTCAGCTCCATGCATATTAGAGTTGTATCTTAGTTTATATGTCTCCTATCATATTAGTCGCTACAAATATATATATATATATATATATATATATATATATATAGCCCATATTTCCCGTGTGAGGATTAGAGTGTTACCTAGTGGTCGTGTTTTAATCAAGCTAATGTAGTTACGCTTATTTACCCCCAGATGTTAGCGACGGATATGGATTCTCAAAATCGCCTCATTGAGACACCTAGTGGGGTAAGTAAGGTACTACTTGGATGGGTAAGAGTGGGTAAATCAGAGGCCTCTTTAATCAGACTTGCAGTTCTTTTACGAGCTTGATAATCTTCAGTCTCGGGAACCACAGCTTAAAGAGCCTATCGTTGCATTCTTCAATCCTAAAAATCCACCAACCTCTGCGTGTTTTGAACCCACGACGATCGGAACAATAACCAATGAACATAATCATTAAATCATCTCGGTCAACCAGGTAAATTAAACGGAGAATTATTGGGAAACATTTGCTTAGAATAGGGATGTTCCGAGAGGTTATGTTCTTTCGACATGTGACACGAATAGAACTTGAAAGAGTGGCAAGGATACTTTTTGTTAACCAGTAGATAGACCAAACTTGAGATGGGAGAATAACTTAACATTAACAATGATTTGAGAAAGTAGAATAATAATAATAATAATGATAATAATAATAGTGATAATAATAATAATATTGATAATAATGATAATAATAATAATAGTGATGATAATAATTATAATAATGATAATGATCCATCCATAGTAATTCTGCCCGAAGGCAGGTCCTTTACTGCAATCACAGCAGTTTCATGCTATGCTTGCAGCTTTACTAGGGAATTGTAGGTGTGGTAGCTACCCGTTGCTTTCCACACCGGTGAAGGATGATGATAATGATAATGATAAGGATGATGATGATATTGATGGCCGTATAATTTCGGGGACCGTTTGGGCCTTAACGTTTTCCTGACATTTGTCTTACAGGTGAGGAAAAACCCCGATAAAAACCTCACCCAGAAAAACTGCCCCGTCTGGGGATCAAACCCGGGCCCGCTGCGTGACAAGGCAGCACGCTACCGCGAGACCACAGCGGTGGACATGATAATGATAATGATGATAATAAAAATAATATTCATAATAATGATAATGATAATAATAATAATAATAATAATAGTGATGATAATAGTAATGATTATTATAATCATAATAATGATAATATATTTTGCATAACACAAATGATAGAAAAAAAGAGTAACTAACAGAGATATACATTTGCTTTGTGTCAATTTAACCAAAGTATATGATAGTATTCCCCCAGAAAATGTTATGGGAAACTTTAGACGATTCCAACATTACCAAAAAATTAGTAGAAGCTATAAAAGCATTATACAAAGGATCTATATCGAAAATAAAAGTTTGAAATAATATAACTAAGGGATTTACTATTACAAAAGGTTTAAGGCAAGGTTGCAGTTTATCACCAACTCTATTTAAAATTTATCTCGAAAGAGTACTAAGAGACTGGAGGAAAAAATGTCAAAAAATGGGCATACCTATCCAAAATACACATGTATATTCACTAAATTTTGCAGATGACCAGGTATTAATAGCACAGGACCACGATGACGTAGAATATATGGCTAAAAAACTAAAAGAAGAATATGAAAAATGGGGACTTTTATATAAACATTGAGAAAACTTAATATCTGTGTATAGGAGAAGAAATGGAAAATATAAATTTCAACAATGGAGAAGAACTAAAACCTAGTATTGAATGCACTTATTTAGGAACAAAATTAGACCATTCAGGCGATAACACAGTGAAAATTAAAAATAGAATCTCACAAACAAAACAAGCAATAAATGCTTTAAACTCAGTTTGGTGGAGCAAAAATATTACAAAAAATAGAAAATTACAAATATATCAAACCATAATTCAGAGCATTTTAACATATTGTGCTGAAGTCTGGCAAATTCCTACCAGGGAAATGAAAAGAATTTTAAGTACAGAAATGGATGTTTTAAGATGATCAGCTGGAAAATCTAGAATGGATAGAATACGAAATAAAGAAATAAGGGAAATTATGGGTGTACAAGAGGAGCCGGACATCATAGACATCATAGAAAAGAAAAGATTGCAGTGGTATGGTAATGTCAAACGAATGGCAGAGCAAAGATTGCAAAAAATTGTTACGGAATGGATCCCAATAGAAAGGAGGAAGAGAGGAAGACCGAAGAAAACTTGGATAGAAGGGGTACAAGCAGCTATGAATATCAGAGGAATGGAGGAAGATCAATGGATGGATAGAGAGGAATGGTGTTTGGTTTCCGGAAGACGGCGGCAGCTGCCATGATACCGGATGATGATGATGAATGATAATTATAATGATAAATGATAATAATAATTATAATGATAATAATGATAATTATAATTATAATGGTAATGATGATTGATAATGATAATGAAGATAATGTTATTAATAATAATATTATTAATAATGATAATGATAATATTAATGATAATAATTATAATGATAATGGTGATTGATAATGACAATGGTGATAATATTAATAATGATTATGATAATAATAGTGATGATAATAGTGATAATTATAATGATAATAATAATGATAATAATGATAATGATAATAATGATTGATAATGATAATGATAATAATAGTGATGAGAATATTGATAATGATAATAGTAATGAGGATTGTTTTCCTTATATAAAGTAAAGTGATCCCACAACAGACCCGCAGGCCCTATGGGGCTTAAATCTATTTTACTAATCTGCGACGTTAGAATCAATAATTTTATTTTAATAATTATAATGATAATGATGTTAATGATAATCATAATGATGATAATGATAACGATAATGATGATGATAATAATAATCATAATGATAATAATAATAGTAATAATAATGATAATAGTAATAATAATGATAATAATATTAATAATAATGAGGATAATTATAATGATTGATAATGATAATAATGATGATTGATAATGATAATGATGATTATGATTGATAATGATAATAAGAATATTAATAATAATGATAATGATAATAGTAATAGTGATGATAATAATGATAACGATAATAATAATGATAATTATAATGATAATCATAATCATAATCATAATGATGATAATGATACTCATAATGATGATATTGATAATCATGATGATAATTATGATATTTATAATGATAATGATGATAATATTAATAGTGATAATAATAATAATAAAGATGATAATAATAGTGATGATAATAATGATAATGATAATAATGATAATGATGTTTTTTTAATTTGCTTTATTCAGTATGCTCCGTTACATAACGTAATACTACATACTATATTTGAATTTACATCAAATTAATTTGTGATTATGGTTCTTATATACGTGTTCTTAATTGCTTTAACCTAATCTGATATTCTCCACCTATTTGGTAACACAAAATATACAATATATATACAAAGATTGTTTAGGGTGTTCAGTTTGTCTATAACGTGCCAAAGTCTAGGTTTTTAATAAATTTTGAGAAATGCTGTAGGTGTCTTGAGAGCATTCCTCAGGTACTGCCCACTGTGCTTCAATCGCCAATTTCATCTCGTCCCTTTGTTTTTGTCATTTTGGACACCTGTAGAGTAGATGCTGTACCGATTGTTCATCTTGCAGACAGGTACAAGTGGGATCATCTATTGTGCCAATCCTATAGAGATATGCCTTCGTTTTGCCGTGTCCACTTATAATTGCTATTGTTGCTGGATTCATAGGGATGTTCAGTTTCATTCTGATGATGACAGAAGGAAGGAATCGTCTGAATTGGGAGCTTTTGGATGTGTTGTCCCACTGCTGTTGCCATTGCTGAAGTCCTTCCTTGACAGTACTCACGATTGAGGTTTTGGGTTGTTTGGTATATACTAGGTTTGTGCTGTTTTCAAGAGCTGCTTCTTTTGCGTATTTGTCGGCTAGCTTATTCCCGATTAGTCCTGCGTGTGCTTTGATACATGAGAAATGTATAACCCACTGTTGTTGTTTAAGGCTTCTAAGTTTGTTATGTATTTCCCCTATTACAAAGTTATGTTTAGAATTGTTTCTTAATAAAGCTATTGTTATTAGGCTGTCTGTGTAAATGTCGATGTTTCTTTCCCAATACATGATAATAATGACAATGATGATAATGATAATAATAATAATAATAATAATAATAATAATAATAATAATAATAATAATAATAATAATACTGTAATTAAACCAGAATGTCTCTATGGAGCAGAAACATTAATTTTGAACAGAAAAAAATATATCGAAAATATAGTGAAAAAATTCTCTAAAATTATAAGAAAAGTTTCAGGTCCTCAAGTCATAGGTGAAGCATTTAGACTCAGAAATAAAAAGGAAATAAAAATATATACAGACATTCATAGTGATATTAGAAAACGAAGGTTAAAATTTTATGGCCATATTAAACGAATGAACTCAAATAGGCTTACAAAACAGATAACGGAATTCTACGAAAACAGAAGTAAAGCTCCAGTGGATACTATGAAGTGGATTGATGAAGTCAAAAAGGACTTAAAATTGGCAGGAAATACTAAAGAAGATATCCCAAACAAAGATATATTTAGAATTAAGGTGAATAAGTGGCAAGATGACCAAGAGGACAAACCGAAGAAAAAAAACTGGAACAACTTGGACAGATGATAGAAAACAAGTTCATAGCAAAAGGAATGAAATAAATTTGGGCTCAAAGGAAACGCCTCTAAGTACTTTGCGTAGTCCTACATGGGCTCATCCGTAATCAAAAATAATAATAATAGCTTTATTTTAGCTGGCATAATTAAGGCCTTAAGACCTTTCTTACCACTCAACCTGGTTAAATAAATACAAAAATAATTCTTACATCTAAGTACAATAAAAATTAATGTCACGTAGTACGCGGATATTAAAAGAAAGGCTGAGTTAAAGAAAGAGTAGAGAATGCTGAGTTTGCAGTGAAATACTTGCTCTTGGGCAGAAAACTACCTGTATATGTATATCTATAATTATTATTAACAAAATATTTTGATTTAATCTACATTTAACAAATTAACTGTAAAATGTACAAGATTGAAAAATAAGTAATACGGTATTAATGATATAGAATGAATTTATTTGTCGAGAAAAATATTTATTTAACAACAGGTATATAACTGTATAAGCGTGACTTAAAAGTACCAAGTGTGCAGCAACCCCTGATATCTTGATGAAGGGAATTCCAGTAGTGGGCAGAGAGGCTACTGTGAAGGAAGTAAAATAAGAGGAAGAATTATAGGAAAATATTAGCTCAGGATAGGGATGTAGGGAGAGCTTAAATCCTCGCGATAATAGTGTCATTGAATTAATTAGATACCTGCACTAAAATCACTGCCAAACATATGAATAAAATGTGCAATACTTTGGCATATCAGAGACTTTATTTATAACAGATGTGTCTTCTATTTTTTTCCCTGTAGATGGAGTTCAGGTCTTGACTTTCATTTTTATTTCAAAGAATAGAGTTCGTCGAGTTGAGAAAGAGGGAGGAAAACCTCGTGTTCATGTACTGAAAGTTTATTGCCCTGTACTGCGGGAGGTCTACAGCTCCTTGCTAAAGGAAACGTGGATTTTGACAATTCTTTGTGAATATTTTTTTTTCTTTCTCTCGCTTTCAGATAAGCGAACAAACTCTCTGCATCGACCTGAAGAGAGCGAGTGAATTTAGCTTTATATTTTATAAAAGACCAGGCAAACAGCTAAATGTTCCCTCACGACTTTTCTTTTTTCCTTTTTTGTTTCTACCAAAGACAAACTCTTTCAAAGCCGTAGTTACAAATTTAAGCTAGATTTCCAAAGCTTCTGTATATAATAAAATATTAAAAATTATGCAACTACAAATATGTACTAAGACGGGATTTGAACCCTATATCACCAGCTTGATGTGCTGGCGCTCTATCTTTGTTATTTAGTCACACCTTCTGGAGCAAGCACAAATTCTGCTCTCTTTTTTCCATAATGCCCCATAAATAGTGGAACTTGTGTTCAGGAGATTTAATGAGATAAGTTCCAGTTGTAATGTAAACAAACCAGATGTACGACTGCATTTTCATTGGTTGAATAATGGTTTTACATTTAAGCGTGTTCATATAGTTCGCTCTCAAACTAACTCATTGGCACTCTCGAACCTGTAGGATCATGGCCGCGCGGATATAAACTCTTCATACATCCCTATCCTGAGCTAATGTTTTCCAATCATCCCCTGTATAATCTAACTTCCCTCGAATCTTAGTTAATGTTGTTCTCCCACCTCATTCTTGGTCTACCAACTGGGCGTTTTCCCTCTGGTTTTCCTACAAGAAGCTTCCATACACTTCTTGTATTCCCCATTCGTGTCACATGTCCTGCTCATCGCATTTAATATGAACTTATCTTTTTTCTGATAATGTCCACGTTTCGCTTCCAAAAATGGCTATTGGTTTCAGTATTGTTTTATATAATACTAGCTAATACCCGGCGTGCGCCTAAATTAATGAAAATTAATGTGTTCTTATGTTTAGTTGAATAAGTATAGGGAAAAATAATTATACATTTATGTTTTAGATACCCCGTGCTGATTACCCGGTGTTGCCTAGGAATCTACTTATCCCGATCTTATTGACATAAATGAGCTAAAAGATAAAATTCATTATTGTGAGTTATCCGTAAAAGAATACCCGCCATGTGCTGATATGCTTGCACAGGAATCTACGTACTTGTCTCGATCTTCTTTGGCATCAATGAAAGACAAAAATTGGTATTGTGAGTTAATCCGTAAGAGGTAAAAAACCATAAGCTTTTGTCTGAGCGGACCTTTTTTGTTTACGAGGCTCTGTGAGATATTCAATTCCGTTTTATCATTAATTTGTGTATATTCACTTTGTTCATGGTTTATGATGTGCAGCGTAAGCGCTTTAAGCGCGTCAAAAAAAGCTATTTTTTCAACGTTTTCCAATACTCCTTATATACTATGTTTCATACCCGGGAATCTTCTGGAACATTTTGCAAAAAGCTTAACCATTAACATTGGAATCAACGGTTATGGGCAAGCGCAATCAGTACGAACAAACAAAACAAACATTAACTTCTATATATTATATTATATGAATGAAAGTTAAAAATTAAATTGGACCTGTTGAGTGGGTGCCGATCCCCCCCCGTCCCTCAACTTTGTTAATTATATTGTTTATCACATTAACTGGAGCCGCGTCTATCGGGGGGAAGTACCTTCCATCTTCTGCAAGGTTGAGTATCGCCGCGTACGTTGTTATTGTTGTGATACTGTCGATGATTATACTCCAACTGTTTGTATGCAGCATACTGACGTTGTTTTTTGACGATCTCATCTAAATTAGTTTAAAAACCAAACACAGTCTAGGTTGCTGCGATCTCAAGAGCCAAGTAGTATGGAGTAATACATCACCGTACACAACAAATACAACAAGTAGCTGGATACTCAAACCTGCAGAAGATGGAGGATAACTTCCGAAAGCGCGCAATCCAGTGATAATATTGTATAGTACGAATATATATAAACAAAGTTACGGACGGACGGCACCTACCAACAAGTACAATTTAATTTTTTACGTCATAATAGTAATATACTTCACCTCAACGGAATTTGATATGAAGTTTACTAGTATTGAGATTAGATTTTACTCTTAAGAAATAGTAGATTTGCGTAAAAATGCTTTGCTTAACAAGTGTTATAAGATTTTTATTTCTTCTTCAATAGAATTTGTGTTAGGTGATCCATTTTTTTTGAAGAGAAAAAAATCAAATTAATATTGAACCCTGGCCCTGCTGTTACCACATTCACGGAGACGTAAATCGGGGATTCCATGTGGCTTGTGATCCGATACAAATCAACTTACGTAATACAATAGTTCAATATTATTAATAAAGCGTCCAACAGAACAAGATTCTCGGATAAAGCCGTTACAAGAATTGAATTTATATGAATCGTGTTATTCGTCTGCAAACTACATCGGTTTTTAAAATTGACGTGTAAAATAATTTTCCAAAGAAGAACTTAATTTCACAAATCGCGAAATAAAATGTTTACATACAATTTAAAAAAAATTTATAAATCAGCAGTTTTTTAACAAGTCATTTAACTGTTAGTGGAGAGGAATTACATTTACATTCAAAATTGCAGTAATGTCTATATCCACAGTACAATGTCCATATATAGCTTCCCACCACTATAATGATGATGATGATAATAAATAATAATAATAAGGCATAATAATAATAATAAATAATAATAATAATAAATATTTGCTATATTAGGAATTGCTCTACAATGCACGTATTTTTCCTACAAAGCCATTTAATTTTTACTCCTACCAACCTCCCTATTTTCTGCACTCAACTCGTGTGCTTTATTTAGAATCGTATCGCACATACTAATTGGTGATAGCTCTTGGCTTCTGGGGGACGAGTTCTAGACAATATTCCACACAAATGAAGAGGATAAAATTATAAAAAATACTAAAACCAGAGAAATAATGAATGTTCAAAAAGATCTTCTACAAGTTATTGAAGAAAGAATACTGAAATGGTTTGAGCACGTAAAGAGGATGTCAGATGACAGGATACCTAAGATGATATTACATTTTGAAGCGGAAGGCAACAGAAGAAAGGGGAGACCAAGAGATCAATGGATTCAAGGAGTGCATAGGATAATAGTAATAATAATAATAATAATAATACCGCTGCTAATAATATTAATATTAATGATAATGATAATAATAATAATTACAAACAGGAATGAGATGCACAAACAAATTAAACATAGGCTTAATTCTGGAAATGCTGGTCATTACGTACTACTGTGTCTCTTGTCGCCACAATTAATATATATATATATATATATATATATATATATACTCCCAGTTATATTATATGGATGTGAAACATGGATTCTTACTTTATGGGAGTATTTGAGAATATAGTTTTTACGATTTTTTCTTAGGACCAAAGAGTGATGAACAAACGACGAATGGAGAACACTACATAACAGTTAGCTAAATGAATTGTATAGGACGTCTGATGTAATAAGAACAGTTAAGTCACGTAGACAGCGATTGCGAGAACATGCGGCACAAATGGGGAATAAAAGGGAGGCATGCAAACTTATTTCAGGATAACGATACGGAAAGACCCAGTAGGTAGATTAAGAATGAGGTGGGAGAATGACATTAACCATGATTTGAGGGAGATGAATTATACAGGGAATGATTGGAAAATATTAACTGAGATAGGGATGTGTAGAGAGTTTATCTCTGCGCTGTCATGAACCTACACGGTTCGATAGTAGCAGTTAGTTGAAATAGTTTTGACTAATTAACTCACTGGCACTATCGAACCCATAAGTTCATGGCCGCTCGAATTTAAGCTCTCCATACATCCCTATCCTGAGCTAATGTTTTCCAATCATCCCCTGTATAATCTACTTCTCTAAAAACATAGTTAATGTTATTCTCCCACCTCATTCTTGGTCTACCAACTCGGTGATTTCCTTCTGGTTTTCCTACAAGAAACTTCCATGCACGTCTTTCATTCCCCATTCGTGCCATGATCGCAGTCTACGAGACTTAACTTTTCTCGTTGTATCTGGCTTCTACGAAGACCATGCAATTCACTGTTATGCAGTTTTCTCCATTCACCTGTCTGTTCATCTCTCTTCGGTCCAAAAATTTTCCTAAGAACTTTATTCTCAAATACTCGTGTGAAATATTTGTACTTAATATTTTAAACTGTGAACAAATAAATAGCGAAAATAAACATTGAAATCAGAGGTAGAAATCATAACTGCCATTTAAGCCAGTTTTCTTTTTCTGTGTTCTGTTTGAGAAATCTCTACAATTCTGTTTATGCAACAAGATAAAAAATGCTGGTACGTTGTAGAAAGAAATAACGCTGTATGAAGGAAGAGTGTAGAAAATTCCATTTAATATGAGAAGCTAGAGGGCTGTCCGATAACAACCGCACAATGTATCAGGTCTAGATAAATGCTGTAGAGAAAGAGATGGCAGCACTCCCTGGAGGGGAATATATCCATAGCGAAGACAGAAGTAATTTTTTTTGTGGCTACTAGCATCTCCTTAGTGGACCCACTGCAACATCCTCAAGTGAAAACATCAAACAAAAATCCCAATACACTGAATTCAGTCATTTTCAAGAAAAATCTGCAACCGAACTTTAAAATACGTTCTTTTTATTGTTATGTCGAGGTTTTTAACAGACAATCTGGAAGAAAAATAATAATGGGCCTAAGACAGAGACTTGAGGAATATGATGTTATCACATTGGGAAATGAGAAACAAAATAATGTGTATAAAATCTCATTACTACGACTATTTAATTCATGCCCTAAATGGGAGTCAATGACCAATCACGTTTCAATTAAATTTGTTTTACAACCAATGACAGTCTTGTTTCACCTCGCTCTTTATCGATTTCTCTTTATCAGCTCCTGCTTTTGTGATAACGCTCCCCCTTCTTAATATTCTGAACACGCCAGAGCATTACTTTTGCAGTGACTGACTCTCCAACAAATACATTGATTGTAGCAAATAATGATCGGATTGTTTCGAACTACTTATTGAATAACTGTGTGTTCAATAATTGTGTTTTAAAATAATGATTTTATGAGTTGTTAACTAAAAAATAAATTAATAACCTATAATGTTTGGTATAATGTAAGTTTGATGTGTTTCATTTTTTCTCCACTAGGGTTCATTCTTAAAATATTGTGCTCAAATTTGGCAATAAATATGATCAATTTGCAATGAATAAACAAACGAAACATAACCACACATTTATGATTTGTCTTCCAAATATCGCCGTTTACATTAAATATAAAAATATAAAAAATATATATTTAAATAATGATTTTTTAGTAAACAGCTTAATTTTATTCGTTATATAGTCCTAACAAATGCTAGTCTTGATTTCGAAAACCTTTAGATAAATTCACTCGTCACTTCGTGATTTATTGATTATTTGGAAATCATTCGTGACACTGCTTACGATCATTTAATTATTTTGCCGAGTTGTTCGTTTTCTGTAGAAAATCTCGAAATAAATAATTAAGTATGTAAGAGAGAGCCTTAAGAACAAACATAAACCCCCAATACACTGAATTCTGCCAGTTTCAAGAAAAATCTACAACCACAATGATAGCAAAATCCACCAACAAAAACATTTGTATGTAAATATTTGAGAAATGAAATGGATTAGGCATTCGACTAGAATTCACACCAGCGCGTTGTGTAAACGGATTTACTCTCTTCTCAGGGGAGCTAATTGTTGTAGTAATTGATGAGAAATATTATATTTAATTGAATAAAATATATCTCTTCTTTATTAAATTATTTTAATGTTCACAAATAAGTTTTCATTCTGAAGAAAAAAATTTTTAAAGTGTTTAAATTATTAAATATGATGACTCCCAATATAGTATCCATAATAATTCTGCCCGAAGCCAGGTCTTTCACTGCAACCATAGCATTTTTATGCTATTCTTTGCAGCCTTACTTAGGAATTATAGGTGTAGTAGCTTCCTGTTTCTTAGTATAAGGTATTATATTATATTAGCAATAAATTTGCTATCATTATTTTATATTTAATTGCACCATTATATTCATAAACAATTCTTCTTTAAATATAATTACATTTGTTTATAATTTTAGTAATAAAATATTTACTTACTATATTCTATTATTTCTAATTTTATATATCAACTTGATATATTTTATTTGTTATGAATTTTCTTATAATAACTTCGTAAATAATATAAAATATTATTATATTTACGTTATTTATGTACATCACACTTTCTTTTTCACTGTAATATATCAAACAATTATACTTAATATATTAGTTAAATCAACTTTTATGTAGAGAGCACTTAATGGCGTCAATCATTCAGCATCTTCTTTTAGCCATCTCTCTTTTTATTTTGTTGCGAGTTATCGCATTATCAAATCCGACGATATTTGTTTTAAATTTTGATTGGCTACCTAATTAAGAAAGAATACAATTCGCTCGTCTCCTTCCTCAATTCCAATCATATATGGTATGTCCGGCCGATTCAAACACATTATTTAAACATTCTCTTATCATAATCATTTGTCAGTAAATTTCAATATCTATTGTTTATCACAATAATAGGTATGACGTAATGATTGTTATTCTTCTGATCAATGTTATAAAAATATTCATCATGTTTTATCATTATTCAATAAATAATTATAATTATTAACTTGGATTTATTTGTCACTTTTTAAATTAATAATTAAATAAACAAAATCCCAAATTATTATTAAAATCAGACTAATTTTTCAGGTTATAGTTAGCCTCTTTGGATAAGCGGTTCCTTGCATCTGATCTCGTCGCGTGCGTCTTACATTCGGATATGAACGGTTGACCGGTACAGTTTTATTGTAAACAGTCGCCAAATGTTTTGGGAAAATTCTTTAACAGAAACTTTTTGCAATCATAACTATATATTTTCTACACATCAAACATGAATTTTAATGGATTGATTTTAATTACATCTGATTTATCAATTTCCATTATGGTTGATAAATAAAACGTAGTGTGAAGAATGGTCTCACACAAGGAGATCGAAACGTCGACCAACTCTGGAATAAACACAACTTTGACTGGGATTATTAATTTAACTACATAAATTACTCCCATAATACATAGCAAACACAACTAAAAGAACAGCAAAAACAACTAAGATAACATATTAACAACTAAAAACAACAAACAACCAAAAAAGCAAAGAACTAAAATAACATAAAAAACAACTGAAACAACAGGAAAAACTATTATAAACAGCAAAAACAACTAAAACGAAATAATAAATAAAACAACAGCGAAAACAACTAAGAAAGAATATAACTCAAATAACAGCAAAAACAACAAAAATAACTAAAAAAAGCAAACATAACTAAAACAAAGCAGAAAGAACTAAAATAAAGCGAAACAACTAAAAGCAAAACAACAAAAACTAAGCAGAAATAACAAAACAAAGAAAAAAACTAAAACAAAACAAAAACAAACTAAAATAACAGCAAAAACATCTAAAACAACAGGAAAGAACTATTAAAAACAGCAGAAACAACTAGCAATAGCAAATTAAACAACAGCGAAAACAACTAAAAAGAGTAGAAACTCGAATAACAGCAAAAAACAACTAAAACAAAGCAAAAATAACTAAAATAAAGCGAAACAATTAAAATAAAGCGAAACAATTAAAATAAAGCGAAACAATTAAAATAAAGCGAAACAATTAAAATAAAGCGAAACAATTAAAATAAAGCGAAACAATTAAAATAAAGCGAAACAATTAAAATAAAGCGAAACAATTAAAATGAAGCGAAACAATTAAAATGAAGCGAAACAATTAAAATGAAGCGAAACAATTAAAATGAAGCGAAACAATTAAAATGAAGCGAAACAATTAAAATGAAGCGAAACAATTAAAATGAAGCGAAACAATTAAAATGAAGCGAAACAATTAAAATGAAGCGAAACAATTAAAATGAAGCGAAACAATTAAAATGAAGCCAAACAATTAAAATGAAGCGAAACAATTAAAATGAAGCGAAACAATTAAAATGAAGCGAAACAATTAAAATGAAGCGAAACAATTAAAATGAAGCGAAACAATTAAAATGAAGCGAAACAATTAAAATGAAGCGAAACAATTAAAATGAAGCGAAACAATTAAAATGAAGCGAAACAATTAAAATGAAGCGAAACAATTAAAATGAAGCGAAACAATTAAAATGAAGCGAAACAATTAAAATGAAGCGAAACAATTAAAATGAAGCGAAACAATTAAAATGAAGCGAAACAATTAAAATGAAGCGAAACAATTAAAATGAAGCGAAACAATTAAAATGAAGCGAAACAATTAAAATGAAGCGAAACAATTAAAATGAAGCGAAACAATTAAAATGAAGCGAAACAACTAAAATGAAGCGAAACAACTAAAATGAAGCGAAACAACTAAAATAAAGCGAAACAACTAAAACAATGCAAAAATAATTAAAACAAATAAAAAAATAACTAAAACAAATAAAAAATAACTGAAAGAAAGCAAAAACAACTAAAACGACAGAGAGAACAACATAAATCAATATTTAACTTAAATTGTATCATTCTACTTAATTCTTGGTCTACCTACAGAACGCTTTCCTCCTGGTTTTCCTAAGAGGAGTGTTCATGCTCCTCTTTCTTTCTTTTTTAAGTGCCACATGTCCTGCCCATCACAGTCTATGAAATTTAACTGTTCTAATTACATTTTGTTTCCCATAAAGATCACGTTGCTCACTGTTATATAGTCTTCTACATTCACCTGTCTGTTCCAGATATTTTCCTAAGATTTTTATTCTCAAATACTTGTAATATTTTCTCGTCTCTTAAAATAACAGTCCACTTTTAAAGTGTACAGGGTCTAATTTTGAAACTTGGTAGACTTGTATAATTTTTTTTTTTTTCCAAGAGAAAGATTATCATCACCATCAAGGACTGTTCTGATCTCATGTTAGAATTGGTCTGTTCATCTTTTACTGGATCTTCCTACATTTCTTCGTCCTAGTGGTCTATAATGAAGAAATAGACGTATTCTGTAAATCAGTAAAAATTTGAATTGACGAGCAATTGCATTAGTTTACGCAATTTCTGCGTGACGGATTTTTACAATATCCGATTCAAATGTATCGATACTATTATCAGGGAAGTAATTAACAAAACTTTCCCATGGAACTCATTAAAGTTTCAATTTAGTGATGTGAAATTGCCCAAAGTGGAATTTTTAGAGTAGCAATAGAGTAGGTTTTGGTAATGAGGTGCAGCTACTGTTTATATGGTGGCATTGTTGCGTCATAATGGAGCACGGCAACAACATGGACGCTGGCACATAAAGCCTTTTCATTAACCATGAATAACAGGGCTGTAACTGATTTGTTTATATTACGACTGCTGCTGCCCTCTGTGTGCAGTACATACAATTTTTATGCAAGACGTAACTAGCTAGTACCTCTGTTCAAGCTATTATATTTTATTCAGCTAATTTTGATGTTATTGTGTTTCCTATTCCACTAGTGCTTAATGTTTGTGCCCTTTCCATACTTTTAAAAGTGATTAGGGCCCACAGTTGAAGTTACAGTATAAAAGGTTAAAATAATTACAGTTTAGGAACTGCGTATACTAATCGAATTCCTCACCAAGTCTAATATATGATCTTATTTTGATATTTTACGAAATATACATTAATTTTATGAAAGTGGAGAGGATCTTGCTTGCTTGCTTCTTGACGACGGCAAGACTGCGACGTCCAGTGCGCCGTTTCTGAGACCTTTATATTTCTTGATGGCTAATTATTTTTCTGGCTTACTGTGAAGGGTTCTCTGTTTTTTCTCCTTGCCTAAATGGTGTTGTTTTTGGAGAATTTGTCTAATGCCAACTTATTTAAAAGTATCGAACCGCAGTATAAACACATCAAGCATTACCATATGTTACTATTTATTTTATTTATTTTTATTGTTGTAAAGTTTGAAACAAATTTTAAAACATTACTGATTCATTTTCCATCACATAGAAATACATTATATAATGGAAATTGACAGTTAATGACAAATGAGAGAAATTTTCAAGAAGTGGCTGAATTCAAATACCTAGGAACAATAATTACAAATAGGAATGAGATGCACAAAGAAATTGAAAATAGGCTCAATTGTAGAAATATTTGCTATTATGTATTACAGAGGTTCTTGACGTGCCAAATCCTTTAAAAAAATGTGAAATTGAAAATATATAAAACTGTTATTCTACCAGTTGGATATGGATGTGAAACATGGACTCTTATTTTAAGGGAGGAAAGGAGATTACGAGTATTTGAGAATAAAGTTCTTACGAAAATTTTTGAACCAAAGAGAGATGAACAGACAGGTGAATGGAGAAGACTGTTTAACAGTGAGCTAAATGGTCTTTATAGGAAACCAGATATAATAAGAACAGTCAAGTCTCGTAGACTGTTTAACAGTGAGCTAAATGGTCTTTATAGGAAACCAGATATAATAAGAATAGTCAAGTCTCGTAGACTGCGATGGGCAGGACATGTTACACGTATGGGGAATGGAAGACGTGCATGGAAACTTCTTGTAGGAAAACTCCCAGTTGTTAGATCAAGAATGAGATGGGAGAATAATATTAACTATGATTTGAGGGAAGTAGATTATACAGGGAATGATTGGAAAACATTAGCGCAGGATAGGGATGTATGGAGAGCTTATTTCTGCGCGGCCATGAACCTGCGGGTTCGATTGTGCCAGTGAGTTAGTTAGTTAGATTAATTTTCCATCACTTTATTAAAAATATTAAACCTATTAAACTAATGTATCTTATAGGATACTTTGTCAATTTAAGGGTTAATTAATTTGAATGGATTGCAAAAATGCAAGTATGCGGTTTAAAAAGTGAATTTTTAATTTCGAATTTCAGGTAAATCGTCACTTCTAATGGTTGAATTACACTGTTTTTTTATAATGTTTATTTTAATAGCATACACTGAGTTTCGTTGTGAAACATTATAAATTGCGATTGTTAGATTTAAATTTTCGCTTCAGGTGAACTCCTATACCTAATGGTCTGATTTCGCTGGATAACAAACTCGACTTCATTTTTCCTAATTCATTGCTGTATGCCAGGTTTGGTTTTGATGAAACAAAAATTGCGGCCGCTAGAATGTTATACGTTTTTCGCATTCATACTTTATATATATATATATATATATATATATATATATATATATTGATACATGTTACATTTTTCCAAACATCTTTTCATGTGTGCAAACTCAATAGTTTAATTACAAGAAACCCAGAGGGAAAGTGCCTACAAGATAGACCAAGAATGAGGCGAGAGAATAATATTAAGCATAAGTTTAAATAAGTAAAGATTGATTGAAAAATATTTGCTTATGATATAGATGCATAAAGAGCTAATGTCAACGCAGCCATGAACCTACAGGTATGATAGTGCCAGCGAGTTAGTTAGTTCAAGGGTCCACCTCTGTGCAGCCGCAGTGGCACTGTTGTTTCCTATTCAGAGGCCTGATTTCGATCTCCAGTCGCGACAAGTTTCTTCGGTGATCATTTTTTCAAGGCTTTTGCTCGCCTGTGAAACAAATGTCAGGAAATTCAAAGTCCAAATGGGCCCCGAACATCTATTGGCCAGCATAATCATAATTATATTCGCCATGTTTAGTATTAATGTATGAGTTGTTGGTGTTTTTGGTCTTAAATGTCGTGTTGTCTCGGAGGAGGCGTAGATTGTGCTGATCAATTATTCGTAGAAGCCATCCTTATTTTCTTCTTCTTCTTCTTCCTTCCAAGTATTAGGCCAAGGCTTGTGCGGTCAAAAATAGATTGTGTGTAATCCAAAGTTTAAAATCTTTCACCCGACATGTAGAGCCACTGTTAGTCCCAGTGCTTCTTTATACCTATAAAGAGAGGAGTTAAATTACGTTGTACTAGAGTATATGAATAATTTCTTCAAGGATCTTTATTCTAAAATATATATATATATATATATATATATATATATATATATATATAAAAGTGAAGATAGGAGAAGAAATGTCAAAAGGAAGAGAAATTGGAAGCGGGGTAAGACAAGGATGTCCTTTATCACCTACTCTCTTTTCAACATCTACCTGGAAGACCTAATGAAGAACTACTTCAGCAATACGGGAGGCGTAAACATGGGAGAAAGAAGAATAAAGTGCATAAGATTTGCTGATGATATTGCGTTGCTTGCAGAAGATGCAATGACACTGAGGAACATGCTGATGGAGCTAAATGATAAGTGCGAGGATTATGGAATGAAGATAAATATAAATAAGACGAAGGCCATGGTTATAGGAAGGAAACCAAGGAAGATAAATACGAGGATTAAAGATGAGGCCATTGAGCAAGTGGAGAGCTTCAAATACTTGGGTTGTACTGTCAGTAGTAACATGAACTGTGGTCAAGAAGTAAAGCAGAGGATAGTAATGGCAAACGAAGCTTTCAACAAGAAGAGAAGCATTTTCTGCGGACTTTTGGCAAAAGAATTACAGAAGAGGAGACTAGTGAAGTGCTTTGTGTGGAGTATAGCATTGTATGGTGCAGAGGCTTGGACATTACGACGGAATGAGGAAAAGCGAGTGGAAGCTTTTGAGAGTGGATATGGAGAAGAATGGAACGTATAAAATGAACAGACAAAGCAAGAAATAAAGATGTGCTAGACAGAGTGGGCGAAAAAAGAACAATGCTGGGACTCATAAAGAAGAGGAAAATAAATTAGATTGGTCACTGGCTAAGAAGAAACTGCCTGCTGACGGATGTCCTAGAAGGAATGGTCAACGGAAAGAAAGTTAGAGGCAGAAAAATACATCAGATGATAGACAATATTAAAATAAATGGTTTGTATGCTGATACAAAAAGGAAAGCTGAGTTAAAGAAAGAGTGGAGAAGGCTCAGATTGCAGTGAAAGACCTGCTCTTGAGCACAACACTATGAATGAATATATATATATATATATATGTAGTATGTTGTGTTGAATTATGACATGTTTCTGTTATGTTTTACAAACCTTGATTTACTCATATTTAAAATCTCTAAAATGCTCGTTGAATCCGATATTAAAAATTTTAGGGCTTCAGACAATACAAAATTTATCGCAACTGTTGCATTTAAGTTTGTAGATTCCTTTGTTTCATATATATTGATATATTCTATTCTCTTTAAAATAATATTATTGAATTTGTGTCGATTTATAAGCGATTTTTGTTACACCTCCCAATGGCCAAACATACACGAGACTGAATAGTTTACAGTATATTGAAACTAGGAGACCGGCAGACGTTGTCCTGTCCGAACGTTCAATTCTCGTTTCATGGCCAAACGATAAAAATATGTTACTTTTTACCATACAATTCACTAATTAATAAGTTCGCAAGAAAACTCCTCACTGCCATTTATTGTGGATAAAGAAGCGTGCATTATGTATTGTTGTATCGCGGGATATGTCGATAATACAGATGACCACACATTTAATATATAAAAATGAATGTTTGTTTGTTTGTTCGTACTTTATATGCGGCCACACCGTTGATCCAATTGTGATGGTTCTTTTTTTGCAAAATGTTTAGGAGATTCCCGGGATGAACATAGGCTATAAGAGAGTTGAGATACTGAACCCTTAAAAACAACCTTTGTAGTGAAAAATGTGAGAAAGTCCTATTTTTTACCCTTAAACGGCTTACGCTGCCTAAACCATAACAAACGCACCAAATTATTGTACACACAGAATTGAATATATCAACAAACTCTACAAAATCGTCCGCGACAGCATATGTTTATCTTTTAATGATAACTCACAATAACCATTTTTGTCTTTCATTGATGCCAAGAAGATCGTGATAAGTAGATTCCCGGGCAAGCTTAGCAGTGACGGCGGGTATTCTTTTATGGATAACTCAAAATAACGAATTTTGTCTTTTAGCTCATTTATGCCAAGTATATCGGGATGCGTAGATTCCCGGGCAACGCCGGGTAATCAGCACGGGGTATCTAATAATTATAACGAAAAAAAAATTATATTTATTTTTCCTTTTACTTATTCAACTAAATGCAAAAACACATTATAATTTATTTAGGTGTAGCAGCGCAGCGCAGCGCAGCGCAGTGACATAAAAAATTCCTATAACCCGATCGCAGCGCCACCTACCGTGTCCTATTGTGAATATAATCCATCTAGGGATCCACTCAAACACACACTAAAAATTCATCGAAATCGATCCACTCATTTATGTATTTTTTTATTTCGAGTTTTAATTAAACATCCACTTCTAATTGTCACATTTCTTTCATTTTTTTGATAGTTCTTACCTCGGTTTATTTTAATAGGATATACTGAGTTTGTTGTGAAACATCGAAAAATGTGACTTCTAGAGGGATTTTTAAATTTTCACTTGAGGCGAACTCCTAATGATGGTTCAGTTGTGAATTTAAACCATCGAGAGACCCACTCAAACACAACATAAAAATCATCAAAATCGGTCTAGTCGATTAGGAGAAGTAGAGTGACAAAAACACGTATAGAAGAATTATATATATATATATATATATAAAGATTGACAATCCCGCCGGGTATCGAGTCACCTGAGCTAGCGCTGCGAACTACTTAAAAAACCTAATTAAAGTGAAAGATGTTGTAACTACTGTCTCAACAAGTTACAGTTTATTTAGACGCTTTTAAAAGCTCAACTCTCAATCAGAAAGAGAAGGTAACGTTTTATTTTAGTTTTGTGTAGTAAAAAGGTTGTCTTGTTTAACGATTTGTGCTGAGTACGTGGATAGAATTAGTCTACAAATGACTTGGGTGTTCTAACGCTTTCTAATTATTACGATGCGCTTACATCACTTGATTAAATTTCATGGAGAAAGTTCCAGAATGAATTTTAAACTCCTTCTAAGTAAGAGACATTACTTTTCATCGAGATTTTCTGCTGTAAACTAACTACTTGACAGAAGAATAAAATTAACCATTTTAATTTTTAAATTAGCTATTATTTTATTTCTGGCTTCCTCAAGGCTTTATTTTCGGTCCATTACTTTTTCTTCGAGATTTACTACTGCAAATTATAATTCGACAGAATAATAAAATGAACTTGTTTTAAAACGTTCAAATCAAGTGGAATGTGTACTTATTATTTTTTTGTCTCTGGTTCCGAGGGTCGCAGGTTCAAACCCAACCGTGGTCGATGGATTTTTAGGACGAAAAATCCAAGGTACAAGTCCTCCGTATGGGAATTTAAGCCGTGGATCCCGAGTCTGAAGATTTTGAGGCTCGTAAAATAAGGCTTAAGCCTGAACAAAGATGCCTGTAAGCAAAATTTACCGACATCAACGTCCTTAGTTGCCTATTAGATCTCATAGGGTTGACCGCATGCAATCCATGACATCTATGAGCAAATAAGGTAACTAAAAATTAACTTGGCCTAGTAACTCCTTATAAAGGAGAGGCTATGGCCCAACAATGGGCTACATAGATATATTTTTTTTGACATTCCGATAATGCAAAATGTTTTTCCTCGATGCTCTATCTTGGGCCCGTTCTTACTGTAAACTAACAACTCAACAGAATAATAAAATTAATGATTTTTTTTAAATTTTCAGAACAGGTTGACTTTATACTCGTTATTTTATTTTTAAGTTGCCGATATGGCTCTATCCTGCGCCCGTCATTATTTTCCATCGATATTGTCTGCTCAGCTCAACATAATAATAAATTAAACGTACTTTAAAATGTGTAAAGCAGGTAACATTTGTAGTCATTGGCATATTTATGACTTTTCAATGTGACAATGTGGTGTTCCTCAAGGCTCTATCATGGGTCCGGTACTACATTTAATTGAGATTTTCTTCGATAAACTAAGAACTGGCAGAATAATAAAATAACCCATTTTAATTTTAAGAAAATAAAGTTCCAAACCAGCAAAACATGTCATTAGCAGTAAGAGTTCACCAGAGGCTAATATTTAAAAATTGATGTAGCATCTTCAATTTTTTATATTTTGAAACGAATCTCGGTGTATGAAAATGATTGAAATATAAAGAGAAATGTATTCTCAAAAATCAACGAAATCCGACAATTGGATGTGGGTGTGCCTGATGTAATTTAAAAATCCATCCAACTTCCTCGAGGCTTGTTTTCTTGCAATGTAACTAGTACATATGGTTTAATATATATTATTCCGTAAACAAGCAGAGAGTCGCATAATAAATAAGAGCTTTTAAGGAATCCGCTTGTATCAGTCAGGTTCTGCTTGAAGGACTATTTTTTTCAATCAGGACTGTCCGCGAGACGTGATATTGTGTGCGGAGCGATGCATATTAATATGGCGTCTTGAAGACGCGGTTCGTAAACTTGCACACTTTTATATCCGACATAAAACCTTTAATGGTCGAAATTACAGATCTCTGGAGGTCAGATCATCTCATAAATTATAATTTTTCTTGTAGATTATGGAATTCAGTAAGATATTAACAGAGCGAAGCCATGTTTATATGTTTTCATATCAACCAACTCGTTCGGTGCAATTCGCACATGTCTCTCCCAATATAATTAATAGGCCTATTTTACCCCTCAAAATATATACAGTCTTGAGTCATTTTATCACCTTAAGATATTTATCATGTCCAGTAATTTATGGTTATAAGTACCCTCTTTTCTAATTCTCAAGTGATTCGTGTATATTTCTTAAATTAGTGTATATAGTTTTATACACTCAATATGTAGAGATAACTCTAATTCTATTTGCTATTTGTCTTGTTAATGACAAATCAGGGACATTTTGAAGAAGTGGCTGAATTCAAATACCTTGGAACAATAATTACAAATAGGAAAGGAATAAGACGCACAAAGAAATTAAACATAGGCTCAATTCTGGAAATACATGCTATTATGTATTACAGGGACATTTGTCCCAACTTCTCTTAAAAAACATTAAACTGAAAATATATAAAACTGTTATTCTACCAGTCATATTATATGGATGTGAAATACGGACTCTTGTTTTAAGGGAGGAGAAAAGAACATGAGTATTTGAGAATAAAGTTCTTAGGAAAAGAGAGAGACGAGCAGGCAGATGAATCGTAAAAACCGTGACTTGAGGGAGGGAAATAAGAGGGGAAGATTTGAAAACATTAGCTAAATAGAGGGTTGTATCAAGGTACTATGTCCCTGCGGTATATAGCTACTAATTCGATAGTGCCACTGAGTTATTTAGTATTACTAATTAATAATATTCTAGCAGCAGCCATGTTTATTTCCTCACAATGTAATAAAAACATATAGTCTAATTAAAAAAATCTTTATTGTAGCCTATATAAAAATGAGTGTGAGGCCATAAAGGACAGACTAAAAAACCACTTGACTGATTTGAACGGAGTATTCGCCATCATTTAGAGATTTGTTCTGGGACAATTAACGTAGGCCTATGTACTATAGGGCCAGGGCTAAAAAAAGTGCATCGGTGCGATAAAAAAGTAGTTTTTTGGACGCTTAAATGACTTACGCTGCCTAAAAAATTAATCTATAACAAATATACCAAAATTAATGTATGCAGAATTTAATATCTCGGAATTTTCTACAAAAAAGTCCTTGAAAGCATATGTCTACCTTTTACGGATAACTCACAATAACCATGTTTGTCTTTCAACTCTTCGATACCAACAAGATCGGGATAAATAGCTTCCAGTATAAGCAGCAAAGAGTATTTAAAAATAATTACGATATAAATTTATAATTGTTTCTCTTTTTGTTTAGTATTCAAGTCTTGAACATTCCATGTGCCAATAGCAAAGTTCTGTTTTCGTAGTTTAAGTCTGTCTATTTAAATCCATCCGGCTGACATACTTTACTGAAGTACGTAGCGATATACTTTTTTCCAGGGGCAAGTTTGCCAGCCTGACGCCTAACCCTCAGACGTAGAGAACCTGGGTTTTTTTTAGAGTGTGCTCCCTTAGCCGACAGTCTCAGTTTTAAGGCGCTGAGAACTCGCATTTCGTCCCATCCTGTTAGCTACAGTCTATTACGACTGCAGTCAGGGAGCACGACGAGAACGTAGGATTAGGACTTGTTGGCAGAGCTGCTAAAAAAAGTCGCAGTGGCATTACTCGAGATTTATTAAGGAATACATAGTCGGCATCCTGTACCCTTCTCGAGGCCGTACCAACCATTTGCTCCCCATAATTATGTCTCTCTTTACTTATTCAAGTAAACATTAAACACATTTAATTTATTTAGCGTAGCAGCGCATGTCGGCTATTAGCTGGTTTATTATACTTTTATTTATATATAAATGCAGTCTAATTAAAGCAAAATTATGTTTTATTAATCGTCCAAAGCTGTGATCTCGAGGTAGCGTGCTGCCTTGTCACACAGTGGGCCGTGTTCGACCAGGTTGCGACAAATATCCTGGGCGAGATTTTTTTCCGGGTTTCCTCACTTGTAAGACAAATGTCAGGAAACTTTAAGGTCCGAACGGTCCCCGAACCTCATCTGGCCATCATTATCATATTTACCTCATTATATTAAGTTTAGGATTAAGGACTCTTCTGGCGCATCTTTATCATTATCACCACCTATCATATAATTGAGGAGCGTAACGTCATCTTCCAGGCGTCCCAACCTCGAAGTGGGTTACAATAACGCCAGTACCAGGAGAGAATACCAGAATGTCAAAATGGGGTATTTAATATGTCAATTAACCACTGCACATGGTTGCAAGGAAAATAATACTGGGCAACAAAAAATATTTTTTTTTTGTCTCAGAAAGAAAAATATGTGATTCTGATAGTATTTTTTTCTCCTGAATTCAAATATGATATCGATGTTTCCATCATGTAAGGTTTCCGAGATACAGGCATTTATAATTTCAAACACTTTAATATTTTCTACATTCGTAACTACACAATATTCGAACATTCGGACTCACCTAGAAAGTAAGAAATGACGATTTTCTGCTATATTTCGCCTGTGGAGCATCCCTCTTCATGGTCCAACAATAATCGGCCAGCATATTAGGATTCCATTTGCCTTGATATCTCTTTTCCATAACTGAAATCTCATGAGTTAGCTCATTTGGTTTTATTTTACAATGGACACATGGAAGAAAAAAACGTTCATTAAAAAATAATTATTTAAATCCATTAATTGAAATTGAAATAAAAACAACTGTGGGTGATGGAGAAATTCCGAATACATATTTGAAAACACGATAAGAAACTGCATTAAGTACAAACTATTGGTACTCATGAGACACAAATCATGTTTACCAGTGAATCAGATTGGTTGAAACTGGAATTTGAATACCGGACAATCAGAATACAATCTCAAATACTACTGTTTGAGGGAATTTGCTAACTAGGGAATACATCTTGTCCAGTATCATGTTTATAAACTAATTCTTACTTTTTTTTTTACTTTTGAGGGTCTCTCCACTTTTCAGCGGTTATTCTGTATTCCCATTCGCCATTCTTGCCGATCACGCCATTTATCCTCCTCCAGACCTCGGTCGTTCATCAATCTATGGATCTCTCCTCTCCAAGTTGTTCTTGGCCTGCCCCGTTTCCTTCTACCTGAAGGTGACCATTCCAAAAGAGTTTTGGGCCACCTATCATCCTCCATTCTCCTGACATGGCCATACCACTGAAGAGCTCGTCTTTCGATCCTTTCCACCACTGTCTCCTCCATATCCATCATCTGCCTCACTTCTTCATTTCTTCTTCTTTCCAACCTGGACACCCTGGCACTGCGTCTTATTCCATCCATCTCCACTGCCAAGATCTTAGTTTTTTGTCCCTCTACCAAAGCCCATCCCTCAGCACCATAAGTCATTATGCTTTCCACAACAGACTTCAAAATCCTCTTCTTCGTGTGGTTTGACATGGTCCTACTCCACAGTACTCCATTCAACATTTTTATGGCTCTTCGTGCTTGTACTAACCTGCTATCTACTTCAGCTTTACAACTCCCTGATTCATCAATAAGTGATCCCAAATATTTAAATTTTTTAACAGCTCTAATAATTCCTTGGGATAGGGATATATCTCGTCCACTTCCTCCTACTACAAGATATTCAGTTTTTTCCATGTTTACTCTTAATCCTCCTATTTCAAAAGCATTTAGAAGTTTTCTCATCATGTATTTCACATCCTCACGACTCTGCGCTATCGACACTTGATCGTCTGCAAATAATAAGGAATGTACTGTGCCACCTTGGACTGGTACTCCCATGCCTCCACAATATTGATTCCACTGCTCCAATATATGCTGGATGTATATTTTGAACAGAGTAGGGGACATACTACAGCCCTGTCACAGGCCTTTAGTAGTTCTGAATGGAGAGGGTATCATCTTACCCACTTTAACCGAATCCTGACACTGCTGGTACAACCGTCGGACAAGTGAAATCGTTGGTAAATCGATACCAACATCAACCATTGCACCCCAAAGTTGGTTGATTGGCACTGAGTCATAGGCCTTTTCTAAATCAACAAATATCAAATGAATTACCTGGCCCTTAGCATGTAATTTTTCTGTTATCTGTCTCAGACATGATGCATGATTTCCCTCTGGTAAATCCTGCTTGGTCTTCCAACATTTTTCCTTCGCTAGTGTGTTCAAGTCTTTTTGTGATGATACTGCTAAAAATTATACTCATGGATGACATCACACTGATTCCTCTGTAATTTTCAGGGTCTTTACGATTTCCCTTTTTATGAATAGATGTTTTATATGACATACACCAATCCTTTGGTATTTCATCACCCTCCAAAATTAAACCTTTTACAGATAAGTCTTTTTAATAAGGGGGTCCATATTTCCATAATTCTGTCATTATTCCACTAGGTCCACTGGCTTTACCATTCTTTGCTTTTTTCAGTGCCTGATTTATTTCTTCCTCCAAAATAGGTTCCATACGTGACAATATATTGTACATATACTCCAAATTTTCACATTTTTGTCCCTTCCTTTTCTCAACAAGCAGATTTTTAAAGTGCTTCTCCCATTGTTCCATATTCACTACTTCAAGTTACTTATTTTGAAGAGTGGATTGGAAGATGGGGTAAAATCGACTGGCCACCTAGATCACCAGACCAGACCTCACACCATGCGACGTTTCAATGTGGGGAATTTTGAAGGACAAAGTTTTCAGTACAATCCCACAAAACCTGCAACATTTACGGGCTTTGATTGAACAGGAATTTGAAAACACTTCAGTGTTAAAGCGATGTCATAATAGGAGGTCACTTTGAACAATTCCGGTAGTTTTTTTATATAGATGTTGTAAGCTACAGAAAAAAATACAGTATTTGCATTTTCGGTTAACTGAATTATGCTGCAACCTGTATATTTGATAAACCAGCAAAATCAGTTCGTATACTGGACTTGGTTAGTTTACGCAACTCCTGCGTGACGGACTATGCACACATTACGTGAAGTGAAACAGGTCTCTTGGGAAAATATTAAGGAAAACATAAAACGATGGTTCAGTGAAATGTTACACCTTGTAGTTATACAACACGAAACACATTTTTGTATCTTCACTTTACTCTTTGAAAATGGCAGACAGAGAGGCCTCATTTCGCTAAATGTCACGGCTAAAGGGTATGCCTGATTTTATCTTAAAGTTAGCAAGTGAAAAAATCTTATATCCTCAGATATTTCTGAAAATAAATCAAGTTTATATGGTTTCTACAGTTATTGTAGTAATATCATATGGTAGTGAGGTACAAGCACATTCTATTAAATAACACTAAAATATCAGTTGCTGGGAAGATAGATCAATACAGAGCTTAAGTAATTGTTAAACGTAAGTGCTATATAAATGTAAATGGCCAACACGCACACACAATTGAGTAACACTAAGTAATTGGAACTGGAAGTAAACATGAATAAAATTAAATATGGTCACACACAGAAATATATTATATAATGGAAATGGACAGCTAATGGCAAATGAGGGAAATTTTGAGGAAGTGGCTGAATTCAAATACCCAGGAACAATAATCACAAATAGGAATGAGATGCACAAAGAAATTAAAAATAGGCTCAATTCTGGAAATGCGTGCTATTATGTATTATAGGGACTCTTGACTTCCCAACTTCTTTTCAAAATACGTAAACATATATAAAATTATTATTTTACCGGTTATATTACATGGATGCGAAACATGAACTCTTACTTTAAGGGAGAAAAGGAGATTACGAGTATTTGAGAATAAAGTTCTTAGGAAATGTTTGGACCAAAGAAATATGAACAAACAGGTGAATGGAGAAGACTATGTAACAGTGAACTACATGGTCTTTATAGAAAGCCAGATATAATAAGAACAGTTAAGTCTCGTAAACATCGATGGGCAGGACATGTGGCACGAATGGGAAATGAAAGACGTGCATGGAAGCTTCTTGTAGGAAAAGCAGAGGGAAAACGCTCAGTTGGTAGACCAAGAATGAGGTGAAAGAATAACATTAACTATGATTTGAGGGAAGGGGATTATACAGGGAATGATTGCAAAACATTAGCTTAGGATGGGGATGTATGGAGAGCTTATGTCCGCGCGGCTATCAACCTGCGGGTTCGATAGTGCCAGTGAGTGAGTTAGTTAATTAGTTATTCTTCTAGTTACATGCTATATTAAATGGATATGAAACATTGTAATCATGCTTTACGGGAGGAGAAAATATCTGTATTTGAGAATAAAGTTCAGAAATATTTTGGACCAAAGAGATGAACAGACAGGTGAATGGAGGAGCTAACATAACAGTGATCTACATGATCGTTATAGAAAACCAAATATAATAAGAACAGTTAAGTCTGGAAATTGTGACGGGCTGGACATTTGACACGAATGAGCAATGAAAGAGGTACATAGAAATTTGTTATCCAGATGTAGGAGAACTAGAATGAAAGCTCCATAGCAGTTATGCCAAGAATGAGGTAGGTAAATAATATTCACCCTTATAGGGAAACATTCATTGGACGGCGTTTTACATCACCCGGTTATGCGCCATTATCTAAGTTTCGAGAAAAATACGTTTAAATTTTAAGTCAATCTTCACTATTTATTTTAGCTCCAATCTAACAATACTGGATATTGCAAGTTATTTTCCTTATTTAACAGTTATGCATCAACAATCGAAGAGCAGAAACAATTGGCGCTTAGCTGCATGATGCAAAATTTATATTAGCATTTATGAAGATCTATTTCACAGTCGTTTGTTACAAAACATAGAATCTCTGATAGGACTGATGGTGTTTACTGTTTCTTTAACAATTTTATTATATACAGAGTTTTAATGTTTACATATCTTCTTGTGCCTAAAGTTTTATTTTCCTTCTCCACTCGTCTCTATCCATCCAGTCCATGTCCTCCAGTCCTTTTGTTCTCATTCCAGTTCTCATTCCTTGCATCCACGAGTTTCGAAGCCTTCCTTTCCTTTTTCCAAGTGGGCATCATTCCAGTGTTTTTTTCTGGGTAACCTTTCTTCTTGCATTCGTCGTACGTGCCCATACCAATTTAATTGCTTGTATATTATATAATCTACTATTGAATATCTAATATTCATATTGTTTTCGTGTCACAGTGTTCCTTATTTTTTTCTAATTTTGAACATATTGCTGCTCTCCTATTTCTTAATTAATGATAAGGCTATATTTAAAGAGTTTGCGCTAAATGTGTGCGTACACTTACTTCATGAGCCAGTGCAACAGATGGCATCAAACTTACTTCTTCTTCTTCGGCTTTCCCCACTTATAGGTTTACCGTCTTCAGTTTCCATTTATACCTATTATTCCTATCTCCTTCTTCCAAATTCCTATCATCCATTATAGTTTTGACGTAGGTTTTCCATTTCAAAATCTCAATTTAAAAATGCGTTTAGTCGGTTGTTGCATAACCATTCATCCAATTGTCCAGGAGATGATTGGTGGTCAGGCCGAATGTCTTATCGTTAAATCAGTCTGAAACGAGAAACAAAATAAAATTTACTTAAAATCAATTAGAGGTTGAAGAGAGAAATTAAATACGTAATTTAATTCTTTTGTTAACGTGGCTGAGTTCCATTAGGTGCGTGTCACGGGATAATTTTTTCTCTTGTTCTGTCGTCTCAAAAGCACTCACTTGTTTTTCCCAAGTGCAGGTTAACATAAAGGAAAAGCAATTATAAAAACAGCCTCCTATAATAATAAATATTCCGAGAGAGGGGGAAAAAATCCCTGGCCTTTTGAAAGAACACCATTTCTTCGCATTCTTATTATTTTTGTGAAAGAAGTAACGGCCTTCTGTTATTCACAGGCATTTAAGGGGAATTGGTAGTAAACCGTTGAATTCAATAACAATGTTCTTTAAAGAAACTAATATACATGTTACGTACAATGAAGTAAAGTATAAAATTAGGTAATTTCCCGGACAGTAACGTCATATCCCATTACCCCTATCTTCACGTGAAGGCAATAACGTCAATGGCCAGGCCTATATGTAAGAGAAATATAACTAACTAACTCATTGGTACTATCAAACCAATATGTTCATGGCCGCGCGGTCATAAACTCTCCATACACCCCTATCCTGAGCTAATATTTTCCAATCATCCTCTGTAAAATCTACTTCCTCAAATCATCGTTAATGTTATTTTCCACCTCATCCTTGGTCTACCAACTGGGCGTATTCTCTCTTGTTTTCCTACAAGAAGCTTTCGTTCACCTCTTTTGTTCTCCGTTCGTGCCACATGCTCTGCCAATTGCTGTTTATGAAACTTAACTGTTTTTATTATATCAGTTTGCTATAAAGATCATCTATGCACTGTTTTTTACTCCACCATTCACCTGTCTGTTCGTCTCTCTTTGGCCCAATTTTTTTCTAAGTACTTTATTCTTAAATACCCGTAATCTCCTTTCCTCCCTTAAAGTAAGAGTCCATGTTTCGCATCCATATAATATAACTGGGAGAATAACAGTTTTATATATTTTCAGTTTAACGTTTTTCGAAAGGAGTTGGGACGTTAAAGAGGCCCTGTAATACATAATAACATGCATTTCCAGAATTGAACCTACGTTAAATTCTTTGTGCATCTCATTCCTGTTTGTAATTATTGTTCCTAGGTATTTGAATTCAGCCACTTCTTTAAAATTGCCTTCATTTGTCACTAACTGTCAATTTGCATTATATAATGCATTTCTATGTGTGAACATATGTTAAGTTTTATTGATGTTTAGTTTCAGACCCGATTTCATGTTACGCAATAGATTGTGCTAGCTTAGGAAATTCATGTGTACTTCACGTGAAATTAAAATTTATTAACACATTGGCCATAGTATGACGTTACTGGTCAATTGCTACTGGGTAGTATTGATAAATAAATAACCCAAATGTTATGTAAAAAGTAATTTTTATCTAAAAAACTTGTTGGACCTATTTGAAAACTTCCACAACACTTCATTTGTTTGTGTATATAGGATAACTGTTTTTTCTATTATGTTTACAGGAAATTATCTGTGCATTATAGTTGCATTGTTTTCAGCCTCATGGATTAGTGGTCAGCGTTTCTGACTACAGTTCATGAGGTCTCAAGTTCGATTCCTGGTCAGACCATAGACATTTTTCCTTAAAATGAATTATTCCTGTGGTTGCCGAGGGTCTAAAATTTAGGTTGAGAACTTTCCTGGCGCTTCATTATAATTTATCACTCAACATATCATTGGGGTAACGTAACTCCGCCTTTCAGGTGCCCCAACCTAAGAAATGGATTACAATTCCGCTAATGCTTAGGAAGGAAGTCAACAACCTGGTCACACTGGACAAAATATACTGTATATGGATAGCGTAACTGGTAGCGTACTCAATGATTAATTCAGTGGTCGTGGGTTCAAATCCCGTTTCAGGCGTTTATTTTTCTTTTCATGTCATATGAGATATACACACAAATATATATATATATATAAATATATATATATATAATTATTTTGTACGTACGGTTGTCACCGAACACCACCTAAATTACTGGACCGATTTTGAGGAAAATATCTGTGTATGTCTGATTGTGTCCCTCGATGCTTTAGATTCACAACGGACCTTCTAAAACCATTAGGTGTAGGAGTTCATCTGAAGTGAAAATTGAAAAATCGCTCATGCCGTCACATTTTCCGATGTTTCCAACGAAACTCAGTATATCCTATTAAAATAAACCGAAGTAGATATTGTCAAAAAATGGGCGAAATTCAACAATTAGAAGTGGAGGTTTACTTGAAATCCTAAATTATGAACTGTCTAAACGACTGGGCAGAATTTGATGACATTTGTTGTGTGTGTTTGAGTGGATACCTGGATGGTTTAGATTCGCAATTGAAGCCGGTAGGTTGCGTTGCGATCGGGTTATAAGATTTTTATGTCAGATATGCAGTCATCTGCATAATCGACATTTTGCGCGCGACAAAATGTGACTTCATCGTGCACGCTTCTTGAACCACAATTGATGGCTGTTGATGAAAGGTTTTCTTGCGAACTTTTTTAATAATATCTAATTACGTCTTAATTATGAATTTTATGGAAAAGACTAACTTATAGTTTTATCGCCCGGCCATGACTCGAGAATTCAAAGTTCGAGCCGTACAACGTCTGTATATATTTTCCACTACCTCTTGTGTGAATTGAGAATACTACACATATAAGAAAAATGTATGTTTGTGTTGGAATACTTGGGTAGATCAGGTCGTTAGAGCGCTAAACGTAGAGAGTTTAGGGACTCGGGTTCAAATCCTGACTCGAACATTCATTTTTCTTTTCATATCATATATATATATATATATATATATACACAGAGTGTTGCAAACAAACACCGACAGCGGAGGTGAGGTAATATATTGAGATATGTGCATAATTTTTTTAAACAGGTACCAATGTCCGGAAATGATGCCTTTTCACACCACGAGTAGTTAATTATGCCTCAAGATCAAGCGTTAGTTTGAAGGATTTGAAGACTCATTACTTGACAACACCTCACATACACACGTCAATTAAGCTCGGTGCCACACATTTGTAGTGGACATTTAACGACACTACTTGAAGTGCCGTTGTAGCTGCAACACGACGGAGCTCCAACTCACTTCGATGGCAATGTGAGGAGACATATGGATACCTCGTATCCAGGTCGAGGGGGATCAGTCCCATGGCCTCCGAGATCACCTGATCTTAACCCTCTCGACTACTTTTTGTGGAGGCGACATGAAACAGTCTGTTTATTAGACTCCAGTAGAGTCACGTATGGATCTTATAGCCCGAATCCACGCTGTTACTGAAATAATTCAAACGAGTCCTGACGTATTTGAACGTGTGCACCAATCATTACACCACCGATGTACTATCTGCAATGAGACGGGAAGTGGATATTTTGAAAACTTGATGTGACTGTGGCAGTATTGTCAAGTATTGAGTCTTGAAATCCAACTAACGGAACTCTTGAGAAGTTAGCTACTCATAGTGTAAAAACACATCATTTCCGGACATTGGTATCTTATTAAAAAAATGATACACATATCACAATATACTACCTCATCTCCGTTGTCGGCGTTTTTTGCAACACATGTGTATATACCCGCGTTTCCTTTCATCAATTTACTATGTAAATATAGCCGCGTTTTCGACATTACTCAAGGATATTTGGAAAATTAGGAAATTGCCCGAACAATGTTGTATTAAACATCTTCGCGCACGTAGTTTTGACATTGTTGTTAACTGCATTGAATTCACGTTATTGTCCATCCTAATTGAACAATGTTGAATGACCGGGCTTTTGCCCATGCCGGACAGGTCGAAGGAAATAGGCCAAACGAAAAAAGTGGAATGGTCCAAAAAGTGACGAACTTTTACCGCGAAAGCACAACCATCAAGAAACGCGGACATGGGTTACACTGGGATACAAATTGTTAGTGAGCTTATGTCCGCGCGGCCATGAATCTACGGGTTCGATTGTACCAATGAGTTAGTTAGAACAGGATATACTAAACATGTGCGCCCTGTAGATATGGACTTGGCATTGCTGGGTTGACACTCTATTAAGGAAGGCATTAAGTGGCATTGCATATTCATGCGGGAGGTCCCCCTGCGTCACGGGATCACAAGATGGGCTTGAGACCCGCCCAGAGGGACTATAATGTTCCACGTGAAACACGCACCACATTGATTTCATTCAATCCCATAAATTGGCTGCAACACTTTGTGTCGTCATTGTACGTCATTTTAATTGTATATTACGTCACGTTCCTGTTTTCAGCTACACACCAGTCATTTAGTATTCTACCGTTCACTTTAATTACAGAATTCAATCATACTCACAGTTTAATAATAATAATAATAATAATAATAATAATAATAATAATAATAATAAATAATAATTGCAATCAACACGAAATTGAAATATTTATTATTATTATTATTATTATTATTATTAACATTATTACTATTATTATTCTTACTAATATTTTCATTCATTCTGACAATTTTCCTCACCATTGAGTGTTTTCTCCAACCAATCTTAGTAATTAACATGAATTAAAATGTATATATAAATGACTACGGACTTGTAGACTGTCAGTTTGCAACACACATTCACAAATTTCCTTTAATTAAAGTTCTCGATCGTACTCTCTCGTCTGTGTCTTCATCCGTTACACCAAATTTCCTCATTGCATTTTGAATGTTGTTCTTCCAGGTTGTTCTTGATCTTCCTTTTCTGTTCCTTCTTTCAATTTCCCGTGCCTTTGGAAGTCTTCCATCCTGCATTATTCTCTTACTAATATTATTATTGTTATTATCATTGTTATTACTGTTATTATTATTACTGCTATTATTATTACTATTATTTTTGTTATTATTATTACTATTAATATTGTTATAATTATCATTATTACTGTTATTATTATTATTGTTATTATTGTTAAGTAAGAGAGAATTGAAGGATATGTAGCTTAAAGGAGAAGGTATTGAAGCATTTAATAGTTTCATTGCAAAAAACTGGCGTCTATCAAACATGGTCAATGAAATGGAGGTAGAGGGGGAAATTCGCTTTTAATGATGACGTGGGAACGGGTTAGACCTCCAGAGAACGAATCACATTACCGCTTCCAGTTGGAGATATTTTTATTATCTTTTATTCTTGTCTCCACGTCCAACACTTGGTACGTCAATCCGAAGCAATTGTGTTTCACCCGACTTGGTCACATGTTAATACGCTCTCCACTACGCTAATTTACTTCTACGTTATATTGAGTTCTGTGCTCTCATTGGTTCAGTTTCTACATCAGTTTCGTCTCCATTCTACAATTAGACAGACAGTTAAAGCGTTACGAATGTAGAAGTGAAATTAATGTAATGTGGCTTTCAATCCATGTAACTAACTCCCTGGCTTATCGAATCCCTAGGTTCATGTCCGCTCGGATATAACCTCTCCGTACATCTCTATCCTGAGCTAATGATTTCCAATCATCCCCTGTATAATCTACTTCCTTCAATCATGGCTAATGTTATTCTCCCATCTCATTCTTGGTCTACCAACTGGGCGTTTTCCCTCTGGTTTTCCTACAAGAAGCTTCCATTCACCTCTTTCATTCCCCATTGGTGCCACATGTCCTGTCCGTAGCAATCTATGAGGTTTAACTGTTCTTATTATATCTCGTTTCGTATAAATATTATATAGTTCGTATTAAATAGTCCTCTCCATTCACCTGTCCGTTCATCTCTCTTTGGTCCAAATTTTTTCTAAGAATTTTATTCTCTAATACTCGTAATATTTTCTCCTCCCTTAAAGTTAGAGTCCATGTTTCACATCCATATAATATAACTGGAAGAATAACAGTTTTATATATTTTCAGTTTAACTGTTTTTAGAGAAGTTGGGACTTTTAAAAAAGGTATAAAACAATGCGGTCCCGACAATCCTATGTGGATCTTAACCATAAACCAGGAACGAAACTTCAAAAATTAGGTTTTTTGAGGAGTGCGGCTGACTATAAAATAACATAATGGAAACGAAATGAAAATATACGAACAGAATTAAATATATTCAAACTATTAGATAGAATTGCACAATGCAGAAATCAATGGGTGGACAACATCAATAGAATGGATAACAATAGAATTCCGAAACAGATTCTTCATTACAAACCACTAGGACGAAAAAATGTAGGAAGACCCAGTAAAAGATGGACAAACCAATTCTAACATGAGATCGGAACAGACCAGCAGGTCTAATCACTGATGCTGCTGATGATTATTTGTATCCCTCTTATTTTGAATTGTCCTGTACTTCAAACATAGTAAGCAGAATTTAGAAACACACTGTGAGGGAGATTGTTATGGACCAATAACAGGATAGTATCAGTGGATAATTCCCTGTGCACCAGTTTACAGAGCTGGCTTCCCTTACATTCTGTTCACAGATAGAAGTTCAACATACGTATTTCATAGTGTTACTGATTTGAAGAAATATAAAAAAAGACATATGAGAAAGTTATTGATCTCAAAAAAAAAAAAAACTTTCTCCGATCGCCAGAACACTTATATGAGACTAGCGTGCGCTGCTACGCCTAAATAAATCAAATATGTTTTATGTTTAATTGAATAAGTGAACAAAAGTCATAATCAATTGATTTGGCGTTTATTTGATGAAAATCCATTTCTATGTTAATTTAATAAAAACAAATTTAAAGTTTTATATGATTTTCTTATTTATTAAAATACAAATTCGCATCAGCTGTTTCAGTACTTTTTGGCTTCTTCTGACGAATTTTATCATGATTACACATACATTTTGTTATTAAATATATATATATATATGTGCGTGTGTGTGTATACATATATATATAATCATCCATACGAGTATTAGGCCGTGTGGCCTGTTACGGAGTTTTCCATCCAGCGTTTTTTTGGACGTCCCAGCGATCTTTTGCCTTGTGGCAGTAACTAAGCATGGCTTATGGAATTCTATGAGGTGATATTCGTTGAAGACGGTTTTGCAGTTGTTCTGGTAGTTATGTATATGGCGAAGAATGGGTTCTATACCCAACTCTTCCATAATTTCCTCATTTATTTTATGGTCCCACTTTGTATAGCCTGGTGTAGGGCGCATAAATCGTATCTCATTTGCTGTTATTCGGCTTTCATCTCTTCTTCGTAATGCCTACGTTTCACTACCAGATCTTAATACTGGTCTTGCGAGAACTTTATAAAGCCGTAATCTTGTGTTCTTCTGTACTAAAGATGATTTCATTATACTGTTAATTATCCTCGTTGTTTCTGTTAAATTTGCGATTTTCTTAGATATATCAGCTTCATCGTGAAATGTTAAATGATAACCCAAATAATTAAATTCATTTACACATTCTAAAATTTCATCATCCAAAACAATTTTGCTAGGTGTAGGGTATTTGCCATAAAAGGCTATCACTTTAGTTTTCTTTGTATTGATTTCCATATTGCACCTTTTTGCAATTATATTAAAATTGTGTATAGAATACTATAAATCTCTTTATGTTGGACCTATTAATACCAAATCATCTGCAAAAAGCAAGGAGTATACGTTTAGGTTTATATTAATTTGGATAGAACCGTGTCTCATCTGTCTCCAATCTTGGAATATTCTATCCATGTATATGATGAAGAGCAAGGGCGAGAGGTCACATCCTTGTCTTACGCCCCTATTAATATCGGTCCATTCTGTTTGCGTGTTATTGATTCGAACTGAAATCAAATGTTGATCTATCTGAGACTTGGAAGCAAATGTATTTTTTTTTTCGCCCAATGGGTTGCTGGCCCAGAGGGGTATTATTGTGGGGTTCCCACTAATATAGCATTTCCTCTACATTAAGGTGATGTGGTTATATCGCCAGTACTCGATCCTCAGAGCCTCATTAGCAGGTTGCACCACGAGCAGGTTGAGGATGAGATTTGGATAGGAGATGTGCTGAAACGCACGTCACTATCCATTGCAACCCATATATCATATATATATATATATAATGTATAATAATATATAATATATCATCATCATCATAGTACATTAACGAATTTATGTCATTTGTTGACCTGTTTCGGCCTCAAGAGAAACACCATCCAGAAGTCTTTTGAGTGGACGTCCTGGTCTTCTTCTTCCTGCAGGTTGATATCTTAACATTTTTTTGGGTATCCTGTGATCTTCCATTCGATGAACATGTTGCATCAATCTTGACTTATAATCAGAAATTTTGTTTTCTAAAGGTTCCATGTGTAATTCTTCTAAGATGTCTTCATTTTTTTGTGATCTAGTAGTGTGTATCCTGCAGTTCTCCGAAGGTATCTCATTTCAGCAGATCTAAGCCTCTGTATATCCTTCTGATATAATATATAAATAACAAAATTAATTTGTGATCATGATAAAATTCGCCCGAAGAAAGCACAAAGAACTGAAACAGCTGTTGAGAATTTGTATTTTAATAAATATGAAAAACATATAAAATTTAAAGTTTTATATTTATTTAATTAACCTGAGTTACAAATTTATATCACTATTATTTATAAATAACCCGTGCTGATTACCCGACGTTGCCCGAGAATTTACTTATCCCGATCTTCTTGCCGTAAATGAGCAAGAATAGAAAAGTTCTTGTTATGAATTATTCGTAAAAGATAGACATATGTTGTCAGGGAGTCTTTTTTGTAAATTTTTTATGTATTCAATTCTGTGTACATAAATTTGGTGAATTTGATGATTTAGGCAGCGTAAGCCATTTAAGCGTCCAAAAAGTTACTTTTTTAGTGCACCGATGTCCCTTTTTTAGGTCCGGCCCTATAATACGTAGGGTAATATGTTTTATACGTTAATTGTCTCAAAAACATTACCTAATGAAGCAACATAAAACCCATTCAAATCAGTCAAGTAGTTTTTGAGTCCATAAAGCACAGAAAAATAGACATACGGGCAGACACTCATAAATACAGAGTGTGCATAAAAATATAGCGATTTTAAAGTTGTTGAATTATGCTTTAACTATGACAAAAAACAAAACTCAAGTTAAATCAAAGAGTGACATCTCCAGTTTACGCTATAAGATCATAGGTGTTCAATGAGAGCTCCTTTTGTTAAATGACACACATCAAAGTTGTAGGCTAATTCTTCACATACATTAATAAGCATGTCTGGATTGATGGCCTCTCGAATCCTTTCTCTCAACTCGGACAGGTTAGCAGACAATACGTAGACTCTGTCCTTTACAAAACCCCAAAGGAAAAAAATAACATCGGGTGAGATCCGGTGATCTAGGAGGCCACTTGGGATAAGCCCTGTCATCTGGACCATGACGACCAATCCAGTAATGACAGTTTGGAAGGTCTTACGAAAACGCTTACTTATGCGTCCCTACCGTTTACAATTGTTACATGCTCTAAAACCTACTGATTACGCTGATTTTGCGCTTGAAATGTCGCAACAGCAATATTCTCATCAGACACTCATGGTTGTTCCACACTTTTGCCTTACACAGACAATCGGTCGTTGCGACTGATTATGCCATCGACGGATGTTGTTGGCATTGGGGGGATCACGATTAAACTGCCTACGAAACGCACGTTGAACTGTTACAACTGATTTACAACTCTCAAACTGAAAAACACAAAACGCTTTCAGTTGAGCAGTTGCCATCTTCGTTATTATTGTTGCCATAGAAACAAAACAAAAGAAAGCTATCTGCTCACTCATACAACTAAAACTACCTTCTTTCCTGTTTCATTTCAGTCTACACACAATTTCCTACACCTCATCTGAGTGATAATATTATTACTTGAAACTACTATATTATTTTATGTACACGCTATATATATATATATATATATATAAAATAACATATGATATTATGTATTACAGGGACTCTTGTCTTCCCAACTCATTTCAAAGAAACGTTAAAACTGAAAATATATAAAACTGGTATTCTACCAGTTATATTATATAGATGTGAAACATGGAATTTTACTTTAAGGGAGGAGAAATTATTACGAGTATTTGAGAATAAAATTCTAAAAATGTTTGGACCAAAGAGAGATGAACAGAGAGGTGAATGGAGAAAACTACATAACAGTGAGCTACATGATCTTTATAGGAAGCCAGATATAATAAGAACAGTTAAGTCTCGGAAGACTGCAATGGGCAGGACTCGTGGCACGTATGGGGGATGAAAGAGGTGCATGGAAGCTTCTAGTAAGAAAACCAGAGGGAAAACGCACAGTTGGTAGATCAAGAACGAGGTGGGAGAATAACATTATCCATGATTTGAGAGAAGTAGATTATACAGGCGATGATTGGAAAACATTAGCTCAGGATAGAGATGTATGGAGAGCTTATGTCCGCGCGGCCATGAACCTAAGGGTTCGATAGAGCCAGCGAGTTAGTTAATTACTTATATAACATCATCATCATAATGAAAAAAGTCCGTTTTAGGCCAAGTGACCTGTGACGATAAACCTGCCAAAGCTGGTCTTGATCTTTACACCGATGTTTTGGCCTTCCTTGGTCCCTATGTCCATTTGGAGTATATTGGAACGACAATTTTGGAAGTCTTATTTCTCTTCATTCTTCTCAGGTGATTTTTCCATTCTTGTTTCTTATTATTTCTGTATCTTCATCTATTGTTGGTGCTCCAATCATCATTATTATGATTCATTATTAACTCCATTGCGGTGGTATTACATTCGAAGCCAGTGGTTGCAGACGTACCTTCTGCTGATGATGGGACTAGTACCGAAAGGCCTACAGTAAATTCATGTTTCAGCGGTTGAGGAGACGGACCTAAGAGGTGTACAATTACACACTTTATATTAGCTTGACCTGTATCTATCTATGTAACGGAATCTTTCAACACGATTTTCACTCACTTAAAAACATTGGATCGAATTGAAAATTTGTATATTTGTAAAGGACCAATGACAATACAATAATTTCATAAATTTTTTCTAAGATCCTGGCCAGGATCATCAGGACATCAAAAAAGTGAAGACCAGTATAGTAGGTTGCGGACGTATCGACTTTTTAGTCCATCATTGTAAGAAATTAAAATTATGTGCTCTGGTAGCATACTTGGTAGAGCGGTGGACTGTAGTGGTATATAATTTCAGCAATCCATAGGTCGCTGGTTCAAATCCGGCCCGGAGGGTTTTTTTTAGAAGAATATTACTTTTAGTTCATACTACAATAGTATCGACTTTTTAGTCCATCATTGTAAGAAATTAAAATTATGTGCTCTGGTAGCATACTTGGTAGAGCGGTGGACTGTAGTGGTATATAATTTCAGCAATCCATAGGTCGCTGGTTCAAATCCGGCCCGGAGGGTTTTTTTAGAAGAATATTACTTTTAGTTCATACTACAATAGTATCGAATTTAAAGATATTTACATATTATCTTATTCTGTAAAATATTAATGACAATTTTGTAAACTTACCGCATTGTAATTTATCCAGAAAATATGAGAAGGATACGATTAACTGTAACTATTTATCTATATTAAAATATTCAAAAATATTATAATAATGTTATTTAATAATAATTAAAAAATATGTATAAATATATTCGTGCGTAGACACTAAAAATATCGTAAGCAATTAAATTCTCATGGGATTCCGGTTTATGACAATTAAACTAAAAACTAAAAAATAAATAATAGTTTAAAAATTAAAACAACACGCTTTATTAGAAAACCGAACTAAAAAATGAAAAATAATTTTAATTTCCAACACGCTTGTGATGAAATTAAAGTGGTCAACAAAAAAATCATCTCCAACACATCTAGAATAAAACTAGAGTTATCTACAAAAAAAAATTACCATCAAAAGCGTGGAGTGCTTTTTATGGTTTATACGTTTTCTTCTTAGAGACTTTACTTTTACCAATATCTGTTTATTATCAAATATATTAATTGATATAGAGTACCCCACGCATTTGATGGTAATTTTTTTTTTTACTTTTATTCTAGATGTGTTGGAGATGATTTTTTTTACCACTTTAATTTTTTTAAAACTATTATTTATTTTATGTTAAAATTGGTCTCCAAATGTTTCTCTGATAATAGTTTTATATATAAAGATGTCATACTGTATTGTCCAGTCTGTGGCTCTTACACATGACAGTGTAGTCTTCCCATTTATTAGATTCTGTTCCACCAGTTAAGGCGGGTCGCTTATCTGAAGTGTCATTAGACAATGAAGAGTTGGAGAATATTCTGCCTGGAGGATCAAACTAGGTATATGAAGGTACATATTTTGTTTTATAATGAGGTGGGAAAATAACTTGAACCATGACGTTGATTATACAGGCCATGATTCGTAAATATTTTAGCTCAGGATAGGGATGTATAGAAAGCTTATGAAACTATGGGTTAGATAGGGCCACTGAGTTACTTAGTTTCGGGTATTATTATAGCCAAGTTCTGTTTGGGGACTCTTTAGTTGTCTGACAATTTTCTTAAAAGTAATAAAAACTAAAATATCTTTCATTCGGAATTTGTCCCAATGGGAGATCGAACCTGGGCTCGCTGAGTCTTAGAGTTCTGTATAATAAAATAATTCAGTTATTAATCTATACTCTTATTTATTATTATTATTATTATGATTGTTATTACTATTATTATTATTATTATTATTATTATTATTATTATTATTATTATTATTATTATTATTATTATTATTGTAGAGGAAGTGAAGAATTTCAGTATTTGGGGTAAAAGTAGAAAAAGGGGATGGACAAGAAAGTGCTATTAAGAACAGAATAAATAAAGGTAGAGCAATAACAGCAATGATGAATGGAGTCTTATGGAACAGAGACATATAACCAGAAAAATAAATTACAAGTATATATTTCAATAGTGAGAAGTACTGTCACATATGGAGCTGAAGTTTGGAAATTCAACAAAAACTTATGTCGATGGAAATGGATTTTTAGAGGAGAGGAGCAAGGTGTTCATTTTATTTTTGTCTAATGCCACCAGGTTGTCTTTTATGACATTTCTGGTTTTCTCCCCTGGCACTGGCGGAATTGTAGTCCTTTTCTTAGGTTTGGGCATCTGGAAGGCGGAGTTACGTTACCCCGATGCTATGATGGGTGATAAATGATAATGAAGCGCCAAAATGTCTATGGTTTGACCGGCAATCGAACCCGGGACCTCATGAACTGTAGTCAGAAACGCTTACCACTAGCCCATGAAGCGGGTCAAAGATGTTCAAAATTAGAAAAATAAGAATAAAAAAGTCATGCGAGAAAAAATGAATATTAAAAATTCAACAGAAGATTATATAAGATATCCATCCATCCATAGTAATTCTGCCCGAGGGCAGGTCTTTCACTGCAATCATGGCATTTTAATGCTATGCTTTGCAGCTTTACTAGGGAATTGTAGATGTGGTAGCTTCCCGTTGCTTTCCACACCGGTGAAGGATGATGATGATGATGATTATGATAATGCTAAGGATGATGATGATGATGATGACCATATGATTTCGGGGACCGTTTGGGCCTTAAAGGTTTCCTGACATTTGTCTTACAGGTGAGGAAAAACCCCGATAAAAACCTCACCCAGAAAAACTGTACCGACCGGGGATCGAACCCGGGCCCTCTGCGTGACAAGGCAGGACGCTACCTCGAGACCACAGCTGTGGACATGTAAGATATAAGCAATTAAATTGGTATGGACATGTACGAAGAATGCAAGAAGAAAATTTTCCTACAAAAAAAATGGAATGATGTCCACCTGGAAGAAGAAAGAAAGGAAGACCTCGATACTCATGGATGCAAAAAAAAATGGAATGATGTCCACCTGGAAGAAGAAAGAAAGGAAGACCTCGATACTCGTGGATGTAAAAAAAAAAGAACTGGAGTGAGAACAAGAGGACTGGAGGACATGGAGTGGATGGATAGGGACGAATGGAGAAGGAAACTAAAACTTTTGGCACAGAGATGTGTAAACGTTGAACATCTGCATATAAATAAAAATATATATTTTGACGACTTAGTTTCATATGTTTTTGTGGGGTAACGTACAGTATTTTAGTATTTTAGTATTTTAGTTGATATACGATTTTCTATCAAAAGGGAGGAGATTTTTGTGTCCACAGTTTGAACATTTGTTGGAGAAAGAAGTTCTTTTCCCTATACTTTGATCAAACTTACGTAATTTGTGAAGTGCGTCCATTCCCCCAGAGTATGACACATATAGGAGCGCGCATTAATGGCAGAACATTTATTTTCCACTCCTACCATCCGTCAATTTCTTTCCCTCCAGCGATTTTGTTTAAAAAGAAAGAAGAAATAGTTTTCAACTTAGAAAGAAAGAAAGAAAGAAAGAAGAAATCTACACATCTGGTGATTCTATATCTTCTTACCATGACGTAAAAAAGGTAGACAAAATTATACATCTTCCTCCATTTCCTTTGCCTTTTCTTATATATGAAAATGTTCGTTATTCAGGAAATGCGTAAGCTAATCGAGTTCCTCAGCACGTCGAGTTTATAGTCCAATTTTTCTGGTTTACAGAAAGCCTCAGAAATGGTTTAATTTCCGCCAATCCTAGGAAGACAAGCTGGTGACATTACAAAAATATATAACACCTCAGCAATAACAATAACAATAATAATAATAATAATAATAATAATAATAATAATAATAGCAATGCTAATAATAATAATAATAATAATAATAATAATAATAATAGCAATGCTAATAATAATAATATAATAATAATAATAATAATGAAAATAATAATAGTAATAATAATAAATAATAAGTATTATTTATTAAGAATTTCTCTACAATACAGTGCAGTAATTTTCCTACAAACAATTGTAAATTTTACTCCTCCATACATCCCTATTCTCTGCGTCACTCTCTGTTAATCCTCTGGACATCATTTACCTATGCACTTCTTGAACCCACTGTTCTTTTGGTCTCCCCTTTCTACTGTTTCCCTCCGCTTCAAAATTTAATATCATCTTAGGTATCCTGTCATCTGACATCCTCTTTACGTGGCCAAACCATTTCAGTCTTCTTTCTTCAATAACTTGTAGAACATCCAATACTTCTCTGATTTTAGTATTTATAATTTTGTGTGTTGTTGAATTTCTCCTCCAGAAGAGCATCTCTGTCACCAATTGTTTATGTGCTTATTCTCTGCACCATACAATAGTACACTCTCCACCAATCAACTACAAACAAGTTTTTTAGTTTTGTTCAGAAAGTTTCTACACCAGAACACTGAATTTAACATTGAATTATTTTCCTTCCTTGACTTACTATTTTGTTTATCTCAGAATTAATAATAATAATAATAACAATAATAATAATAATAATAATAATTTTATTTATATACAGAATTTTAATGTTTACACATCTTTCTGTGCCCAAAGTTTTATTTTTCTTCTCCACTCGTCTCTCTCCATCCAATCCATGTCCTCCAGTCCTCTTGCTCTCATTCCAGTTCTTATTTCTTGCATCCATAATAATAATAATAATAATAATTATTATTATTATTATTATTATTATTATTTTATTAGGAATATAGCACAATACAGTGTTTCTCCTTCAACCCAAAGTTATTTGTCGCCAGATGTTCCTGTCTAAATCGTCTTCTTCCCTCAAATCTCTAACTTCCATTCTTCTCCTCACTTCATCTATCCAACGTTCTCTCTGTCTGCCCCTTCAACTCTTTCCATTAGCTGCCCTTCATGGATCTTGTTTGGTATTCTATCTTCTTCCGTTCCTTTAAATGTCCATACCATTGCAAATGTTTTTCCTCTATTTTTTCTAATATATTTTTTTTTCAACTTGCATAATTTCCTTTATTGTGCTGTAATAATAGTAATAATAAATAATAATAATAATAATAATAATAATAGTAATAATAATAATAATAATAGTTTTTATTTATTTCAGGTTTGTTTTTGTTATTCATACAGGTAACTTCAACCAAAATAAACAATGTTTTTCTTCCACACTTCCCGGTCTTGCGTGTCTACTTCTGTCATATTTATTTTCTTCATGTTGTCTTGAATTTCCTTTATCCACGTTGGCTTTGGTCTACCACCTTTCCCATTTCCAGGAGGTATCCATTTCAGTAGTTCTTTGTTTGTTCCTGTGTCCCTTCTTCTCATTATATAATATTAATATTAATAATAATAATAATAATAATAATAATAATAATAATAATAATAATAATAATAATAATAATAATGATAATAATAATAATAATAATAATAATAGTAATAATACTAATAATAATATTAATAGTTACTGTTAAAATAATTTGTTTATTTAATTTCATGTGAATAACAATCAGATAATATTTTGGATAAAGAAATTAATCTCTTTTAAGGATAATAGGACACAAGTGGTATTTTTTGTGATATCGATGTACTTTGATGAGATTAAAGAGAAATGCTGGGATTAGCTGGTAATGTTGTTAATCGGTTTATTCCACTTTTTGGAATAATGCAATTTTTAGAAGTAATTTTCATCCTCTACAGAGAATTGGAATGATTTTTATCGTAAAACACAAGTCCATTACAATAACGAGTTTATCAGAAACTCCAACACATCCAGTTTGTGCGCCATTTTTTTTATTGCTATGACGTAAAATTAAATTTCAATTAATGACTCGACGTTTCCACGAATTATTTATCAAACAACCCACATTCAAGAATCCACCACGTGAATTACAGATATTCTTTATTAATTTTATTTGTTTTTTTATTTTACCTGATGGAGTTAAGACCATAAGGTCTTCTCTTCCACTTCACCAGGTTAAATTATACATATAATAACAATTATGAACTATCTGTATGTTGATTTATGATACATAATAGATATTGCTACACAATATAAAGTTTGACAATGGAAAGCAAGAAAAATAATATTAATAATAATGACAATAGTAATGATAATTTTTTAACCAGTTTTATAAAACATTGGCAGTTCCTGCATTACTTTGTGGGAGAGAAACTTGGGTAATGACCAAAAAACTGCAAAGTCGAATACAAAGCGCAGAAATGAACTTCCTTAGAAGAACAAAAGGCTGCACAAGATTGGATCGGATAAGGAATGAATAAATAAGAACAGAGTTAAATATATATCCATTGGATGAGAAAATCAGAGAATATAGAGACAAATGGTTTACACACTTGGAAAGAATGAATGTATCAAGATTACCAAGAGCAGCATTCAACTACAAGCCAAGAGGTTCAAGGAATGTAGGAAGGCCAGTGAAAAGATGGACAGAACAACTGTGGAGCGGAACAGACAATTTGCCTAACCCGGGAAGTGTAGAAGAAGAGGAAGAAGTAATAATAATAATAATAATAATAAATAATAATAATAATAATAATAATAATAATAATAATAAAAATAACAATCATAACCTATAATTAGTTTAAGTAATTCGCTTGGTAAGAAAAGTTTAAAATATAAAGGAATAACAAAAGACTACATGGAACACGGTTATGTATTACATTGTCTAAGGAAATATGTTGTGAGTTTTGAACTGTTTTTGAGTCAGGCAATCTTTGATATACGAGCGGAAGGAATTGCAGAGTCGGGTGTCTGAAAGAAGGAAGGATGAGGAATAGTGATATGTTCGATGTAGAGGAACAGCTAGAGTTAAATTTTCTCTCTATCGTATGTATAAGTTATGGTGGGAGGATAGCGAATGGAAGCGAGAAGAAATATAAAGGGGTGATGAGGTGGACGAAGTGTTGTATAAGAAGCAGAGGCAATGTATTTTTCGCCTATCTTCCAATCGGAGCCAAGACAACGTTCACCAACAGCCAATCAGGTTGCAGTCCTTAGCACTGTTAAGTTTTCAGCCATTCCTTAACTGGAGATGTCACAAACTAACTAACTAACTCACCGGCACTATCGGACTCCGTGGACGTAATCTCATCCTGAGCTATTGTATTGAAATCACATCCTGTATAATCTAAAATCTAAAACTGAACTCCACGCAGCATAAATTATTTCTGCTGGCCTCATATCCACACGTGTTAATCAAAGAGTTAGACGATCATCCTTCTAGTGACATGTGGTCAGTATTTCGGGTCCCTCAGTCGTTATAGGTGATTTTTATCAACCTGAAGCCGCTATTCATTGTAGCTACGCAAAATCCTTATGAGGCTGGGTGGGCACCGGTCCCATACTGGCAGAAAATCTATAAGAAAAATTCTTCCCCATGGAGATTCGAACCAGCGCAAGTCCCGTAGCTCTGTGCCAAGGCATCTTGCCTTAACCACTCGGCTGGGGCGCGAATCACCGATATAATCCACTTCCCTCCTCGAATCATGAAATTATGTTATTCTCCCACCTCATTCTTGGTCTACCAACCAGGAGTTATCCCTTTGATTTTCCTATAGCAAGTTTCCAAGCAGCGCTTTCATTCTCCCTTCCTGCCACATATCCCGCCTAATGCAATTTACTTTTATCATTATATCTGGTTTTTCATAGAGGTCATGTAAATCACAGATACATTGACTTCTCCATTCGCCTGTCTCTTTATTGTAGGCCTACCATATCCGAGCTAAGTTCCAGTTGTACTATAAACAAACTTGCATAATATTTTACTCCGTCTGTTGATGGAACTGTGGTGCTACTTTTACCCGCCATATGACTGAATTGTGTACGATACAAACATTGTTCTTATGTAACATCGTATTTTACAGGAAATAAGACTGAATACAAGGTAAGATGGCACCAATAATTAGGAACTTCCTCCATTTCTTATTTATTTATGAAATAAATGTATATAGACCTATCTAATCAGACGTTTACGATTTTTCCATGATATTGATAGATATCCTTTATTTACAATTTCATTACGAGCTGAATATATGATCAATGGTGACTCACTTGTAAATTATGCTCTTGTTTTCGGCAAATCCTCATTAGCTAATGTAGGATATTTTTCAATAAATTGTTTGAAAACATTCAAAATAGTTTGTTTCTCTCCGCTTTTGAAATGGTTTCCTTTCCAGTCTTTTAAGAAATTCTATAGAAAGCGGCCATTTTAAAAAAATAGAAATCCCAACGTATTTTACGATGCTCATGCGTAAGAATTAAACAATGAAATGCTTATTTTTTAACTATTAAAATTATAATTATATATTTTAATATTCTTTCATATAACTTATATAGACAAGTACTAGATAAAATGTAATTTTATTTATTTTAAGTATTAGTGAGCGGATTACATTTTCTTACACGCTTAAAGGTAAAACCGTTATTCGACCAATTACAACGCAGTACATTACATCTGGTTTGTTTACATTACAACTGGAACTTAGCTCGTTGAGGTATAATCAGATATGTATGATTATTTTATTTAGAAACTAGCCAATACACGGCATGCGCTGCTACGCCTAAATAATTGAAAATTAATGTGCTTTTATGTTTAGTTGAATAAGTAAACGGAAATTTAATTATAAATTGATTTTTTTTAGATACCTCGTGCTGATTACCCGACGTTGCCCGGGAATCTACTTATCCCGATCTTCTTGACAAAAATGAGCTGAAAAACTAAAATTAATGTGTTTTATGTTTAGTTAAATAGGTGAATGCAAAAATTTATATCGTAATTATTTTCAGATACCCCGTGCTGTTTGCCCGGCAATGTCCTGGAATGTACTCATCCCGATCTTCTTGGCATAAATGGGCTGAAAGACAGAAGTTAATATATTTCTTATGATTAGTTGAATAAGTAAATTGATGATTATAAATGTCTATGGTAATTATTTAAGATTCCCCGTGCTGATTACCCGGCGTTGCCCGGGAATCTACTTATCTCGATCTTGTTGACATAAATGAGCTAAAAGACAAACTTCGTTAGTGTGAGTTATCCGTAAAAGAACATCCGCCATGTGCTGCTATGCTTGCACAGGAATCTACTTGCTTGTCTCGATCTTCTTGGCATCAATGAAAGACAAAAATGATTGTTGTGAGTTATCCGTAAGAGATAAACATATGCTGTCGCGGACTTTTTGTAGAGCTTTTTGAGATGTTCAATTCTGTGTAAATTAATTTCATGTATTTATTATGGTTTAGGCAGCGTAAGCCATTTAATCGTCCAAAGAGCTGCTTTTTCACATATTCCACTACAAAGGGCAATTGTTAAGGTTGTAGGAATTGAGTATCACAATTTTCTTATAGCCTATGTTAATCCCGGGAATCTCCTGAACATTTTGCAAAAAGCCCCATCACAATCGGATCAACGGTATGGCCGAGCATAAAGTACGACAAGCAAACAAACAAACAAACATTTATTAATTTTTATCATCATCATCATAGTACATTCACGAATTTAGGCCATTTGTTGACCTGTTACGGCCTCAAGAGAAACACCATCCAGAAGTCTTTTGAGTGGACGTCCTGGTCTTCTTCTTCCTGCAGGTTGATATCTTAACATTATATATATCAGATTAATTTTCTCGCTCTTCAAAACCAAGTTGTCTTAAAGGATATTTCAGGTAAATATTAACCTGAGGCTTATCAGAGATTTATACAGAGAGAAGTGAAAATTCGTATAACTTCTATAACTGTGCATTTTTTCATTTAAGATTTTTCTTCTTTTAAATAGTATTAACAGATGATAAGAAACTGTTAGAATCAAAGTCAAGAATTCACAGCAATTTAAACTGATGAAGAAGTACGATTCTTCAAGAAAAAAAAAGTTGATGTGAATAATTTTGTGTAATTTTTTTTTTAGTCAGGATCCTTAGAAGGTTATAATTTCTTCAAGAAAATTTCACGCAGTCTGTGTCATTCTTTCTATAAAAAGGAAACTCTCACAAAGTTTCTTCCATTTTGAACAAGAATTGACTTAAATAATTAAATAATATTCATGCAATTTCAGTATACTTTTCATTCTTGCTCTACACCTTCCTCCAGTAAGTAAATCATTTAACTTTTTCTTCTATTATTCAATTCTCTCTCTCTCTCTCTCTCTCTCTCTCCCTCTCTCTCTCTCTCTCTCTCTCGACACACGCCTTCTAAGTGACTAATTCACTGGCACATTTGAACGAGGTGGTTCATGCGTGCGCGGAAAGAAGCTTTCCATAAATCCCTATTTCCGAATTACAAGTATTACACAAGGACGCTTATATTGACACTCCTTCATACCCCATTCGTGACACATGTCCTGCCCATGGCTTTTTACGAGACTTTACTGTTCTTATTATATCTGGTTTCCTATAAAAACCATGTAACTCACTGTTATGTAGTCTTCTGCATACACCTGTTTTTTTCACTTCTGTTTAGTCCAAAAATGTTCCTAAGAACTTTATTCTCGAATTCTCGTAATCGTTTCTCCTCCCTTAAAGTAAGAGTCCATGTTTCACATCCATATAATATAACTAGGAGAATAACAGTTTTATATATTTTCAGTTTAACTCTTTTTTAGAGAAGTTGGGATGACAAGAGTCCCTGTAATGCATAATAACATGTATTTCCAAAATTCAACCTTTGTGTACCTTATAGTTGTTTCTACTCATTGTTCCTAGGTATTTGAATTCAGTCACTTCTTCTATGTTTCTCTCATTTGTCATTAGCTGTTCATTTTTGTTATGTAATGTGTTTCTTTGTGTGAGCATATATCTAGGTTTATTGATATTTACTTCCAGTTCCAATTTCTTAGTGTTAGTCAGTAGAGTGTACATGTTGGCACTTAGTATTCAATGATGATAAAGTTTACCGATAGGCATTTTTCATAACATCTCTGTTAATAAGACTTACATATATATGCTTTTGATGAACAGCTAATTAATATATTTGAGATGTAGGCCTTCTCCATCCTTAAAGATTTGTTGACAAACTCTAGTACAACATTTAAATAGTGTTTCTCCTTGGTTTATCAATTAATTATCAGAAAATTGTTTTCCTACACGCACCCTACTCTCTGTGCAATTTATTTATTTTTTTTAATTATTTATTTATTCTGGTGGAGTTAAGGCCATGTGGCCTTCTCTCACTCACCAGGACAAACATATGTTACATCAGAATATAACAATCACAATTAACTCTAATATAAAATACTAAATGAAGATTTGATCGAGAAGATAATATCTATTATATTGCGATCTATATTAAAACCAGTTAATGATAGTTAAGATTAAGACTAAAACTAATAATAAAATGTATTCAAGCAAGATAAATTAAATTGTTGAGAGACTGTCCCTGTCTAATGTATATAAAACCAAAGAAAAATAATGAGATATAGAAAACTAATTTTACGATTATACAATATTTACATCCATCCATAGCAATTCTGCCCATTTTCATGCTACGCTTTGCAGTTTTACTAGGGAATTATAGGTGTGGTAGCTTCTCGTTGCTTACCACACCGGCGAAGGTTAATGATGATGATGGCCGGATGATTTTTGGGAACCTTGGGCCTAAAGCTTCCTGACATTTGTTTTACAGGTAAGGAAAAACCCCTAAAGAAACGTCACCCAGGAGCCTGTCCCGATTGGGAATCGAACACGGGCCCGCTGTGTGACAAGGCAGCACGCTACCTCGAGACCATAGCGGTGGACCTATAATATTTAAACAAATTAATATATTTATTAATCCCAATATGATTTTCATAAATAAATTAATGTATTAATTGTTAAAAGAATACAATCAGTGAGGTGTATAAGTTAGTTTGATATTAAATAATTCTTCCGTTTTGACATATTCGAAGTAGTCTAAGTTAGGAATTCCGAACTCCTGCAGCCTCTTAATGTAATCGTATGCATTTTTTTAAGTATACATGTAGTTGATGCATAGTGCCATTATATTCCCATGTAGTTGATGCACAGAGCCATTATATTCCCATGTAGTTGATGCACAGAGCCATTATATTCCCATGTAGTTGATGCACAGTGCCATTATATTCCCATGTAGTTGATGCACAGTGCCATTATATTCCCATGTAGTTGATGCACAGAGCCATTATATTCTCATGTAGTTGATGCAAAGTGCCATTATATTCCCATGTAGTTGATGCACAGTGCCATTATATTCCCATGTAGTTGATGCACAGAGCCATTATATTCCCATGTAGTTGATGCACAGAGCCATTATATTCCCATGTAGTTGATGCACAGTGTCATTATATTCACATATAGTTGATGCACAGAGCCATTATATTCCCATATAGTTGATGCACAGAGCCATTATATTCCCATGTAGTTGATGCAAAGGGCCATTATATTCCCATTTAGTTGATGCACAGTGCCATTATATTCCCATGTAGTTGATGCACAGTGTCATTATAGTCCCATGTAGTTGATGCACAGTGCCATTATATTCCCATGTAGTTGATGCACAGTGCCATTATATTCCCATGTAGTTGATGCACAGAGCCATTATATTCCCATGTAGTTGATGCACAGTGCCATTATATTCCCATGTAGTTGATGCATAGTGTCATTATATTCCCATGTAGTTGATGCATAGTGTCATTATATTCCCATGTAGTTGATGCATAGTGTCATTATATTCCCATATAGTTGATGCATAGTGTCATTATATTCCCATGTAGTTGATGCACAGTATCATTATATTCCCATATAGTTGATGCACAGTGCCATTATATTCCCATGTAGTTGATGCACAGAGCCATTATATTCCCATGTAGTTGATGCACAGTGCCATTATATTCCCATGTAGTTAATGCACAGAGCCATTATATTCCCATGTAGTTGATGCACAGTGTCATTATATTCCCATGTAGTTGATGCATAGTGTCATTATATTCCCATGTAGTTGATGCATAGTGTCATTATATTCCCATGTAGTTGATGCATAGTGTCATTATATTCCCATGTAGTTGATGCACAGTGTCATTATATTCCCATATAGTTGATGCACAGTGCCATTATATTCCCATGTAGTTGATGCACAGAGCCATTATATTCCCATGTAGTTGATGCACAGTGCCATTATATTCCCATGTAGTTGATGCACAGTGTCATTATACTCCCATGTAGTTGATGCACAGTGTCATTATATTCCCATGTAGTTGATGCACAGTGTCATTATATTCCCATGTAGTTGATGCACAGTGCCATTATATTCCCATGTAGTTGATGCACAGTGTCATTATATTCCCATGTAGTTGATGCACAGAGCCATTATATTCTCATGTAGTTGATGCACAGTGCCATTATATTCCCATGTAGTTGATGCACAGTGTCATTATATTCCCATGTAGTTGATGCATAGTGTCATTATCTTCCCATGTACTTGATGCACAGTGTCATTATATTCCCATGTGGTTGATGCACAGAGCCATTATATTCCCATGTAGTTGATGCACAGTGCCATTATATTCCCATGTAGTTGATGCACAGTGCCATTATATTCCCATATGGTTGATGCACAGTGTCATTATATTCCCATGTAGTTGATGCACAGTGTCAATATATTCCCATGTAGTTGATGCACAGTGCCATTATATTCCCATGTAGTTGATGCACAGTGCCATTATATTACCATGTAGTTGATGCACAGTGTCGTTATATTCCAATGTAGTTGATGCACAGTGCCGTTACATTCCCATGTAGTTTATGCATAGTGTCATTATATTCCCATGTAGTTGATGCATAGTGTCATTATATTCCCATGTAGTTGATGCACAGTGTCATTATATTCCCATATAGTTGATGCACAGTGCCATTATATTCCCATGTAGTTGATGCACAGAGCCATTATATTCCCATGTAGTTGATGCACAGAGCCATTATATTCCCTTGTAGTTGATGCACAGTGTCATTATATTCCCATGTAGTTTAATGCACAGTGTCATTATATTCCCATGTAGTTGATGCACAGTGTCATTATATTCCCATGTAGTTGATGCATAGTGTCGTTATATTCCCATGTAGTTGATGCATAGTGTCGTTATATTCCCATGTAGTTGATGCATAGTGTCGTTATATTCCCATGTAGTTGATGCATAGTGTCATTATATTCCCATGTAGTTGATGCACAGTGTCATTATATTCCCATGTAGTTGATGCACAGTGCCATTATATTCACATGTAGTTGATGCACAGTGCCATTATATTCCCATATAGTTGATGCACAGTGACATTATATTCCCATGTAGTTGACGCACAGAGCCATTATATTCCCATGCAGTTGATGCACAGTGCCATTATATTCCCATGTAGTTGATGCACAGTGTCATTATATTCCCATGTAGTTGATGCATAGTGTCGTTATATTCCCATGTAGTTGATACATAGTGTCGTTATATTCCCATGTAGTTGATGCATAGTGTCGTTATATTCCCATGTAGTTGATGCATAGTGTCATTATATTCCCATGTAGTTGATGCACAGTGTCATTATATTCCCATGTAGTTGATGCACAGTGCCATTAAATTCCCATGTAGTTGATGCACAGTGTCATTATAGTCCCATGTAGTTGATGCACAGTGTCATTATATTCCCATGTAGTTGATGCACAGTGCCATTATATTCCCATATAATTGATGCACAGTGCCATTATATTCCCATGTAGTTGATGAACAGTGCCATTATATTCCCATGTAGTTGATGAACAGTGCCATTATATTCCCATGTAGTTGATGCACAGTGCCATTCTATTCCCATGTAGTTAATGCACAGTGCCATTATATTCCCATGTAGTTGATGCACAGTGTCATTATAGTCCCATGTAGTTGATGAACAGTGCCATTATATTCCCATGTAGTTGATGCACAGTGCCGTTATATTCCCATGTAGTTGATGCACAGAGCCATTATATTCCCATGTAGTTGATGCACAGTGCCATTATATTCCCATGTAGTTGATGCATAGTGTCATTATATTCCCATGTAGTTGATGCATAGTGTCATTATATTCCCATGTAGTTGATGCATAGTGTCTTATATTCCCATGTAGTTGATGCATAGTGTCATTATATTCCCATGCAGTTGATGCATAGTGTCATTATATTCCCATGTAGTTATTGCATAGTGTCATTATATTCCCATGTATTTGATGCATAGTGTCATTATATTCCCATGTTGTTGATGCACAGTGTCATTATATTCCCATGTAGTTGATGCACAGTGCCATTATATTCCCATGTAGTTGATGCACAGTGTCATTATATTCCCATGTAGTTGATGCATAGTGTCATTATATTCCCATGTAGTTGATGCATAATGTCATTATATTCCCATGTAGTTGATGCATAGTGTCATTATATTCCCATGTAGTTGATGCATAGTGTCATTATATTCCCATGTAGTTGATGCATAGTGTCATTATATTCCCATGTAGTTGATGCATAGTGTCATTATATTCCCATGTAGTTGATGCACAGTGCCATTATATTCCCATGTAGTTGATGCACAGTGTCATTATATTCCCATGTAGTTGATGCACAGTGTCATTATATTCCCATGTAGTTGATGCACAGTGTCATTATATTCCCATGTAGTTGATGCATAGTGTCATTATATTCCCATGTAGTTGATGCATAGTGTCATTATATTCCCATGTAGTTGATGCACAGTGCCATTATATTCCCATGTAGTTGATGCACAGTGTCATTATATTCCCATGTAGTTGATGCACAGTGTCATTATATTCCCATGTAGTTGATGAACAGAGCCATTATATTCCCATGTAGTTGATGCACAGTGTCATTATATTCCCATGTAGTTGATGCACAGTGCCATTATATTCCCATGTAGTTGATGCACAGTGCCATTATATTCCCATGTAGTTGATGCACAGTGCCATTATATTCCCATGTAGTTGATGCACAGAGCCATTATATTCCCATGTAGTTGATGCACAGTGCCATTATATTCCCACGTAGTTGATGCACAGTGTCATTATAGTCCCACGTAGTTGTTGCACAGTGCCATTATATTCCCATGTAGTTGATGCACAGTGCCATTATATTCCCATGTAGTTGATGCACAGAGCCATTATATTCCCATGTAGTTGATGCATAGTGTCATTATATTCCCATGTATTTGATGCACAGTGTCATTATATTCCCATGTAGTTGATGCACAGTGCCATTATATTCCCATGTAGTTGATGCACAGTGCCATTATATTCCCATGTAGTTGATGCACAGTGCCATTATATTCCCATGTAGTTGATGCACAGTGCCATTATATTCCCATGTAGTTGATGCACAGTGTCATTATAGTCCCATGTAGTTGATGCACAGTGCCATTATATTGCCATGTAGTTGATGCACAGTGCCATTATATTCCCATGTAGTTGATACACAGTGCCATTATATTCCCATATAGTTGATGCACAGTGCCATTATATTCCCATGTAGTTGATGAACAGTGCCATTATATTCCCATGTAGTTGATGAACAGTGTCATTATAATCCCATGTAGTTAATGCCCAGTGCCATTATATTCACATGTAGTTGATGCACAGTGCCATTATATTCCCATGTAGTTGATGCACAGTGTCATTATAGTCCCATGTAGTTGATGCACAGTGCCATTATATTCCCATGTAGTTGATGCACAGTGTCATTATGTTCCCATGTAGTTGATGCACAGAGCCATTATATTCCCATTTAGTTGATGCACAGTGCCATTATATTCCCATGTAGTTGATGCATAGTGTCATTATATTCTCATGTAGTTGATGCATAGTGTCATTATATTCCCATGTAGTTGATGCATAGTGTCATTATATTCCCATGTAGTTGATGCATAGTGTCATTATATTCCCATGTAGTTGATGCATAGTGTCATTATATTCCCATGTAGTTGATGCATAGTGTCATTATATTCCCATGTAGTTGATGCATAGTGTCATTATATTCCCATGTAGTTGATGCATAGTGTCATTATATTCCCATGTATTTGATGCATAGTGTCATTATATTCCCATGTAGTTGATGCACAGTGCCATTATATTCCCATGTAGTTGATGCACAGTGTCATTATATTCCCATGTAGTTGATGCATAGTGTCATTATATTCCCATGTAGTTGATGCATAGTGTCATTATATTCCCATGTAGTTGATGCATAGTGTCATTATATACCCATGTATTTGATGCACAGTGTCATTATATTCCCATGTAGTTGATGCACAGTGTCATTATATTCCCATGTAGTTGATGCACAGTGTCATTATATTCCCATGTAGTTGATGCACAGTGCCATTATATTCCCATGTAGTTGATGCACAGTGTCATTATATTCCCATGTAGTTGATGCACAGTGTCATTATATTCCCATGTAGTTGATGCATAGTGTCATTATATTCCCATGTCGTTGATGCATAGTGTCATTATATTCCCATGTAGTTGATGCACAGAGCCATTATATTCCCATGTAGTTGATGCACAGTGCCATTATATTCCCATGTAGTTGATGCACAGTGTCATTATATTCCCATGTAGTTGATGCACAGTGCCATTATATTCCCATGTAGTTGATGCACAGTGTCATTATAGTCCCATGAATTTGATGCACAGTGCCATTATATTCCCCATGTAGTTTGATGCACAGAGCCATTATATTCCCATGTAGTTTGATGCACAGTGCCATTATATTCCCATGTAGTTGATGCATAGTGTCATTATATTCCCATGTAGTTGATGCATAGTGTCATTATATTCCCATGTAGTTGATGCATAGTGTCATTATATTCCCATGTAGTTGATGCATAGTGTCATTATATTCCCATGTAGTTCATGCATAGTGTCATTATATTCCCATGTAGTTGATGCATAGTGTCACTATTTTCCTAAGTAGTTGATGCATAGTGTCATTATATTCCCATGTATTTGATGCATAGTGTCATTATATTCCCATGTAGTTGATGCACAGTGTCATTATATTCCCATGTAGTTGATGCACAGTGCCATTATATTCCCATGTAGTTGATGCACTGTGTCATTATATTCCCATGTAGTTGATGCATAGTGTCATTATATTCCCATGTAGTTGATGTATAGTGTCATTATATTCCCATGTAGTTGATGCATAGTGTCATTATATTCCCATGTAGTTGATGCATAGTGTCATTATATTCCCATGTAGTTGATGCACAGTGTCATTATATTCCCATGTTGTTGATGCACAGTGTCATTATATTCCCATGTTGTTGACTGCACAGTGCCATTATATTCCCATGTAGTTGATGCACAGTGTCATTATATTCCCATGTAGTTAATGCATTGTGTCATTATATTCCCATGCAGTTGATGCATAGTGTCATTATATTCCCATGTAGTTGATCCACAGTGCCATTATATTCCCATGTAGTTGATGCATAGTGTCATTATATTCCCATGTTGTTGATGCATAGTGTCATTATATTCCCATGTAGTTGATGCACAGAGCCATTATATTCCCATGTAGTTGATGCACATTGCCATTATATTCCCATGTAGTTGATGCACAGTGTCATTATAGTCCCATGTAGTTGATGCACAGAGCCATTATATTCCCATGTAGTTGATGCACAGTGTCATTATATTCCCATGTAGTTGATGCACAGTGCCATTATATTCCCATGTAGTTGATGCACAGTGCCATTATATTCCCATGTAGTTGATGCACAGAGCCATTATATTCCCATGTAGTTGATGCACAGTGCCATTATATTCCCATGTAGTTGATGCACAGTGTCATTATAGTCCCATGTAGTTGATGTACAGTGCCATTATATTCCCATGTAGTTGATGTACAGTGCCATAATATTCCCCATGTAGTTGATGCAGAGTGCCATTATATTCCCATGTAGTTTGATGCACAGATGCCATTATATTCCCATGTAGTTGATGCATAGAGCCATTATATTCCCATGTAGTTGATGCATAGTGCCATTATATTCCCATGTAGTTGATGCACAGTGCCATTATATTCCCATGTAGTTGATGCACAGTGCCATTATATTCCCATGTAGTTGATGCACAGTGCCATTATATTCCCATGTAGTTGATGTACAGTGCCATTATATTCCCATGTAGTTGATGCACAGTGTCATTATAGTTCCCATGTAGTTGATGCACAGTGCCATTATATTCCCATGTAGTTGATGCACAGTGCCATTATATATCCCATGTAGTTGAATGAACAGTGCCATGTATAATCCCATGTAGTTGATGAACAGTGGTCATGATATTCCCATGTAGTTGATGCACAGTGCCATTATATTCCCATGTAGTTGATGCACAGTGCCATTATATTCCCATGTAGTTGATGCACAGTGTCATTATTTTCCCATGTAGTTGATGCACAGTATCCATTATGTTTCCCATGTAGTTGATGCACAGTGTCCATTATGTTCCCATGTAGTTGATGCATAGTGTCCATTATATTCCCATGTTAGTTGATGCATAGTGTCATTATATTCCCATGTAGTTGATGCATAGTGTGATTGATTTCCCATGTAGTTGATGCATAGTGTCATTATATTCCCATGTAGTTTATGCATAGTGTCATTATATTCCCATGTAGTTGATGCATAGTGTCATTATATTCCCATGTAGTTGATGCATAGTGTCATTATATTCCCATGTAGTTTGATGCATAGTGTCATTATATTCCCATGTATTTGATTGCATAGTGCCATTATATTCCCATGTAGTTGATGCACAGTGTGCATTTATATTCCCATGTAGTTGATGCACAGTGTCATTATATTCCCATGTAGTTGATGCACAGAGTGTCATTATATTCCCATGTAGTGTGATGCATAGTGTCAGTATATTCCCCATGTAGTTGATGCATAGTGTCATTATATTCCCATGTTAGTTGATGCATAGTGTCATTATATTCCCATGTAGTTGATGCATAGTGTCATTATATTCCCATGTAGTTGATGCATAGTGTCAGTTATATTCCCATGTAGTTGATGCATAGTTTCATTATATTCTCCATGTAGTGATTGATGCACAGTGTCATTATATTCCCATGTAGTTGATGCACAGTGTCATTATATTCCCATGTAGTTGATGCACAGTGTCATTATATTCCCATGTAGTTGATGCACAGTGTCATTATATTCCCCTGTAGTTGATGCATAGTGTCATTATATTCCCATGTAGTTGATGCATAGGTCATTATATTCCCATGTAGTTGATGCACAGAGCCATTATATTCCCATGTAGTTGATGCACAGTGCCATTAATATTCCCATGTAGTTGATGCACAGTGTCATTATAGTCCCATGTAGTTGGTGCACAGTGTCCATTATATTCCCATATAAGTTGATGCACAGTGCCATTATATTCCCATGAAGTTGATTGCACAGTGCCATTATATTCCCCATGTAGTTGATGCACAGAGCGCCTTATATTCCCATGTAGTTGATGCCAGTGCCATTATTTCCCATGCAGTTGATGCTATAGTGTCATTATATTCCGCATGTAGTTGATTTCATAAGTGTCATTATATTTCCGCATGTAGTTGATGCAATAGGTTCATTATAAGTTTCTCGCAGTTGTAGTTGATGCATAGTGGTTCATTATATTCCAATTAGTTGATGCATAGTGTCATTATATTCCCATGTAGTTGATGCATAGTGTCATTATATTCCCAAGTAGTTGATGCATAGTGTCATTATATTCCCGTGTAGTTGATGCATAGTGTCATTATATTCCCGTGTAGTTGATGCACAGTGCTCATTATATTCCCATGTAGTTGATGCACAGTGTCATTATATTCCCATGTAGTTGATGGCATAGTGTCCATTATATTCCCATGTAGTTGATGCATAGTGTCATTATATTCCCATGTAGTTGATGCATAGTGTCATTATATTCCCATGTAGTTGATGCATAGTTCATTATATTCCCATGTAGTTTGATGCATAGTTGTCATTTATTCCCATGTAGTTGAGATGCATAGTGTCATCTATTCCCATGTTGTTTGATGCACAGTGTCATTAATTCCCATGTTGTTGATCATGCACAGTGTCATTATATTCCCATGTAGTTGATGCACAGTGTCATTATATTCCCAGTAGTTAGCATAGTTGTATATATTCCATGTAGTTGTGCATGTGTCATTATATTCCCAGTAGTTGATGCATAGTGTCATTATATTCCCTGAGTTGATGCCTTGTTCATATATTCCATGTATTTGCTGCATAGTGTCATTATATTCCCATGTAGTTATGCATAGTTCGTTATATTCCCTGTAGTTGAGCATATGTCATTATTTCCCATGTAGTTGATGCTAGTGCATATATCCCATGTAGTTGATGCCATAGTGGCATTATATTTCCCTGTATTTGATTCACAGTTCATTATATTTCCCAGTAGTTGATGCATAGGGTCATTTATTCCCAGTGTTGATGCATAGTGTCATATATTCCCATGTGTGATGCATGTGTCCTTATATTCCCATGTAGTGAGCATAGTGTATTATATTCCCATGTAGTTGATGCATAGTGTATTATTTCCCATGTAGTTGATGCATAGTGTCTTTATATGCCATGTAGTTGATGCATAGGGGCATTATATTCCATTTATTGATGCATAGTTCATTATATCCCATGTAGTTGATGACAGTGCCATTATATTGCCTGTAGTTGATGGGCACTGTGTCATTATATTCCCATGTAGTTTATGCAGTGCCATTATATTCCCATGTAGTTGATGACAGTGTCATTATATTCCCATGTATTGGTGACATTGTCATTATATTCCCATTATTTGAGCACATTGCCATATATTCCCCTTAGTTGATGCCCAGTGCCATATATTCCCCTTTAGGTTTGCCCAGTGTCCATTATATTCCCATGTAGTTTGCACCTTGTCCTTATGTTCCCATGTAGTTGATGCAGTTGTCCTTATTTCCCATGTATTGGTGCAGTCAGTGCCATTATTTCCCATGTAGTTATGCATAGTGCCATTATATTCCCATGTAGTTATGCATAGTGTCATTATATTCCCATGTAGTTGATGCATAGTGTCATATCCCATGTAGTTGATGCATAGGTCATATCCCATGTAGTTGATGCATAGGTTCATTATATTCCATGTAGTTGATGCATAGTGTATTATATTCCCATGGTTGTGCATAGTGTCATATTTCCATGTAGTTGATGCATAGTGTATTATATTCCCATGTAGTTGATCAGTAGTGTCATTATATTCCCTGTAGTGATGCATAGTGTCATTTATTCCCATGTAGTTGATGCATAGTGTCATTATATCCCATGTAGTTGATGCTAGTGTCATATATCCCTGTATTGATGCATAGTGTCATTTTATTCCAGATTGTGCATAGTGTCATTATATTCCATGTAGTTGATGCACAGTGTCATTATTTCCATGTGTTTATGCCCAGTGTCATATTTCCCATGTAGTTTTGCATAGTGCATTATATTCCCATGTAGTGCTGCCAGTGCATTATATCTCCATGAGTTGATGCCAGTGTCATTATATTTCCCGTTAGGTGATGTAGTTGATTATATTTCCCTCTATTCGCTGTAGTTGATGCAAGTGTCCATATATTCCCTGTAGTTGATTGCAAGTCCATTAATTCCCATGTAGTTGATGCACAGTGCATTTATTCCCATGTAGTTGATGCCAGTGTCATTTAGTCCCATGTAGTTGATGCCAGTGTCCATTTAGTCCCATGAGTTGATGCACAGTGCATTTATTCCCATGTGTTGATGCACATGCATTATATTCCCCTGTGTTGATGCAATAGTCATTATTTCCCCTGTATTGATGCATGTGCATTATTTCCCATGTATTGATGCATGTGTCATTCTTTCCCTTTTATTGATGCATAGTGTCATTCTTTTCCTTTATTTGATGCATGTGTCATATTTCCCATGTATTGTGCATGGTCATTATTCCCATGTAGTTGATGCATATGTCATATATTCCCCTGTAGTTGATGCATGTGCATATATTCCATGTAGTTGAGCATAGTGTATTATTCCATGTATTTGATGGATAGGTCATATATTCCCATGTAGTGATGCATAGGTCATATATTCAAGTAGTTGATCATAGTGTCATTATATTCCCATGTTTGATGCATAGTGTCTATATCCCTGTCGTTGATGCACAGTGCCATTAATTCCCATGTTGTTGATGCACAGTGGCATTATCTTCCCATTATTGATGCTAGTGTCATTATCTTCCCATTAGTTGATGCTCGTGTATTTATTCCCATGTATTGAGCATCGTGTATTTATTCCATGTATTGAGCATAGTGTCCTTAATTCCATGTAGTTGAGCATAGTGCCTTAATTCCATGTAGTTGATGCATAGTGTCATTATTTCCCATGTATTGAGCACAGTGCATGTATTGCCATGTATGATCACATGCCATTATATTTCCCATGTAGTTGATGCACAGTGCCATTATATTCCCATGTAGTTGATGAACAGTGTCATTATATTCCCCTGTAGTTGATGCACAGTGTCATTATATTCCCCTTAGTTGATGCACAGTGCCATTATATTCCCCTTAGTTGATGCACAGTGTCATTATATTCCCCTGTGAGTTGATGCACAGTGCCTTATTCCCATGTAGTTGATGCACATGTCTTATTTCCATGTAGTTGATGCACATGTCATTATTTCCCTGTAGTTGATGCACAGGGTCATTATTTCCCTGTAGTTGATGCATAGGTCCTTATATCCCCTGTAGTTGATGATCGTGTCATTATATTCCCATGTAGTTGATGCATTGTTATATTTTTTTCCCATGTAGTTGATGCATAGTGTTCATTATATTCCCATGTAGTTAATGCATAGTGTCATTATATTCCCCTGTAGTTGATGCATAGTGCCATTATATTCCGCATGTAGTTGATGCATAGTGTCATTATATTCCCATGTAGTTGATGCCCATAGTGTCCATTATATTCCCATGATTTGATGCATAGTGTCATTATATTCCCATGTAGTTGATGCACAGTTCATTAGATGCCCATGTGTTGATGCACATTGCCATTATATCCCCATGAGTTGATGCACAGTGTCCATTATATTCCATGTAGTTGAATGCATAAGGTCTTATATATTCCCATGTAGTTGATGCATAGTGTCGTCTATTCCCATGTAGTTTGATCATAGTGTCATTATATTCCCAGTTATTTGATGCATAGTGTCATATATTCCCGATGTTGTGATGCATAGTGTCATTACTATTCCATGTAGTTGATGCACAGAGCCATTTATATTCCATGTAGTTGTGCCAGTGCCATTATATTCCCATGTAGTTGATGCATCAGTGTCATATAGTCCCATGTAGTTATGCACAGTGCCATTATATTCGCATGTAGTTTGAATGCACATGTCATATAGTCCCATGAAGTTTGATGCACAGTGGCCATTTATTCCCATGTTAGTTGATGGCACAGCCATTATAATTCCCATGTAGTTGATGCACAGTGGGCCTTATAGTCCCATGTAGTTACTGCATAGTGGTCATTATATTCCCATGTAGTTTGATGCATAGTGTCATTATATTCCCATGTAGTTTGATCGCATAGTGTCATTATATTCCCATGTAGTTGATGAATGTGTCCATTATATTTCCCCATGTAGTTGATGCATATGTCGATTATAGTCCCATGTAGTTGATGCATAGTGTCATTATATTTCCCATGTAGTTGATGCATGTGGCGTATATTCCCAAGTAGTTGATGGCTATGTCATTATATTCCATGTTTTGATTGCATTGTGTCCATTATATTACCAAGTAGTTGATGCCAGTGTCATATATTCCCATTATTGATGGGCTAGTGTCATTATCTTCCCATGTAGTTGATGCACAGTGTCATAATATTCCCATGTAGTTGATCATAGTGCCATTATAATGCCCATATAGTTGATGCACAGTGCCATTATATTCCTATGTAGTTGATGCAGCATGTCATTTTCCCATGTAAGTTGATGCATAGTGTCATTATATTCCCAATTAGTTTATGCATAGTGTCATTATATTCCCATGTAGTTTTGATGCTAGTGTCATTATATTCCCATGTAGTTTTGTGCATAGTTCATTATATTCCCATGTAGTTGGATGCATAGGTCAATTAATATTCCATGTTGTTGATGCACAGTGGCAATTATATTCCCTGTTGTTGATGCAAAACAGTGTCATTATATTCCCATGTAGTTGATGCACAGTGTATTATATTCCCATGTAGTTGATCATAGTGTCATTATATTCCCATGTAGTTGGTTCATTGTGTCCATTTATTTCCCATGTAGTTGATGCATAATGTCATTATCTTCCCCATGTAGTTTGATGCATAGTGTCATTATAATTCCCATTGTAGTTATGTCATAGTGTCATTAGAGTCCCATGTAGTTGATCATAGTGTCATTATAGTCCCCATGTAGTTTGATGGCATATGTCATTATATTCCCATGTAGTTGAATGCAGCAGTGTCATTATATTCCCATGTAGTTGATGCATCAGTGCCATTATATTCCCATGTAGTTGATGCACAGTGGCATTATATTCCATGTATTTGATGCACAGTGTCATTATATTCCCATGTGTTGATTGCATATGTCATTATATTCCCCTGTAGTTGATGCAATAGTTGTCATTATATTCCCATGTATTGATGCATAGTTGTCATTATATTCCAGGTAGTTGATGCATAGTGTCATTACTTTCCCATGTAGTTGATGCATAGTTCATTATATTCCCATGTAGTTGATGCATAGTGTCATTATATTCCCATTGTTGATGCAGACTGTCATTAATTCCCATGTAGTTGATGCATAGTGTCATTATATTCCCTGTAGTTGATGCATACTGTCATTAATTCCCATGTATTTGACATAGGTCATTTATATTCCCATGTAGTTGATGCACAGTGCCATTATTATTCCCATGTAGTTTGATCACAGTGTCATTATATTCCCATGTATTTTGATGCACATTGTCATTATATTCCCAGGTATTGATGCACATGTCATTATAAGTCCCATGTAGTTGATGCACAGTGCCGATTATATTCCCATGTAGTTGATGCATCAGTGTATTATAGTCCCATGAAGTTGATGCACAGTGCCATTATATTCCATGTAGTTGATGCACAAGCC